>CAWUFW010001277.1:0-1200000 GCA_963921515.1 Calotriton arnoldi
TCTGGATCACATCCAATGGGGTTTATTAACTTGCAGCAAAAAAAAACATGTTTCATCTTTTTTACAATTTCTTTTCAAAATGTTGAATTGTTTGTCCCATTTCGATGGGATTGAAGATAAAAAATATTATTGGTACAAGTTCAATAGTTTCTAGATTTTTGAGGCAGTGAGACCAGCAGCTGACAACTTCAAGAGTAGAGAACCTATTTCAGGGTCACCCAAGAGGGCCCAATTTGGATAGCTTCGCTTTAATTTTTAAAAAGGTGTAGAAGTCCAGATTGAATACATCTTTGGTCTGTGAATGACAAAGGACAGGAAGAGGAGTATAAGTCCCTAATTAATGAGATCCCTTTTGTGGCCAAGTGTGTCTATTGGCATCTGACAACTCTAGTCTTGTGTTCTTGCAGCTCAAAAGAGAAAAAATATTGGTGTCTGATACATTCTAACAACCGAAGCACAGTTTCAAACAAATCCTGCATCAGAAGAAGGCACTCTGACAAAATATGTAATGAGTCCCTTGCCTGGAAAAACTGAAGGTTAAGCGCAGTATGAATTTTACCAATGAAAAAACATTGGGCCACATTACGATGGCGGTCGGACGAGCATCCGACTGCCATTGCAGTGGGAGTGGGACCAACCGACAAGTAGTCGTCAGTCCTACCTGCCAGATTAGGATGCAACCGCCCTGTAGGCAGTGGGAAAGATCCCTTTTTCTATTACGGCTTATGCTGCAGCCCAGAAAAGGGCTGCAGCACAAGCCTCAATAGAAAAAGGGATGTTTTTAAACATCCATGCACCGTGTGCAAGGCACCATTTGGTGCCTGCCTACGGTGCATGGATGTTTTGGGAGGCACCACATGTGCCCCCCAGGACACATAGCGGAGGCCGAGGGGGGACCGCCATGAACAGGCAGTCAAAAAGGGATATCCTAATCCCTATGGTGGTGCCTGCACAGGCCTCCATTGTAGGGATTAGGAATCCGACTGCCATCCCGACGGGATCTTTGATCCCGCCGGAGACGGCAGTCCTACCCCCCCCCACCTTGTAATGCAGCAGTCAGACCGATGCCTTAGTTGGGCAGACTGACATCGACGGCCTGTCGGTGGCGGTCCACCTCCCTTCATAATGAGGGCCATACTATCAATGTCTTTTAGAAAATTAATTTCTCTCTCTTTTATTCCTTTTTTTTTCTCTCTGCAATTTTTACTATTGTTATATCCTATTCTACGGTTATGCATATTGTTATAGTTGTTACTGACTGAACATTACATTTTTCACTTACCAACTTACTTGCAAAAATAGTCTTTTCAAACAGACCCTACCATGTTGTGCCTGCCACATATTACCACTGTTTAAAGAAGCAATAAAATAGGGCTTCATTCATGCCTCCTCTTGGGTAGCCAACTCATTTTGATCCTTCAAAAAATCACGTTTGTGAATTTTAAAAATAATTGCTTTATTTCATTGTCAGGATTGTTTTTATAGGTTAGTACCTCAATAACTTAGGGATTGGGTAGACATTAATAATATTTCTCTCTTCAAACCTTGGTTGTGAACCACAGATTACATTATATCTTTCTGCTTTTTGGAAAGGATATCAAATTACCAGGGAAACCTCTATTGCAGCTTGATAGATTATTCCACTGTTTTTGATCCTTAAAGCGTATAACGCCCTTTGCCCAAACGTAAAACCTTAGGCAAAGATTATACTAATTCTGGCATTTCATATAAATTGTCAAGGTTTGCTATGACAGAGATGCCTCCTGTACAGATAAAAAACAGCCAACATTGGCCTTAAATAAAACCATATGCTGGCTCTCACTTTGTTTAGTCTGTACCTATGAAACCTCCCTATTTCCTGATAATGGTACTTTATTTTCCAACCAGAATAGAGACCTCTTCTTACTGGTGGAGGCTGATGATTGGGTCTTTTTGGAGTAAACACTGATAGGACTTCAAAGATTTATGAACAGGTTGGAATTTATAGCTGTAAACACTTTTTTTACATGATTATGGCTAAGACAAAAATATTGAAAACAGTCAGAAATAAATCAGTGAATCATTGGTTCATAAGTTGGGTATCAGTATTGTTTGACCAAATTCTAAACAAAGTTTTGCTTACTCCAAATCGTTTTAATAACTTTGAGCCCATTGTTAAACAAGGTACCGAAATCAAAATGCCACTTGTGCAATATGGATGAGGAATCACTTTGTCGCATCCTGTGTCTTTGCCCTTGGCTGCTTCACATCTATAGACAGTAGCAGAGATAGGACTTGAATCTCAGTGGTATACTTACAGTATCAGAAGCATCACAGTTTTACGATGTTAGAGAGTCTCACAAGATCTGGTGACGCAATGTTTGGAAATAGCTTTCAAACACTTACATTGGAATTTTCTTATATGTTGTATTGGGAAATAGTTAGTGACTATCCAGTTTTTACTTTCTATTTTTGAGGGCGAGCACATCTCTTTACTTCCATTTCATTTGTATTTTAGTCTGTGACATTATTTTAAATACAAAATTGTATATTGATCATAGCATTGTATTTGACAAATGTTTTGGAAGGTTTACTGTTTACATAGTGGTTTATGTACAAAAATAAATAAAGCTAAACAGCAACACATGCAATTACATTATTCCTGATAGATTTACATCTCCCATAAAGTCCATGGATCCAAAATGAATGGACGATGCATCTGTCATTAACTCCATTTTTTTGTAAGCACAAGACTTCTATGTCTGATATTAGGAAGCTGGACTGGTTGCTAACTGAACAGATAGGAGATTCTAGCAATATTCTGGTAAAATAATGGCAGAAGCTTTTAACTCAGCAGTTTACAGAGTCGTTGCGTTCACCTTGAACAGTGAGCCACAATAAATGAAATACTTTCCAAACAATCACTTTAATACCCTGGAACACATTCAGTCAGTTTTGGACATGGCCCTCTCTGCAGGGTCACCCCTCCACTTTTTGTTGAACTCTTTTTCTTTGGTCTTAAGACTCTGCGCACTTTACTACTGTTAACCAGTCCTAAAGTGCTCGTGATCTCTCGTCTGAAACATGGTTAAATTGGCTTATACCCATTTGGCATATCTAATTTACTTGTACGTCCCTTGTAGAGTGGTATACCATATAACCAGGACCTGTAAATTAAATGCCTAAAGTGGACCTGCAGTACGTATTGTGCCACCCACATAAGTAGCAGCTTAAAACGTGACCAAGGCCTGATATGCATCCTGAATGCAGTTTTAAACTGCCATGTCGACTTGGCACTAAACCCCTTTTGCCAAGCCTTAAACCTCCTCTTTTATTACAGATAAGTCACCCCTAAGGTAGGCCTTGGGTAGCCCATAGGGCAGAGTGCTGTCTAATAAAAAGCTTGGACATACACATTTAAGTTTTGCATGTCCTGGTAGTAGTTTTTCACTATTTTGAGGTCTACCCCTACAATAGGGTAAATTTGGGGATTTCTTATTACATTTAATAAGCTGCAATTTCCCATTAGGAGCAGGTATCTATGTCATGTTTGGTGTCTTTGGAATTGTAAAAAAAAAACATATTTAATGGTAAAGTCAGGTTTTTGATTACAATTTTGAAAATGCCACTTTTAGAAAGTTCTTATCATGATGGGGCGTGGTCCAGTTGAGGTAATAAGGGGTGGGGCTCAAACTGATGTATTGAAAATGTGTATACCACCTACACCATACATTCTCTTGTATATTGTCTCCGACTGCGTCATTAATCTGTGTCCGTGTTAGCCAATGATGGCTTCTTATTCTTTCATAAATTGTTGTCCACTCAGCTCAGACACATATATATATATTGTTCGGATCACTAAACCATCACCTTTCACAAAAAAAGGCATAGCATGTATGGAAACACAAACAGTAGTATATTATAATAAATTATATATACCTTAAACACTTATGCCACTTTGTTGAGTATCTTTACTTCATATATCAAAACACATGCATTATATAATGTGCGACAAACAAACAATACTCAATGGTAACAGATTTACATGAACATCACATCGAAAAAATACACGACATACATTCAATGCAACATTACTGCATAATAAGGCACAATGACTTTACATTTATAAGTGTCCAACATATTTATTCACATATTGTATTCATTGTGAAGTAGTGTTCAACCATAATAACCACCAAAGGTTACACATTTCCATTAGCTAAGGACATCTTATTGCCTTCAGTCTTAAGGTCACAAAAGTACCATGTGACCCTTAGTGGTCAGAGTTCATTCTTATGGTCATGGAGGTGTCAATACTCTCCTTGCCTCTCCTGTATGTTACTTGTCTTCTTTTGCTCAGTAATGACTATATCCTGGCCACATTTATGCATACTCACACAAAAAAGAAGTAAGGATTCATAAAATCGCAATTTTTACTGGTGTCAATATACAATAAAGTGTAGCAGAAGCACAGTTACTTTGTAAAAACTGCCCTTGCCCACAACCATTGTGGCATGCTTCATCATAGGGCTGCTGCGACGCCTCGGCGCAGACCAACGCTCGAGGCGTAGCAATAGGGTGGGAGAGACAATACAAACAAGTATTGCTGATTGATTTTCTCTCCCTTGTGTGAGATTCTTTGTTTGCATTGCGACCTGTATACGATGAGCATTTATTTGAGATAAACTTTCAAAACTGACCGAGAGTCTGTGATTATTTAGCTGGTTAGATAGTCAGTTAGTCCTATTATTACCATCAACTTCTCAACTACTTGGTCCATCGACCGAGAGGAAAGAGAGTTGACATACAGGTTTAGTTATGTATTTAGAATTGTTAACATGAATCTGTGAAGGAAACGATTTCCACGTCTTTTAAAAAAATTGACCCCCAGCGCATCAGGGATTTGGCTGAATGTGTATGTAATGGTATGTAATATTGATGAGTATTGATCCCTGAGTAAGTGTTGCGCTGGATCACCATCAATGTGACAAATGTGCGGCAGATAGTTTTTTTTCAAAACTACAAAATGAAAAAAAGTTTGCGGAAGGCACAGTGGTTTCAACTCAGAATGATCCAAAATTAGTCTGGCTTTGCCTCTTAACCAGGTCTCTCTATTCAAGCTGGTTAATACCACTATGATGTTGGGATTGGACTGGGTCTTAGCAAAGAATTCTCTATTGAAGAGCTTAGGTAGACACACCCTACACCTTTGCATAATAATTGGAACGTTTTAGAATCACAGAAGCAAGATGGTGGTGTGTGAAAACGGCTGTGCGCTGCCCTCCATCTCGTCGAACCTGGCGGTTTCAGCTTCATCTGTAGCCGGCGCCCCTCCCCTCCACTGGAGCATGATTACTGTGTGCACTTGCTGGAGCTTGTGGCGGGCAGTGAGGATGCTCTGGGAGTTGAGTGGGCTGAGCTGGGCTCCAGGACCGGAAGACGGCTGCTCTGTAGCTAGCTTGTGCAGCGGCAGAGGCCCTGCGGGTGGTGGTAGGGGAAGTAAATATTGGAGACGAACAGTAGGATCGATGGGTCCAAAGAGTGCGGGCCTCTCTTAGGCCCGGGGCATGACAACTACAGTAGCTGCTACCAGAGTAGTCGTGGGATGAGGAAAGTGTGGCAGCAGTAACTGATATGGAAACTCATTGAATTCCGGAGCATACAAGGAGGAAAAGGGCCAATGCAGAGAGCACACCAGTCCCCGGGCAGACTGTTCTGGATCTTTTGAAAAGGCCTATCAGCTCCTTCACTCCCCCCAGTGGAGAACGATGACAGGTACCACAGGAGATATTCGGCTGGAAGCAGAGCGAATGGCACCTCAAGGAGAGGCCCACTCACCTGGAGTTATTAAGGAGCAAGTGCATGCACAGCCTCTGTCTTTGCCCAAGGAGCCTCCTGAAGGAACTGGTATTTGGCCTCCGGATTTAAATGCACTGGACCCCATGTCAACAACAACACAGGCCAACTGTTCAATGAAAGCCCATAGGGGGATTCTGTTGGGCTCTGGAGGAGGCCCGAGGGCTTTGAAACCCTTAGGATGGGGAGGGCACCAAAGACTATATGGGGGCAACTTTATCACAGAGTGGGGGAAAGACAAAGGGACGAAGAATCCACGGGAAAGGTGCCCCCCCCCCTTGAACATGGGATAGCCCTCCAAGGAAACGGTGAGAAGGGCAGTTGAAAAGAGAGAGAGATTGCCTACAGGATACCAGGGTCAGATATTGAGGTAGTGGAGTGCTTATTTTCACTGTCTGACTGGTCAGATGGGTCTGGAGATTACTCTGGTTCCCCTGGAGGCGATTCCAAAGACAGTTTATTGAATGGAGAAAGTGAAGGAAGTGATTCTCTCGCAGGAGACACCCTCGATAATAACACCTGGCCAACAGTCAAGAAAATCCCAGCAGGCGGCATGAAAACCAGCTGCTGAAGGCAATTTAAAATGGGACTATTCAAACATGCACTGTGTGAGGGGAAACCCAGTGGAAACCCAAGACCATCTAAACCAGGGGCCATCATCTGATTCATCAACACTTGAAGCCATTATCAAGGGATAATGTCTAATAGAGATGAGACCCAGGTAGATAGCCGCAGAGCCCAGGCTGCTACCAGGAAATGACATGGAGCAATTTGAAAGGTGGCAAAGACTTGCTCAGAGTTTTCGGATAGGATGATAGCAATTGAAGGGAGGGTGACAACACTAGAAGCTGAAGTAGTGGCCAACAAGAGACTGACAGCAGCTCACAAGGTGCAACTGATGGACACCCTATGGAAGCTGGAAGACTTTGAGAACCGGTTATGTCATAATCATTTGAGAGTTTTGGGGTTGGAGGAGAGTGTGGGGTAGAGTGACACAAGAAATTTTATTGTGAAACTATTCAAGAGTGCTTTCCCTGAGCTGGAACGGTGTAACTAGGAGAAAAAAAGGGCACATTAAATCCAGTAATGATGAAACAGTCGAACCACAGCTCAGATAAACCAAGGGCTATTCTGTATTTTTTCGGGAATCCTCCTCAGGCAGTCGGTGTTTGAGAAAGCAAGCCTGGATTCTAAGCATACTGTTGAAACATGCTCCTTTTTCGTGAGACCAGATTTTTGTTATGTCACGATCGAGAGACGCTGGAGGTTAAGGCAACTGATCAACCCATTTCAGGACAAGGGCACAGGCCTTTTTAGTAAATCTGGCTAGACTCAGGAATGACAAGACATGTTTTTACATCCAAGGTCAAAGCTAAAGAGTTCTTAGTTAATATGAAGAAAGTGAGCCAGGACTGTGTCCGAAAACTTTAAAAGTAGAAATGTTATTGGATTGCTCCTTGATTCCACTCTGATTTATAACTCTTCCTTATTCTCATATTTTTCTTCCTCATTCCTCAACAGAGCTAGTTGTTGGAGCTGTGTTAGACAGCTCTAGATTGAGATTGTCCAGGGAGGAATATATTTGAGATGTGGTTGGTATAGCTGATCTCAGTGCACAGGGAAGAACTGTATCAATGTGGCTGAGATCCTGCTGGTCGAGGTTTCACTTGAAGTGAATGTTAGAATAGGTCATAAAAGGTTGCTCCGAATTGCCTCTTGTGCATATGAATAATCTTTCAGTTCTTTAGAGGAGCAAACAGGGTTATTTGTTGAAATTGCTTGCATTGTTATGCGTGAAAATTGCTTAGAGAACACACTTGTGAAAATTGTAAAGGAAGGTGAGCTGCTGCAAGGAGACTGATGTAACAGTCTACCATGCAGGTATTGGTCAGTTGGTGTAGAGTTGCGCTGGTAATGGTTGAATACATTATATAGAGATGCGCTGGGATTGGTGGTGAGTGCTGAACAAAGAGTTGTGGGCGAAAAACATTTCCTAGTTTCAATGAAGTCATTTGTGTATTTTTCATATCTTGATTGAAAATGAAATTCTTTAAAGCATTACAAAGCCTAGCGAAGGAAGATGTGACTGTGCCTGCTAGAAAGGGGAAAGAGGCACCACCTGAAGGTACGCCAGGTGATACTATGGCGATAGAGGTGGGTCTTCCCACCTGTTTGGTTCGCACAATGGCATAAGCTCACGGAGAAAGATGATGCATTGACATTTCCTTGTCATGGAACATTCAATTTAAGAATTATTGAGCATTTAAGTTTAAGGAGGACACTGTATGAAATTAATCCACCTCCTAAACTTACACAATATGAAGCACTTAATGCCTGTGGACATATGGCTCATCTTAGGCAGAGAGAGAGATTTTCAAGGGAAAGTGCAGAAAGCCATACCCACTTGTGTGGTTTCAAGATGGGATGCAGAACAGAAATCCTAGAGAACTGACATGACTAAGGGAGCTAACCTATATCCTGCACTAACAAGAGAAGAAGAAGGGAAAGGTAAACGCAAGGATAAGAAAAAGAAGAAAGAGACAGATGACACAGAAAATATAGTTGAGGACAGTGACAGCAATTTAAATGACGATTTTCTAAATGAATTACTGTTAAATCGTTCACCTCCATAAATTACATCCAGACTGGGGGAGCGAGTAATGTACCTATTAGTGAAACTTTTGATGTACCTAAGGCACCTTTAAAATATGGATCCTACCCAGATGGGAGAGAATTCAGGAATGACAGCCCCTTCAACTTCACATGCTCTAAATTCCCCAGATGCATTGGCCATCCCTGTCACGATAGGTCCTGAAGTTCATTTATATAAGCCTGGTGTAGTAGGAAATACCAAACATACTTTGGCTGTTCCTACTAGAATGAATGCTGCAGCTAACAATTCAGTGGGCGTGACAATTAGACCCATTCCTCAAACTCCTATGGTTCCGACACAAGGGAAAACCCCACCTGCTGCGAGGGCAGACCCTCCATTAAATCAGACAGGGTTTGACTTGGCAGGGAGATTTCCTCAGAGATTGTCACCCTTTGTCTTACCCAACACAAATGCACCTCCGATGATGAATTCCAGTAACCCTAGAGCAGATTTGCCTATGGGAACGCCTACTTCTGACATGTCTCTTTTGAATTCAACTTCTGGTGTTAGTAGTGGTACCTATAGCAGAGAAATATTTCTTCATACCCCAGCAGAACAACCAGGTGTTACTGACCGAGAGCTAGATGATTGGATTACAGGTATAGACACCCCGTCAAGTAGTGGAATCCTGGAATGAGTGGAAAGAATGCTCAGGTCCCAGAGAGAGAAAGGGCAATGGATGTGGCCAAATTGAAAACAGAATTAATAGAAATGATCAGGATGATGAATTATTGTTCCTGTGTAAACACATTACTAGACATGCAGGACAGGCTCATGAAAGATTATCCGAATTGTTTCAAAGACATGGAATTGATTTACAGAAATCTAAAGCCTTACAAAGAAGTTACAGGGTAAGGTTTAGTGACAGAGATCTAGCAAATATGCGGCCGCCAGGAATGAAATTACAGATTAAGGAATTAATTACATTAGTGGATTGAATTAGACAAATGGGAAGGTAGATAGTCAAAGAAAAATGAACAGAAGAAAGTCAGGGTGCAGATGCCTCTGTCTGTAACAGAGGAAGAAGAGTAGAATATACACATCCTTTCCACAAGAGGAGTGTCTGGTAGAGGGTATGTCATATCCATTGAGCAGGACTGATCTTGCATCATTCACAAATGATTTTCGAAAATTGAGAGAGAACCCAGTGGAATGGTACAGACAGTTTGATCAATTTGTGAAAATGTCATGCTTCGTCACCACTGGTTTTCTGGAAAGATTTGAATACTTATTTTGAAATTGTGGGTCCAGGTGATCCGTGTGTTGAGCGCAAGGTTTCTGTAGATTGGCTCTCATTTAGTAAATAATGTACTCTCTATATAGATGAAATTCGACATTCGTAATGTGTGCTTTAGTACTGTGAATAACCTTTATTGATTTGCTAACTAAATAGAAGCTCTCTTCACCTATGTAGAATGTGAATTTACTTAAAACAATAAAAGAGTTATGTTATGTATGCATTAATATTTCATATATTTGATTTAAATGTAGTTCCTAGACATACATACACATGATTATGTTGTAGACTTAATGAATGTTACATGTAATGTGAATCTGATGCACTAGAACTTATGTTCACATGTGCTTAAGTGTGTGCATGCATATTAAATATGCACCATTGAGTTAAAATGTAACTTGTCCTAAGTAGGCATGTATTTCATCATGTTGCATAAAGACTGTTTTCCATTCTTTGCTAACCTGACATTTCTTACAGGTATTCATATGCATTGTTAGTTGTAGACTAGATACATTACTGTACTAGAGATAGAGAAAGGGCCTGAGATGAAGACCTTGATGAAGGAACATAGGGAAACAGAGCCTCAACTGAAAGGCTTATTGAGCAATGTTGCCACTTGACTTGTATGTGAGAAACAGATTACGTTCCCATGTCCAGTGTGAGACTTTTCCTCGATGTTGCAATCTGCAATATGAGAAACAGACTAGAACAATGGTCTCCTGATGATGTGTACAAAGGGGGTGTTACCTAGTGGACTTTGTACGTTATAATTTAGTGTTCACACCGTTGGAGATTCAGATACCCCTTTCACTCTTGACAGATGCTTCCTACACATCTTTCAGATTCTCTCTTGGAGCCTTCCAAACCCCTCTTTGCAGATCCTTGATACTTAGAGCATTTGCCCCTGAACCTTGAGAGATTTTTAGACCTCAATGCCTATTTGATCTCTTCCTAAGTGTGGCTTAGGCTAACACGTATTCTCTCTGACCCATAGAAGACTCTTGACCGAGCTTCTTCGATGCTGACACCTTTCTGAACTTACATTTTTCTTGCTTGAGTCTGATTTTCTGTAGTGGTTTTACTTATTGCGCTTCTCTGTTGTGGAATGCCCACTCCTCATGGTTCCCTTGTGCGTGTGCATTCCACAACAGAACTTGGATCTTACCGTTTGAATGCTATGTTATCAGTTGATTGCAGTCCTCTCCTGTGTTGGCTACTGCTCAGTCCCTGCTACAAAAAAAGTAATCTTCTGCTATTTACTTCGACTTTGGTGACTTCATTACTACAATTGTGATGGCGACGAGCGGCAGCGGACTGCAGAACCCACGAAGGCCTCCAGATCGGCGTGTTGGGTTTCATCCTAACTCTTTCCGGACCTCCGCAGAATGCGAAACTGAGGTGTGGGTCCCTACGTCCTTTCTCATGAGACACGGTGCAGAATTGTTGGCTTGCCTGGTGTGGACGTCAAAAGGTACTGTTTTTCACGCTTGCCCCCCCCCCCTAACGCAGCAGTCCAATGAACGGCTAATCTGAAGCTGGGGGCAGGTATTTCTGACACTACGCTGCCTCATGCAACACGCTATTTTGGCGTCAGGTGCTCATCAGGTCAAGGACCAGGCGAAGGACGAGGTAGCGTGCTACGCACGTTACGCTCGGAACGTAATAAGCATCACAGCCATTTTGAATTGGCTGTTTCTATGTGACCGCTTCTGCATTTCAGCGAGTCAAGCTGAGCTCCGTCAGGAACCGGAAGGGCGGTTCCTACCACGGTGACACGCACACCTTCTCTGTCACTCTTCCCTTAGCATACATTCCATTCAGCACTGCATCTGTTGCGCTTCAGCCAGCAAGCCTCTCCCAACTTCGGTGATGCGCACACCTTGCGTGTCACTCGCAGCTGGAGCTGCATCAGCTGCGCTTCAACCGGCAAACTATTCCAGACTACAGTGACGCTCACACCTTGTGTGTCAAGTACAGCTTGAGCTGCATCTTTGTTTCCTGCAACAGTGACACGCACACCCTGCGTGCCACTTATTTGTTTTTAAATCTCTGGCTGTGCAAAGTCTGCACGCAGCTCAACTGTGACACGCACACCTGGCGTGTCATACTTGTGCACTAGCCTAGTGCATATCTCTCTCTGGCAGCAGTGCGGGCGCCAGCTCTTCTACCTTTTGTGTGAGAACTCGCTCACCTTGTTTGCCTTCACACTAGTGCGCACATTTCACAGTGGCACGCACACCTCAGCAAGTCTATGTTTTTTTTTTTTTTTTTGGGTTGTTTTGTTTTCTTTCTATATCAATCGCCTGCATTCTGGTGGTGTAGTTCCCTTTCTTGACTATTCTGGTGTTGTGTCAGCTCAGACAGATTCATTTCCCTTTTTAATATGCAATCTGTTTCTTCTCCTCCACCTTTTCTCGAGGTGCCTGGAAACCCGCCAATAACATGGAAAAACTGGTATGATGCCTTTGTGACCTACTTGGGAGCTATTGGAGCGTCTCGTCATAGAGCGGAAAGAAAAAAATAAAATGTCTACTTCTTCACTCCTTAGGTTTCGAGGGTAGGTCAGTGTTCAAACACTTGCCACCTTTAGGACAAGCTCAGGATGAGGAAGACATTGATGAATAAGTTGAGGCTGTAAAAAAATTAGAATTGCGCTTTGACGTTCAGCTTAGCTTGGTTGTCATTAGACACAAGTTCTTCAAAAGGGAGCAAAGATCTGGAGAGGATGTAGATGCATTTGTGTCTGCTGTCTGTAAATTGAGCGCAGATTGCCAGTTTGAGGCGTTTACAGAGCAATTGGACAGGGACTAGTGCATATGTAAGTGTTCGGACAAGGCTATCCAGCAGAAACTGTTATCAATGGGTAATCCGTCCCTCGAAGAAACTATTCGCACTGCGAAGAGCATCGAGCTCTCCAAAGCTTCTGTTAAGGAGCTAGAAGACAAGTCGAATGAACTGGTGGGGGCGGTTAGGCCCAAGAATTTTAAAAACAATGTGGCCCCACGTTCTGAAAGTTTTTTTTTAAAACAACCTAACATGTGTTTTCGTTGTGGCAACCCCTCTCATGTCAGAGGGGGTATAGGGTGCCCGGTCAAAAATGTTACTTGCAAGTCCTGTGGCAAGTTGGGGCATTTTGCCAAAGTCTGTCAAAGTGGTAAGCGGGGTGGTTTTGCTCCTCAGGTTGGCAAAGGCCAGGTCAATTCTCCTTCTGTTGCAAATGTGTCAGATGTGGAATGTTCTGGTCCAGATAATTATCGCAGTATTCAGGATGAGCTGAGAGATATGGTTATGGTGGTAAGTGAGAAGTCTGTTGTCGTGGGTGACACCTTCGAATGTGTTGACCCTCACGTAGAAATTGGTATTGGTGATAAAAAGGTGTGTCTGTTGGTGGATTCCGGTGCAAGAATAACCATGATCACCCGGGAAATGTTTGACGAAGTGTGGGGTTCTCATCCTTTGGAAACTCCAGACAGGGCTCCCGTTTCTTATTAGAGGGGCGGAGGATAGAGTTGGCTGGTTTCTTCGAAGACATTCTAGAATATAAAGGTAGGAAGATTCTCGGTAAGGTGTATGTGGCTATCAAGGGGTTGTCGATTCTGGGGTGGTTACAACAAGGGCTCTTTCAGATGGTTCTTAGGCCCGGAACAAAAGAACAGGTCTATATTGTCTCCTCCAATGACTATTCTGAAAATGTCTTTCGACATTTACCCTCTGTGTTTGGTGAAGGTTTGGGACAGATCAAGGGTTTTACTCATCAGATTAGGGCTAAAGATCAAGACATTCCTTTTAAGGACAGGCTTAGGAGTGTTCCCTTTAGTGTCAGGGATCGCCTTGAACATGAGTTAAATGACTTGTGTGACAAAGGAAGTATTGAGCCCATAGAGTCGTCTTTGCGCTTTCTCCCTTGGTCATGACCAGGAAGAAGAACGGAGATCTTCGCGTTTGTGTTGACATATGCAGTCTCAATAAAAATATCTGGATTGACTCCCACTCTCTTCCTAAGATTTCGGAATTGCTGACCATGATTAACGGTTCCAAGTGGTTCAGCAAACTGGACCTAGCGTCAGCTTACCACCAGGTTGTCTTGGACCCTTCTTCAAGGCATCTCACAGCGTTTGTGTCTCCTATTGGAACTTTCCAATATTGCAGGATGCCGTTTGGCCTTGCCTCTGCGGCAGCGGGTTTTCAGAGGATTATGTGCCACATGCTGAAGGGGGTCAGGACATTCCTGTTTTTCAGGATGATGTCTTGATCTATGGTGAATCCAAGAAACAACGTGATGAATCCTTGTTTCATGTTCTGGACAACATGCAGGAGAAGGGTATCATTCTCAAAAAGGAAAAGTGTCTCTTCTTAGAAAAGAAAGTGGAATACCTGGGACAAGTTTTGTCTGAACAAGGGGTGGAGCCCAGGCCCGGTCTGGTGAAGGCCATAGTTGACTGCACAGCACCTACTGATAAGGTTGGCCTCAAATCGTTCATTGGTCTCTGTGAGTTCTATTCCCGGTTTGTGCCTGACTATGAATCGAAGGTCCAACCCCTCACCAACATGTTAAAGAAAAGTGTGGCTTTCGTCTGGGACGATCACTGTCAGGAAGTTTTTGAATGGATCAAGTCCCAATTAGTTGATCCAAATATTCTTAAACCTTTCGATCCCAATGTCAGGTGCACCATCATCGTTGATGCCAACGGTGTTGGGTTGGGCGCTATTCTCACTCAGACCAAAGACGGTGCAGAGAACACTTTCGGGTATGCTTCAATGGTCTTGTGGGGTCCAGAGATGAATTTCTCTGTTATTGAAAGAGAGCTTTTGGCCTGTTTGTAGGCCATCAGGAAATTTCATCCCTACATTTGTGGCAACCATTTTGTGTTGCGTACCGATCACAGTCCCCTTGTTTCCATCCTTTCTGGGGACAAAATCAAAGAACACACTCTCAGAATTGCCAGGTTGTCCACTATGGGGCCGATTCCGATTCGGGCCGGAAAACGTACAGACCGACTCGGAGCCGGAATTAATACCGACCGACACGTACAGGTGCAGGCCGACCCGCAAAGTACGATAAGAAGCGTGCAAAATCCGACCGACTCGTACGGAACACAAGCCGAAAAACCACGCGAATCGAACCGACCGACACGCACCAGGAATGAACCCGAACGAAACGTACCCGCAAAGTCCGACCCGCGCAGTACGATGCAACGCGTGGAAAACAAGACCGAGTCGCATGGAGCCCAAGCCGTACGACCGACACGCATACAAAACTGCGAGCAGAAGCAACCCAATACACCGCAACCGACGCGTACGCAGCATAGTAAACAGCACAAACACAGCGTGAACGACTCGGAGAAGCTCGTACGAGACAACTGCAGGGTCCGACTCGGTCACAAGAACGTCTCCTACATGCACAAAAAGTACAAAGGGAAAAACACAAAAAAAAAGACCAAACAAGCAATTACAAAGCCAATAAATACTGGGGGGGGAGGGGACAGGGAACAAAGACACACCCACAACTCCACCCATATAAAGGACACAAATCCCTACCACGATCCTTTGCAAATTCTAATGACCTGCCAGCACACAACAGACAGCAACCACCCACCCACCCACAGCTCATCCATCACACAAGCCACACACCATCAGCACCTCAACAAATAGCACCCTCACATACACCCAGCTAAACACACACTCACACACCCTCACCTGCACACCAACACACACATCACTCACCATCACCACCCATCACCATGCCCCCAAAGAAGAATCATAAGTTCCTAGATAGTGAATTGGAAGTCCTGGTAGATGAGATCCTCAGGGTAGAGCCACAGCTGTTTGGTACACTGGTCCAACAGACACCCATGTCGCAGAAAACCAAGATGTGGGAGAGGATCGTCGACAGGGTGAACGCACAATCACCATGTTTGCGGACAAAGGTAGACATCCAGAACAGGTGGTATGACGTGCGCAGGAGGGTCAGGGAGCTGTTGAAGAAGGACTACCTCTTGAGCCAACACACCGGCAGTGGCCCTCCTGCCAAACCAGTATACCTCAGGCCCTGGGAGGAGAAGGTGCGGGCCATCCTACCACCAGTGAGCGTCTATGGACTAGAAAACATCCCAGAGCCTGGTGAGTACACAACAAATGTACACAATATTGTGCGACAATACACACACATCACTGTCAAGGGGAGAGTCAAACCATGCACCCTAAGCAAATACACACCAACCAGAACAGAATCATCCCAAAATGTGTATGTCAGTCAGATAAACACAACACATGCCATCTCATAGTGATATGTAACTGTGTCATCACATGTACAAACACAACTACAACTACAGCTAGGCAGTGGCACAAATATAACTAACAAACACATCCAGACATGTAGCCACCACTACAACACCACCTCACAGTGAAGCCCACTGAAAGGAAGGAATCTTGTGTATGCTGGGCAAGTCAGTGTAGCCAATAGCATCATGGGAGTCGTAGTCACAGATATTGCCCACCCTCACAATGCGCACATCAACACCACCATGAACCATGCTCACATCACAGGGAGTGGAAAACAACTGACAAGATGGCTGACACTGGCTACTGCTGTGGGGAGCACAAGGACCTGCTGGCAACTGTGCACCAACCAACAGCAGGACACCACTGACTGACATCCTGAAAGACAACTTGCACTCCCTGCAACGGAAGCACGTTCCATGGTGGAGAATCTGGCTGGGTGGGAAGGAGGACTGACAGCACTGACCATAGTTACCAGCAGCTCCACTCACACACACCCCTAACACAAACTCCACACAACTCACCTGGGAGAATGCATTGCCTCACACTCTAATCAAATATCCCACAAAGAACCACAACCCTGGGTCATGCAGTGTGAAGCACAGGGACACACATGGGACTTGTAGCAAAACTAACCCCAGGATAACACTGTCAGCCATTTTGTCAGCACAGGCACACAACCCCACAGGGAAGCAGAGTCAAAAGGAAGGAAGCATGGGCATGCTGGGAAGTGGGGTGGAGGCCATAGCATGATGGGAGTGGTAGTCACAGATATTGGTCACCCCCACAACTGTCCCATCAACACCACCCTGAACCATGCGCACATCACAGGGAGTGGAAAAGAACTGACAAGATGGCTGACACTGGGTACTGCTGTGGGGAGCACATGGCCCTGCTGGGAACTGGGCACCAACCAACAGCAGGACACCACTGTCAGCCATCTTGCCATTGCTCTCACACTCACACACAGTGAAGTCCACCCAAAAGCAAGTAAGTATGGGCATGCTGGGAAGTGGGGTGGAGGCAATAGCATGATGGGAGTGGTAGTCACAGATATTGGTCACCCCCACAACTGTCCCATCAACACCACCCTGAACAATGCGCACATCACAGGGAGTGGAAAAGAACTGACAAGATGGCTGACACTGGGTACTGCTGTGGGGAGCACATGGCCCTGCTGGGAACTGGGCACCAACCAACAGCAGGACACCACTGTCAGCCATCTTGCCATTGCTCTCACACTCACACACAGTGAAGTCCACCCAAAAGCAAGTAAGTATGGGCATGCTGGGAAGTGGAGTGGAGGCAATAGCATGATGGGAGTGGTAGTCACAGCCCAACATCCCCCACCCACATGGCCTAGCAAGCTCACACCCAAGCATGCACACCTCACAGGGAGTCAAAAGCCACTTCAAAGATGGCTGACACTGGTGCTCAGTTGTGGGGAGCACATGGCCCTGCTGGGAACTGGGCACCAACCAACAGCAGGACACCACTGTCAGCCATCTTGCCATTGCTCTCACACGCACACACAGTGAAGTCCACCCAAAAGCAAGTAAGAATGGGCATGCTGGGAAGTGGGGTGGAGTCAATAGCATGATGGGAGTGGTAGTCACAGCCCAACATCCCCCACCCACATGGCCCAGCAAGCTCACACCCAAGCATGCACACCTCACAGGGAGTCAAAAACCACTACAAAGATGGCTGACACTGGTGCTCAGTTGTGGGGAGCACATGGCCCTGCTGGGAACTGGGCACCAAGCAACAGCAGGACACCACTATCAGCCATCTTGCCATTGCTCTCACACTCACACACAGTGAAGTCCACCCAAAAGCAAGTAAGTATGGGCATGCTGGGAAGTGGGGTGGAGGCAATAGCATGATGGGAGTGGTAGTCACAGCCCAACATCCCCCACCCACATGGCCCAGCAAGCTCACACCCAAGCATGCACACCTCACAGGGAGTCAAAAGCCACTACAAAGATGGCTGACACTGGTGCTCAGTTGTGGGGAGCACATGGCCCTGCTGGGAACTGGGCACCAACAAACAGCAGGACACCACTGTCAGCCATCTTGCCATTGCTCTCACACTCACACACAGTGAAGTCCACCCAAAAGCAAGTAAGTATGGGCATGCTGGGAAGTGGGGTGGAGGCAATAGCATGATGGGAGTGGTAGTCACAGCCCAACATCCCCCACCCACATGGCCCAGCAAGCTCACACCCAAGCATGCACACCTCACAGGGAGTCAAAAGCCACTTCAAAGATGGCTGACACTGGTGCTCAGTTGTGGGGAGCACATGGCCCTGCTGGGAACTGGGCACCAACCAACAGCAGGACACCACTGTCAGCCATCTTGCCATTGCTCTCACACCCACACACAGTGAAGTCCACCCAAAAGCAAGTAAGAATGGGCATGCTGGGAAGTGGGGTGGAGGCAATAGCATGATGGGAGTGGTAGTCACAGATATTGGTCACCCCCACAACTGTCCCATCAACACCACCCTGAACCATGCGCACATCACAGGGAGTGGACAAGAACTGACAAGATGGCTGACACTGGTGCTCAGTTGTGGGGAGCACATGGCCCTGCTGGGAACTGGGCACCAACCAACAGCAGGACACCACTGTCAGCCATCTTGCCATTGCTCTCACACCCACACACAGTGAAGTCCACCCAAAAGCAAGTAAGAATGGGCATGCTGGGAAGTGGGGTGGAGGCAACAGCATGATGGGAGTGGTAGTCACAGCCCAACATCCCCCACCCACATGGCCCAGCGAGCTCACACCCAAGCATGCACACCTCACAGGGAGTCAAAAGCCACTACAAAGATGGCTGACACTGGTGCTCAGTTGTGGGGAGCACGTGGCCCTGCTGGGAACTGGGCACCAACCAATAGCAGGACACCACTGTCAGCCATCTTGCCATTGCTCTCACACTCACACACAGTGAAGTCCCCCCAAAAGCAAGTAAGTATGGGCATGCTGGGAAGTGGGGTGGAGGCAATAGCATGATGGGAGTGGTAGTCACAGATATTGGTCACCCCCACAACTGTCCCATCAACACCACCTTGAACCATGCGCACATCACAGGGAGTGGACAAGAACTGACAAGATGGCTGACACTGGGTACTGCTGTGGGGAGCACAAGGCCCTGCTGGCAACTGTGCACCAACTGTTAGAAATGGGGGTCTCTAGTTGGCAATGGCTGGCCACTGTCCAAGTAGGGACCCTTCTTCCTAAGTCAGAGTGAGAGGGCTACCCTCTTTAATACCCCTGCTCAACCCTGTGGTAACGTAGCACGAGCAGGTAGGCTTATCTCAGAGGCAGGGTGTGAAGCATTTATGACCATACACAATAACACAGTGAGGAACACTACAAAGGGACACCACACAAGTAGTTATAAACAATGAGTATCTTTATATAAAGGCAGATTTATCACAAGACCAATAACTGTAAGAGCCACAATACTGTCAAAAATAGGCTAGCTGTTGAAGGGCTGTCAAAGATAGTTCAAAGGTTGCAAAGAATAAGGTTCAAATTCCAGGCAGGGGTCTCTGCGCCCCTTTCTCGTTCAGAGGTTGCAAAAATAAGGTTCAAATTCAAGGCAGTGGTCTCTGCGACCCTTTCTCTCATAAGACTGTCAAAAATAGGATGGCTGTTAAAGGACTGTCAAAAAATAGTTCAAAGGTTGCAAAAATAAGGTTCAAATTCAAAGCAGTGGTCTCTGCGACCCTTTCTCTCACAAAGTACCTGGGTTTAGTAGCAAAACCAACAAAATGTCGCAAAGAAGTGGTAGCAATGATTCTCGGCACGCGAGGCCGGCGATGCGTTGAAATCCTTGCCGCAAGGGAGGATGATGCGCCGATCTGTGTGATGCGTGCGGAGACACTGCGACCAACTTCTGCACGCTAGGCCGCCGATGCGATGACTTTCTTGCCGCGAGGGAGAAGTCGATGCGACGATCCTGTTGCGCTGTGCGATTGTGTTGCGATGCGAAGAGATGACGCTCCGCGAGGGAGCAACGAAATCCGGTGCGATGCGATGAAAATGGCGGATGCACGGCGTCCGCAAAGCGATGTCTTGAAGCGATGATTTCTTTAGGGGTTGCGAGCACTCGGCGACAGCAGCGCGATGATTTTTCCAGCGCGTCTCAGCTGCAGCGGCTCACAAAGGGGCGTTAGCGATGGTTTCGTGTTGCGAGCACCCAGCGGCAGCAGCGCAATGATTTTTCCAGCGCTCTCGGCTGCAGCGGCTCGCAAACGTGCGTTAGCGACAATTTCCAGCACTCTTTTCTCTGAAGCAAAACTAGAGGCCCTGGAACTCACAGGAGCCTCATCAGCAGATAGCAATCCTCGCAGGGAGGAAGCAGGAGGTTGGTGGTGGAGTCAGATGTGCCTGAGACTCCAGCAGGAGGCTAGCTCTTTTCCTAGCCCTTGGGTAATTGCTGTAACAAAAATAAAAGTTCTCTCAAAAGTTCCTTTTCCTCTTCTTCAAGGTCCAGTGGTCACTGCTGCAGGCCAGTGCAAGAAACAACACACCAGCACAGGGACAGTCACTTCCTGCAGATTCCTCCAGTGGCACGGACAGAGTTTCCTCTCCAGATCCAAAAGCAATACAAATTGTAGAGGTTTGAGCACAGATATTTATACCCCAAAAGTCTTTGTTCTCAGAAGCTTCAAGTCACTGAACCTAGCCAGAACCAGTTCTGCTCAGGCCTGGAGCACTTTGTTTACCAGGCTGCATTCTTCCTTTCAGAAAGAGGGGGTCTGCTAGCAGACACACAGTAGGAGGTGGAGCCAGCATTCACCTTGCCAGGCACAGCCCTATTCAGGTCAAGGAGCCACCCCTCCCCACACTCTAAATGCAGATCTCTCTATTCAACCCGGGTCTGACTCAGCCTGCCCTGCCCCTCTAAAACCAGACAGCCAATACACATAACAGCAGAGCACACTGGAAGGCTTAGGCAAGAAAATACCTACTTTCTAAAAGTGGTATTTTCAAACACAGAATATAAAAATAAACTTCACTAAAAGATGTATTTTAATATTCTGCGCTCAGGCATACTAAATTCGTTTTTCTACCATGTTCCTGGGGTCAGTTAGGACTATAGAATGTAATAGCCAAACTGCCCATTCTAGCCTATGAGGAACAGGTAGCCTTACAGTAGTGAAAAACGAAATGGGGCATAATTCACTACCAGGACATGCTACACACACCAAGGCATGTCCTACCTTACACATACAATGCACCCTACCATAGGGGTGATTTACAAGATGCCAAAGGAAGGTTCAGGGGCTGGGAAGTGGGTGCACTTCACAGCCAAGATGGCAGTTCTGGACTGCACACAGACACTGCAGTGGCAGGTCTGAGACACACTTTACAAGCTGCTTCTGTGGGTGGCACACATCAGTGCTGCAGGCCCACCAGCAGCATTTGGTTTACCAGCCCTGGGCACACATAGGCCACACTACTAGGGACTAACAGGTAAACCAAATAAGCCAATCAGGGATATACCAATTCACATAGACATATTTACAAAGGGAGAGCATATGCACTTTAGCACTGAACAGCAGTGGTAAAGTGCCCAGAGTCATAAAACCAACAGAAACAGGTCAGCAAAAATACAGGAGGCAGGCAAAAAGTTTAGGGGTGACCCTGCAAAAAGGGCAATTTCCAACACAACTCCCTTCCAGCCAAAATGCAGGGTAGACCAATCACTACTTTGATGGGCTTCCCTGCTTCGGGCGATAGAACACGGAACTGGCCCGCAACTGCAGGGGCATATGCCAGCTCTACTCCAATCTGAACCCTGGTGGATCCCTCTGTCCACACTCCCAGGGCACACTAAGATAACCAATGGGGACCTCTGCCCCTCACCTGTGGACACCACCTGTGCAGCACCTAACCTTAACTGGCCCCCAGGTGTGTCCCAACAGATAAACAATAAGCCACAGTAGCCACTGACAGTAGTCAGTGATGAAATCCAAGCCCTATACCTCTCAGGGCTCTCAAACTTTTGTGGCATCAGAGAGTGAGGGGCAGTAACCCCAGGTGTCTGGCACCTTTGTCCACTCTCCCTCCTGTCAGGTCAGGTGACGCACCCTGACACTGACCCACCAGCCCTGGGCCTGTTCCCAGCGGCGGGGCCAGAGACTGGGGTGGGCTCCCCCACACCCGGTCCCTCTCTTTGGGGCTCGTTACCCTCCCACTTGGAGCGGTACCCCCCTCCAGAATTGTCAGGGCACCTGAGGCAGGTGTCCTGCATAATTCACCCACCAGTTCAGGGGTTTTATCCTGCAACTGGTATCCCAGCATAGGGTCTGTACCCTTAGGCTGGGCCTGTGCCTGGCAACCCAGGACTTCTGGGGGAGTACACCAATTCCCCCCAAGGAAAATACACTCTTCCACTAGTTCAGGGCCTTGTTCCTGCAACTGATCCATCAACCTGGAAAAACCCTCAGGTGGTACTGGGGTCAGAGGCGAGGACTCCCTCCCTCTGCACCCCCTTCCAGCATACTGCACCCTCCCACCTGGAGTGGTGCTTTTAGGAAAAAAAATGGTTGGGACACTGCTTACAGTTGTCCCTTCCTCCAGGTCAGACAACACCTGGACCTGACTTACCATCCCAGGGACCAACCACTGTGGTTGAACAACCGCCTGACCACCCAGGACTTCCTGGGGAGCACACAGGCTCCCCTCAAGGGAAACACACCCCTCCACCAGTTCAGGGCCTGGACCCTGCAACTGACCTACCAACCTGAAAAAACCCTCAGGGTGCACCGGGGTCAGAGGCGAGGACTCCCTCCCTCTGCACCCCCTTCCAGCATACTGCACCCTCCCACCTGGAGTGGTGCTCTTGAAAAAAATGGTCGGGACACTGCTTACAGTTGTCCCTCCCTCCAGGTCAGACAACTCCTGGACCTGACTTACCAACCCAGGGACCAACCCCTGCGGCTGAACAACTGCCTGGCCAACCAGGACTTCCTGAGGGTGACACATACCTAGCGTGTTGCGTGACAGTCTGCCTGGCACAGAGCTCACGACCTCCTGTCCCTCTGACAGTGCATGAAGATGCCCCAGGACAGAAGTGGCGTCACCATGGCCAATCCTATGAGGCTCAGCCCTTCTGGCTGGCCCCTGACCCACTGGTTCTTCCACTGGGGACTCTTTCCCCTTTCATCCCTCAGACTGGACTTCTGTACCCTCCCCTAGGAGTGGCACTGCCAGGCACAAGAACTGATGGAGGCCTGACTACAGGCACTCCCAGCTCACCTAACACTGGGGTACCCCCACAATGGACGGTCCGTCCAGACAGACTAGGCTCCCCACCTGGTGTTTCCTCATTGAACCATCCAGTCCTGGGGACTGAGGCTGGGGCACTTCGGGACCTATCCCAGTCTCACTCCTGCTCCCACGAGACAGGATGTGAGGCCCTACAACCTCCTCACAACAAGGGGACCCAGCTGTAACACTCCTAACCTTTCCCAGCACTCTGGGTTGGAAAACTTCTGAACCACTTCTCTTAGGGTCATTCCCTAATGCCTCTACAGAGCCTCTGGTACTCACCCAGAGGTCTGCCTCCTGCGCAAGTTCCCTAGGATCAGAGAACTCGCACTCTAACACATGTTGGTTTAGCTCTGGAAAATAGGAACTCACAATATGCTCTCCCACAATTGGATTACACAGTTCCACGAAGGTGCTAACCTTTACCTCACAATCCAGTGTCTCACACACGTACCCCACACCACTCTTTTGAAGTGGGCGAGACATTAACTGACTGTCTCTATCACTCAACCCACTCTCTTCTGGGCGGTCCTCACACTCATACACCAGGACTTCAACCACGGGGAACCCCTCTCCCTGCACCTCTCATCCAGAGTCGGTAGAGTCTCCCTCCTTTCACTAGGACTATGGGCCCCTGCGCTAGTTCCCCAATCCACCTCAGGGACACTGCACACGAATGGAGCTACCTCATATCCTTGAATCCCCTGGTGTAGAACAACCCCCTCCTTTAAGTCAGGTGCTACATCTCTGGGTGGGTGTACTACACTGTCATCACTATATACTTCAATTTTGCTGCCACCACTGGACCCCACCCTCTCTGGGGAATCCAGACAATTAAAACTGCGCTCCAGGGGTAACCTACCCTCTGGAGCTAACTTCTCCTTTTCTGCTATCTGCGCGAGGTGCGCCTCCAGCTGGGCAATCTCTATTTGGAGCCTCTCCAATTCCAGCTGGTACTCCCTCTCCCTCTGTCTGCCCAACTCCTCTGGGGACCATGAAGGGGATTGGGTGCTACCCTGTGCACTAGACCCAGCAAGGGACTCCCTACCTATGGGACCTTCCCGCCTGTCCACCAACTCCTCTGGGGACCCTGAGGGGAATCTGGCACTACCATAGGCACTAGACTCATCAAGGAACTCCCCACCTATGAGATATTCCATAACACTTTCTTCCTCCTCTTCAGACTCTCCAGAGCCACCCTCAGACCAACTACCCTCTTGGTAGGTGTACTGGGACTCCAAGAATCTCCATCTGTCTTGTTGCCAAAGTCTCAGGGATGTCTGCAGGGATAGCTGAGTCTCCTTCCTACTCACTGCTTAGCCCCTCTCCTCACAGAACCCCCTTAGCTCCTCTAGACTGTAGGTTAACAGATCATCTATATAAAAGGTAGGTCTCATTTCAGTAAGACCCATTGTAGCAATAACTGGCAATATCAATAATAAAAAAAATAGGCTTGCCCGTTGTGACAATCACGGGCAATATCAATAAAAGATAGAAGAAACTTCTCAAGAAAATGTATGCGGGTAAAAAATCACGGGCAATATTAATAAAACATAGGCTTGCCCATTGTAACAATCACGGGCAATATCAATAAAAGATAGAAGGAAACTTCTCAAGAAAATGTATGCGGGTAAAAAATCACCGGCAATATCAATTACAATATAGGATCCAACAATTCTCAAAAATGTATGCGGTACTATCACCTGGCAATATCAATAAAACATAGGCTTGCCCATTGTAACAATCACGGGCAATATCAATAAAAGATAGAAGAAAACTTCTCAAGAAAATGTATGCTGGTAAAAAATCACCGGCAATATCAATTACAATATAGGATCCAACAATTCTCAAAAATGTATGCAGGTACTATCACCTGGCAATATCAATAAAACATAGGCTTGCCCATTGTAGCAATCACGGGCAATATCAATAAAAGATAGAAGAAAACTTCTCAAAAAATGTAAGCGGGTGAAAAATCACCGGCAATATCAATCACAATATAGGATCCTAAAAACTCTCAGAAATGTGCGCGGGTGAAAAATCACCGGCAATATCAAACACAATAGGGGATCAAAAAACTTTCAAAAAATGGGCGCGGGTGAAAAATCACCGGCAATATCAATTACAATATAGGATCCCAAAAACTCTCAAAAATGTGCGCGGGTGAAAAATCACCGGCAATATCAATCACAATATAGGATCCCAAAAACTCTCAGAAAATGTGTGCGGGTGAAAAATCACCGGCAATATCAATTACAATATAGGATCCCAAAAAATTCTCAAAAAATGTATGCGGTACGTTATGGTCTGCACTCACTAGTAGTGTACACTATAATTACTGTATGCGATCATAAATGCAAGTCCAGATCCTCACTGCTGACCACCAATGTTAGAAATGGGGGTCTCTAGTTGGCAATGGCGTCACCTGTTTTTGGGAGACACACACAATGTATGTTATGTTTCTGCAGGCATGAATGGTTGACACACTTGACAGTTGTGACTGTACCTGGTGGATCCCTCTGGCAGTGGTCTTCCCTGATCTGGATGGGCAGCTGAAGGCTAGAGAGCAGCAAGGAGGGGGTGAGTCCATGACTGCATTGTGAACTTTGTCTGCCATGCTATGTGCCCTCCTCTGGCCTGGTTGAACTTCCACAGTACATCAGTCATGTGGTCCAGGACCCATGTCCCTCGATTGTGCACTGCCCACTCCTCATCTTATACCCAGGTGTGGCCCTTGCAGTCAGGGAATTGTGTCACTTGGGTACTGTGTCCTTGCAGTTTGCTTGACTCAAGGTGGGGGACAGCATCTGTTCCCCTAACTCTGTGGTGGGCATCATGGGTGGGTCCTTTGCTTACACAATGCCTGTGTTCTGACATGTAATCTGCGTGTTACTTTGATATGTGGTCCAATTGCTGAGCTGATCCACCACATGTGCCTGGGGTATCTGGCACACACCCATGCTGCGGGTGGGAACAATGCTTGGGCCCCAGGAGTGTGTATATTACGTGTGTCACACATACTTAGCCAGCTGCCTACTGTCCAGGGATCATCCCTCATTCATGTGGGGCAGGACAGTCATGCCTACTCCAGGCCATACAATACACTCTGTACTCCCACTCCCGTGTATCAGCTGACACGTTGTGCTCAGTGATATGTCCCCTCAGGTGTCTGCCTCTGTGTCAGTGTGCTGTGGCTTCCTTGTCATGACTGCTGGGGTGTCTCTCGGTTGGGGCTCAGCATGCCACCGGAGATGTGACCATAGTAGACGATACTTGGGTGACACATAGGTGTTTGATCACCTGACCGTGCAGACTGGGGTATGCGAATGTTCAGGCAGCTGTTTCCCATTCACAGCAGATTGTGAGGTGCTCAGGTTCAGAGGGTTGTGTTACAGGTCTCCCATATGTCCAATCGGTATGACGTGGACAGATAAGGGTTCAGATGATGTGGTGTGTGGGGGATGTACATGTGCACTTGTTCAGCTCCAGGACTTGCATTCCCCATGACCTACTATTGTGACACAGTGCACACTGTTGTTGTCTGGCTGCCCTGCCCATGTGACTGGAGACAGTGATGTATGACTTAGCAGGCATGCCTGTGCCATGGCATGTAACTTCCTATGAGTGATCCTGCAGGGGAGTGACATGTGCTACATGCACACCATTGTGGCAATGGCTATCAGGACATGGGTGCATCATGGTGTCTGTCGCTGGTATGCATCACATGCATTTCATATTTGACTCTGGGCATCCCTTTCATCCGGACACCAGTACTGACTCAGTGGCAAGAGTTGTGATGTATGCATGTTCACATGCTAACACCTTGTTTTCTGCACTGTCCAACTACTGTGTAGGTGGTGCATGTGTCCACACTGGGGTATTGCCATCCAACAGACACCAGACAGATGTGTGCAAGGCCAGGAGGGATGTGAGTGCCATGGTTGACCATCAGACTGACAATTGGCTACTCCTATTCTGTTTGGGCACTTTTGGCAATGTTCAACTAAGGATGCCAGGGCTTGCACTGTAATGTGCTGTACTTACTGTGGTGTGTGCGTTCGGTGCAGGTGACTGATGTCTGTCTGTTTCCCTATTGTTTGCAGATACATCCACAGCCACAGGAGGGGACAGCTCCACGGACCAGGAGGAGCCGCAGAGCCAGACTGGGTCAGCAGCCGAGGAGTGGTCGGAGGGACCCAGTGGCATGGAGGGCGAGGGGAGCCACACCGAGGAGTCCTCAGCACCATCCACCTCAGCTGAGGACCACAGCAGCTCGGAGGATGACTCCCTTGTGGATGCGGGTGTCAGCAGCCACCACACCCCAGCTAGTGTTGCTGTCCCCGCCACCACCACCACCACCACCACCACCACCACCACCACCACCACCGCCCTCCCATCGGCTCCCATTCCCGAGGTCCGTGGAGGCTCCCATGTTCGGGAGCGTGTCTCCTTCGGGCCAGGCACCGCACCCCCTGCCCCTGTGTCCCCTGCTGCCCTGAGTGAGGAGTCTTTGTACCTCCTTCGCCAGCTCCATGTAGGGCAGACAGCGATGCTGAGTGTCCTCCATGCACACACCACTCTGTTGACTCAGCTGGTGTCGTTCATGGAGGGCATCTCATCGGGCATGTCTGCCCTACAGAGGGGCAATAGGTCCATGGACTCCTCCCTGACGGCAGCAGTGTCCCTCCTCCAACAGTCCCTCACCCCTCCTGCCTCTGCCCCATCCACACTCCCCAGCACCTTACCTGTCCCAAGCACACACACACCGGCACAGGCACACACCAGCACAGACACGAGCAGCACACAGACACACACACCACAAACAAGACGCACACGCACGCACAGTCAGGGGACTGAAACCACACTCACAGGGGATGGGGCCCAGGAACACACACACGCATCCATGAGCACTGCGCAGTCCTCAGTTGCCTCTCCCTCCAAAGCCCCCTCCCTTGCCTCACCTGCAACCCCAAAGTCACAGCGGCTCTTCCTCAGTGACCTCGGCCTCTTCCCCTCCGATCCAGCTGATCCAGCATTCAGGGGGAAGAGGAAGCCCACCCACATGGAGCGGAGTGCCCCTCGCCCCCGGACACCCTCCCCCAGGAGCAGACCGACTGACGCCCCCATCCGCAAGTCCCCCCGGACCCGGAAGAGCAAGACCCTGCCGCCGCCCTGCAGCTCAGGCACCAAGTCTCCTTCCTCCATCCCTCAGGCCCCCACTCCACAGGTGCCACCACCACACCCTGCCCCAGGTTCCCCCACCCACCGATACACCATCCCCAAAAAGATCCGGCCTTCTCCCCCTGCCACTTGCTCTTCCGGCCCCACACCCCCGCTGCGCTTGTCTGTGCCACTGGTGTGGAGACGGTGTCCTCCCCTCTGTCCTGCCCACCTTACCTGATCCCCATTCTCCTCCCCTGGAGGTAGGCACTGCAGTGGAGTCCACTACCACCCTGTCTGACTTGGGCACTGCAGTGGGGGACCTGTCCACTCCATCTGCACGGTCCACTGCAGTCGTGCCGGCACCCACACCATCAGTGTCATGCCCCCCAGTTGTGCCGGCACACACCATGTCAGACACCTCCACTGCAGTTGTCAGTGGCTCTTCAGCACCCACCACCCCTTCCCTGCCTCCTTCTGGTGAGCCCTGATCTTGTCCCTGCGGTGCCTGGCCTGCCCCCCCGTATACCCCTCCGAGGCGATTGTCCCTGGTTTTTATCAGTGCAGGCATGCGTAGGGTGACATCTGCCACTGTCACCCTGTTTAGACTTTCAGGATGGACTGGCCATTGGCCTTTGTTTCTTTTTAACTGGACTTCAACTTTTGAACCCACATATGCTGAATAAAGCGACTTTCTGTTCTCTAGTGCTTTTGCTTCTGATGTACATGATGTTGATGATGCTAACTATGCCCTTGCTGCAGTGATGGTGATATTTGGTCTCATGAAAATGAAGTGTTACTGTTCAGGAACCCATGGGGTCCAGGGGGAATGTGTCCTATCCTGTGGTGTATCCATGTCATCCTTAGCAGCATCTGAGGGTGTCATATTTTCAATATTTGGCAATGGGATTTCCTACTTACATTAGCAATGTCACATCTGTGGCTTCCACCCCTGCACATCTGTTGTGCTTGCCATTGTTCAATTATTCTACTTCCCTGACCGTGTGGCCATCTCCACTGGACATGCAGGTTTGGGCATCAATGGGGAAGGACTCATCTGTGTTGTCAGTGCAACTTGCTATACATGTGTGTTGGATCTGTGCTGATGATTTCGTTGACACTCCCATGACCAGGCTGATGTGACGGGAGTCTTCATTTGGTGCAAATTGTTGACTGTGACCAAGTGTTCTGCTGACATGATGGAGCCCTACTGTGGCAACATATGGCACAGCTTTCCTCACACAGGAGTGGAGTCCCCTCATGGCAGTGTGTACTCCTGTGACATCGCCTGCGCCCAAGGTGTGTGTTGTATGAGCATGTCTGTGTGTTCACTTCCATTTTGCTGTGCATGCTGGGATCCCTAGTGGTGTTCCTGTTTGTGATGCTTGCTGAGTTGACCTATGTTCCCCCAAAGTCTTCTCCCTGGGTTCTCTGTGATGTGGGTGCATGGCACATTACTGGTCATCAGGGTGTCACCCATAGATGTGTTGGCTGTGAGGGCTGAGTTTGTGGGCAGACGCAGATGGGTCACAGTCAGGATTCCCTTGGCACTTGTTGTTTACACCTGTCATGTGATTTCCAGTTTGTGTTAGCTTTCAGTGATTGTGACACGTTGTGTGAGTGACTGCTGGCACTCCTCAGGGTCAGGGCTGCAATGTTGGTAGTTGTCTATGTGTGTTCTTTGTGGGTGACCTTGGCTTCTTCATTGGTGTGGGACTGTGGCTGGGATCCCATTGGTTGGTGTGGTATTGCCGTCATGTCCATGTACAGCATAGTGTGCAGTGTGTCAGACATTCAGGGGTCTTGTTGAGTGGCCATGTGTGATGTGTTTCTGCACCTTGGTTCCCACCACCACCCATGGGATTGTCATGGGTGCATGTGCAATGTCACCAGTGCATGTGTGTTTCACTGCTGCACATTGTTGGAGGTTGAGGTGTGTGGTGTTGAGTGTGTGCAGATGAGAGTTGTTGCACGGCTAGACCCCTGCCTCCATGTTGGCCTTGGCTTACTGGCCGTGCTGATTGATTTGTGCTTGTGTAGGTGTGATGGTAGTTTGTTGCTCAGGACACATGACTGTGGTTCACAGTGTGAACGACATCTAGCTTTGTCATCACAGTGGGATTGTAATGCAGCCCAGGGTCACCACATTGTGGGGACCCTGGGGGTAGTGCTGTGGTGTCTCTGTGTCTTGCTGTGTCAGTTGCTGTTCCTACATGCTTGTGTGACATGTGTGATTAGTGCTCCCTCTCATCTAACAATGCCTGATTGCCCACATAGGGGATTTGGATCCATCAGTTACCTTTGTGTGGCACTGTATGCACATCTGTGTAATTGGTATTCAGGCCTCATCATGTGTTGTGTGGTTGCCTGGGGACACTGGCACCCCCCCCCCCTCACCTGTTGTGTTTGATGTGCAGTGTGGGACTGCCTGTTTGTGTTTGTGCATCTGCACCACTGCATTGGCATGTCTTTAGTGTGCCATTGGCTGTTTGTTGTTTGGTGGGTTTCCCCTGCTGTCCCTGGGACTCCTAGGTCATCAGTCAGCACAATGATCATTGTTTGTGTGTCCCATTGCTGCCATGGTATGGTATCTGTTCACCTCACATTTACAGTCTCCACAGGGTATCTGCATTTGTGTGCCCATTGGTGCAAATATGTGGATCTGCATTATCATGGTCACTTCTGTTATTGTGTCATTGATAAATGTTGACAGTGTCATCCCCCATGGGTGATGTTTGTCTGCACATGGCCAAAGGTATGTCTTATTTGCACTGCAGTGTTTGCCTCCCCCAATCTATGTTGCTATGGGACACAAGCACTACTTTGCCACTGATGTGTTTGTTGTTCTGTGACCAGGAATCATCCATGCAGTTTGGCAGTTGCAGCTTTTTCAATGTCAACACTTACATTTTGGTCACTGTGATGATGGGGGTTTGAACCCCATTGCCACAATGTTCAAGATGTGCTTCAGCTATGGGCCCCACACTTACCTTTTGGTCACTGTGATGATGGGGGTTTGTACCCCATTGCCACAATGTTCAAGATGTGCTTCAGCTATGGGCCCCACACTTACATTTTGGTCACTGTGATGATGGGGGTTTGAACCCCATTGCCACAATGTTCAAGATGTGCTTCAGCTATGGGCCCCACACTTACCTTTTGGTCACTGTGATGATGGGGGTTTGTACCCCATTGCCACAATGTTCAAGATGTGCTTCAGCTATGGGCCCCACACTTACATTTTGGTCACTGTGATGATGGGGGTTTGAACCCCATTGCCACAATGTTCAAGATGTGCTTCAGCTATGGGCCCCACACTTACCTTTTGGTCACTGTGATGATGGGGGTTTGTACCCCATTGCCACAATGTTCAAGATGTGCTTCAGCTATGGGCCCCACACTTACATTTTGGTCACTGTGATGATGGGGGTTTGAACCCCATTGCCACAATGTTCAAGATGTGCTTCAGCTATGGGCCCCACACTTACCTTTTGGTCACTGTGATGATGGGGGTTTGTACCCCATTGCCACAATGTTCAAGATGTGCTACAGCTATGGGCCCCACACTTACATTTTGGTCACTGTGATGATGGGGGTTGGACCCCATTGCCACAGTGGTCATGGTCTGCTTGCATTGTGGGGGCCACACACATTTATGTGTGGCACATGTGATAGGGGGTCACATTGTATGTTCAAAGTCATGTTCAGTGTTGTAGCCATTTGACACAGTCTACACACGCTTGTCATGGTGTTGGGGGGATGTCTTTATGTTGCATTGTTTATGTTGGTGTGTGCTTGTTGTGTCATGTATTAGCCATCCTGTGAGTGGGGTGGTAGTAGTTGTAGGCATCTGGCACCCCTGGGTAGAGGTGGGAGTAGTGACAGGCATCCAGCCGCCATGGGTAGAGGTGGTAGTAGTGGTAGGCATCTGGCACCCCCTGGGTAGGGGTGGTAGTAGTGGTAGGCATCTGGCACCCCTGGGGAGGGGTGGGAGTAGTGGTAGGCATCTGGCACCCCTGGGTAGAGGTGGGAGTAGTGACAGGCATCCAGCCCCCCATGGTTAGAGGTGGTAGTAGTGGTAGGCATCTGGCACCCCCTGGGTAGGGGTGGTAGTAGTGGTAGGCATCTGGCACCCCCCGGGTAAGGGTGGTACTAGTGGTAGGCATCTGGCACCCCTGGGTAAGGGTGGTAGTAGTGGTAGGCATCTGGCACCCCTGGGGAGGGGTGGTAGTAGTGGTAGGCATCTGGCACACCCTGGGTAGAGGTGGTAGTAGTGGTAGGCATCTGGCACCCCTGGGGAGGGGTGGTAGTAGTGGTAGGCATCTGGCACCCCCTGGGTAGAGGTGGGAGTAGTGACAGGCATCCAACCCCCCATGGGTAGAGGTGGTAGTAGTGGTAGGCATCTGGCACCCCCTGGGTAGGGGTGGTAGTAGTGGTAGGCATCTGGCAACCCCTGGGTAAGGGTGGTAGTAGTGGTAGGCATCTGGCACCCCCTGGGTAAGGGTGGTAGTAGTGGTAGGCATCTGGCACCCCCTGGGGAGGGGTGGTAGTAGTGGTAGGCATCTGGCACACCCTGGGTAGAGGTGGTAGTAGTGGTAGGCATCTGGCACCCCTGGGTAGAGGTGGGAGTAGTGACAGGCATCCAGCCCCCATGGGTAGAGGTGGTAGTAGTGGTAGGCATCTGGCACCCCTGGGTAAGGGTGGTAGTAGTGGTAGGCATCTGGCACCCCCTGGGGAGGGGTTGTAGTAGTGGTAGGCATCTGGCACCCCCTGGGGAGGGGTGGTAGTAGTGGTAGGCATCTGGCACCCCTGGGTAGAGGTGGGAGTAGTGACAGGCATCCAGCCCCCATGGGTAGAGGTGGTAGTGGTGACAGGCATCCAGCCCCCATGGGTAGAGGTGGTAGTAGTGGTAGGCATCTGGCCCCCTCTGGGTAGGGATGGTAGTAGTGGTAGGCATCTGGCACCCCCTGGGGAGGGGTTGTAGTAGTGGTAGGCATCTGGCACCCCCTGGGTAGAGGTGGGAGTAGTGACAGGCATCCAGCCCCCATGGGTAGAGGTGGTAGTAGTGGTAGGCATCCAGCCCCCATGGGTAGGGGTGGTAGTAGTGGTAGGCATCTGGCACCCCTGGGTAGAGGTGGTAGTAGTGGTAGGCATCTGGCACCCCCTGGGGAGGGGTGGTAGTAGTGGTAGGCATCTGGCACACCCTGGGTAGAGGTGGTAGTAGTGGTAGGCATCTGGCACCCCTGGGTAGAGGTGGGAGTGGTGACAGGCATCCAGCCCCCCATGGGTAGAGGTGGTAGTAGTGGTAGGCATCTGGCACCCCCTGGGGAGGGGTGGTAGTAGTGGTAGGCATCTGGCACACCCTGGGTAGAGGTGGTAGTAGTGGTAGGCATCTGGCACACCCTGGGTGGAGGTGGGAGTAGTGACAGGCATCTGGCACCCCCTGAGTAGGGGTGGTAGTGGTGGTGGGCATCCAGGCCCCTATGTGTATATGTGGTATTGGTGATGGCCATCCCGCCCCTATGGTGCTGCTGTTGCTGGTGTAAGTAATTTCTGCATCCCTCTGTGTGTGTGTGATATGTCGGGTACGTGTAGTTTGTTTTTGTGCTTGGTGTCTGACTTACCTTCTGCGCCGTACGCGTCCGTGCCTGTTCCGGTAGTAGATGTAGAGTATTGGTAGGATCGGCACGATGGGATTCATATTTGGTTCGTCTCGTTCGTTTTTCTCTTTGCTTCGCCTCGTCCTCGTCGCTGGCGTGTTCGTCTCGTAGCCGTGGATCGTGTTGTGGCGCGAATCGGAGCTTATGTGCGCCTCTCCCGGATGCTTTGACGTGCCGTGCGTAGCGACGGGTTCGGCGCGTACGGAAAGCGCATCGTACTTGTCCGGCCGGACGGGGCTGCATTTTGGCTTCCGTGCGACTCGATTCTGCGTTTACGGATCCGGCTCGGTCGGAGAACAGGAACTGGATTGGGTGAGTACGACTGGGTCGGAATCTATGCAGTTGTGCGCATCGTACTTGCTCGTTCGGAAGAATGTGCGAATCGGTCGGGAAACAGGCATTCGCCTGGCTTTTTTCCCGGCCGAATAGTGTTGGGTGCGCCTCCGACCGAGATCGGAATCGACCCCTATGTTGTTACAGTACGATTTTGAAGTTTCTTACCTGCGGTGCAGAGCAGGAATATCGACGTATAAATATCGAGGAACATAAATATCGTGGACAAGAATATCAACTGACAGGTAAGTAATATCGATTACAAAAATATCGACATATTAAATATCGTTTACAAAAATATAGTTGTCAAAAATATCGAATTATTAATAATGTTATGTATTTTAGTGTTTTTATTGAGAATTGTTTGTCATTTTATTATATGTTTGAAAATTTTAGTAGTTATTAATTTATTTTAAGTTTAATTTTGTGTTTTTAGTTCAGTAGCGGGTTGTGGATTTATAGGGGAATAGGGTGGGAAGTAATTTAATTATATAGATTTAAATTATAATTTATAGTAGTTAATATTTTTTTTTTAATTTGAATTTTGCGTTTTTAGTTCAGTAGCGGGTTGTGGGTTTATAGGGGAATAGGGTGGGAAGTAATTTAATTATATTAAATTTATTGAATAATTAATGTGTTAATTGATTAATTAATAATAGTTTAATAATTAGTTGTTAATTAATTTCAATTAATCAATTAATAATTAATTATGTTAATTATGTAATTGATTGTAGGTGTGTGTTGTGGTGTTTATATGTGTACATGGTGTGAAGGGTGGTAAGTAATTAATTTTTTCTTGATTAATTATTAAATATTTATAAATTAATTTCCATTCATTAATTAGTAATTATTAATTGTAATTGTGTAATTAATTTTAGGTGTGTGTTGTGGATATTATAGTGTTAATTAATGTGTAATTAATGATTTTTTATTATCTTTGTTAATAATAATATATGTAATTTTATATATTAATTATGTTAATATTGGAAATTAAATTTAATAAAAATGTTGATGTTTTTGATTTTTATTGTTGTGGGATCCAGCACTTTCCCTACTGTTGCACTCACTGGAGTGGGAATAGTAATGTTTACCCCTACGCTATCCAGCGTTTTCCCTACTGTTGCACTCACTGGAGTGGGAATAGTAATTTTTACCCCTACGCTATCCAGCGTTTTCCCTACTGTTGCACTCACTGGAGTGGGAATAGTAATTTTTACTCCTACGCTATCCAGCACTTTCCCTACTGTTGCACTCACTGTAGTGGGAATAGTAATTTTTACCCCTATGCTATCCAGCTTTTTCCCTACTGTTGCACTGACTGGAGTGGGAATAGTAATTTTTACCCCTACGCTATCCAACGCTTTCCCAACTGTTGCACTCACTGGAGTGGGAATAGTAATTTTTACCCCTACACTATCCAGCGTTTTCCCTACTGTTGCACTCACTGGAGTGGGAATAGTAATTTTTACCCCTACGCTATCCAGCGCTTTCCCTACTGTTGCACTCACTGGAGTGGGAATACTAATTTTTACCCCTACGCTATCCAGCGCTTTCCCTACTGTTGCACTCACTGGAGTGGGAATAGTAATTTTTACCACCTCGCTATCCAACGTTTCCACTACTATTGTGTTTATTTTGTTATTAAATGTATGTTTTTTTTTATACTTTAATGTGTTAATTAAATATAGAATATTTTTTTAATTTTAAATTATTTATATATGTGCATATTTTATTTGTATATAATTTAAAAAATGTATAAATTAAATAAAGATAATAGTTAATAAAATGTATTTAAGTAAATATATGTATATGTACACTTTTTTGTGTTTATATTTATAAAATTAAGTTTATTAGTTATACTTATTTAAAATGTATATTAAATTTAATTTATTTTGTTAATAATATTAATATTATTTAATTAATTTTATTTAAGTTATGTAATTTTTTTAAGTCAATATTTTTTACTTCTATATTTTTTACATCGATATTTTTGTGTCGATATTATTGTACTTACCTGTTTATGTATAGGAAGTCGATATTTTTGTTATCGATATTTTCACATCGATATTTTTTTCATCGATATTTTTAACATCGATATTTTAACATGGAACCCTTACCTGCCTGGTAACAAAAAGGGCAGGGCGGACTTCTTCTCGAGATTTCCTGTGGCCGATGAGGATACCCCTTCAGATGAAGATGAGGATCAGGACAATTGCTTTATTGCTTCCATGGTTATGGGTGACGTGTGCAGTGAGTGAGGAAGAATGGAGAGATGAATTGAGTAAAGATGTCTTGCTTGGTCAGGTCATGAAATCCATCAGTTGTAGTTGGCCTAAGGAAAAAAACGCACCGTTCTCTTTGCACACTTTTGTAAAGGTCTCTCTTGAACTTTCTGTTGAAGATGGAATCCTGGTGCATGGTGATAGATTGATCCCCCCTGAAAAACTCAGAGCAAGGTTGCTTTGTGGTGTTCACAAGGGGTATTTGGGAAAAACTCTCACCAAACGCAGGCTGCGTGAATTTTTTTGGTGGCACCTTATGGACAAAGACATCCATGCTTTTGTGGGAGAGTTTGTTGTGTGCCTGAATGCTGAAAAACGTTTTAAGGTAAGGACTCCTCCCCTCCTACCCATTGAACTTCCAGCTAGGCCCTGGGAGAAAGTTGGCATTGAGTTGGTCGGTCCATTCAACCTTTTTCCCCCTTCTTCTTGCTTTGCTGTCGTTGCCATTGATTACTATTCCAAATGGCCAGAGGTTCGTTTCTTTGGCGAGCCAAATTCCAAAAATGTTATCAATTTCCTTAAGGACATTTTCTTGTGGGAGGGTTTCCCCTCCACCATTGTATCTGACAACGGTGTGCAGTCCGTCAGTCAGGAATTCCAAGACTTTTTAGCACAAGGTGGTATTGCTCACTGCAAGAGTTCTCTTTATTATCAACAAACAAATGGTCTTGTGGAGCGAATGAACAGAGTCTTAAACAACTGTGTACAATGGGCTGTTGCTAGCAAGTGTATTGTTCGAATGCTGTGCGCTCCATGCTGTGGTTTTACCACAACACCCCCCATTCACCCATCAAGGTTTCCCCTTTTGAATTATTGCAGGGGAGGAAGCCTTCTTTAAAGGTTTGTCCTGGCTGGGTGTCTAAATGGGTGAAGATTTTTGCCATTGAGGGAGTGGACGACCTTGTCAGGGAAAATGTCTCCAAAGCACAGCTACCCCAAAAGTGTTACTTTGATGCTAGGAAAAGAACGGTTCCCCAGACATTCGCTATTGGGGACACTGGGCATGTGAAGATTCCGGTCCACAGCAAGAAGGGAGATGCTATGTTCTCTGAGCTCATGGTTGTAGACAAGGTTTGTGAAAATGCAGTTAGGGTGAACATCAAACATTGGTGGAACATGTCCAGGATTATTAAGTTGAGTGGACATGCTTCTGGCAGACGTCTCTGTAGCAATTCGGCTGAGTTGCCTAATGATAAACGCTCTGATGTTCTTCCTCCGTCTGAGTTGTGTAGGAGCAATAGACGTCGTTCTGTTCCTGTGAGGTTTCGCTAATCTCATTCTCTTTATTCTTTTCTGTGCCCTTTTTCCCTGTTCCTCCTCCACGAGGCCCTTTGCCCTTCCTCTCCTTTCCTTCCTCCTTTTTCCCTTCTCTGGTTTCCTTCTTGTTTGGGCTTGTATTTGTTTTTGTGTTCTTTAAAAAAAACATTTAGAGGAGGGGATAATGTAGTGGTTTTACTTATTACGCTTCTCTGTTGTGGAATGCTCACTCCTCATGGTTCCCTTGCGCGTGTACATTCCACAACAGAACTTGGAACTTACTGTTTGAATGCTATGTTATCAGTTGATTGGAGTCCTCTCCTGTGTTGGCTGCTGCGCAGTCCCTGCTACAAATAAAGTAATCTTCTGCTATTTACTTCAACTTTGGTAACTACATTTTCTTTATGGGATTTTCTGATTTTTCAGACTCTTTAGTTAACAGAACCATCCTCTTAGCTTGAACTCAAATTTAAGCGACTCTAGATTTACCTATGCATAGACAACAAAACCTGAGTCTTTTCTCTGAGCATCAGCTACTTAAACTAATCTTTTGCATTTCTGTGACTGAATTCCTAGTTTCTTTAATACTGGAACACCTAAACTTTTTCAGGAGGTTGGGTTTCCCAGCTGTTATTCTGTATCTTTATAGCATGATTTTAAGAGTTGTGAATATGAACTTAATTTTGAATTTGAAATAAACCTTCTTAAACCAAGCTACCGATTCTTGGCCCTCATTGTGTAGCCAAATGGGTTGCAGTGTTAAGTGAATTTGATTGATGTTAATGCTAACTCCCATCACGTTTCAGTTGGATAGAAAGTTCCATCACAGGACTAATGGTAAGCAAGTAGGCTCAGAAAACACTGTATCAGTAGACATCATTTGTGTACAAGAGACTCATATTACATGGGAAAAAAGAGGTATTCTGGAAACGTAGGCTATAAACTTCTGGCCTGTACATCTCAGGGTCAGCCACCAGGTAGGTGGCAATCCTAGCTAGAAATAATAGGTGTAAAACGGAGTTTCGCTGATAAACTAGGAAGATGGGTAATAGTAGAATGTCAGGTTGGAGAGGCAAACCTTACCTTATGCTCTGTATATGGATCTAATCCAGATGAAGCCAAGGTCATTCATTGCCTAGACATGGAATTGTCTCTGTGGCCAACCCTTTTAGTGGTGTCAGTGATTTTAATTTACATATGCAGGTTATCGGCAATATGGCACAGCAAGTGCAGTACATTGGTAGGATGTCAATGGTAGGCAGAGCGTTGCACCAGATAATGAGAGATCATGGGCTGGTTTATGTCTGTGATAAGCTAAAATCTCCTGACCCAGGATATACATACTTTTTTTACCCGCATAAGAAATATGTTTGACTCGACTATTTTTTTATATCAGCGGGTTTTGCAGGAAAGGTTGGTATTGAGAGACTCCCAGGGGTGTTCTTTATATCGCAATACTCTGATTCTGGAAATCCAGGTTGGGGGGATAACTAGGATGACTCAGAATTGGACATTTCACAGGAAATTGCTTCTTAATTCCCAAAATATTGAGCATATGAGAAGATGACTAATGTATTTTCTGACAGTTCGATAGTGTAGTGTGGGACTTGTTAAAAGTTGGAATAAGAGATGAGACTATCAGGTTTAGCTTTCATAACCAGAGGCAGGGTGCTAAAAATATTTGGGGGCTCTATGAAGAGCTTTCAGAACTGGAAGCGCAGCTTGTCAAGCTGATGGCGGCAGGCCGAGTGATTTGGAGATGCAGCAAAGGATTGCAGTGGCCAGGGCTAGGATTAATAGCTATCACAGCAGGGAAATAACTGAGAAATATAAAGTTCTCAGAGCAGAAAGTACAGCAAAAATGTTGGTAGACAGCTGGCCCTCTTCACAAGGCAGAAAGAGACAAATGGGCATAGATGCCATAACTGATAAGGAAGGATGTTAGGTTAGCACCCCGGAGATGATGAATAGAATATTTAAAGAATACAGGGGCATATTAGCAAGGGCGTTATCGCCGCTTTAGCGGCACTTTTTGCCGCTAAAGCGGCGATATTTCTATCGCCCTATTAGCAAGCTGTCGCTAACAGCTGTTGTCTTGTGGATTGTTACCTGCCTTGTTATGTTGGCCTAGGCCTGGCTGCCATGCTGCTTTTCTTTGCGCACGTTACACTGAGCCGGGCCTTCCTCGCCCTTTGCTCGTGCCAAGTTCTTTTGCACTGTCTGCATTTTCTGTTGTTCACCTTTTTGGGCTCAGTCTGCACAAACATGTACAAGGTCGCATAACAATGTATTCTGGTTCTTCCTGATATGGCCAGTCTCGCGCACCCAGACATAACATTATGTGCAATTGCCATGAAGAATTTGATATGCTTTTAATACTGTGGTTTACTAGCGCTTAAACACACTTGGAGAAATCCCTTTCAGTGAGAAGAGCTATGATGTCCTGCTGATGTAATTCTGCATCTAGAGACTGAGGTATGGGGGTTCGCTAGTCAAAGCCCAGAGGTCTTCTATTATTATAATAAACTATCTTACTGCAAGGGGAGGGTGGTAATGTTATTTATACGTTTATCCACTGAGCTCTGAAATGCTTTCCCCGTTTGTATTCTATGGAATTGTAACCATGCTGCTTATATTAGTCATATGCATTATGCTATTAGTACTGACACGTGTACTGTACATTAGAGCACGTAAGTTGGAATAAACATTTTAACCTATCCAGTGTCTCTTCCTACGCACCTTGTGAACAAGTACGAGTGAGTGGCGAAAGAGTGTTCTTGCTTCAGTGAGTCCTGAGATAAAGATACCGTGTTCTGGGTTGTCCAAACATTAGTACTTGGGTGCTAATGGGATGCTAAGCTAGTTGGGTTGGGGTTTTTGGGTGCTACGGTATATGGTGGCAAACCACTGTATTCCGGGGTCCCATTTTCCTGTGCATAGCTCTGTGTATGTGCAGAAACCTTATGACATGGCGCGACCACCGTGGGGCAGCTTATCTGCGAGACGCTTGAGTAGTGCTTGTGCTTGTCCACAAACCCCTCGCGTACGCTTCCGGAGGCGTATGTGACGGTGATACCTCCTATATTGAATGTTTTATAGGTTCTTTCAAGCTTGATATTATTAAAAAGGTTAGTTAATAGACCCATTTTTGTGCTCCCTGTTAGGTTGTCGAATATAATTGTTTAGTCATGGCTGGTGTGGCGATAGCTGCACATAGTCGAGGAGCACTCCGAGACCACTTAGCTGTGTATGGAGTGCCCGATACTGGGGTCGAGTTGGTCTTTGTGGTTCAAGCCGATGCGGCTTATCACTTTGAAGTGTTTTACACTTGGATCACTTTTGACGCGGTGGATGCAGGTGATAAGCTGTTTCATGAATATAAGCCCACCGCTGTTCCTGCTGCCTATCGACCCTATACTGTTCTTGAAGTGCCTCTCACGGCTTGGCAGCACCGTGTTTGGTTCAATGGCGCCCTACCACAACCAACTACCGCAGTTCGTTTAGGCCCCTTATCAATTCAGGGGGCCACTTGGCCTGTATTGGCCGGGTATACCCCGCATCCAAATTATCTGGCATTACCGCTTGCGGAACTGCGCACTATGCATACCGAATTGGTGCGAGTGCATCGAGCCTTGGTGACATACGTTACAGGTAGCCTCCATGGAGCTGCTCCTGTAGTCGCAGGCCAACCAGCTATTGCAGCTGGAGTGACTATAAGTCCTGTCATGGTAAATTCTGTGATGGGCAAACGTCCACAAAATAAGGACGACTATCCTTACTGGCTTGCAGAAAAGTTCGATCAGATAGAAGCAGTGTTTCCACATACATCCCCAGTAGATAAACACCGCATCCTAACGATAAGTTTGCCAAAAGACATAATCCCCGATTTGACATCATGTGAAAACTGGGGTAAGGTATTCGCAGCAGTTTATTCAAAATGTTTTGGAACTCCTTCCATGACGGTTCTACCCTCTGTAATTAAAAAGTACAGGATGAACATGGCCCTGAAGCGGCTGTGGAATTAGGGATGAGACTAGTGGGAGTGTTTGATGTAGTAGCTGAGCTGATCCTTGGAAATGTCAAGGGCGATGCTATGAACTTTCAAGTAGCGAATGCTTTGGCTTTGGTCCCAGAGTTGGACAGGCCTCGCGAATTACCGAAAATAATAGCCCGGGCTTATAAAACAATTGGAAGAAATAGCCTAGGCAACAAGCCTTTTGTAAAAATGCAAACTCAATCGCAAACACAAGTTATACAAACAAAAAGTGCATCTGAGAAAGATGATAAACCGGTCTTCACTAAAAAGAGTTGGAGACAGAAAAAGCAGGGTAAGCAACAAAAGAAGCCGGGGTCGAGAGGCGCTTCCCCAGTTTCGGTTTCTTCTGAACGTACTTATGATTTACGTGATAGGTCAAGGATTAAATCACCAGAAAGGTTTCAGAGCTCTGATACGCGTTCTCCTCGTTCTTCACAGGCCCAGACGTCGTCACAGGCTGGTGGAGGAGGACGGCAAGATAGAGGAAGGGGCCGAGAGGCTCCCCAGGAGCGAGACCAACCTCGACAACAAGTCAGAGGTAAAGCAGAAGATTTTCATCTTCCTCGACCGCAATTTCAGAAGAAAAGGTTGCCGCTGTCACAGCGAAATATGCCTCAGACCGTGAGAACGAGACTCCAGAATTGGACGTGGGCAGTGACCCTCCTAGACAGCGCCGCGGAAGTTACCATAGTGCGGGAGGCGCTACGTCCTCATATGGAGGCGACAGCAACTGAAACATTCGTTACTGTAGAGACAGCTGACACGAGAGTGGCACCCCCTGACAGACTATATAATATAGTCATACAAATTGAAGGTGACATACCGCGTGAAATAAAAGGGATTTTTTGGGAAAATCTAACCTCTTCATATGACATTTTGTTAGCAGAGGTGGATTGGCCACCCCCATTCGTTTTAGCTGCACATAAAGGAGAGGAGGTAATCCTTCCAAGCTTTTCAAAGCATGTCCCAAAAGACAAAGCTGAAGCACTTGCAGCTGAGTGGGCTGTGTACCTGGCACCAGCGTTATACCGCAACCATGTGGGATGGGATGAAGAATCACCTCCTCATGCAATACCTTTGCGGTCACTACCGCAGCCACAACCCCAATCCCAATATCCCATCAAACGGCAGGCAAAAGGCCCCGTCTCCGAAATTCTGACACAGTTGGAATATCAGGGAGTAATTGAACCATGCGTATCACCTATGAACAATCCCCTTTTCGTGGTTTCTAAACCCGATGGATCGTACCGCTTAGTTTTGGATTACCGGCATTTAAATACTCATTGTCGGAACTTTGCGGTGCAAAATACACACAGTTCTGCGCTTGTAGACAGTCTTGTTCGTAAAAAATACAAAACGACACTTGACCTTTCAAACGGTTTCTACACGCACAACCTAGCCCCGGAGAGTGGTCAATGGACCGCATTCACATCCGGTGGTAAATTATTCCAGTTCCGGCGTTTACCCATGGGCTATAAAAATAGTCCGGGTATATTCGCCGCCCGTGTTGTTTCTTTGTTAAATGACATTGATCAAGACGCATGTTCGTATGTAGATGACATCTATCTGACAGACGACGAGTTATATCAGCATCTGTCCCGTGTGGACCGCATTATTCTTGAATTTGCGGAGCAGGGTTACAAATTTAACTTTGCTAAGTCACACATTGCTGAATTTACTGTTCTGTTCTTGGGCTATGAGCTCAATAACGAAGGTAAGGGCTTAGCCCCCATTTCTTGGAAAAATGTGCACATTTGTGCCCCCCAAATACTCTGAAGAAGCTTCAGTCTTTGCTGGGTTTCCTGAACTTCGGGCGTACTTATATTCCCGAATATGCCCAGCGTATCAAGCCTTTGTATGCTTTGATACAACCAACTTATTCAAGGTCTTGCTGGCTGCCTGAGCATACCTCAATACTGCAGTCTTTGCAGACAGACCTATTGGAGTCTAAATATCTTTTGACTCGTGATAACCACACAAACCTGGTGATTAGAATAATTCCGGGGGCGGTGGGATTCACCTATTTAACCTTTAATGAAGGTGATACAGTACCTATCGCATACAAGTCACATCTGTACACTTCCGCTGAATTGCGCTTTACATCTGTTGAAAAAGTTCTGACTGCAGTGCAAATGGCGATTCTAAAAGAACGCGCACTGGCACAGGGAAAGCGGATTCTAGTGGTAACACCCTGTCCTGCCCTAGAGGCAGTAACAAAGGCAAGTGTACCGAACTCAAAAGCAATGCATCCCCGTTGGATACAATGGGCTACATCTTTGACGTCTTCGGACGTCACTTTTGTTTTTGATTCTTCTCTTCAGACTCAGGAGTTTTTGCAGTATGAATTCGTTCATCCTCCTCCTTTGTTTTTATTACCGCTTGAGGATTACAAATGTGTGATCTACACCGATGGTTCGGCGCAACCGGCCACTGGGTCCAAGCACGCTTATTCTGCTGCATGTGCTATTGTTGCAGGATCCTTTGTGGATGGCAAGTTCAAATCCACTGTAGTGCACACACGCACACTTGGGGATAGTACCGCACAATTGGCCGAGCTGCATGCATTACTACTTGCACTTGAGTTCGCTTCACAGGATGAGACCACTCTTATTGTATGTGATTCTTTTTACTGTGTACAATCTTACAATGACAATCTGTTTTTCTGGTCGAAAAACGACTACAAGGACGCAAAAGGGAGCACAATTAAGCATAAAATGCTTTGGGTTCGAGTGGCAGAATTGCAACAACGTCTGCCCCTCACACAGGTGGTTCACACCTTAGGCCATCAGCGGGTGGGCGCACACGCTATTGGTAACGATCTGGCAGATGAAGCTGCCCGTTCAGCAGTAGTCACGTGTTCAGTAGCAGCGGTTACCAGGTCCATGTCTAAAATAGACCCTGTTATATTAGCAGCTATTGCTGCAACCAAGGAAGGTAATAATTACCCTACAGGTTTCCCTTCCAAGTATTCTTACACATTAAGTCCCGATCAGGTTCCTTATGTAACTATACCTGACGTTGGAGATCGGCTGATCCCCAACGCGGACCGCAGGAGTGCCTTGATATCAGCTGCACACGAAGGCATGGCTTCTGCTCATGCAGGTGTGTCAGCTACGGTTTCCATCTTGCAGCAGCGTTATTGGTGGCGTGGGTTATATAAAGACACCCGTGCTTTTGTGCTTTCTTGCGACGTTTGTCAACAGATTAAGCCTTCCACGGTAACACGTCCACCACAAACACCGCTCTGCATTGCTAACAGACCCTTTGGGTGTGTTTACTTGGATCACTGCGGTCCATTCTCATCAGACACTGCTTATAAATACATCTTAGTGGCAGTGGACTCGTGCACACGGTTTCTCTGGGTCTGGCCACAACGGAGTGCTGACGCCCGAAATGTAATCAGGGATTTGCGTGTCTTTGTGGGAATTTTTGCATGCGGCACCTTCCATTCGGACCAAGGTCCAGCGTTTGCCTCTAGGGCTTACAAGGATGCAATGGCTTCGCTTGGGGTGCGGGTGAAATTTTCGTCTCCGTATAGGCCTGAGGGCAACTCTATCGTTGAACGAATGAACCGTGACTTAAAGCAATCCTTAACAGCTAGGGTTTTAGGTACTGGCAGGAACTGGCTGGCCCATTTGTATACCGTTCAGCGTGCACTTAATAATCTCCCTAGAAGACCTCTGGGTGGGCGGACCCCATACGAAATGCTCTTTGGCATAAGAATGTTTGTGCCTGACCTTGAGGGTCCAGACATCGCGGCGCAATCCGCCAAGTTTGATGTAGATAACCATTCTGCTATGTTACAGGACTTACAAGAAGCCCGAGACAAACTTGCAACTACACATTTACCTTCAGCCACAGATCCTGCGTTGCAGATTCCGGTAGCCGGCTGGCTTCCGAAAGTTGGAGAACTGGTTCGAGAGAAGGTTGAAAACAAAAAAGAATTTGGCCCCTCTTTTCGTGCACCGGTTCCAGTTCTTGGCCTGAAGGGAACACGTACAGTCATTTTACCACCGCTTCCTGGTCGCAAAGAGAACAGATACATCTCAGTTGAAAATGTCAAGCTACAGCGCCTGGCCGATCCTGAATAGTGTCACACCAGCGGTCTCTTGTCCTGCCATTTATCGGACATATGTTCATAGTCCATCTGCACGAACGATCGCTGATGCTGTAATTGAGATGGTTGATTTGCCTGAAACTACGATTGATCCCCAACTCTCCACCAATATCAACGAGGACGAGTATACTTATCCTGCATCAGAATCGGTGGCACATCAACCAACAACGCCACTAAGCCCGACTCGTTATTCCTTTGATTCGGATTCCACATCTTCAAAAGTTCCATCCAAGTTCAGTATTTTTATATCCTGGTTTAGAGACAATTTTTTGATTCCCCCTGGACATACATCTGGTTGGTACTTTTCTTGATATTTTTGTTCATGTCCATTGGCTTTGTCACAGTGTTTTTTCTACTAATCAATGGTCACTATTTACCTGAACGCTCTGCTGTAGACTATGTTTCTGGAACTTTGGCTCCTCATTCCTCGTCTCACATCATGAAGCGTGACCACACATTTGTGAACATTTCAGCTTTCCCAGTTGCTGATGGCATCGTATGGGATGCAGTGAACTATCAAATCCATGGTCCGACGGAAATTATTAATGTACCTAATGTCCTTCGTGTTTCAATGGGTGATGTAGTACAAAATAATATTCATTCTGATGATTGGGATGTGCATGCCGTTGAAGCATTGTTTGCCGATTTAAAATATTATGCATCTTTTAATGCTGAAGATCTATATATGAATTCTGCTAATTATGCCGATTTGTATTGTTACCAACATTGGGGTAATCATTTTCTCCATAAGCCCAGTGCCATGCGTATTTCTGTTAATTATACCCAATGGGAACATTGTCCAAACCCCTTGCCAGGGAGCTCTCAAACTCTTCGAAATAAGTTTAATTATTTTACTGATTTTAATCGGTCGAACCCTGCATCCTATTATTTTAGACTTAATAACACATCAACTCAGAAAATTATGTTAACACATACCAAATTGCTTTATTCAGGTTCCTTTCTGAGTGCCCTAGCTGTGGGAGGTTATGAGTATTGGGATAATACAGTGGATTTAAAATCTATTTGGGGCTCCAAGCCATGGCAGGTACAGGGAACCGAGGCGTTGCATCGTGCTTGCCTCATCCCTACCCAAATTATGTTCATAAATGCTTCCATCTATCAGACTACATGTTGGGGCTTAGCAACCACTAAACAATTGAATACTCCATCAATCCCATCCCTGTCGAGTTTTCCCAATGAAAGCTCACGATTCAATATGTCCCTCGTGTCCCTGCAGGCAATGTTACAAAATAATTCGTTTAATGTTTCTGAGCTGGTTCAGTCACCCTGGTTAATATGGCCTATATCATCTAATGCATGTCAAATGCGTTTTCATGATACTGGTGCTAGCTACACACAGAATAGGCCTGATCCGAGGTTTACTGATGCCCGTACTGTCACTACATACTCTGTTGGTAAATTATGCAAACAATGGCTGCAACATTCGTCCCTTGATTCTGTTAAACAACATATGTCCCTCCTTACAGGCAATATTGAACTGTCCGACTTTGTTTTGGGACCTCGTGGTCCCCGACCTAAAAGATTCATTTATGAAACATATAATGAACTCTGGAAGCTTTCACAAATGGAAGCTGCTTCCCGTCTTCGGGAAATAGATCAAGCAAATATGGAAAAGGTGCTCGCTGTTGTTGACAATAGTATTAACACCCTGTCTTCTCGCATTTACACTTTAGAGAATATTGTGTCCTCTGTTGTTGATATTGTACAAGATGATGTTTCTGTGTTATATCATGGTCAGAATCAATTGCGCTCAGTTATGCAGTTTGCATGGACCTTACAAACGCTCAAGTTAGGTAAAGTGCCTTGGCATTTTCTGAACACCTCTGCCTTATTTCTACCTTTTAACTTAACTGACAAACAGCAATTTATGTCCATGAAGGATGCAACTTACACTCTATTACATATCGAAAAGGTGGATCCTTTGCCGTTCTCTGTTGCAGAACTCGATTCTGCTGTATGGCTAGTCCATGGGGTTATAGCTTTACCATTTTCCTTGTTTGAATTTGACTCGTGCATGAAACATTATCCTGTGGGCCGTTATCGGCCATTGGGCAGTGCTTTCCTGCATGAACTCTGGTCCTTGCCTTTCATGTATAAATGCCTTCGGGACGGCAAGGAAGTCTTTCTCACGGGGGAGTACTGCGACTCGACTATAGGTCATTCGCTTATTTGTAAACACATTAAATTGCATGGCTCATGTAGCGTTTCCTCTCCTAATCTTGCTTGTGTGCTGAAAGGTATTCCTGCTCCTGTTATTTCTCCTACTTTCACTCTCCTTTCCAATGGTAGTTATTTACTTTTAAATAACGAGAATTGTTGTGGCCTGCAGGCTGGCATTCCTTACATTGTAACAGTTTCGCACAGGGTTGTCTGCTGCAAAAATGTGCTTTTTCCTCCCCCTCATGGCAAGGTTGATATCTCTATTTGGCCTTCCATCCCTACCATGGAAGCAGATTTCAATAGACTGAGCAGAATAAAGGCACTATTATTAAACGAGGAAGTTATGCTCACGTCCGCCCGGGAGACATTCATTCTCCAGGTGGCGAGTACCCACAGTGAAATACAGGCCCTTTTAAACACTAATCTCCCCCAACATTTTGGGGAGTTGATACATCGTATTTTTAACGCATCTAACACTGAAGGCCTAGTACACTTTTTTAAGGTCGTTGGGTCGGGCTTGGTGTCCTCCTTCCAGACTATTTTTGGTGTCATCCCGGCTTTCATACATTCTATATTTTCCAGTGTCTTTGGCGGTTTCCCATTGATCCTCGCTTTAGCGGCTGGTGTCTTGCTCTTAATTTGCTTTCTGCGCAATGGCTGCTCCCCGATGGGACCTGCTCGATCCAGAACGCCTCCAGCTGCTCCGTGAGCGCCTTTTGGCCGGTTTTGGTGTCTTGCCATTGGCGACACTGAGTGTGTCATATACTCTTTCATTTCGCTTTGCGTATTTCACTTGCGTGCAACCTGTGATGACTTGTGTCCGCTGTCCTTTCACCTGGACTCTGGATTATTGCCTCTCCAATTCGTCATTGTCTGTTCCGGATTTTGTTCAGTTGATGGGTCCCTTAGAGGCCCATGAGCAGGACTGTTCCGTCGCTGGCTGTATGGCGCGTGCGGCTGCACTGGGGATTTTGGCGCAATGGGATATCTGGGCGGCTGCCCAGGATCTCCTACAACGAAGCTGTTTCAATTATCACGCAAGCTGTCCCGCATTGCTTCTGGATGCTCCCTTTGCTGAGGAGCATTCCTGCTCTTTTGAACTCATGGATTGGATGGCATCTATGTTTTTTGACGATTCCAATGATGAACTCTTGGAGGGTATGGCTTTTTTCTGCACTTTCACTTTCATGGATTGACCTGCCCTTCGCCGTTTGGGCGCTCCCTGTGCTCCGACGTCAATTTTCTCCTCTGATGGGCCTCTGTCCTGGCCGCCGGACTGTCCAGGGGAGGGTGTCTTGTGGATTGTTACCTGCCTTGTTATGTTGGCCTAGGCCTGGCTGCCATGCTGCTTTTCTTTGCGCACGTTACACTGAGCCGGGCCTTCCTCGCCCTTTGCTCGTGCCAAGTTCTTTTGCACTGTCTGCATTTTCTGTTGTTCACCTTTTTGGGCTCAGTCTGCACAAACATGTACAAGGTCGCATAACAATGTATTCTGGTTCTTCCTGATATGGCCAGTCTCGCGCACCCAGACATAACATTATGTGCAATTGCCATGAAGAATTTGATATGCTTTTAATACTGTGGTTTACTAGCGCTTAAACACACTTGGAGAAATCCCTTTCAGTGAGAAGAGCTATGATGTCCTGCTGATGTAATTCTGCATCTAGAGACTGAGGTATGGGGGTTCGCTAGTCAAAGCCCAGAGGTCTTCTATTATTATAATAAACTATCTTACTGCAAGGGGAGGGTGGTAATGTTATTTATACGTTTATCCACTGAGCTCTGAAATGCTTTCCCCGTTTGTATTCTATGGAATTGTAACCATGCTGCTTATATTAGTCATATGCATTATGCTATTAGTACTGACACGTGTACTGTACATTAGAGCACGTAAGTTGGAATAAACATTTTAACCTATCCAGTGTCTCTTCCTACGCACCTTGTGAACAAGTACGAGTGAGTGGCGAAAGAGTGTTCTTGCTTCAGTGAGTCCTGAGATAAAGATACCGTGTTCTGGGTTGTCCAAACATTAGTACTTGGGTGCTAATGGGATGCTAAGCTAGTTGGGTTGGGGTTTTTGGGTGCTACGGTATATGGTGGCAAACCACTGTATTCCGGGGTCCCATTTTCCTGTGCATAGCTCTGTGTATGTGCAGAAACCTTATGACACTGTTAGCAACAGCTTTATGGCGAAAGCAACCGTTTTGGTGCCGCTTTGCATGTCAGCGATATTTATCGCTAATGACATGCAAAGTAGGCGTTCCCAACTAAAAGCGACTGCAAACAGTCGCAGACACAACTTCCCCCTATTACCAATGCCCGCGAAGCGATAAAAAAAGTCGTGTAACTGCGATTATCACTGGAATTTAACACCAGCGATGTTCCAGGGAAAACGGCGATAACCTTGCTGATACGACCCTGTGGTCGGATCAGCATAATCCACCCCCAATGACAGGTATAGGTAAGTCAGCATTTTAGCAGACGTTAGTTTTCGGTGAAAACCGCGGTTTTCGCCAAAAACTAACATCTGCTAAAATCCTGGGGCCACCTTGTAAATATCGCGAAGTGCATTTAGCGATATTTAACAAGGTTGTCCGTCAGGGGTACGCCCAGTGACACCCACTTTGCATCTCATTAGAGATACAAAGCGAGGCATCGGCAAAACGGCTGCTAACATGCGCTAATGCACGTTAGCACCGGCTTGCAAATAGGGCGAAAACATTATCTCCGCTTTTTTGGCTTTTAAAGCCAAAAAAGCGGAGATAAGGCCCTTGATAATATGCCCCCTTATTTGTTTAAAGCCATTCCGCTAGAAATCGATAAACAATGGTTTAGGAAGCTGGAGGCCACTTGTATGAATTTCATAAGGCAGTTTAAAAGGGAAAGGAGAGCCTTAAGATATATATGGTGCTCCCCAGCGATGCAGCACGCGCAACGAATTTCATTTTATTTATTTATTTGTTTACTTACCTCTTTTTGGCCGTATTCCAGAGTTTACTACCCCCCACCCTGCCCCTCCCCCGCCCCACGTCACCGCCCGGCAGCACTCCCACCAGGAGCCGCTACTGCTGATTGTAAAGGCAGAAGAGCAAGGAAATGCGGAACCTTGATATGGGCGCCATTGGCGGAATGTGTGGGTAACAAATACGAAGTAGAGGGCTGGCTCAGTCAGGAGGCATAGTTTGGTAATCTATCCATCCAGGAAGGATGTCAATGGGCAAATTAAGACTGGCATGATCTAGTATGCAACCACCAAATGAGCATGATTTAATCTGAATTGGTGAATGAATTGCATAAGGGGAAAGGGAGGGTAGTGAGCAGTAGCGACTCCTGGTGGGAGTGCTGCCGGGCGGTGACGTGGGGCGGGGGGAGATAAACTCTGGAATAAGGCTCAAAAGAGGAAAGTAAACAAATATATAAATAAAACGAAATTCGTTGCGCGCGCTGCATTGCCAAATGCGATGCAGCGCGTGCAACGAATTTCATTTTATTCATTTATTTGTTTACTTACCTCTTTTGGGCCGTATTCCAGAGTTTACTACCCCCAACCCTGCCCCTCCCCCGCCCCACGTCACCGCCCGGCAGCACTCCCACCAGGAGCCGCTACTGGTAGTGAGGGGGATTGTAATTGATACCTTTGCATTTTGTGGTACAATCAGTGTTTTTTCATAAATTCTATCGGTATTAATGTATCTCTGTATGAATTGTTAATGACTGACAGCTCCAATAAAAACAAAAAGGAACCTTTTAGAATCACATGAGGGACCCATTCAGATGAGCCACTTTAAAAAATACCTTGAAGGTTTCCTGGTTAAGAATGGCTTCTCCAGTTATATATGTACTGAGAACAATCTCCCCACATCACGAGGGTGACAGGCTGTGACTCTGAGGGGCATATTCACAAGGAGCTAACGCCGAATTAACGGCACTTCATCGCAGCCAAAGTCGTGATAAATCTACCTCCCCATTCACAAGCCAGTGTAAACAGCCCACAGCACCAGTTTACCCGCGATAGCAGCCTCAAAAAACATCGCCACAGAGGACCCCCGCAAATATCACTAATGAGATGCAGAGTGGGCGTTCCCGTGACAAAAGTCAAGACAATATCACACCTCAACATTCACAACGATCAGCCACATCGGCGATAAGAACACAAAACAGGTGATAAGGTGCGTTAGCCGCAGGTATTTAACACCTGCCTCAAGCAGGTGTAAAGACGGACGTCTACCTGCAGCTGGCAACGGAGTCCCGCACACAGCCATACCCGAAGAACTAACGACGCCATGGAGCTACTCAACATGCAGCTCGGAGCCCCAACAGGGCCACAACACCCACCGCCACCACCCCCAGGACCGCCACCACCCCCAGGACCCAGACCCGCTCCCCGGACCACCACAGAGGCAGCGTAGAGTAAGACAGCGGACCTACCAAAAACGCACCACTCTCACAGACCTAACGCCGGCGGAAGTCATTGCCCACTACAGGCTCAAAAGGACAACCATCCTCCGCATCCTGACCCACATCGCCAACAGGCTGACGGTCCCAACATAGCGGAGAACAAACATCCCTCCGCAGACAAAGCTGCTGGCAGTGCTGCACCTGTTGGCCTCTGGGACCTTCCAACCAACAACTGCCAGAGTCAGAGGGGTCTCACAGCCAGCCCTATCAAAGTTCATCACACCCGTCCTGGATGCCATCATCAGCTTCATACCCCAGTACCTTCACTTCCCCAACACTGCGCAGGAACAGCTGGAGACTAAGCAAGGCTTCTACGCCATAGCCGGATTCCCGGCCGTGTTGGGGGCAATCGACTGCACACATGTCCCACTTGTGCCCCCTGCGGATACTGCACACCACTACCGCAACAGGAAGCACACGCATTCCATCAATGTGCAGGCAATAGTGGACCACCGGGGAATGTTCACCAATGTCGTCGCCAACTACCCAGGCAGTGTGCATGATTCCTTCATCTTCCGACAGTCCATCATCAACCAGCGCTTCCAGGATGGCACATATGGAACGGGACTGCTCGTTGGTAAGTACCAAAGCAACACACCACACATCCCACAGCCACCAACGCACAAGGCACTCTGTGGGGATGCACACGTGACCTAACCACATCCGACATGTCAAACTACACGACCACCTACCAGACACGACTACACCACTCCATGGTCATCCTGGGCTACCCCTGCACCCAATACAGACTTCACATGGCACCACAGCCACACAACAGCTGAACGTGTGGAGATGCGGAATGCAGCCATGACACATGTGAGGCATTGCTCTGCCCTCATGACACTACCCCAGTCTCCCGCAGGTCAGCGTCCCGTGGTGGTGGGCCCGTGTCGGCCGCTGTGCATCCGGGGCGACTAGTCCTGTGCGCCTCGAGTCATCCCCCCTTGTAGTTCTGACATTACATGTCTGTGTGCCTGATGACTGTTGGTGTAGTTGCCAGCACCAGCTACTCCCTGAGGGCTGGCTTACACTCACCCCACACACAGCCAGCACAGGCGTCACTGAATTGGTGGGCCTGCCATCACATCCTGCCGAACCAAGTATTGACTCTTTTCTCCCTGCACTGTCACAGGTGATCAAGGATATGCACTCTGCCCTTGGATGCTGACACCCCTCCGAGACCCAAACACACCCGCCCAGAGGCAGTACAATGCGTCCCACATACGCACCAGGGGCATAGTTGAACGCACATTTGGCGTGTTGAAGTCACGTTTCAGGTGCCTGTACGGCACTGGCGGGAAGCTCCTGTACAGCCCGGACGTCGTGTGCAAGATGATTGTTGCATGTTGTGTGTTGCACAACATCTGTGTTCACACCAGGGCCCCATGGATCCCAGTTCCAGAGGTACCGGACGATGATGGTGGTGATGGGGCAGGTGGCCCACATCCCACTGCAGCTGCGGCAGGAATGGCCTGTAGGGACTCCATCATTGACACTTACTTCTCATGAGCCCGTCACATTGTGACCTTCCGTGGCATTCATGGGACAGTGGTAGATGTCCAGATGCACTGCATGTGTGAATAAAACATATCTGCAGGTCACAGGTTGGAATTGTACATTGTCATGTTACATGTCCCTGGGGTTTCGGATGTGATTTGCCATGTTGTGCACATTTTCCGAACCAGTTGTGTCCTGTGTTCAGTTGTGGAGGTGTTGCAGTTTGTACCGGGATGTTGCTAATGTCCGGGTGCACTTCTGCTTATGTGCGTATGCTGCACGGTGGGTGTGTCGCTCCTGCGGCTCAGATTTGTCTGCCACTGGTCTCTTTCATGTGGTGTGCCTGTAGGGTCTGTTCTTCCACGGTGCGTGGATGTTGTGGTGTGCATGTTGTCCTTTGCAGTTGGCCAGGGTGCATCCGTGGTACTCCGCTGTTGATGTATTTTGTTCTGTGGCATTTTCCGTCTACTGTTCTTGTGCTTTTTCCCGCATTGCGTGTGCGTATTGCTGCCCTCGCGCTGGTTGTCACTGTTTTCTTATCGCGCTTTGGACCATCGCAGCTTTTTTCACGTTGTGGTTTGTGTTTTTATCTCCGTCGAGGTGGTTGTCTCGCAGATATTGGCCGCGGTGTCTGCCAACAATCACATGCTACCGCCGTGTTGTGAATTCCACGTTGACACAGGGTTATTTTCCCGAGATAGGCTGCGATGTTGAAAGTTGCGTTATGCTACTCTTGAGGTAGTTATCACACGTTCTTGTGAATATACCCCTGAGTATGCTAGTGAAGCGTTTGCTTCTACCACAAGCCTTCTGGCTGACTACTCACCTTCCCTGCCCTAAAAGCAGACAAACTGCATTGTCCAAGTTTTGTAAAGGTTTCTGTAGGTGTCATCCTGGCAATATACAAAACACCCAAATAAAATAATACATTATACAGTAACAGAAGTCACTTCAAGATGTGTGGAAATTGCTAGCTTAGCTCCACAAAAGCATTGTTTTGCTGCACTTTGACCACATCCACCACAAACAATTATTCAGCATCTAAATAACTTTAGAAGAAAACTTGAGTATTCCAATTACGTAATTAGGCACTAATTCCAAATTTTGACTATATAAGTGCTGACATGGAGGGTTTCGTGCCTGATATAAAATTGAACTCTCTAACATCCACATGCCATTAACAAAGTGTCAAAGGCGGTGTTTAAAACCTCCTTTAAAATGTTTATAACACTCTAAAGTCTCAGTAGTACAAATAATGTCTGAATTACTTCCAATATCTACAAGATTTGATATCTAACAAATACCATCGTCTTAGAGTCTGATCTTTTTGTTGTTATTACTTTGTTAATATTCACTGAAATAGATTTCTGGTGCAATGACCAACTGTCACTGTGCATGCGCAAATATAAATTTTAAGCAGATCTAATAGACGTGATCAGTCTTTCTGTTGCTCAATATTTTGAGGAAAAGGAGTAGCAGAACCTGATGTTCGCAGAGGAGGGAAACAATGTGGACTCCAGGGGGTAGGGTAGAGAAAGTGTGTGATCATTAGTCAGTGTCCCTGTCAGGAAAGTGACTTGTCATGCTGTGTTATGCAGTATATCTCTTGGCTTCCATTTTCTAATGTGGTGCAAGCAGCAAGACCATACTAAGCGGAAAGTATGTGTGAAGTTAGTTGAACAACTTATACAATAGCTGGAGCAAGGCAGTAAAGAATTCTGAGGTCCTCACAAGTATAGTTAAAAACAAACATGTTTTATTAAGATTATGCAGCAGAGGAACAGTAGCCCTGCGAGGGACATGTAAAGAAGGGTAGAAACTGATGACAATGGTGAAAACTAAGAACAAGTTCCCTTAAACTCCTTCAAAATGTCGATCATTTCTTTTAATGCAAAGTGGTGTATTTCTTCCTGGTAGGTGTGCCCTTTACTTGAGGAAATTGTATAGGCATTTGTGGCAGAGAACTCCAAGGGGGATATTCACAAGAATGTGCGATAAACATCCCCATACCCGTTCTGGCCATCCCTCTGGTGTTGTTCCTCGACTTTTCGATTGCAGCCTTAGTGGAACCGCACAACCATATTAGGCCATTGACACATTATAGCCTTGATCGTGCTGCTCTATTGCTTGTCCACGTGACGCGGTCCAAGAACGGCATTCTTGCAAATACAGATTTTGGTTGCATTGACTGATTACGAACTACATTAGGGATTATATATTTTTTTTTCTTTGGACTCTCATTGTTGTACCAGCCATTATATTTGATTCACCCTGAGGCTGCATCTTCATTTTCATCACAGTCACTCTTTGTTTGTGATTTACGAATTTATTTGGATCTTCTATGTATCGTGATTTGACTACGAACCTACCATGAACTTTCTTTAGCCTTGAGGAAGTCTGAATACTTATTAGTACAGACGAAACACGTGTTGGCTGTTTTATACGCTGGAAACGTTTTTTCTGACAATCAATAAAAAGAACGTTTTCTACGGAAGTCTTGTGAATTACCCTGTGCATCATTTGATTCCCTTGGAACTTTAGGATCATTTGGACTGACTTATTGAATTTTTGATTAACACTTGTCCATAATATTGTTTATTGTCTTGGACAAAATCTTACTTATGATGGGTGTGCTGTATTAGCTTATTGTTTGTTCACTAAGGCGCATGTTGTTTTCGACGTGTCAATAGCACTGTTGGGTGGTGGATGCCTCAAGCTAGCTAAGCACCCCGCTGTACTTACAGCAACTTGTTTATTATTCACGCCATTGACTGTTAATGTGTACAATATCGATTTATTCTGATGTGCGGTATTTCCCTTTTAGGGAACACTACTACCCTCTTTTGTGATAATACACATCCGGATAGGAGCAGGTCACACACTGACACATCCACGTGCACAAACAACCCCTGACGGCAACCAGACATCTGCGGACAAACCATGCCCAAGAGTCCCAACTCCCACCAAGAGCCCAATTTACCCAAGTATGCAACATCTCAGCACTGCATAAGCACAGAAGTCAAAGGCACACCGCCTGAAAGGGAGTAGGCCAAGCAAAGTCGGAGCTGCAGGGGCGACTCTCCCACAATGCAGCACACAAACAAGAATCAGAGCACATCAACATTGACAACAATGTGGTACAAACTGCAACACTTTCACAACAGAACAGAGGACACAACTGCTGCCGCTTGTGTGTAGAAACTGGCCAATCACATTTGGCATAGCAGGAAACTGTGACATGATAATGGACAAGTACAACCTCACATCCCTGATGGTGCACATATGTCCACTGTCCCGCTTCAAATAGGCAGCACATCCTAAACAGTCACAATGTACATTGTCATGCAGCCTGTTTTGAAACTTGGCCAATGCGTGAACATACATGGAACACACTGTTAAACTGCATCTCCCCTTTACATTGAAGAGGGAGAATCATCTACTCCTGCAGAGCAGACCGAACACCTCCTCACTGATGATGAGGAGGACCTCCCCACCTTCGACACCGACGCCCTCCAAGAGCTCATGGACAGCTTCGGCACACCACCCCGAGGAGCAGGGCAGCCCAGCTGCATTGAGGAGACCCCACCCCCTGCACAGACCACACAGCAGGAGGCATCCACCACCCCAGCTGTCTCCCAGGCCCCCACGAACAACACATGGCCTTCCAACGCCGTGTGTTAGAGGGCCAGAAGGAGATGGCTGATCAGGTGCGGGTGGGGTTCGACCTCATGGCAGCCAAACTAGATGCCATCCATGGGTGTCTACGTCCCATCAGGGACCACGTACAGTCCCTAACGGACACCCACAGTCCGCTCCATGGTCTCCAATAAGCCATGGCTGACATCGCTGGAGTCCTGACTCGGAGACAAGAACACCTGTCTGGTCAGAGTGGCTCTAGCGATCTCAGCAGGGAGATGGGACACATGCGGAGGCTCATGAAGGACATGGTGTGGATGAAGGCGGAAAGGATGGCTGCCACGGCTGCACATCAGCGAGTTGTAGCTGGGATCTACTTTGCCCTGCAGATCCTCATCATGGCATTGCTGCCACAAGGCCTTGCGCAGATGAATGCTGCTGCTCCTACACCATCCACATCTCCGCCCCCTGATGTGTCAGTGCCCCACAGTGCGGCAGACATTCCACCTCCGGCACCTGATGTGTCACTGCCACACAGTGCGGCCGACAATCCACCTCCGGCCCCTGATGTGTCAGTGCCACATAGTGCTGCAGTCGAAACACCACCACCGCCAGGTGAGGCACATCACACATCAGGGGACGATGATGTGGATGAGACTGCCGTTGTGGTAATGAGGAAGCGGTAGCATTCATCTCCACCATATGGCCTGTTTCTGCTTGGTTCAGCTCTTTGCATCATCACCTTCCACTGTCCCCCGATACACTCTGCGGCACTCATCTTGAACCTCGACATGGACTGCCATGTACTGTTTGGCTACCAATGACACAGCAATCAGACTGCGGACTGAACTCTTCCTCTTCCGATGAAGTTGTCCTTCTCTAATGGACTCTGGCTGGCCCTCCACGGGGCAACAATGTCAAGTGGGGTGTGCATGGCTCTGTACTGCTCCAGCTGCTACACTCCAATGAATGTGAATAAAACATTCAAATTCACACAGATGTGTCATGTCTATGAACCTTCAAGTATGACAGTATGGATGAATGTCGGGTCACTGATTCCCCCTCATGTCCATTTTGCACATGTTGTGGGGCTTGGGTCACATGGTGCAACATTGCTGATTGCGGTCTGGGTGGCACAGTCACTACAACGGAGACACACGCAATGGTTACTTCCTTGTCCAGGCCAGAACTGAACCACGCCCAGAGCCCCGGGATCATTGTTCACACCCCTAATCTGGACTGGCATACGCCAGCCCAGCCCACTCCACTTACGCTCACAGAGGGTGACGACACAGCTACGTGTCCCAGGTCTTCCCTGTAGTGATCTGCTGGTCACTGGTCTAGTTGTCAGCATGCCACAGCCACTCCCTGAGGGCTGGTTTACACCCACACCACACCCATCCAGCACAGGCGTCACAGGACATGTGACCCTGCCTATAAAAGGGGCCCACCACAGCACATCCCCCACTGCCGGAGGTGACATGATGGCGTCCGCACCACGAGACTCAATCATGAGGGGGCCATGACTTGCATTGCACTGAGTTAGTGGCACCCGATGGCCTGCGTCTGGCACGGGCCTACCGCCACATGGCGATGACTTGCGTTGCACAGAGTTAGTGGCACCCGATGGCCTGCGTCCGGTACGGGCCTACCGCCACGGGACGGTGACTTGCGGTGCACTGAGGTAGGGGCACCTGAAGAGCTGAGCGGGTGTGCAGCCTGCGATGATGCGTTGGCCTCGATACGGCGTCCAACAAATCAAGACTCAAATTGAATTGTGAGCCCTGCTGGACCGCAGTGTACGCGCAGGCAGCAGTCAGCACACACATGAATCCGCGGTGCGGTGCCGCAGGGTGCGCTGGGGGCCTGTGGTGCGGAATCCAGTGATCGGCTGAGGAGGTTGCACCGGCATGTGGAGGGCCCTCTTGGAGACACGCCGGTGGCTGCAGGTGAGCATTGAGGCCTGGTTGCGCAGGGGCGGGCAGTCATCGCTGGTCTGGGGACCAGGGCTGGGGTGCAGCAGGTGCACAGGATCGCGCAGGCACCACCGGTCACGGCGGCGGCCACGTGGCTGGGTGGGGGGCGCCGCCCTGGCAGACACGAGCCTGCATGCGCTGATGAGATGTACGCGGGTTGGCTTGGGACGTAGTCACCTCGTCTCCAGTGTGAATACGGCCGTTGAATGTGGTCGGGCACGTGTGTGTGGGCCTATGGTCATGATATGGCGGACACAGAGGCACACGCAGTAGTTACTGTGGTGGCCATCCCGGAAGTGGACCACGCCCAGGGCCCCGGGCTATTCATTCGCGACATACGCCGGCCAAGGCCGCTCCGTTCAGGCTTACAGGGGGGGACCACATGGCTATATGTCCAAGGTCTTCCACACGGCCTGGGGTAACCTGTTTGCGTCCACTACACTGCAAACACCAGCAGTAGATATCCACATGGACCTGTCTGTGCTCCGCATACTGCAGTCTGTCCAGCACATCTCCGCCACACTTGGCATTGTGTCCTTTCTTATTGCTGGGTCACTTGCCTCCTTCGCACATTCTTGGTTCCCACCTCTCCCCACATTATGCAATTGTGTGGCAGAGGGGCTCTGCCTTTGTGGATGGTTTGTCTACATGTCTGTCCCCTGTTACCACGGTTACTTGTGTTGTCGTGTCCGGTAGTTGGGCCTGTTGGTTGGCATGTTGTATGTGATTTTGTTACGTGTGCTCTCCCACAGTTGTGAATTGTGTGATTGTGGAGTTGAGGTGTGTGGTGTGTTCAGTTAGTACTTACCAATGAGCAGTGTATTGCCATGGATGCTATCCTGGAAGCGCTGGTTGATGATGGACTGTCGGAAGATGTATGTATCATGCACACTGCCTGTGAAGTTGGCGACGACATTGGGGAGCTGTCCCCGGTGGTCCACTATCGCCTGCACATTGATTTATTGATTTATTTTATTTTATTTTATTTTATTTTAAGAGTTTTATATAGCGCTGGCTAGACCCGGAGGTATCAGAGCGCTTTACATTAGGTTACACAATGTTACAGACAATAACAGATGACACTTTACATCAAAAATAAGCAACAGATTGAGAGAGGAAGGAAAGGTGAGACAGATAGAGCGGAGGGGGGAAGGGGGAAATGTGAAGGGGGAGGATGGAGGAAAAGACGGCAGGAGAGACAAAAGGAAGTTTGCCCAAAGACCGACTGGGTAGGTGACGTCCGAGGAGGGAATCCACAGCCCGTCTCCCCTATAGCTAAGCAAGGTAGCTCCATCGGGCATAAGTCAAAATCACTAGGTCTCAACTGACGAAGGAAAAGTTCACAAAAGAAAGTCAGGTGGATAAAAGAGGGTGGGAACTATGAGCAAGGATGGGTGAGGGCAAAAGTCAATGGCTACAAAGAGGAGAAGAGTAGAGCGGAGAGGGGTAGGGTGAAGGGAGGAGGGAGATTAGGTCCAGAGAGACATAGGAGAGTTTGCCCAAAGATCGGCTGGGTAGGTGATGGAAGGTTGATGGCTGGGTAGGTTGATGGAATGCGTGTGCTTTCTGTGGCGGTTATTGTGTGCAGGGACGTCAGGGGGCACAAGTGGTACATGTGTACAGTGAATTGCCCCCGACACGTGCGGTGAGGCAGCTATGGCGTAATTCCCTTGCATGGTCTCCAGCTGTTCATGCACAGCGTGGGGGAAGTGAAGGTGCAGGGGTATCAAGATGATACAAACCGTGATGTTTACAGGTATGATGAATCCTGTATGATGAGACCGTAACAGATGTTTGTGTGGTCGTAACCTTCCTTTTCTTTCCTGCGGAGGTTATGAGCACACGGACTTCTGTTACAGTATGTTTGGACTGGATTCATCGTACCTGTATGCATTCTGGTTTGTCCAAGTGCAATACACTGTGCCGGATTACGTTTGTGACTATGAGGACGCTTGACCATTGTCACCATTTCTCCAACAGGTTTCTGACTACTGATTTCGGGATATGGAATGGTATTGAGGAGTTCCCGCAGCATTTACAGTTTTTGGATCCACACGTTGCCCTGGTGAAGTTCCCCGTTGGGAATGGAACGCGTTGGCAGAGCTTTTCGTCTTGTTGTTTATGTATTTGTAATAAAGTTCTGTTTTTCCACTACCGTTGACTGCTGGACTTCATGACCTGGGAGGGAGGGTCCGGGGGGTGGTTGCGGTGGGTGTTGTGGCCCTCTTGGGTCTCCAGGCTGCATGATCATTGTCTCCATGGCATCTGTTGGTCTTCAGATGTGGCTCTAGGCTGGGCTCCCTTTCATGCTGCAGGTTGTCGTCCTGCTTAACACCAGTGAGAGGCAGGTGTTGAATACCTGCTGCTAACGCGCCTTATCGCCTGTTTTCGGATCGCATCGCTGATCTGGCTGCTCGTTGGGAATGTCACGAAGTGGTGTTTTCGTGTGTTTTTGCATGGGAACGCCTACTCTGCATATCATTAGCGTTAGTTGTCGCTCTCATCCGTGGCAATGTGTTTTGCGGCAGCTATCACGGGAAAACTGGCGATGTCGGCAGTTTGCACCAGCTTGTGAATGGGGCGATAAGTTCATCGCCACTTTTGCGGTGCTAAAGTGCTGATAAATCGGCGATGGCTCCTTGAGAATATGCCCCCAAGATGCTGGGAAACAGCCTTACACATTCAGAGCTCGATGCATACTTTAGAATTGCCCCCATCTGACTATTCCAGGACACTGAAGAGCAGAGGCACTCAATGTTAGTTTGTCCAACAACCAAAGAGCTGTCTTTAAATGAACATCAGAAGGACGGCCTGATTTAAGGACTCTTTAAAACATAAACGAAGCTACTTGTGCTGCGAAAAAACCCAGTGAATGTTAGAGCCGTATGTATTTTATTTTTATTATAAAAAGGTGGCACTGACAGTTTATTTCTGAAAAGCAAAAAGTTTAGCAGGGCCAAACAGTATTATACCCATGCAGAGGCATAGAATGCAATAGCAGTGCCACCAGGAAGGGCGGAATCCAATGATATGGTGAACAGTCTTGTGCCAGGGGTCAAAGAGGATGTAATAGACTGCGAATGTCCTTCTGGGCTAATGACATCAAAAGGTCAAGTAGCTGAGAAACTTGGGGCCTCATTTATGAGGCCCCTTGAGCCCCCGGAGCTTCACTTTTTGTGACGTTCCTTGGCGCAAGAGACTGCTCCATATTTACGTGGCAGCACTAAGCCACTTTTTTTGGCTTAATGCTGCCTCGTAAATATGGCTCCCTTTAACGCAGTTTTCTGCGTCAAAGTGGCATGCAATGGGTGTTGATGGGGGCGTTCCCAGCAACATCCGTGGCTTTTTGACACTGCCCCGGATTTACGAGAAACAGTAAATCTGAGGCAGCGCCAGAAACTTACGTCTCCCCAGGGGAGGCGTAAGTGAGGCACAACGAGGAGAAATACCTTTATTTCTCCTCGTTTTTCCTTTTTTTAGGTCGAACCTACAACGCTTGCGCTGTTAGGCGATCTGTTGTAGGTACTTTGTGGAGGTATGACTCCTCCCATGCTTCAGATAGGCTTTTGTGTGTGTCCTTCAAAAATCGTAGCCTGCAAATGGCTAATGGTGTGTGTATGTCCCACCTTTTTTTTCAAAGTTCACTCCCATGGAGTATTGCCGCGGGAGCGAGCAGTGGCGCGCATGGTGGCTGCTATGGCATGACGCACGCTTTGCACCGACAGCTATCTCTGCCCCATTAGTTCCAGCCCCTCCCTGGCCTCTCTCCTGGCCGTCACTTTCCTAAGTGTTTACTCCTGCGGAATGGATCTGCCAGTTTTAATTGTTTCCTTAAATACAAAAAAAAAACATTTATGAGCACTGCATTTATGGGTCATGCCGCAACACTCTGGTGTTGTGAGATGGAAGATGGCGCAGCAGAGAGGAGCGATATTGGAACTGAGCTTGAGGGCCATATTATCAAGAACGGGCAATAACATTATTGCCGCTTTAGCGGCAGGAAACTGCAGCTAAAGCGGCGATTAGGGGCTTGATAATATGCCCTATAGAATGCCAATAGAAGCCCAGGTTTGATGTCCTTCACACCAGAACCTGGGCTTCTATTGGCATTCTATAGGGCATATTATCAAGCCCCTTATCGCCGCTTTAGCGGCAGTTTCCTGCCACTAAAGCGGCGATAATGTTATCGCCCGTTCTTGATAATATGGCCCTGAGTCTGCTGTTGGGAGGTGAGGAGAGAGCAAGCATGGACGGGGAGACATCTACGTACTGTGGGAAAATACCTGAGCTTGTTTTATTTGCTGTGTAAAGCCATGTCCTGTGGCAGGCAGTGCTTAATTTGAGCCGGGGCTTCCCGGTGCTAAGCACCGGCACTTAATTGGTTTCCAGTGTTCGGCACGGCACCTAATTATCAACACCATACTTAGAACAGTCCACCACATGGTGGCGCTGCTCAACTAATTTAGAGATGAGCAGAACAACGGTAGTTTAGGAATACAATATACATTAAAATTGCTAATACCTGCCTCCCCAGCCATTCTTTTAGCTTTGGGGACCTGGAATAATCTGAACTGTCGCATTTACATGTGAGAGAGATTGTTAGTAGTTGTTTTGGCAGCGATGACAAGGGCGATGGGTGGTGCAAGCTGCAGTGGCCTCCTGGTCAGAGCCCTGGCACTTAATATTTTACAAATTAAGCACTGGTGGCAGGGCTGCTCCCCGCAGACTGACTCTCAACTGGCACATTTCTATTGGGGTTTCAGTAATGTTTGGCGTGATTTCTTTGTGTCGTTTGAGCCCCAAGGAGCCTGTCCCTTGCCAGCTGTTTATGTGGTGGTGCTGCCACATATTCCTGTCCTTCACACGCACACAGCTCTTCGGAGCCACACCTCTGAGACCATACAGAATTCTTACATGGCCTGTTGCTACAGACGAGACTGAACCGGCTATTACAGCAGCTTAATAAAGGACTCGCCAGGCAAAGAAGGGTGCCTGCCAGGGCTTTAAGTGGGATGAAAAAACTGGGGGGTCTCACATAGGGACGTGACCGATGTAATTAGGGGCGTGGCCTAAAACACTCAAGCTAAAAATCTGTACTTAGCATAGTGTGCCGCCCACTGGTATTTTGCTGATTCTGCCCATTTATCCAGCTATTTAACACAACAAGTAACATTACACCTACAACGAGCCAGGACTAGCGTCAATGGTTGTAAACTGCATAAGATAAATGAGCAACAACTATGACTTCGTTATATATAATACTGAAAATGCTTCTATTCTTGGGGGTGAGGTTGTGGCGTAAGGCTAGAGCTGCCGACCTACGAGCAGAGAAAGCAGGTTCGAGCCTCACGCCTGCTGAAATCCAGTGATTCAAAAATGAATAGGTGCTCGTATTATGTAACTGGTGCTCGCACTATATAATACTGAAAAATGAGGCTTTTTAAAACTACATCAAAGCAGTGATGAATGATACTATTGCAGAGTTAAGCTTTTTTTTCCACCCTAAAGGTAATGGTAGAGAGACCGAAAGGGACCCGTCTCGGCACCTGCATTTAAGAACCCACTTAAAGCCCTGGTGGCCGCCCCTGCCTGGCAAACTGTCACCAGCGCTTTAAATCATCTTCTGGCTGTAGCTTGACTCGTTGAGCCAGAGGGCAGTCTGACTGGGCAGGAAGAGACTTCTGTCAGATGCATGTGTCCCTTTAAAAGCAGCATAGGAGTCTCCTGCTCTACTATTTAACAGCTGCAGTAGCACTGTCCTCGCCATTCTGTCCCTTCTTCCCTACTGTCCTTATCTGCCCAGCAGTTGTACTGTCCCACTGACCCCACCTTACTGCTTCGCCCTTCTGCTGTCCCTATATACCCACCTTACTGCCCCCACCCCTCTACTTTGCCACTATCCCCACCAGAATGCCCCTTTCTTCTACTGTCTGCTGACCTCGCCTTACTGCCACATTCCTGTAATGTTCCACTGCCCCACCTATCTTCCCATCCTCTCTGCTGTCCCACTGGCCTCATCTAACTGCCCACCAGTCTGTTATTCCACTGACCCCACCCTCCTGACCTTTTATCGACTGAAGTGCCCCACAGCCTACTGTCCCATTAGTAATACTCTTTTATGTTGTCCCTCCCACCTCGTGCTCACTCAAGGCATGAAGAACTGGTGCAGTGACCAAGAAGAGGGGCCAGGAGAGACCAGCAGGCAGGAGATGTGTCCGCAGCCACCAACATACCTAGCAAAACATTTCATGCAATAACTATGGGGGAAGGAGGCTGCATACCTTTTAGATCATGCTTGTAAGCATGATAGATTAACAGCTCTTTCAAATATACAAATAGCCGACATTGGCTCCACCCTCAGGCTTAAGTCTCTGATCTCTTGCTATTGACGGTTTGGTGTGGCAGTCTGCCTCCTGTGGGGTGCTTGCATTGCAATGCATGAGGGACTATTTTACATATGAAAGTACATTGAATCCTCAAACATTACATTTTTTTTCTCATAAATACATTGTGTATGTAAAACCACCCTGTTTGTTGCTTTTCTTCTCACTTCGGCAGGGTTTTTTCAGACTTAAAAAAATATTTTAGTCAGGGTTCAAAATACAAGCCAGGACAATTAGAGGACAATTGGCTTTGCCAATGCTTTTAAGTATAGCAAACTGACTCCATCTGGCCACATCTTAAGATGATCCATGATTATTGCTTCTCCAGCAGTGTGAATCCCCTGCAGGCACTGCCCTGCCGTTAGGGACATGGAGACCCTTGCATGCTAGTGATGCTACAGTGCCTTAAGAGCAGAGGTCCGCTGGCACCTACAGTACAAGTTGAATTCTGAAAGGACTTGGAGGAGAGGCCTCTCTGAATTCAATTAGTAATGAAGCTTAACACTAAAACCATCACTAAATAGCTGGTACTTCTGCTCTGAGGACTGGTTTTTGAAGTGTTTGTCTCTCGCCTACATACAGGTGTAGTTCTCTGTTTGATACATCATTTGACCATACAATACGGCAGACATAAGACATCTGTATACTATAACAAACATTTGCAATGCAATAGGTCTCACATTTGCAAGAGTTTAAGCTATGCTAAATGACAATGCCTTTTATTTATGTTTTAAAAATCAACAGATAAACAAAAGGCATTGTCATTTACAACGCCAACAGCTCAAACTCTCGTAAATGCGAGACCTATTGCATTGCAAATGCTTGTTTTTAATGTGTCTTTAGTCCTATTCCTGGTACTTGAACCAATTACTTTGCTAACCTTACCCAGTAAACTCAGTTTCTGTTTCCGTTTTGTGGCCTGTAGCGTCTGGGAATGGCTCCAGGAGGTCGCATGACCGTGCCAGGAATGCAAGTTGGACCTCCTCCTGGATCTGCCTACTGGGCAGGTTCCCCCATGAGACCCAGAATGCCGCAGATGATGATAGATCCTTTTAGAAAGTGACTTGCAATGCCACAACAAGGCCACCAGCCACTGCCAGGCCAACGACGCAGGTACAGATTACTAGTTTCTTTACTTCCTCAAATATGTGCAATGACCTGTATGTATAACTGATTATTAGAACTGTGATCCAAATATGGCAATTCAACATTAGTGCATTCCAGCTAGAATCCATTGTTGGATTTGACAAAGATAAGATATGCAAGTTGCGCTTTCTTGTAATTAAATATCCGTATAATTGTAATAAATTTTCAGTGAAACAAAGATCTCCCCCTTGAGTTATTCTTAACAAATCTACACTCTAGGAGGTATTCCCTGCTTTGTCAAGATGCCTAAATGCTTTAAAAAAGGTATGTACTAGACAGACTGAGACAGTGCATTATACTTGTTTTTAGGTCAAATCTGGGCAGTGCATGCATTGCTCTGTGAGGCATGCTGTATTAAGGTAGGCACTTGAAGCTCCGCCCACTCTCCACCCACATTTTTCATTGGCTTGTGTCATTGTCATTGTCCACTCTAAACTGTGGCTGTTCACTGGTCAAAAGGCTTAGTAGTCCCTCCTTACTACCGCCTTGTCTCTATTTGTAACCTCCCATGGCGACACCCCCTGTTACGTGTGTTGTTGCTCGGTAGGCTTTAATTACAGCCTTCGAGCACTATTTTCTCAAATAGCTTTGTCCTGCTTGCAACTCCTAATGCTTTTTTTATTTTTATAGCACTCATTTGCAATGCTATAGGTCTTGCATTTGCGAGAGTTTAAGCTATTGGCAGTGTAAATGACAAGGCCTTTTATTTATCTGTTTTAAAAACAACACATAAATAAAAGACATTGGGGCATATTAGCAAGACCCAAGTTGAAATTATCGCCGTTTAGCGTGCAGGAAACTGCCGCTGAAACGGCGATAATGGGCTTGCTAATATGCGTTATAGAATTCCAATGAAGCCCAGGTTAGATGTGCAGGACATCTAACCTGGGCTTCTATTGGAATTTCATAACGCATATTAGCAAGCTCATTATCGCTGCTTTAGCGGCAGTTTCCTGCCGCTAAAACGGCGATAATTTTAACGTGGGTCTTGCTAATATGCCCCTGAGTCATTTACAATGCCAATAGCTCAAACTCTCATAAATGCGGGACCTATTGCATTGCAAATGCTTCTCTATGTGTGCTGCATTCTGCAGCACACACAGAAAGAGGAAAAAGCCTCTTCTGATTGTTTACAGAAATAATCATCCCCGTAACGCAGGCACCCTTGCACCATGGAGCAAAGGTGCCTGCGTTAGCACACGACAGCCCATTGAGCGCCGGCGCAGGGGAAAAGGACAGAAATGCGCAGTATCAGATAGATAAGGCGCATTCCTGCCCTTTTCTTTTACCTTAGGGCAGTGCAGCAGGAAGGCATGCGGCGCTGCCCTACTATAAAACCTCATAAATGAGGCCCTTGGTATTTACAAAGGGTTGTCAGGGCGCTCCAGTGAAACTGCAATTTTGCAATGTGCATACAGGCTTTTACACTGGCAAGGAAATCGGCGCAATATTTTGTGTCGAATTGTGCATGCATGTGCCAGCAGAAATCCTTAGTAAATCACCCCCTTAGTAAATCACCCCGCTCTAGGGCGGTGCGATCGGTGCGACCGCACCGGGCGTTGACTTGGGGTGGGGGCGTCATTTTTGAAAATGTGTATTATGATTTTAAAAGCACCCTCGTTGCTGGCCTCCAGCAACTTTCAGACATCAATTAAAATGTCAAGAGAAGTCCGGTGATTAATCAACTTTCTGGAAAGAGACCGGAGGTTTGTCTAGTGGAAGTTTTGACTCATCCTAAGGTAGTGCAGAGGGTTAAAATGCCTGCTGCTAAGAACGTGTACCATGCAGATAAGTGGAAGTTTTGACTCATCCTAAGGTAGCGCAGAGGGTTAAAATGCCTGCTGCTAAGAACGTGTACTATGCAGATAACGAAGTGCATATAATGTAAATAAGTCAGGGGTTACTGCTTCTGTAAGAGAGCTCCTTTTGTTACTTGTCGTTTATAAGTCCAAATCCTAATATAGAACATTGAGCTATTAACTGTCACCATAGAGCTGCTGCAAACTGCATGGTATATGTTAGAGCTATATGTTTTTTTGCCCAGTCTTTCATTATCCTAATCTTGTAAAAAGGGTTCATTTGGGTAATAAACCCTTAACAATGATGTTACGCTTTAAATTCTGAATTTGTGCCTTTCCTGAATAGGAACTTTAATTATATTGCCTACCAGTATCGATGACATGTCACTCCTACACTACACCTTGTAGTACTGTCTGATGTAACATTTCCTATACACTGATTTATACACATATGATTGTCTCTGTGCAATGTGTGTGTGGTGTAAAGTGCTCTGACACCTTACACTGGTATGAGTGGTGCTATAAAACTAAATGAATCTGAGAGACAGTGGTTATGGAGACTTGAGAGGCACTGTGAGGGAATCCGTGGCAGAGGTGGTCATTTGGGGGGCGCCAACAGACATTGTCGCACAGGGCGCCACCAGCGCTAAAGCCGGCCCTGTCAGTACTGCATCTCATGGACTCATTCCCTCTCCACTTTTCCTCTTTGAAACGTTGGCTGATCAGATCCCTGTCATGGCCACACGCGACAGCTATGCAAGAAAACAGCATGGCCTGCCCTAGACTAAAATCTGAACTTACTTTAAGTTCAGCTTTGTGAACCTATTCTCTCTTAACTTTTGTTCGACAAGACAGATGTGTGCACAGAATCGGGAGTCTCAAAATTGGAGGCTGACATGTAATCATAATTTATAGTTAATGTTAGCACTGTAACAAAACAGGTCTTGGTTCTGTTTCTAATTAGATACTTATATAAAATCTTAATTATAAAATCCTATTAGCAAATGTGAGATCCATGTGCAGAAAAGCATTTTGCCATGACAGGGAATTCTACCAGCTGGCACCTGCACAGAGTATATTATGCTTTTAATTAAGATTTATACAACCCCCTGACAATTTAGCCACATACGAGCCAGGTAACCTGGAAGAGAAACTGTGTCTTAATTTTCCATTCTCTTTCACATGTGTAGTTAATTTTCAATGTTGCAGATATATAAGTGTTTAGAGGGCAGTTCAGGGTTCTGTTATGTTATCTGGATTTGTAAAGCGCCACTTATCACCCAAGGGGTATCCAGACGCTGGTATCCATGGTCAGCTTCTTAGCCTGTGCCAAATATAGCAGGTCAGTGCTAGGTGACAAGGGCAGCCCTGAAAGGCAGAATAATTGTCAATATTAGAAACAAAACATTAATCTGGGTTTTATTTGAGGGCACTACAAAGTCAAAATTACAGGTGTGAAATAAAGCAGCATAATTATAAGCTTGCAACCGTATGACCAAGAAAAGGGACTGCTTGGTTATTGAAACTCAAGCTCCAGGTCTGCCTCACTTGTAATAAAGATGTATGTACTGCAAGTAGTTTGCTTCAATTCGTTTTGCAAAAAGGTGACAAGGCAGCCCTGGTAGCCATCTTGATTATGTTCAAATGTAACTGTGCTGCATAGGATCCCTTTCTTCCACCTCACATCAGATCTCACAGAATGTGTTTTCATAATGTCAAGTGAACACATTATCAGGACGTTATGCTAAATGAATAATTTCTGCCGCCCCTTACTCTCAGCGTGTGAGGCAATAAAACCGAGTTTATTCCTATAACTGATATGGCTGTTGTACTCGGATTGAATACATCATTTTATGAGAGTTTTTATAAGTTACATAATCAGGATTTCACAAGCGAAGACATGATAAGTGCGCACCTGGCTTTTTGACTAAAAATATCATAAACTTAAAAAAAAGGGTTTCCATCCATTTAGGGTTGGGTGGAGAGGGAATCCATCTTAGCTCCTATGCTACCAAACTCACGATCCCCAGCCTTATCTAGAGCGGGGAACATCCAGATTTATGTTGGCAGAACATAAACTGGCTCCTTTCTTAGAAACCTTTAGGCGGAGGCCCACCTGCCACAGGACTTCAGCCTGATGAACATCGAATGGTCCGTCCCATTTAAGGCGGACTTTCTGACATTCACTGCTGCTATTGTCCCACCCCTCCTGCTTAGCACTTTGGAACGTTCTAAAATGACAACTTCAAGTGGTCCGTTGAAACAGCTCCGCGCCAGAGCCTGAGGACATGCCCCTAATTGCCACAGCTTCCCTCCAAAATTTCAAAGGCGAGCCCCTCCTGTGACTGACTCCCGTGGGCTGGCTATTGCCCTTTGTTCTCCTTGGGTTGAGCCTTCCCAGGCCACTGCAGTGAAAAAAGGTCATCAGCACTTGTAGATTTTGCTCCCATCCAGTCCCTATCAGCACCCATTGACATTATAAGGTCTGTAGACTTCACCCCCATTTCAATTATGGCTACCCTCTGCGAAAGGCTATTTGTTGGGATGCGCATGGCCCCTGCATGGTGTACATTTTCTTCAAATGCCCTGTGTGCTTAACTGCAAGTATATGATATCCTGTTGTTTGATTTTGTCCTAAGTCGAAAGTGTGTCTGGAGGCTTATGCTTGTCCCGGGACATGAGTGAGGTCTGGACCTGGAGCAGCACCCAAAGCATGCCCTCATTTGTTTGACAATGGGCGACCATCCCTGTCATTAGTTTAGCTTATCGAGTGGTGGTGGCAGCGTACTGTGTTTTGTAAATCAGTAGTTGTGACCAGACCTTATTATCTGTGCAGTGACCTACTGGCTCATTCATGTAAAGTCCCAATACAGAACACTAACATAGGTCATAATGCTAATATGTCCGTGCATGTTCATGTGTATCTATGTGTGGTGTCCGTCTGGTCCTTACATTGTGTTTTTTGAGTGAACCAAAATGATGGAGGCCCATGGGTTCCATTTTAGAAGCCCTGCTCAGTTCATGTGCAAATGCTGGAGGTAGGATTGCTTTCCCAGACAGCGGAAGTATAATGGTGACATTCATGAAGACGGAGGGAGGAGACCCAGGCACTGAATTGGGTAAAGAGGATGCAGGGCTCCATTTAGAAATTCAATTATGCCCTTTTGCTGTAAGGGGCTGCTGATTAATCTTCCTGCGTACTCCCTGAGCACTGCCATTTGGTAGATGGTCAGGGAAAAGAGTGGGGCTGCAACCTCTAGCGTGAAGGGTCTCTTAGGGGACGGCAGCCGATTTCCTCTTTTCCCGATCACTGCTCAGAGTGCCTGTTGATACTGAGCTCAGAAAGACGCACTTATTTGTGCCTCTGATAGGGTAATCAAACTGGAGATGACTTTGCTGTGAAGAGCATCACTCTACACAGAGGCTGAGTCTGGAAAACAGCCTGGAAGGGGCACATAAAAGAACCACCCCAAACTGGTTCTGAGATTTCAGAGAGAGAATCCACATCCCTTGTTTGCTTTATCTGTATGTTAGTGGGAACTGCTGACACACTTGTTGTTCCAGTTCCAAGTTCTATTTTATGAAGGAAGGGTGTGCTCTGCAGAGTAACCAGAGGACTGCTGTGTAGACAAAGCTGGTGTCTGGCTGACAGCTAGCTTCCCAGAGATGAGGAGACATCACCTGGAGTCTGACACAGAAGGAAGAGCTATCTCCCTGTTCTGAAGTGCCTGGAGGTTGGTCTACCTGAGAGGAAGAGGGAAGGGGAGTGCCAACAATGCAGGAGGTTCTGACTTCCAGAGCAGCAGAAACAGCCGACCCCCACAGGGGAGGATCTGTCTAACCAGAAAGTGACCAGCATGCTTCTGAATTAGAGAGTTGACACTCTTGCCAGAAGTGGCTGTTCCATGGTACTGTCAAAGTGTACTCAAAGTGGACTGTGCCACTGTGACTCTGAAGCAGCTGTAAAGTGGCACTGTGACAGTGTGCCCAAGCGGACTGCACCGATGTGACCCTGCCCAGTGGCATTGTCCTGAAGCATTCCACAAGAAGACTGTCCTGTTGTGACATTGAAGCAGCTGAACCTTGGTCTTGCTGAATGGTGCCTGAAGGGATAGCGCTGCTGTGAACCTGCAAGTGGCCTTTACTGCAGCACTGTCCTGGCGCGTGCCGAGTGAACTGCACTGCTGTAACCCTGACCATTTGTGACCAAGGTGAAGCATGCTACTGCAATTCGGTACTTTTGGCCCTTTACAGGCCAAGCCGCTGTTCTACTGCAATGAGTGGTGTCAGAGCTGCAATGCCACCCTACCACCCTTAGATGTGCCTGTGGTGGCCCATGACTTCTGAACCCACCAAACTCACCCCCACCTGGAAGAGGGCCTGTGAATTACCAGAGACCACCAGCGACCCCAAAGCCTGCCTGCCAGTCTGTCAAACTGTAGTTAGCCGCACTCCACAGCTGCTGCTTCCACAGAGGGGACCTGAGTGCTGAATGAGGGTCACTCACTGCAGGGGTCCAAACCGGGTGATTCATAAAGGGAAAAAAGTAAGGGAATTCAGTGGGCCAGAACCCATTGTCTCAGGCATCATCGTGTCCGCTTCTAACAGTACTAGGAAGATCCAGGTCAGGTACTTCTTCTCTGCCCAATAATATCCACATTATTGCAAGGCTATGAGTGATGACCAAATTTTGGGGTTATTTGCTGTTTTATGGCATGAGTATTCCTGTCCATATCACCCACCATGTCAGGGATCCTGATTTAAAAATGAAAATGTGAGTCATTTTATTTTTCTTGGCTTCTCTTTAAACACTAATCTAGACTCTTCTCTCTCCAATCCTCTTGGTTTTAGTAGTACTCGAGCCTTCGTTTACAACCACATTAGATGCATGTTGCTCATTCTTATGTCTAGCTAAAACTTAGTTGTCCCCTAATAGCACTGCGACTGCTGTCCTACTCAATCAATACCCCAGCCTCTCCGTTTTCTCATTTCTCTCACCTCTCCTGTCCTCAATAGATGGCTTCTAACTTTTCTACTGCATCAATTGGAATGTTCAATTGCAATTTGTTCATTTTATTAAACTCTACCCGTTATCATTTGTGGTCATCTATAGACCTCCTGGTCCCTTTACAATATTTGTGATGCTCCCGATTGTGTCATTTAATGCCTCTCTGATACTTCTGTTTCGTCTCAGAGATGGCACTTCTAGGCTTCAACGGTTCAACCCCATATTCTTACCAAATCTTTTGATCTCGCTCTCCTGGTTTCACACCACTACTCATACCTAGAGTGACACCCTGAATCTTTTCTTTTTTATCCATCTTTGTTTCCTCCCTCTCCATCTTCGTTACTTTACGCCCTCCCCCTCACCATCTGATCGTTTCCCTATTCTATCCCTTTTGTCTTTCTATTCTCCAGTTTTTTCTGTTCCTTTCTAACCTACCTTTTCCCATAAAAATCTGAGAAATATATCAACAGCTGAACCTGCCTCTGTGTCTCTTGGCCTGCTTCCTCCCACTGAGGACCCTCCCCTGCACCACACAACTCCTAATCGGCCTTTTGGACTTCCACCACACTGTACAGAGACATTCTGCACAGGTGTCTACTACAGTGTAGAGAATGTCCAGAAGCATCCCTTTCTTCCCTGCACTACATTGCATAGTGCGCTCATTGGCTCTCTGCCCAGGCTTGCAACACTCCACCCAGAGCAAGGACAGCACCAGTCTGGTGACAGACATACTTTGCAGTACAATTATAGCACCTTGCTCAGGGGCACCTTTCATGGCAGTGAGCATGTCTTTAATGATGATCATATTCAGTCATTTCTTCAGGCAACAGCACTGAGGATCAGGCCAACTAAACTTGACCTAGTCCTGCTGGCTGAATGCGGTGAGCCCTTGCACAAATATATCCATGCATCCACTTGTGTAAACATGTTTGAAAATAATTTCGATTTTTTTTTTCCCAATGCAACATTTATACAAACGTGGCAAACACGGAACAATAATAATAGTATGGTTTTTCATTTGGTATATACAATGAATCATAAATTTCTAATTTAATTTTTGTTTTCTTTGTTTCTGTTTTGTGTTATCACTGATGTCACACAGCCCTGGAGAAGAGGTGCACTCCTGGCCGCGAAACACATGCTGTCTGCCCCTTGACAATCTTAAGTTTGTGGATAGTGAACTGAAAGAAATGTAACTTTTCTAAATTTATACAATACAAATAGTGTTAAAAATTGTATGCAATACATATAAAATGATTGTAATTCATGAATTCAGAAAAACAAAATTATTTTTATATTTGGGTAAAAAAAGTAAATGATTATATGGTTGAAAGAGATTTTATGGAATGTTACATATTAGTCACACTCATACCATACATCCCAGCCATGTAAGTCACTCACTCTGTGGAACAGCCCCTCCATGTCTCATGTACCATAGCCAAATGGCCTGCATGCTTCATGTGCCCCAGCCACTTTCCCTACTCATCCAGAAACATACAGAATAAAGTACTAGACACTCCCTGAAAACCTTAAGTATCCCCATTCAAAACCTTATGCCTTGTATTTAAGACATACATTGATCTTGTTGGCAAAGGGCACGAACCCCATGTGTAGTAGGAGCCATGCTCGCACCTACCATTGATTTATTTATGTGTTTGTTTAATCATGCTTTTGACATATCACTAACTGGCTTTAGGGATTTTTGAGCACTACAAAGGACTCATGTCAGAGTGCTTGCAAGGGAGAGGAGATAGATCAAAATGCAATACAACAGCTCAACAAGCATTGCTTAGATAGAGGAAAAATCCAACATCCAAATGACTGAACCCTCAATTCCGTGGATGAAAGGATGTACATTTTCCAAAGATCGATAGAGTCTCAATACACACTGTAACAGATTTGGCAACACAACCGATAGCAGCTGTCCAAGCATTGGTTGGTCAAAAATTCAGATGTAAGGCGAAGTTAGCTGGCGTGGGCCAATCAGCACAGCGTCAAAAAGGGTGCCACAATAGGCCACTCCAAGACTTCGGACATTTCCTACGAGTCTAAGATTTATCAGTAAGACATTCTAGAGTGTCATTACCTGGACATGTCTAGATCTGCCACACAATAGTTTATATTTACATACACAGTCGGATCTTGGTGGCCGACCTTAAGCCCCTGGGCACGTGTAAATGCTGGAAGAACTATGAAAGAAGTAACCATGTAATCCACCCGCCATCCTAATCACCCCCATAGTTGTTAAAAATATCAATTTTTTATTAATGTTTTGTATTTTAGTATATATTTTATATGTATGTGATGTAGGTTTTTTTGTATAAGATTTGTTTGTATTTTTAATATATGTGTTACATTTTTAGTAGTTAATACTTTTTTTAATTTGATTTTTGCATTTTTATTTCTGTAGCGGGTTGTGGGTTTATAGGGGAATAGGGTGGGAAGTAATTTAATTATATAAAATTAAATTATTTTTAGTAGTTATTAATATTTTTTATTTGAATTTTGCATTTTTAGTTTCGTAGCGGGTTGTGCGTTTATAGGGAAATAGGGTGGGTAGTAATTTAATTATACCATATTTATTATTATTTGTTTCATTGAGATGTTATAGTGTTAAATGGGAAAAGGAATTTATTATGAATTAATTAATAATTGGTTGTTAACTTTAATTAGTTAATTGATAATTAATTATGGTAATTGTGTAATTAATTTTAGGTGTGTGTTGTGGTGTTTATAGGTGTAAAGGGTGTGAAGTAATTTATTTTTAATTGATACATTAATAATTAATTGTTAATTAATTGTTAATTAATTAATTAGTAATTAATTATGGTAATTGTGTAATTAATTTTAGGTGTGGGTTGTGGCATTTATAGGAGTAAAGGGTGGTAAGTATTTTGTGTTTAATTAATTATTATATAGTTGGTAATTAATGTTAATTATTTGATATATATTTTGTGTAATTGTTTATTTTTTGTGTGTTGTTTTTACTTTTAAAGGGGTGAAAGGTGGGGATTAAATACATTTTTGAATATTTAATTATTAGTTGTTAATAGTGATAGTTTTTCTTTTAAGAATAATATTTAATTGTGTTTTATTATTTTATAGTTTAATTTAGGTGTGTGTTGTGGATATTATAGTGTTAAAGCATGTGTACTCAATGAATGTTTTTTTCTTTTTATTAATAAGATTTTTTTAATTGATTATTAATTAACTTAATTATGGAAATTGATTTAATTAAAAATGTTTTAAGTGTTTTGTTATTGGTGTGGTGTTATAGAGTAGTAAATAAAATAAATACATTTATGATTTAAATAATTTTTTTGTTTGTTAATATTTGCTACTTTTAAATCATTATTGTTTATAAACGTATTTATTAATTTATTTCATATATTATTTGTAGGTTTTTGTTATATGTAATTAATATTATAATATGTGTTCTTTTATATGTTTAATATATTTAATTTTATATTTTTAAAATATTGTTTATTTATTTAAAGATTTTTAAAATGTGGTAATACTGTTTGGTTTTTTTCAATTGTTTAAGTGTTATTAGTAATTTTTGTTTCTCTGCTATCCAACACTTTCTCTAATGTTGCAATCACTGGAGTGGGAATAGTAATTTTTACCACTCCGCTATCCAACACTTTCCCTACTGTTGCATTCACTGGAGTGGAAATAGTAATTTTTACCCCTCCGCTATCCAGCACTTTCCCTACTGTTGCACTCACTGGAGTGGGAATAGTAATTTGTACTCCTCTGCTATCCAACACTTTCCCTACTGTTGCACTATTTGGAGTGGGCATAGTAATTTTTGCCCCTCCGCTATCCACCACTTTCCATACTGTTGCACTCACTGGAGTGGGAATAGTAATTTTTACGCCTCCGCTATCCAACATTTTCCCTACTGTTGCACTCACAGGAGTTGGAATAGTAAATTTAATTCCTCCGCTATCCAACACTTACCCTACTTTTGCACTCACTGGAGTGGGAATAGTAATTTTTACCCCTCCGCTATCCAACACTTTCCCTACTGTTGCACTCTTTGGAGTGGGAATAGTAATTCTTTCCCCTCCGCTATCCAACACTTTCCCTACTGTTGCTATCACTGGAGTGGGAATAGTAAATTTAATTCCTCCGCTATCCAACACTTATCCTACTTTTGCACTCACTGGAGTGGGAATAGTAATTTTACCCCTCCGCTATCCAACACTTTCCCTACTGTTTCACTCTTTGGAGTGGGAATAGTAATTTTTACCCCTCCGCTATCCAACACTTTCCCTACTGTTTCACTCTTTGGACTGTGAATAGTAATTTTTTCCCCTCCGCTATCCAACACTTACCCTACTGTTGCTATCACTGAAGTGGGAATAGTAATTTTTACCCCTCCGCTATCCAACACATTCCCTACTGTTGCACTCACTGGAGTTGGAATAGTAAATTTAATTATTCCGCAATCCAACACTTTCCCTACTGTTGCACTTATTGTATTGGGAAATGTAAGTTTTTTTTTTAATAGTTTAATGTTTTAATTTATTATAGAATGTTTTTTTAAAAACATAATTGATATATATCTATATATATATATATATATATTATTTTTATATAATTTTTAAGTTTCAAAATTAAATTAAGATAATGCTTGATAAATTATTTTTAAGTACATTTATGTATATGTATACATTTTTATGTTTGTGTGTTTATATTTTTTAAATTAAGTTATATTTAGTTAAACTGTATATTAAATGTAATTTATTTTGTTAAAAATAATATTAATGTTTAATATATTTACTATATATTTTTTTATTTCATATATATTTTTAAATCGATATTTTATACATCTATATTTTTTACCTCGATATTTTTGATTCTATATTTTTGTACTTACCTGTTAAAGTATTGGAGTCGATATTTTTGCAGTCGAATTTTTTTTTCGATATTTAGAACATCGATGTTTGTTACATCGATATTCTATCAGTGAGCCATCCATTTGAATCCGGATTTCAAAGAAACGAATGTGATGGGAAGAAGGTGGTAATAAGTGATTGGGACAATACTAGACAGAACGTTGAGCAATTGTTTTTACATTTTATAATTAGGTCATATCCTTTTAAACAATAAGGCACAGATATTATCATTATGTGAAAATATTATGTTTGCAGTGGTTGGCCAGTTGTAGTTAACCAGCAGCAATGCAAGTTTCCTGTCATCAAAACATTATGGGGTCGATTCCGATTCGGGCCGTAAATTTCTCCGACCGAGCCGGACCCGGAGAGATTTCCGACCGAATCGGACCCGTGCAGTCCGACCGAACGAGTACGATGCGTCCGTATGTTATCGGACTCGAGTCGGTCGGACTCCCATTGAAGTCAATGGGAGCCGGTCGTACAACGCGTACGCGGGCTCACATTGACTCAATGGGTGCGAGTCGGACAAGGGCGCCCCTACAGCGGGTACGCGGCGAAGCGATTCGCGCCGTACACACGCACAGGTAGGGGACCCATGGGTCCCCCTGTGTGCGACTCGCGCGGCTACGCGTACAGGGGGTCCGACACGGACCCCCAAAGTATGGCTCCGACAGCTCTTACGAGCCGGAGCGGCTCGGTCGGACTGCTCGCGGCGCGCATCGTACTTACCCGGCCGGGAAACGTCTCCATTGCGCGGTGCGAGTCGAGTCCGAGCGAGTCGGTCGGAGCGATTCGAGCCGGGAGCGAGTCGGTCGGAGCGGTCGGGACGCCCGGACGAGTCGGTCGGCGATTTTGCATCGTACTCGCTCGGCCGGACCCGCGTACGGTTCGGTCGGGAAACAGGGCTCCGAATCGGATCCGGTAAAGCCGAATCCGATTCGGAGCCCTACCGGCCGATATCGGAATCGGCCCCTATGTGTGATCAGGCACCTTTTGTGCCCCAGATGTCTGTTCTTAAGACGTTGAACTCCTCAGCCACCTATCCTAATTGTTTTATTTTCCACAGACTCCTGCTTGGTATGCATACCCACTATTTGAATTCACCCACCATGCCACAGACATTCTGCCATTGTGACTCACATGACCTGTATATTCACCCTCTGAATGATGTGTGCCTCCAACATACCATATGCACCTCACATGATATTGAAACATAATCTGTGCTCTTAACATGACTCAAGCAATCATGTTAGGCGCTCTGTGCTTCCCCCTCGCGGGACTCTCTTGTCTCAGACACTAAACTGCCTGATTCACACACTCCAGGTTCACATCAAACCCCCAAATGACCTATATGCATGCTTCTTATACCACAAAGAACTGCAAAGCACAACTTTAACACCCAAGACACAGGGCTTATGACTTTACTTGTTCACACTTTGTGTTACTCAAAGTTGATCATACATAAAATGGAAGTCTAAGACTTTCATCGTATGTGTTACAGGGTCTCACAACACATAAGTCAGTTGACTACTGCACATCAGAGACACCAATCACTCCATGCATCTCCTTCACCCTACACAATTGTCCTCCATGCTTAGTCATTTCACATATCTGAAAAATCTACCATGGGGTCTGAGACACTCCCCAGCAATGCCTTGCATACCAAGTTAATTGGACGTAAATGCATAAGGCCCAACTCGCCCAATTTCTTTGCAAATTTGAATTTCCACAGTCACTCGCCACTTGCACCTTCCATGCCCAAAAGATCTTGGGGCAGATTTTCAAGCCCCTTGCGCTGCCATTGTGTCACTTTTTGTGATGCACCGGCAGCGCATTTTTCTGCCCCATATTTACAAGGACAGGAAAAGCCACCCTGCGTGGCTTTTCCGGTCCTTGTAAATATGGCCCCTTTACACGCAGCACTTTGCGTGAAAGGGGCCTTCCATGGGTGTTGCTGTGGGTGTTCCCACGCAACACCCATAGAACCTGACACATTTCCAGATTTACAAGAAATCGTAAATCTGGAAATGCGTCTGAATGCTACGCCTCTCCGGGGGAGGCGTAGGGAGGCGCAATGATGAGAAATGTATTCATTGCTCCTCGCATTCTGCAGCACACACAGAATGAGGAAATAACCTCTAATAATTGTTTGTGTACAGGAAGGTGTCCCTTCAAGCGACAAGCGATGCCACCAGCTGTTCTACATGGTATGTCCAATCTGGCAATGTCATAGTTGGGAGGGATTAATATGTCCAGGATAGGAGCAGAGGAGTCATTTAGCCAAGTTTCAGTTAGAATAAGAAGGTCAAGATAGTGTGTATGGATCAGGTCTACAATATCACCAGCATGTCTAGAAGCTGATCTGTAGTTGATTAGCATGCATTTCAAGTGAGATTTGAGGTGTGTTGGATCAGTCAGTGTGAAGGTAACTCGCCTGAGGTTGTGTTTGTTGACCACTCTAGAGTTGAGCCTGGGAGCTCTATGAGGGTTTTCCAGGATGGTGTGGATTCTTCCCTGGTTGGAAATATGGTCATGGTGAGGAGAGTTATATGATAAGAGGAGGGATTGGATGTCGTTGTCATATAGATGGGCGTTTTGTCTAATCAGTTGTGTGGATACGTTGGGATAGGGTCTAGTTCTCCACTTCCAGTGCCTAGGCGGAGTGGTGGGAAGGGTAGTGAAGGAGGAGAGGTGAGTTATAGATAAGGCAGGGTGATAGTAGGGTTGGTCATTAGTGAGAGTATTCAATCTGAGGTTCTCTTTGTACATGAGAAAGTTGTTCATCTTTGTTGTTAAGTGACTGAGTCTGTGTAGTTCATCTTTGAAAGCATGCAGGTTTTTGGCAATCTCATCCAGGCTGGATTCTAGTGTGAGATGGGGGTGGGATGTAGGGTCTTGATGTGGTGAGCAGGGGGGCAAGGGGTAGATGTTAATGGCATTAGGGTGCTGATATAGTGGGAGAGACACCATTTGGGAGGGTGGACTGGATGTAAGAGGGAGATCGACATTAGGAGGGGAGGGATGGGTGAGATGGGGTGAAGATGGTAAGTTATTGGGTGTTAATGGAGGATCAGTCAATGGGGGAGACCATGTTTGAGGAGGATGGGGTGTTGAAGGTAAAATCGAGGTAGCTCGGTTGTGTAACTCTGCAGAACAGATTCTGGGTGTGGGATAATATTGCAAACTGGTTTGGAGGGTGGTGGAATCTGACCTGCCAGGCGAAGGAGGTGAGTTAGAGAAGTCTCCAGTGCTGGGAAGTCCTGTAGCGGTGGAGGAATCAGAATTAGAAGCAGTTTTCAAGAGGACAGGGAAGAATTCCTCAAATAGTTTAAGGTAGTGATCTGAGGACTGAATGAGGATGAAATCATTAGTGTAGATGTTAATGGTGGCTTCTGGTCTGCAAGCTGCTGAGGGGGCTACTGATAGTTGGAGGCTGTGTGGGGTTTCCTGGTTGTAGTGATTAAGAGCAGTGATAGTAATGCTTTCCTCTAGTGTGCTCATCTGTTTGTATAAAAAATGAGGTCACTTATTTTAGCTCTTTTGTTCGTGCAGAAGTAGGGGTCAGAGACAAGGGTTTCTGGATGCAATTTGAGGAGTCTGTGATGTAGGGTCTTGGATGCTTTTTTAGTTAGATTCCAGACGTAGTTAATTTTATAAGCATAGCGTCCCAAAGGCTCCAAATTGGTGTTGGTTGTGTTTTGTGGATCCATTATGGAAGCATGCTGTAGAAAAGGAGGCGGGGTGGGGAAGACCTTCTTTATTAACCTTGGTGGTAAAACAAACAAAAAAGAGATGTGTGGATGATTGTGGTAGTCTTTCTTTACTGTTGGGCAGGAGTCCTATGTCGATTGCTATAGTTATTTTTGCCATTTTGTTGCTGGGGATGTGGAGAAGAGGAGAGGAAGAGTTACAAAATAGAGGAGGGTCAGGCCAAAGGTGCTCCTAACCGAAAACATGATTACCAGAACAGCAGGCAAGTGCCTCATGTTAGCGCTTGGGCAGATTTCATGTCTGCACGGTCCTTTCCTCACCCCGACATCATGGGGCAAATGGGGATAGAAAGAGCAATACTGTGGTCAGTCGCGACGCCGTGGACTCCCGAGACACCGAGGAGGCGGGGACCATGAATGTGCCGTAGTGCTGATCAGCAGCTCAAAGGGAGGGCAACAATCTAAGATAGCAGTGTCTTGGTAGCGGGCCCAACTCCAACCGTGGTGTGCGGGTAATAACATGGTGTGGCCGAGAAGGGATGGCAGGTCCAGGGAAAGAATCGCAGGGGTTACTGAAGGAAGCAGAGGCCCTCCAAAGAGTGCGATATGTCAGCGGGAGACCACACTTTCTCTATCTATCTGTCTATCTACATGTCTATTTACCTCTGTCTATCTACCTGTTTATCTAGGTACCTGTCTTGTCTGTTTGTCTTTTTGTCAGTCTATCTATCTATCTATCTATCTATCTGTCTGTCTGTCTGTCTGTCTGTCTGTCTGTCTATCTGTCTATGCACCCCATCTATTTAGCTATCTATTTTTGCAACCATCTCTATTCAATAATCTGTCTGTCTGTGTGTCTATCTAATGGTCTATCTATCTAACTAGCCATTCAAAGCTGCCAGCTATACAACCCTCTCTATATGTCTTTGAAATCCTCTCTATTTATCTATTTTTTCAACCCCATATATTTGGAATAAATATTTACCAAAAGATTGGAAAAAAGCATTAGCAAAGTCAAGAGGCTGGCAGCCAGCAGCAGACTAATTGGCTTTATTATATCTGGATTTCAATCAATATGGATTTGTAAAGCGTGGCTAATCACCTGCAAGGGTAGCCAGACACTAGAATCCTACTGCAATCAGTTGAAGAGCCAAGTCTTGAGTCCCTTTCTGAATTCCGTGAGAGAGGGTGCTGATCGGAGGTGGAGGGGAAGGTTGTTCCAGGACTTGGCGGCGAGGTAGGTGAAGGAACGTCCTCCGCTGTAGCTTCAGCTGATGTGGTGAAGGGGAGGGCGTGGAAGGTGGACCACAGGTGTCTAGAGAGTTGGTGGTAGTTCAGGTGGAGGTTGATGCATTCTGGTCCCTGGTAGTGGAGGGCCTTGTACACGTGTATCAGCATCTTGAATTTGCATCTTTTCTGGACAGGGAGCCAATGGAGGTTCTTGAGCTGGGTGGTGATGTGGGTACGTTTGGGGTGGGTGATGATGTGGGTACGTTTGGGGAGGCCGAGGATGAGTCTGGCGGCTGAGTTCTGAATCGTCTGGAGTTTCTTTCGGAGCAGGGAGGTGATTCCTGCATAGATAAAGATGACTTATTTTTCTAAACAGGTGTGGTGTCCATTTGTAGTGTTTTCACTGTATTACTGTGTGTGTTCACAAACGCTTTACACACTGCCTCTGAGATAAGCCTGTCTCCTCGTGCCAAGCTACCAAGGGGGTGAGCAGGGGTTACTGCCCCTGATAATATGCCCCTATGTTATTTCAAATTCATCGGGTTAACAGCTGAAATTCGCATCCTGCCCACATGTGCATCTTTATCACTCTATAAGATGCAAAATGTATTCGAATGTTCAGCAATTTGTCGGTTGTTCAATAAAACCGATCTCTGTTTAATTGAGCAGCAGGTTCTTTCCAGTACCACAAAGCTGCATTAACAAGTATTTAATTGCTGCAGAGTTACTATTAAAGTATGACAATGCAATGCAATAACCTTAAATTTCCCCCTTTTTCATACAAAAATACGTAAAATGCCCACCCACACAATGCACAATTTAATATTTAATGCAGCCACCGAGGGAGAGGACAGAGAACACATTTTAATGCGTACAATATGTTTTCATGGGTACAGGTAAAGCAACAAAAAATGGACAGTGGAAAAGCATTGTTTGAGATAGATTGAGGGCCTCATTTATGGTTTTTTTGCTGTAGGGCAGCGCTGCAGGCTTTCCTGCTGCTGCACTCTACAGCAAAAGAAAAGGGCAGGAATGTGCTGTATCTATTAGATACGGCGCATTCCTGTCCTTTTCCCCTGCGCCAGCGCACAATGGCCTGCCGTGTGGCAACGCAGGCACCTTTGTAACATGGTGCAAGGGTGCCTGCATTGTGGGGATGATAATTTTTGTGCAGGAAGGGAAACCTTTCTTCACAAAAACAATCACAAAAGGCTTTTTCCTCTTTGTATGTGTGCTGCAGAATGCAGCACACAAACGAAAGAGGAAAATCGAGGAGAAATAAAGATATTTCTCCTCTGGGGCGGCGTAAGTTTTTGGCGCTGCCTCAGACTTACGATGTCTTGTAAATCCGGGGCAGTGTCAAAAAGCCATGGATGTTACTGGGAACGCCCCCAGCAACGCCCAAGGAATGCCCCTTTAACGCAATTTTCTGCGTGAAAGGGGCACATATTTATGAGACCATGAAAAGCAACGTAATGTGGCTTTATGTGGCCTTATAAATATGCCAGTGGCACATTGCGCCACCGGAACGTCAAAAAAGTGACGTTCCAGCAGTGCAATAGTGCTGGTAGGCCCTGAGAGTTTAGGAAACTTTTCAAACAGAATGTAAAATTCACCGTTATTTCACCTTTTTGTGACTTTGTTTATTGATTTGAGGCTTTGATATGTCCTTGTATGGAGGAAAGGTGGCGCAAATGCAAATGAGTCGTCCAGTTGTCAATAAGAAGGAGCGCCTCTTTTATTTGTAAGATCTGTACGTCGCCATTAAGAAGTCCACGAGTTTACGGAAGAGAATACACCTAAGAGTTCAGACACATTGATGCAAAGAATGATGTAAAGTAATTTGATAGCAGGTAACGTCTATAGTTATCCATGGAAAATATCTCACCAAAAGGAACAGAACCAGTCTCATCTCCCCGTCCCTTTTCACTCAATGATCCTTAGTACCAGATTGAACGGCGGTGTCAACCAGTGTGACCGGAAGAGGCATGCAAACACAAAGACAAGAGGCATTCCACTTTCACAAGACCAGCTTTAATACCAGTTATGGTTAGAAGCGCATGAGTAAATAGACTAGAAAAATAATTAAAAAAATACCAAACCAGAAAAACGGATGATACAAGCAGCATTACAAATACAATAGTACAACAAGTAGACGCAGATTAATCATACGGTCATTAGTTAGTCATATAGTTGGCCACATACCAAGTGATGGACATCTTGATCCCTTGGATCCAAATGGAATGACCAACGAAGACCAGAATCCCATTGGGCGCTAGCTTTTGTGTGAGCCAATCCTGCACCCTGGGAAACACACACCCGCCCACATACAGGCACACACAAAAAGAATTTAATAAAGCTCAACAATTTTTTTTACATTTGATATTGTTTCCAGTCTATGTTAATAAAGGTGATTTCTTTTACGTGAGCCTATGAGCTGTAGCCTGCCATCCCGCTTTGAAAGTGAATTATCAGAACCTGTAAAGAGGAACTTAGAAAGACATATGTGAATACCATATTGCCTTAAAAAGTATTTTGGCATGCAAGTGCTCTGTACATTTGGCAGTACATGAAATGTTACTTGTTTCTTCGCTTACATAGTCCAGAAATGTGACTTTCTTCTGTGGATGAAGAAAATGATCCCCACAGGACACCATGATGTGATCAAGTCAAGATCGTCTTTTGCACACTTGCGGCAGATTTCCTGTTCTTTCTGCATAGCAATTAGCTGAGTTCTGCTGCTGCAGTCCTGAGCCTGATGAACAGATGCTCCTGTGGGGCTGCAAGGTCTTGGCACTAAGAAGCCACTCCAAAGGGGTCAGCAGGCAATTTCCTCCAGTGTCCCCAGTGCAGTCTGTAGTGGCACATTCACAGTGTGGCTAATGGTTTCAGAATGGTTTGGTATGGTTTCGCAGGTACTCTGGGGAGAGAAAGAGAACATCAGTGTTAACTCTGCGGATTCACAGGCAGGCTGAGCATTGGGTTTTACTTATATCTTTGCAAGGATCCACATTCAAGTAATAATTCATGCAGAATATTTTGTTTTATGGGAAAGTCTCATTTAATAGACTTCATTGTGCATCACTTAGAAAATAAAAATGCAAACATTGTCATTCGGACGACTGGAACACACAAGCAACTGGACATAGAGCTTATGGAGACGTTTGTGAAAATAATGCTTCTATAGTAGTATGGGCGTGGGGCCGTTGAATTAGCAAGCATTTAGTTTAGTGGAAGTGTTTAAGAAGAGGCCTTATTGGATATTTTAAGAAATATTTCCACAACTGAACTCATAATATTGTGAGGTTAATGTGCTTGACCTAGGGCCTGGTGCCTAGCATTATTTTTGAAAACATGTCAAACCATAGAGAACACTTTTTGTCATATGTTAACCCTTTTTAACTTGGTGTGTTGTGTTAATAGTCGACAGACTGTATAGAACGTTTCAAGTGTAAGCTTAGTTGACAGTCTGTATAGCACGTTTCAAGTGCAAGCTTATTTAGAGTATAAGTATGTAAAGGCCTATAGAGGGGTTGTCTAAGCAGATGCAAAAGATTCACATGAAGAGCTGCATCAGAGAAAATTTGTAGTAACCACCACATTTTCTAGCAAGCTATCCGACAGCCCGTATGCCACGAAATGTGTCTCTAGATCAAATCCCATAGTCATTGTGTTCTTGTGTGATGTAACTGGTGCTCGTGTAAAGTGCTCCAATTTCTACGAGTCGAGTTCACGCTACATGAAGCTGCAAAAATAAATAAATAAATAGAGCGATATAATGGTCGAAATTCTGTCTGATCCATTGTGGAACAGGTCTAAAGCTCAGCACTGTAACTATTTTTATGGTAAGTCAAACCATATGTATTATTATTACTATTCTCAGGGCTGGATCAGGAGAATCGTGTTATTGCTGAGTGAGTTCAATAAATGTTACATTGGCCAATGCCCATGGTGGAAGAGGTGTGAATGGGGGGTTTATGAGGCAGAGAAGCCTATAAAGATCAATGAGTGCACATCTTAATCTGGAAAACATGCTTATAACTGGATGAAAAGAGGTGGAGTCTACAATCCTAAAACCACAGTAGAGCAGATTTTCACATCTGTGGTGAGAGGTCACTACTCAGTGCTCCCTGAGTCCATATATTAGAGAAAATACAAATCTGTTCAGGCACTATAGGAGAATGCCGATCTCCCCTGTGCTTTTCAAAGGACAGGTAATGCCTTATTACTTACCGGTAATCTTCATTACTCCTGGTCCCGATGTCCTTGACCCATTCTGTACTATTGGAGATGACCTTCTCCTTGACAGAAAAGAGAACGGAGGGATGCTGGGACCCCTAACCCCACCCCCTTCCCACTGGAAGTATTTAAACAGCGCTTACCCAGCATTCTGCCTGAACTACCAAGCCACCAACAGGAAGGCCGGCCGGCCGCCTGGGAGGGAGGGAGGGGCGTAAGGAATGAAACAAGGACAACGGGACCAGGAGTAATAAAGATTACCGGTAAGTAATAGGGCATTACCCCCTGGTCCCTTCAGTACTTGTCCCATTTCGTACTAATGGAGCATACAAAGCCATCAACCCGGCCTTCCGAACCCCCAAGAACACCCAGGACACCACACCGAAAAGCAGCATACCAAGCAAAGCAAACAGGAGAACCACAGAAAAAACACAGGCAGGAGCACAAAACCTGCAATGTCTCCAACCAAACAACAGGGCCAAACCCCCCAAAACATGCAGGACACAAACAAGAAAAACAAAAAAGCAGCCAATCCATGGAGCCGGCACCCAGAGGGCAGCTAACCTACACCGGGAACATGCCTGAACCAACAACAGATGAGGAGCACCGACAAGGAAGCACCAGAGACCCCCCCATCAGAAGGATAGCGGACAGCCACGCACAGAAGAAGAACCAAGGTAACCAGACACACCAGGAAGCCAGGGCCACACCAACAGGGATACAACCAAGGACCGGAAGAACCAGCACCCCAGAAGCAGAAGGCACCAGCAGCCCCAAGGAGACACACACCATTGTGAAAAACAGGCCAAGCAGGGCTCCACGCCCTACCGAAACAGCCAAGCGGAAGGGAGCCAGCCCGAAGGCGACAAGGCAAAGACAACCAGCCAAATCCGAAAAGGAGGCAAACTACAGAGACCACAAGCCCAAAGGGGAAACTCCAGAGGGGCTGAAGCAACCATGCCCCCAGCACAAGGTGGACCAGTACAGTGGCAGCATCATACAGGGCACAAAAAGCCCAGCAGGGCACCCACTCAGCGAGAAAGCCACCAAGCCCAGGAACACCATGCAGCTCCGCAGACCGAGCAGCAGAACCGACAGAGAGCAACCCCCAGCAGACAACAGAAAGAACGCCCAACACTGCTGAAAAGACCCTCAACGATCCCCCCAGAGAGCTGAGGGGAAGCAAGGAAAGACCCAACAGGCCCAGCCCAAACCAGGAGAGAAAAGGCAACACGGCCAACCACAGGACCAACTACAACACTACTGGGGAGGCCCACAGCAGAACAGCCCAGACAAAAGAGGACAGGGCCAGCCGACAGAGCCAAGGCACCGACCCAGAGGACCAACCAAGGGCAGGCCCACACAGACCAAACCAGGAAGGGAGAGAGCATCGACCAAGAGCAAGCCCCCCCAACCCGACAGACCCGGCCACCAGAGAGCCGTTGGATACTGCCACTGAAAACCCCCAGGGGAGGACAAAGCCCCAGGGCAGGAACATCCAGCACCAACCACCAGTGCAGATACCGGACAGCAGCCCAAACCACACAAACCGGGAGAAGGAGCCGGGGCACAGAGACAGGCCAACAGGCCAAGACCGAGGCAACCACCCAGAACTCAGGGGACACCGGGACACAGATGCGGAACCCCGCCTAAAAAAGGCATGGTGGTGGCCAGAAGGAAGCAGGACCGAAGAGCACTTGAACCCCAGCTGCCCTAAGACCAACCGGAAGGACCAGGCAGAGAAACACAGACCCCGCCAGAACAGACAACGGCAGGGGAAGAACCAGAAGTCAGAACCCCGAAAAGCACAGCCCCCCACCAAAAACATGGCCAACAACAGGATCCGGCCCAAGGAAAAGGAAGTGCCGGACCCCAGCCAACCCCGAACCAGACCAGGTCACAGCACCAAGAGCGGGGAGAGGCAAAAACCTCCAAGGCCACCAAGACCACGAGAATCCAAAAACAGTGCCAACAGGGAAGACCCCGCCCCAAACAATACACACCAAGGGTGACACTCAGCCACAAGCCCAGGGGGCTGACCCCAGGCGAAAAAGACAGGACTGGAGAAGACCAAGTCACCGGCCACCGAAGAGGAACCCAGAAGGGAAGAAACCCACAACCGAACCACCAGCCGACCAACCAGTCCGGAGGACAAAAGACGACACCAAGGAACCACCCAAAGCGAGCCCCAAGACCAGCCGCAGAAGGACCACAAGAACAGAAGAGACAAACAGGGCAGCCTACAGCCCAACCCTGCAGACGGCCCCACAGGTCCCCGAGAAGCCAGCAGACTGAACAATAGACACGCCAGCAAGACACAAGACCACCAACATAGCTCCCCCACCAGCCCAGAAGGAGCGGCACAGGGCCAACAGCCACAACCTGGAAACCCCCAACCACCGAGGGCAGAGAGAAAGGTGCAGGAACCAGCCACAACCAGACCACAGGGGGAACACAAAGTGTGCAGGAACACATGGCGGAAACCAAGCAGCCTACACTGGCACGCCAATGCCACGGCCAAGCCCACACCAGGGGAAGTGGCGTTTTTCGTTGATGGGTGCTACCAGGGTTCACACCCACTTTGTCATGACCCAGATTATGGCTGTGGCACATACCAATCTGGTGGTTTCACCCAGAAACCACCTATTCTTAGGTAAATTTTCACTTGTTTGATAGGTTTGTGCACTCAAACTTATATTGGTTTGTAGAATAATCCCAGATTCCGTATTCAGCGTGGTAGGTACAAGAAGTGGAGTACTCTATTGTAGTGGTCTTTTCTTCTTTATTCGAAAACAAATGAAAAGTGTAGAACAGCTGACACGTGTTTCGCCCAAAGACACCAGTAGGCCAGGGCTTTTTCAAGGCTGGTTATAGATGTAACTATACATAGGAAAAGGGCACAGGAGTGAGAGGGGACCAAAGGGTCAATGATTGGGGTAGGTGATGGTGTTAAAATACAGTAGACGATTTGTACCAATGTAAGGGAGAATGCCCATTCGAAAACAGTACAGGAAAAAACCGCACCCCTGATAATAGCGAGTTTGTAACGGAGGGATTAAAGGAAAAAGGGAAAATAAAGAAAAACATTTTTAAAGGTAAAAGAATACACATCAAAAGGACAGTGAGAATTCATCATTAGCGATACATGCCGTTCATGGAGAACGTTGTAGACTAAATTGTACATGTCTATGGTAAATCCCAAATAGCATTGGCGACATATATGCGCTGTCGTACACATACAGTTAGTCTTCAAAAGATTGTTCATATAGGCTGTATCATCCACATACAGTGAGTAGTCCAAAGTGGACATAGGAATGTTCATATGGCAGAGCCTCTCCTTAATAATGGTTAATCAGCATATGACCAAATGGTACAATGTATAATGACACAAATAGAAAGAAACATGAAACCATTATTGGATCACAATGTCGAAGTGTAAGTTAGATTCTACTTACCAGGTTATCTCTTATTAAATGTTTGATCAGGTCTACAGTCTGTGAAATTAGGAAAAAGGAAAAGAGTAGAGTGTAAGGGGAAAGAGAGGAACCGCTAGGACATAGCGTCACCAAGAAGGGTTTTTTTGGAATAAAGGAAGACAGGAAGGGGTTGTGTATTCGACCTAACTGGAGATGCGTGATGAGTGCTCTAAGTGGCCTACTATCGCAAGAGGGCGATATATGAAAGCAGCAGCCGGGTGATGGAATAACAGAGAAAGTGAGGTCGCAAGTATGTGGCCGTGAATTAGCTGAGGTCGGGGGCTAAAACACAAACAGGATGTTGCGGGCCTTATTGCGGCAAACGAGCGAATATACAGGTGGTTAGCCGAGTGGTGAATGGACATAGAGTGAAGGTACAAGCGGTTGGACAGAAACTCAGACCCCTATTGAGGATAATTTCTTGTGCTTGTGTGTTTGTAAATCCAGAGATATTGATTGTCACCAACACTGGTTTTCCGGCTGCGCGTTTATTTAACCAAGCAAATCGAGCTGCTGCACACTAATCGGACCGCATCCATTTCTCTCCGCATATCGCGCTAGAATCCAACCTGCCTCACCGGCCCTTCTCTATCGGTAAGTCACCACGGCATGCTCAGGATCGTTGGGCGAACCCATGCTTCATATTTATTTTAAAGCGATACCAAAGGGGATGATGGACGGAGCGCTTGAGCTAATCAAACACTCACCCCCAGTCAACTGATCTGGGTTTAATCCATCATCATTCTTTAGCTCACTCCACCACCCCAGTTCAGACATGGCCATATGCAAATCAGTCTGACCCTGTGCCTCATGGGAACAGTCCAGCCCGAACTGCCAAGCCATGTCTTCCCTGGACCGGAAACAAGCATCCTGGGACCGGTTTCTGGCTATTCAGCCGTCATCAGCCAGGCTAGCTTGAATCCAGTGGCAAAGTGAGCAAGGGACCCACGTCTGGGCATACCTTGCCAACTTAGGGCGAACAAAGCGATATCCAAAGGGGATGATGGACGGAGCGCTTGAGCTAATCAAACACTCACCCCCAGTCAACTGATCTGGGTTTAATCCATCATCATTCTTTAGCTCACTCCACCACCCCAGTTCAGACATGGCCATATGCAAATCAGTCTGACCCTGTGCCTCATGGGAACAGTCCAGCCCGAACTGCCAAGCCATGTCTTCCCTGGACCGGAAACAAGCATCCTGGGACCGGTTTCTGGCTATTCAGCCATCATCAGCCAGGCTAGCTTGAATCCAGTGGCAAAGTGAGCAAGGGACCACGTCTGGGCATACCCTGCCAACTTAGGGCTGAACAAAGCGATACCAAAGGGGATGATGGACGGAGCGCTGAGCTAATCAAACACTCACCCCCAGTCAACTGATCTGGGTTTAATCCATCATCATTCTTTAGCTCACTCCACCACCCCAGTTCAGACATGGCCATATGCAAATCCAGTCTGACCCTGTGCCTCATGGGAACAGTCCAGCCCGAACTGCCAAGCCATGTCTTCCTTGGACCGGAAACAAGCATCCTGGGACCGGTTTCTGGCTATTCAGCAGTCATCAGCCAGGCTAGCTTGAATCCAGTGGCAAAGTGAGCAAGGGACCCACGTCTGGGCATACCCTGCCAACTTAGGGCGAACAAAGCGATACCAAAGGGGATGATGGACGGAGCGCTTGAGCTAATCAAACACTCACCCCCAGTCAACTGATCTGGGTTTAATCCATCATCATTCTTTAGCTCACTCCACCACCCCAGTTCAGACATGGCCATATGCAAATCAGTCTGACCCTGTGCCTCATGGGAACAGTCCAGCCCGAACTGCCAAGCCATGTCTTCCCTGGACCGGAAACAAGCATCCTGGGACCGGTTTCTGGCTATTCAGCTGTCATCAGCCAGGCTAGCTTGAATCCAGTGGCAAAGTGAGCAAGGGACCCACGTCTGGGCATACCCTGCCAACTTAGGGCGAACAAAGCGATACCAAAGGGGATGATGGACGGAGCGCTTGAGCTAATCAAACACTCACCCCCAGTCAACTGATCTGGGTTTAATCCATCATCATTCTTTAGCTCACTCCACCACCCCAGTTCAGACATGGCCATATGCAAATCAGTCTGACCCTGTGCCTCATGGGAACAGTCCAGCCCGAACTGCCAAGCCATGTCTTCCCTGGACCGGAAACAAGCATCCTGGGACCGGTTTCTGGCTATTCAGCCGTCATCAGCCAGGCTAGCTTGAATCCAGTGGCAAAGTGAGCAAGGGACCCACGTCTGGGCATACCCTGCCAACTTAGGGCGAACAAGCGATACCAAAGGGGATGATGGACGGAGCGCTTGAGCTAATCAAACACTCACCCCAGTCAACTGATCTGGGTTTAATCCATCATCATTCTTTAGCTCACTCCACCACCCCAGTTCAGACATGGCCATATGCAAATCAGTCTGACCCTGTGCCTTATGGGAACAGTCCAGCCCGAACTGCCAAGCCATGTCTTCCTGGACCGGAAACAAGCATCCTGGGACCGGTTTCTGGCTATTCAGCCATCATCAGCCAGGCTAGCTTGAATCCAGTGGCAAAGTGAGCAGGGACCCACGTCTGGGCATACCCTGCCAACTTAGGGCGAACAAAGCGATACCAAAGGGATGATGGACGGAGCGCTTGAGCTAATCAAACACTCACCCCCAGTCAACTGATCTGGGTTTAATCCATCATCATTCTTTAGCTCACTCCACCACCCCAGTTCAGACATGGCCATATGCAAATCAGTCTGACCCTGTGCCTCATGGGAACAGTCCAGCCCGAACTGCCAAGCCATGTCTTCCTGGACCGGAAACAAGCATCCTGGGACCGGTTTCTGGCTATTCAGTCGTCATCAGCCAGGCTAGCTTGAATCAGTGGCAAAGTGAGCAAGGGACCCACGTCTGGGCATACCCTGCCAACTTAGGGCGAACAAAGCGATACCAAAGGGGATGATGGACGGAGCGCTTGGTATCGCTTTGTTCGCCCTAAGTTGGCAGGGTATGCCCAGACGTGGGTCCCTTGCTCACTTTGCCGCTGGATTCAAGATAGCCTGGCTGATGAGGGTTTGAACCCGAACCGGTCCCAGGATGCTTGTTTCTGGTCCAGGGAAGACATGGCTTGGCAGTTCGAGCTGGACTGTTCCTATGAGGCACAGGGTCAGACTGATTTGCATATGGCCATGTATGAACTGGGGTGGTGGAGTGAGCTAAAGAATGATGATGGATTAAACCCAGATCAGTTGACTGGGGGTGAGTGTTTGATTTGCTCTAACGCTCTGCCCATCATCCCCTTTGGTATCGCTTTGTTCGCCCTAAGTTGGCAGGGTATGCCCAGACGTGGGTCCCTTGCTCACTTTGCCACTGGATTCAAGATAGCCTGGCTGATGAGGGTTTTGAACCCGAAACCGGTCCCAGGATGCTTGTTTCCGGTCCAGGGAAGACATGGCTTGGCAGTTCGGGCTGGACTGTTCCCATGAGGCACAGGGTCAACTGATTTGCATATGGCCATGTCTGAACTGGGTTGGTGGAGTGAGCTAAAGAATGATGATGGATTAAACCCAGATCAGTTGACTGGGGGTGAGTGTTTGATTTGCTCTAATGCTCTGTCCATCATCCCCTTTGGTATCGCTTCATATTTATTTTAGACATTATTATTTCTGTCTTTAGCCAAGGGCGATGTTCAACAAAACACGTCAGCATTAGGATTATACACACACCATTTTATGAACGTGGCATGCAACACATTTGTACCCCATATGACTACACTTGTACCTTCACTCTATGTCCATTCATCACTCGGCTAACCACCTTTGTATATTCGCTCATTTTCAGCAATAAGGCCCGCAACATCCTGTTTGTGTTTTAGCCCTCGACTTCAGCTAATTCACGGCCACATACTTGCGACCTCACTTTCTCTCTTATTCCATCACCCAGCTGCTGCTTTCAATTATCGCCCTCTGCTGATACTAGGCCACTTAGAGCACTCATCACGCATCTCCAGTTAGGTCGAATACACGACCCCTTTCTATCTTCCTTTCTTCCAAAAAAAACCTTGTTGGTGACGCTATGTCCGAGCTGTTCCTCTCTTTCCGCTTACACCCCACTCTTTTCCTTTTTCCTAATTTCACAGACTGTAGACCTGATCAAACACTTAATAAGACATAACCTGGTAAGTAGAATCTAAGGTACACTTTGACATTGTGATCCAATAATGGTTTCATGTTTCTTTCTATTTGTGTCATTATACATTGTACCATTTGGTCATATGCTGATTAACCATTATTAAGGAGAGGCTCTGCCATATGAACATTCCTATGTCCACTTTGGACTACTAACTGTATGTGGATGATACAGCCTATGTGAACAATCTTTTGAAGACTCACTGTATGAGTACGACAGCGCATATATGTCGCCAATGCTATTTGGGGTTTACCATAGACATGTACAATTATTTCTACAACGTTCTCCATGAACGGCATGTATCGCTAATGATGAATTCTCACTGTCATTTTGATGTGTATTCTTTTACCTTAAAACATTTTTTTCTTTATTTTCCCTTTTTCCTTTAATCCCTCCCTTACAAACTCGCTATTATCATGGGTGCGGTTTTTTCCTGTACTATTTTTGAATGGGCATTTTCCCTTACATTGGTACAAATCGTCTACTGTATTTTAACACCATCCCCTACCCCAATCATTGACCCTTTGGTCCCCTCTCACTCCTGTGCCCTTTTCCTATGTATAATTACATCTATAGCCAGCCTTGAAAAAGCCCTGGCCTACTGGTGTCTTTGGGCAAAACACGGGTCGGCTGTTCTACACTTTTCATCTGTTTTCGAATAATGAAGAAACGACCACTACAATAGAGTACTCCACTTCTTGTACCTACCACGCTGAATACGGAATCTGGGATTACCCTACAAACCAATATAAGTTTGAGGGCACAAACCTATCAAACACGTGAAAATCACACCAGGGGAAGGCAGGTGAGGAAGAAAGGGCAAAGAGGCCAGCCCGGCCCCCCGCCACACCAGGCACAGAACGGCTGACCACCAAGGGGCTGAAAGACCCACACCCAAGAAAGGCGCAAAGCGACCAGAGAAAGGAAAGCCTGACAAGGGCCATAGGCAGACACCTAAAGGCGACTCCCAAGGCACCAAGGCCCCAACGGCCCAAGCTGGACACCACCCGAAGGCAAGGCCCCCACACAATCAGGAAGCCCCCAACCAGGAGACAAGGGCCGAGAAGTCACCGCCAACCCGACCAGCACAAGCCAACGAGGTGCCAAACAAAGGAATAGCAGGCCAGGACAGACAGAGACAAAGCCATGGCACCACCACCAGAATGGAAGAAATGTGGCAACACCACAACCCAAGGAGGAACGAGCCGGGACGGCCCACAGGTGCACATCCCACAGAGGGGGCAGGGACCTGAAGAGGGACTGGGCAGAAACCGGACCCAAGCAGACATAGCAACAGCAGGGCCACCAAAAACCCAGAAAGACCAAGGACTGGAGACACCAGAGGCACTAAACCAGTCCCTGAACCACAACACACCTGCCAGAAAAAAAAACACCAGGAAGGCGTGCAGAAACCCCAAAAGACCAATCCCAAACGGCAAGACCAAGCCCCAAGCGGAAAATTACAGGACCAAGCAAACACCGCACGGACCCCAAAAACCAGGCCAATGGCAACCAGGTGCTCCCAGGGCACACCGAGCACAGCCCCTGAGTGGCCGCCGTCCCAGGGCATCGGAAAAGGCAGGGCAGAGAAGAGGCACAGCCAGGAGAAGGGGAACAACAAGACCCCCTAGCTGGAACAAAACCAGGAAAAGCCGCAACGTGAACACACCCCCAGGGCAGGCAGACTCCAGACCACACGGGCCGTCACCCCAACGCCCCCACCAGCCAGCCAGAAGCAACAGAAGAGAAACAAAGGAGCTGCAGAGGCAGATGCAAAGGATGACCCCTAACACCCAGCCCCAACCAGTGGCAAAGGACCCAGCAGCAGGCAGGCCGAGGACCCCCAAAAACGGCCAAGGCACCTGGAAAGGAACAAAAGAGGGGAGAAGAAACCACAACATGGGACTCACCCCCCCCACCAGCCAGCCCAAGGGCACCCCACAACCCCCTTGCAGACCAACAGGCAAACACTGGCAACCAGGCACCAGAGGGCACCACCAGCACAGTCCCCGGACCACCAGCCACCCAAGGACAGCCGCACACGGCCAATGAGAGGCACCAGAAGCACAGCGCACCAGGGAGCCACAGCACCATGGCCACACCAGGCCAGAGATAGGGCACAACACCAAGCACCCACCGGCGAGAATGGAACCCAAGAAGTCAAGAGGCCTGGAACCCCAAGGGCCTGACGCAGCCCGCAAGAAATGACTCAGACACACAGAAGAGCAAAGAAAGGAGGAAAGAAACCAACCAAGCGGGACTCAACCCTTGGGGGAGGCAGACTCCACAGAACACCGACTATCCCACAAGCAAAACCAGGCACAGACCATCAAACCAGAGCCAGGCAATAGCCAATCTGGAAAACACCTCTTGAAAGAGAGACAAGCTCCAAGCAACAGGGAGGTCAGGGCTTAAAAGTCCAATGCCAGGGAGAACCAAGACCGGGGAGAAAACGCTACGCAGTATTCACCCCCATGGCAGGCAGACACCACAACTCACTGCATTCCCCCCACCAGCCAGCCCAGGCATGCGCCACCAGCCCCAGCGCCTGGGCAGCAGGCAAACAACTGCACATGCAGAGCAGAGGCCCGGGAAAGGGACCACAAACGTGCGCCCAAAAGGACACACAAGGCAACAGGCAAGGAAAGAAAGCAAAGCACAGCTCAACGTAACGGAGGAAAGAGTGCACAGAACCCCAAACAAAGGGGCAGCCACAGGCAAGAAAATGGAAAACCACTATGCAGTACTCACCACTGGGGCAGGCAAACTCCACATCATACTGCCTGCCCCAAAGGACTCCAACAGTCAGCCCAGGCGTGCCCTACCAGCCAAAGCGCCGAGGAAGGAGTCCATCCAGAAGAACACCAGCCTCCAGGCACTCCAGGGTGGCTCCAGGCACTCCAGGGTGGTGCACCAGTGCAGGCCTGACCCGCCAACTAGCCACCAGCAGTGCAACGTCCATCCGGCCCAGCCTTCGGAAGACGCGCCCTGCCACCCAGAACAGATCAGGAGAGCCGTCCTACCAGCCACAAAGGGCTGGCAACATCCGTGCCTCCTGGCAAGCCCAGCAGGCTGGGGGGAAGCGAAACCAATGCCGCCCAGGACAGCCCAGCAGCCAGACGGGGAAGAAGCAAACCCAGCACCATGTCCCATTCCTGTCAAAGACAGAAAAAAAAGAACAGGCGGAATGCTGGGTAAGCGCTGTTTAAGTATTTCCAATGGGAAGGGGTGGAGTTAGGGGTCCCAGCATTCCTCCGTTCTTTTTAGGTTGAGCATTCGAGACCTCTTGTATATACTTTAGTATATACTTATATGTGTATGTACTTTGTGGGCTCTGGAGATCAGCCCTAGGACTTGTCTGCTTCCGCTTAGGGACTTTTTTTTCTGTTCAACTGCCTCTATTTAACTGTCTTGATAGAAAACGACCAGCAGAGGTCAGTAAAATACCAGAATTGCTTTCTGCTTGTTCAACTGCCTCTATTTAACTTTCTTGATAGAAAACGACTAGTAGAGGTCAGTAAAATACCAGAACTGCTTTCTGCTGAGGGACTTTCTTTTTTAAATTTTTCTGGCAACTGCCTCTATTTAACTTTCTTGATAGAAAACGACCAGCAGAGGACAGTAAAATACCAGAATCACTTTAGCATTCTCTAGATTCCAGTCCATAGAAATTGTCTTCCACTGAGCACCCGTAGACAATAATATTTTTTCAAATCTTGTATTCTCAGTGATGTGAACACCAAAGGCCCTGATTTTATATTAAAAACAGAGCATTGGACTATATAATTTCCAGCTGAACGGCAATATTTTTCTCCATGTGTTCCCATACCTGGCGTGTCACGCAGTTTGGTGCTTACTTTCCCTCCATGTTAAAGAACAGTAGATGTTTCAGCACCCAGGCTAATGTGCTGCATAGCTAAATAATAAGGTCCCAAAGGCGAGACCGATTGCATTGCAAATGCTTGTTTTTTTCTGTCGAGGAGATGGTCATCTCCATTAGTGCGGAATGGGACAAAGACTGAAGGGACCTGGGGGTAATGTGTATGATATGTGAATGGTCGAAAGGAGCACTTTGATCTAAATATATGATGTAGACTACTGGAAGCCTTTGTCTGAAGGAATTATACATTTTTAAGCTATTATCAAATGCCATTGAGTTTTTAATGGGTGTATGTGGATGATCACAGCTATTTACAAAGTGCCATAATTTGAGTAACTTATAGTTATTTTCCCCGCCAGGATGTGACAAAAAAGGAGATAGTAATTGTCGTGGTAATAGAAATCACATTATTTTCTTATTGTGAAGTGTTGTAGATTAAATCGTAATTCCATACATTGGTCGCACAAAAATGGTCTTTCCGGACATGCATCTTGATGAACAAAAAAAAAAAAATCTCCTTCTATGGCTTTCGGGCAGAGATGTGCTGCAGTATGTAGGAAAAGATAGAGGTACTTAAGAAAAAGAAAGACATTTTGAAGCATGACTGTTTATGTGTTGTAACAATATGTCAGAACGGCTGCTCAGAACTCCAGGAAGGTTTAGACATTATTGCAACTGAATGTGCTCAGCATGGGATTGAAACTGAGCAAAAAAGACTTTGTTCTATTGCTTTTAGAATGACTGAGAGAACTCTGGTACCTTCTTAAGCTGTGCATGAAGTTATTTCATTTAGTCAAAAATTGGAAGCTCAGTTGACTTTATTTATTACGCATTTCATTTTTCTGCAGCCGTGTGTTTCATTTTAAATCATGTTGTTGCTATGATTATTACAAAGAGTGTAGTGGGTTTGTAGCACAAAGGGGTAATGATGGTTACACCTCAATGCCGTTTGCACCTTCAGAGCGGACAAGGAAGGGGATACATATTATTTCATAGTGTAACCGAAAATCTCAAACTCTCTGAAAGTAAAAACACCTTTTTTTTCCATTTTAACACACACACAGCACAAACAGTTGTATGCTCATTTAAAAATAACACCTCTGTGACTGAACATTCATTTTCCACAGCTTGGTTTATCCGACCCTCAGCCTTTTCGGGAAAGTGTCTGTACTGCCCTTGCATGTGCGCACCGAATGTAGGAGCCTTTTAAGGTGACTAGGTGCTGAGTAATGCATCCACTCTAGCTAAAGGAAGTCATAGGGCTCACCCATTCCAATATTTTCTCAATTCAAAAACTAAGAACGTTTCAAACAGTGATCAAACATAAAATCAAATGAAGGTATAGCAATAGGTTAACCAATAGTGCTTAAAAATTGCATTTCCCAATGTAACAAATAGCATTCCCTAAAACAGCCCCTACAAATATTTTAAAATAACAAAGGATGCATATAGTCTGTAATGGACTAATGTACAAAATAATCAATCTTCTGCAACATTTCCCCACAACTTAAATTAGTAATCACTTCTTAAACTTAAAATATTCATCAAATATTCTGTACATTTTGTTGACTGCAAACACTCTTCTACACCACCTTCAGTTTGTCGCATAAGTGTCCATTTAATTTATCTAATGTAATTACTACTTACATAACAGATATATAAAAGTAAGCAAACATCTATTCTCAAAACTCCTACCATTGTCTACATATTGAATGCCTGAAACTGTTTTTTTATCTGCTCAATTTAACATCTATATATGAATAAATTTGGACAAGATAGGAGTCTTTTGACCTGCCTTGATCCTATAGGTTGAAAAATCACCTTTTTGATTCGTTTCCTAGGCAACCGCTTCAGTCAGCTTGACAAGGTCTACACAACCCAGTGACTTCCTGTCTTGGATTAACAAGAACATCTCTTTCTTAAGTGCTGTAAAGGCTTAAAGAGACCTTCATGTGCACCTGAGTGACATCTGTGTAAACATTGTTATGGGATCAAGTCCCCAAGGGAAAATAAAATACCAAATGATATGCTAATGTTGGTCATGTTATGACATCAAAAAAATTAAATTCAACATCGGTGATGTACCTAGGCCTAGCACACTAACAGCTTTCTCATTGTAACACTTCGCGCATGTTTGATAAGGCTGATATATGTACAATGTTACACAAGCCTTAACTTGCCTTACTGTGAGGATATATTTGTTTTCTTTCAGCATAAAGCAGTTTACCATCTTATATATAATTGCTATATGTTGAGACCCCAAAAATAGTTACCTTTCGTTAGCTTTCAACCAAACTACATATCACTTTCCAGATTTGTATCATACTTGCTTTCAATATAAAACATATTTTTGAAGAATTATTAACTCTAAAAATTGACTTCCGAAGTGGCAGGAGGAGGGGAACTGAGATTGGGGTGAACATTGCACGAGTATATCGCCGATTCATAAAGGTATTTATGTTTGTAGTCATGCATTTACGGTCAAAATACCTTCAGTTACTTTTAACGGGAATTCACAAAAGAAATTGTTGCTGGCTTAAATGGATTTACTACTGTGATTTACTGCACAAAGAGTGGAGAGAAATTCGATTTAGCAAATTACACTCCAGGGGTTTGAGGTGTGATAAGCCTTGTTGATTTTGGAAAGTCCACAAACTCAGCCATTGGTGCGCGTTCCCAAACTCTTTTCTGTATCACCCTAGAAATAGACAGAAATTAACTCCAGCCACAAGCTAGAGTAACATTCCCTTCCAGATTGGAAGGGAACGGAGCGCTGCCAGATTTGGTGGGTATGGAGGAGGAAGGCATACTCCATGGGGAAAAAATGCTTTCCTCGTGGAGGAAAAAAGGAGATAAATGTGCATATGTGCTACGGGCTTCATCCATCTGTGTTCAGTTGTATACAATAAGTAGATTTCCGCACAGGGGTTATAGGAGCCTGTGGAATTAGTCATATGACTCCTGGGCGTACTACTGAGGAGAAAGTAAAAAAAAAACGTAAAAGCACACTAAACCAGAGACGTAAATATCTGCATGTATTTACTGGCTCAGAATACAGTCTAGCAATGTATGAGCTAATTATAGCCTGGTTACTAATAAAGGCACAAGTCCAAATTAACCAGATGAAGTTTAGAACAAAACAATAAGAACACCCCTTTATTTCTATATGATTGAGGACAGGCTTCTTGGATCGAAGCACACTATATGAGGGCCTTTTTCTGCGCATCCTTACTTTTAGCTCCTGTTTTGGTGCATCGCGGAGGTGGGGATAAAAACAGAACTTTTTCTCCAAATAAAATAACTGCATTCCTAGGAACTAAACAGAGGTAGTTGGGATATTTTACCTGCCTGAAACACACTCTCAGAATTTTGTGCTGTCGGAATAGCTGATAAGAGTATGTGTATATATTACCTCTTTACTTAAGGAGCAAGCATGCAATCAATCAATCAGTACTTGTTAAGCGCGACTGCTCACCCATGAGGGTCTCAAGGCACTGGGGGGGTGGGGGGGAGGGCTGCAGGATCGACCGGGTGCTGCGGTTCAGTCGAAGACCCAGGTCTTGAGATCCTTCCTGAATTGGGTTAGCGACGGGGATAGCCTGAGGTGGAAAGGAAAGGTGTTCCAGGTTTTGGCAGCAAGGTAGGAAAAGTATCTTCCTCCGGTCCTGGTCTTATGGATCCGAGAGACGGTGACAAGGGCCAGTTGGGCGGAGCGGAGGTGTCTGGTGGTGCGTGAAATGAGAGGGGGTGGTTCAGGTATGCTGGTCCGGCGTCATGGAGGGCTTTGTAAGCGTGTGTGGGGAGCTTGAAGCTGACTCTTTTGTTGACTGGGAGCTAGTGGAGTTCTTGTAGGTGTTCGTAGATGTGGCTGCGGCCGGGGATGTTGAGGACCAGTCTGGCTGCTGCGTTTTGTACGTTCTGTAGTTTCCTGAGGAGTTTCTGGGTGATGTCTGCGTAGAGTGCGTTGCCGTAGTTGAGTCTGCTGCGGATGAGTGCGTGGGCGACGGTCTTTCTGGCCTCAGTGGGGATTCATCTGAAGGTGTTTTGAAGCAGGCGAAGAGTGTGGAAGCATGATGAGAAGAGGGCGTTGATCTGGCAGCTCATAGGGATGAGGAGTCCAGTATGATGCCGTGGTTTCGTGCGTGGTACATGGGCATGGGGGGGGTTCCTAATGCAGCGGGCCACCAGGAGACTTCTCAAGTGGAGGTGTTGGGCCCCAGGATGAGGACTTCGGTCTTGTCCGAGGTGAGCTTGAGGCAGCTGTCTCTCATCCAGGTGGTGGCGGCCTTCATCCCGTTGTGGAATTTGTTTCTGGCGATTCTGTGCTCATTGGTGAGGGGGAGGATCAGCTGGGTGTCGTCGACATAGGAGACAATGTTGAGTCCGGGTTCCTGACTATGGCAGCGAGCGGGGCCATGTAGACGTTGAAGAGGATTTGGCTCAGGGAAGAGCCCTGGGGACTCCGCAGCCGATCCCCGTGGGTTCTGAGAGGAACAGTGGCAGTCTGACTCGCTGTGTTCTACCAGTGAGTAAGGAACGGATCCAGTCCAGGGCTTTGCCGTGGATGCCGGCATCATGGAGTCTCGCGCTTAGGGTGAGGTGGGAGACGGTGTTGAAGGCGGCCTAGAGGTCCAGGAGGATGAGGGCTGCTGTTTCTTCCTGGTCAAGGAGAGAGTGGAAGCTATCGGTCGCGGTGAGGAGGGCGGTCTCTGTGATGTGGTGTTCGGAGCCGTATTGAGAGTCCAGGAAGTAGATGGCTTTGATAAACCCGGAGAGTTGGGTTTTGATGGTCTTCTCGATGACCTTGGCTAGGAGAGGGAGCAGGGAGATGGGTCTGAAATTCTTGAAGTCTGTTGGGTCTGTGGATGGTTCTTCAGCAGGGGGTTGGTCTCGGTGTGTTTCCAGTCATCGGGGTGTTGGTCTCGTTGGAGCAGTTGATGGTGCAGCGTAGTGTGTGGCGATGGCAGTGGCAGCTCTGTGGAAAATGTGGTGCAGGCAGGGGTCCGAGTGGGCTCCAAAGTGAATGCTCTACTGTGTCTTGATAGTGTTGTCCATGGTGAGCGGGGTCCAGTTGAGCAGGATCTGTTGGGGGCGTCGTCGTCACGTGAGGTGATGGTGGGAGTGATGGGTGGGTCTTTGGTGTCGAAGCTGTCATAGATCTTGTGGTGGAAGTAGGTGTCGATGTTGTTGCAGAGGTCTTGGGAGGGTGGGACTTCTGTGGTCATGCTGTTGAGTATGGCGAACTCTTTGACAATGGCAAAGAGTTCTTTGCTGGTGTGTGCGTTGGCATTCATTCTGTATTGGAGGGCCGTTTTCTTTGTGGTTTTGAGGAGGATGTGGTGTGCGGTGGCTGCAGCTTTGAAGGCTGCGTGGGCTTCCGGGTTTTCGATGTTTCTCCAATCCTTCTCGAGCCGTTTTCAGGTGCGTCTGGACTCTTGGAGGGCGGCAGTGAACCAACTGGCTTTCTTGGAGTGTTGCTTTTTGGGTGCTTTCTTGAGGGGTGCCAGCACGTCAGAACAGTTGGAGATCCATTGGTAGAGGTTGTGTGCTGAGGTGTTGGCGTCTATGGATGTCGGTGGTGTGGTTGTGCTGAGAGAGGCGGTGAGATGTTCTTCGGTGACCTTGCTCCAGCTGCGGCAGAGGGGTGGGTTTGGTGAAAGCAAAATGAACGGAGTGATGGTCAGTCCAGAGGAGTTTGGAGATGTGGTTGTAGGTGATGTTTTTGCTGGTGGAGAAGACAGGGTCGAGCGTGTGTCCTGCTGGTGGGTTGGAGAGGTGACTAACTGCTTGAGTCTGATGGCATTGACAATCCAAAAAAATGTCAATAGGTCTGGCTTTAAAAGAATGTTGTGTGGTAATGTAAAGCATTGCAAGTAAATACCATGGGAATCGATATGTATTTGTGTGGAAGCAAATAACTGTAGAATAATAAATAGTATTGGTGCTGGTAAAAATGTCAGATGACAGTTGCACTGTCAAGTCAGACCTAAAAATCCACCCAGGTTAATGACTTCCGTCCACCCATCAGTGCTGCTGCAAGAGAAAAACGACATAAATTATCTAGTTATCAAAGACACTTTAATAGCATTCCAATGCTATGTGTGTGTCCTGAAAGTTCAAGCTAATACAGTTGGATAAATAAACACAATGATCACAGCTGGTTGAAGGCAATCATTTGTTTGTGGAAGCTCACAACTTCTGCCCAATCAAAATATGTACTCCTTGCCCCCAATATGTGGGTGAAGCCAAAGCCCCTATCTAGTAGTGCTCACACAATAGTCTGGTGACAGCTGCGCTGTCAAGCCAGACCATAAAAAGGGATTGAGGAGAGAAAATCATTATGTTTGAAAGTTTAAATTAATAAACACATGGGAATTAGTTACATAATGCATACTTAGATCTAGGGAACACAGATCTCCAAATGAATATATAGCAATTGATTGATTTAGGGAAATTGATATATAGAACACAAAAACAGGGACCTCTACAAGATCTCATAGCACTAATAATGAATTCTAGTGTCAGCAGGCTTAAAAGAAATTGACACGGACAAGCACCACATATTTCCAAAAGTGAAGAAGATTAGAAGCCACTCTTGCATGGGCTTGCAGACTATTTTATATTTTATCTGTGAGATAGGAGAAAGCTCTTTGTCCTGTTATGGTGAGTGGTGTAGATAGCAAAATCAAATTTGCATCTACAGGAAAAAAAAGGCCTGTGTTCAAAACAACTTTGAGACAGGTGCACAGTGCTGTAAAAAGTGTGTGATTATGCACCAATAGTAAGTGAAGTTTCTGGAGATGATCTAAGATGTGATTTCTCCAACGTAGCTCAAGGTCATATTTTGTATGACCCACATATGCTGGATTGCAGCTTCAGATAAACCCAATTAAACTGCTCTACTTTCATCCAAGTGCGAATATATTTAAGCTATGGTAATCATTTTGCATAATGTAGTAGATGTGAACACTCTGACAAAGTAAAAACTGGAGAAGGCTGATGAAAGCAGTGGCCCAGGGGGGTATGCCTGGGAAAGGTGTATGGAGTTAAGTGACAATTACAAAGAGGACATGGCCACACAGGAATCCCTGCTAGCAGGCTTACCACGGAGGGGTGCAGGAGATGAAGCAATAGGGCGGAAACTAACAGAAGGACGGAGGTCCCTGGGAGAGTTGATAGACAGACTGGACACGATGACCAAACGGAATTTCAGACAGTCACTTCACAGGCCTGGATACTACAATGGCATCAGTAGCACCAGTAATGATATTTCAGCGGGCTGATGGAGCTCGAACTACTACACAGGTGGCCATTAACCACACTGTCAGGGACCACTTGAGTGAGGTAGATTGAAGCGAGGATCCTGCTACCCCAGAGGCAATAGCCTCCTTTTTGGCCAAGGTAGAACTTCCAATGACACCGCAGGCCTTCCTGGAAGAGTTGAAAGTGGACATCACCATGGAGGAGGTGCGGGAAGCCCCTTGGGCATTATCTGCAACTAAAGAGCTGGGAAGTGATGGTTTTCCAATAGACTTTTATCAAACATTCAAGCCCATCCTAATGGGAAGACTGTTAGGATCTTGTCTGTATGTGCCCAAACTGGGGGTGGGTGACCCACTAGATGTTACATCCTATTGACCATTAACTTTGAAGAACTCTGACGTCAAGGTCGTCTGTAAAGTCTTGCCACTGCGGTTGAGATGGGTGGTGGTCTATTGTTTTATGAGTGTCAGTGCGGATTCATAGCAGGCCGCAGCACAGCCCACAATCTGAGACGCCTAACCCATATATTGTATTCAGTGTAGGGCCGGGCGATGAATTCCACTCTGCCGGAGGAGGTTGTGGAGTTTTGGCCACTTTGTGTTATGCTTGTACGAGGAGTTCTGGCCAGCCTCTTTCAACCTCCACGTGGCAGAGCTTTTTTCTCGCACATGTATTGCGAATGTTAAGCTGATAAGTGCAAGAGAGAATAGACATCCACTAGCATGATTTTGGGGCACTAGGAGGGCACCCAGCGACACTTTCTCAACACAGGCAGTTGCAAGCGGTCGCGAGTGTTCGCGTTCAGAAAGCTCGAGTAGAAAACCTATTCGAGCACAGCACAAAAGTAGCACCATCTGGCATGCCTCGTTGTGCCATTCACACTGAATTTGCAGCTCAGAACAAGCTCCTGGAACTAAACGTCAGCACAATGAGTGCGACGTGCCTATTTCCGCCCATTAATGGAACTCCACAGAATCTCGCAGAGTTTTCATGTAACGCCATGGAATTACACGGAGTGAAACCCCATGAGTTCCTCCCACCTCTAATTTAGTACAGGACTGGGATGAGGAGTTTTATCTTGCCAAGGCTTTTAATACACTGGACTGGACAAACTTTGCGGAGGTTTTACAAAGCATGGGATTTAGACTGCAGATTTGTGCCTGGGGTAAACTTTGATTTGCAAACCCCAAGGCCTGAGACAAAAATGGCAGAGTGGTGTCTTAGGTCTTTGGGGTACACCCGAAAAGGTTGCCTGCTTTTGCCACTTTTGTTTTCACTGGTGCTGGAACTGCTGGCCATTATGCTCCAGAGGGTTCTGATGGACTTGGGAATCCGATTTGGAAACACCTCCCATGTGCTTTGACTGTCTTCAGATGATGCCCTGTTTTACTAAACATGACTGAGTGGGTCTGTACCAGAGCTATTGGCACAACTGGAGGAATTTGGTACAGTGGCAGGCCTCATGTTTTACAGAAATAAGACCACGCTGTTCCCACTGAGAGCATTGGTGAAGATCCCTGTTGATGGTCTGTCTGACCGTAACCTGCATTGGGAGGAGGACAAATTCAGAAACCTTGGCATAATGGTGGTGGCAACTCCAATAAAACAGTATGGGACCTGGACCTGTGGGCACTAAAGCCATTTAAGGATGATGGCTCATCTATATATATCACACGCTGGCAGAAGGGTGGATGGCAAGAACTGCAGGATCTTTATCCAGGGAAGCACTTCATCTCATATCAGCAGGCACAGAAGTCATTTTTGTTAGGTCACGGGCAGTTTTTACAATATGCTAAAATTGCTCAAACTGCCAGGGAAATTTGAAAGGAATTTCCAAAGGCAACTCCATGATCAAAGGTCCTCAGTGCGCTCCTGATAGTAGGACAGTGGGGACACTGGTTGTACAAGGCATTCAAAGCAGATAGGCCTAGAAGGCAGTTGATGGCACGCATGCAAGGGGGGATGATTTGGGAGGACAACTCAAGGACAGCGACTGGAAAATGACCTGTGCATTGGTTAAGGGGGTTTCCAGGAATGGTAGGTTTAAATGAATACTCTTCAATTACTTACATCGCACATACCTCACACCAATCAAATTACAAGTGATTTACGTGGGCCACTCTGTAGTGTGCCCTCACTGCAGACAGGCGACCACCACATTCATACATCTGGCATGGTGCAATGAAGTCTCAACGTATTTGCAAGCAGTGGTTGAGCGGATCCGGGGGAGCAACTGGCTTATGAAATTGCTCATCCGGCTTTCACCAGGTCTTAAGTAACATCAAAAAGAATTAGGGTATGTGGTTGATTGTAATTAGCTTGAAAATAAGGTAGTGGCCTCAAGCAGATTTGCAGTAAGGTAAAGAGCTTCTGAAAGATTTGAACGGAAAAGAATTTCAACTATAACCTATTCAAGACTGAGAAAGGATCCATTTCTACCAAAGTTGCTAACTGGATGAAAGCTAACTATCTCAAGCTCAACACTGACAAGACAGAAGTAGTGTTCTTCGGCAAGAACATCTCAACATGGGACTCCAACTGAAGGCATGCCGAACTCGGACCCGGACCCGGACCCACACCCACACCCACACTAAGCACCCATTCCTGGAACCTCAGAATAATCATTAATAGTAAACTGGACATGATCGCACAAGCCAACTCCATCACTGCGTCCTACTTTCACACCTTGAAGATCTTCAGAGGCTCCCAAGCAGCACTGTCACTCACACCCTAGTCACCAGCAAGTTGGACTATCGGAACATCCTTTATCCCAAAATCACCAAGCAACTCGCTAGTAGGGGTGGGTGGAACTTGCGGAGTTTCACTGCGCAGAATTCTGCGGAGTTACATAAAAACTCAGCGATTCTGCAGAGTTCTGCGAGCGGGCGGAATTTGGCACATCGTGCTGCTAGTGCTGATTTTTAGCGGTGGGAAATTGTTCTGCCTGTAAAATCATTGCGTACAGCACCACACAGTGCACCAGAAGGCGCTGCTTCTTTCTTTTGAGTACATTTTCTACTCGAGCAGCAGCTTTCTCAACGCGAACGTTCACAAGCTGATGCGACCGCCTATGGTGACAAACCTCGTCGGGAGGCGTTCTCAAGCCCAAAAATCATGATTGAGGATGCATATTCTCTCTCACACTTGGCAACCTAACGTTGGCGAGCCACGTGTGAGAAAAAACTCTGCCAGGTGGCGGTTGGCGGAGTTTTGCCAGAACTCCACCGGCGGAGCAGAGTTTATCGCCCACCCCTACTCACTAGAAGTCTACAAAGCAGCCAGACTCATCTTGAACCTTCAACACAGGACTCACATCACTCCACATCTCAGGGAGCTCCACTGGCTCACGATACACAAATGGGCTTATTTCAAACTCCTCACACAAACATTCAAGGTAGGGCTGGGCGTGAAATTCCACTCCGCCCAGAGTTTGCAGAGTATTTCCCAATCCGGGCTCCGCTTAGCGCGCGGAGTTCCGAAAAACTCCACGGAGCAGAGTTTTTTCCTCGCTCATGCTCGGCTTGCACTCGCCAATGCTAAGTTGGTGGGCACAAGCAAGGAAAACCTTACCCCAGACTGCCTCCTCCCGAGATTTCTCAATGCGGGCAGTCGCGAATGGTCGCTACCACGTGCGCTGTCACGTTGAGGAAACTGCGGCTCGAGCAGAACATCTACTTGTGCGGCAGAACGAAGCAGTACCCTTTTGCGCTGCGTTTGGTGCCATTCGTGCTGATTTTACAGTGCAGGACAAACACCCAGCACTAAAAATCAGCACGAATCATGCGACGTAATGCACTCTGCTACTTGCTGGACTCCACGTAGTGAGTGGAGTTTTTTGGCCACTACTCTGCGAACTATGCACAGTCCTAATTCAAGGCACTACTCAATTTAGGCCCCACCTACCTGAGTTGCATCTCCTTCCACTAACCACTCAGACACCTCCGCTCCATAGGACTCCAACTCGCACACATCCCATTCATACACAGAGCCAAGAACATCCATAATAGTGTCAGGGTCTATGTTCTTCAAGTCAAAGAACCCATCAAAGCCTCCCCTTATGTCCCACTTACTTCATCAAAGGTCTCGTGGGACATGGGAGTCCCTATACGCCCATTTAGAACCTTTGAGCCTTTTGTGACACATTAACAAAATGAATAGGCACTAAAAGAGCATCTCACAATTGAAAACATTTGGGTGATTTTCTATCTAAAAACAAGACAAATTAACAGCAGAACAGCCTTCTATGGCACTCGCCCAATGAGATAGCAGCACGTTGTCATGTGATGACACACCTGGGTTACATTACTCAGAGGCACATTGGGTATTTAAAGCCAGGAAAATATTCCCTTGCTAAGATGCGGGGGAAGGAGGAACCAAATAGGTTCAAGGCCGGGAATAGACCTTTGATGAAGTAAGTGGGGCTCAAGGGGAAGGCTTTGATGGGTCCTTTGACTAGGAGAACTTAGACCTTGAAACTCCTATGGATGTTCTTTGACCTATTTGTTAACGTAGCTTGACTAAAAGGCCCACCCGCCTCTTTACCCTCATGGAGCTCTAAAAAGGATGCTACTAAGGGGAATGAGCAAAAGTCACATTTTATATGCATGATGAGTGTAGCCCATAAAATATCTTGCTAATCTCAAGGATAATACTTGCACACTGCATACCAATCTATTGCATACAGAGTATGTGCACATTTTTAGAGTAACTCTGATGGAGGCTCACACTATGTACTGCTTACACACTGATCCTACTTGATGTGAAATAATCACAGGGATCACTTGGAGATATGTATAAGGATACACACAGATATATGTAATGATGTTGTGCTTGATTTATTATCTCTGTCTCTCCCAAACTTACAGAGAAATGCAAACATAGAGACAAAATGGATCTGTCTGTATGGCATGTATTAGTATGATTAATGGAAGTTTCACAATTGAATGCATACAAATAGGATACTAACGGGATCCTTGAGAGTCCCTGACGAAAGCCAGCTAGCCTGGTGAGGCATTTGTGTGATGGCTGCAACATGTTGACCCAAGGATATAGAGGATACTAATTTCCTCAGTGCATCCACTCTTTTTTTTAACTCCATCAGGGTGCCCTGTGAAAGTAGAATTCACCCTCAGGACACCCTATACTATTTGAAATCTAGGATCCCACCCAATAAACAAAGAGCTCCCTTGGCTACCAAGATTGAGCCTGTCCAGATACACTAGGTATCTGGATGAGGACTCTATGATGAAGCACGCCACTTTGAATCCCAGTATCTGAGAGTCTTTTTAATACCATAGGGAGATCCCTTTGGGCTGGTATGGAGAGATAGGCTAAGCACAGTAGGGGTTCCCTCCTGTTGTTTTTGTATGGTTAGATGTTTGGGAAGGTGAGCGAACACTGTATCACTTCTCACTCCCTCCTTCTTGGAATATAATTTCTCCGACTAGACAAGTAATTTCCCTTGTGCTGTTCAATTTTGGAAAATAGTTCAATTCTGGAGGGTCACGGCATAAAGACATGACGGTGTGGCTTACTGTATTCTTCTTATGTAGGTGCTTTTCTTCTGTTCCACCAATTAATCAGTTTGTATGTGTTCCCTTGAGGGGGTTGAATCCATTTACTCTTCCATGAAGCACTGATGCAGATAATTGTTTTCTTGAGGCTTGAGGTGTGGGTCTGTGATTTCCAATAAAATTATGTAGTGCAATTTCTTTCTTGTGCCCCTCTAATTTTTAATTCAGAGAATGTTGTTGAGAATCCTCATTAACCTTTCCATGTTCTTTATTTACCATCAGCCAGCATGGTGCAATTTGATCATGATTAAACACTACATTTTGATAATTCCAAATATCAGGTCTCTGAAGCAGTGTACCTTTGTTGTGGTGACTGTACGTGGTGATTTCTGTGGTCTGCAATCATCTTCTCTGTCTTAAAACTCACTATTTCTGCAAGTGTGAAGGACAGGCCCACATCAGGATATCATGGAAACCTGTCTGTGGCCTTGTGGCAGGAGGAACGAAGGATCGGGAGAAGGCCACCCCGGGGGCACGGGAGCGACGAGCTCTAGCGGTCCGCTCTTTCCTGACCCGGAAGCGGATATGAGAGGGGCGGAAGAAGAGGACGCAGCGACGGACGGGAGAAAGGCGAATCGAGCGGATATTGAAGGGGAGGACGAGAGAAGAGCGGGAGCAGCAGATGCAGAGAGAGGAGCGAGAAGAGCAGTGGACGACAGCAGGACCTTGGAGGACGACGCGGAGGTCAGGGCAGGAGAAGGAGATGATCCTACGGGCGGTGCTGAGAAGGACCCGAGGGAAGGCGTGACGGATGGAGCCGCCCAGACTCCGGTCGGGAGTCATGGCCCAAGGCAAGTGTTGTCTCCAGGCAAGATAGTGAAGCGGTGGGGCTTTTCTTGTGGGCAGTAGGAACTGTCCTAGAGGATACTCGGTGGGGAGGAGAGACAGCCGGGGTGTGAAGGGGAACACCTCTCTTCTCCTCCCTTAGTCACTCTCCTAAACAAGACCTATCACCCTTGGGAGAACTAAAGCCGATTGGAAATCAAGGACCTGGTGTGACGTTTGGTGCACAGTGTTGTTTGGTGAAGGGGTTCACTTATTGTGAAGTGGATAATTAATTGCCATTTACCCGTTTATGTTTCCCGAGGGCATAGCAGAGAGGAAAGAAGAAAGGAGGAGAAAGACGAGTAAAGAAGAGTGAAGTTAACTTTTGGTGTCACCCGAGCGGCTGAGAGACTCAAGAGGAATAGAGATCAAGGGGAATAGAGAGATAAAAATAAAGCAATCCCTGCCTTATCAATCATACTTTGGCTCCGCCTATTTCTTGTCCTATCACAGTGGTGTCAGAAGTGGGATTCCCTACTTCCTGGTAGGACGTGAAGATGACCCAACCCCTAACTATGACAGACATGGTCAAAACAGCTGGCCGAGGGCCAGAGACATCTACAGTTGGTCGTTGAGGGGCAAGCGACCACAGCACAAAAGGATTGAGAGTCTCTCCAGGAAGCTCTTCAGGCCCAAGCCGGAGTCATAACCAATAACCAAGTTGTTCAAGATACCGCCATTCAAAGACTGACGGATACCATTGCCAACACCAGGGTACACCCAAATGTCCCAAGTTCCGTGCTCCAGAAGTATCAGCCAGGTGAAGACCCCGACTATTTGTTTATTAATTTTGGACGAGTGGCCACTACAGTCTCCTGGCCGCCTGAAAGATGGGGGCAGTATATCGCCCCTCTTTTGGCAGGAGAACTACAGGCGGCATATCAGACTGCGAACCCCGCAGGGTTAACACCCTATCCCGAGATCAAGAGGACTATCCTGGGAAGACTTGGATACGATGACGAATACTATCACTCAAAATTCCGCAGGGAAAGTTGAACACCCACGACAACCCTCTGGGTCTTTTTTACCGTATCCAAGACCTGGGTAACCGCTGGCTACAACCTTCCACATCTAGTCTGGAGGAGGTAGTAGATAAAATAATCCTAGAACAATATCTGGATGCCCTGCCTAATCCCACAAGAGCCTGGGTGAAGCAACACCCAAAACATTACCGTCAATACGGCCATAGAATTAGCAGGTGCATACCACAGGGCGAGTGACTCTCGTCCTTTTCAACCTCGACCCGTTGAAAGAAAGACCATCAATGCCTAGAATGCCCACTCCAGTAGCCCTAAGTGGAGATTCTCCCCACCTACAGGGAACCTGAGAAATCCCCCAGAGACCAGACAGACCACTAGATACCCCTTCCGAGATACAGTAACGGGACCCCAGTGTTTTCAATGTGGGGAATGGTGACACATCGCTAGGAACTGTCCCCAGAAGACAACGACAGTAGAACCCATGGACGTTGGTTGTTTGCAAGGGCGGGTGTTGTGGGCAGGCCAAGGGGAGGCGAAGTATCATCAATGGATGATGGTCAACCAAAACCTCATGAAGGTCTTGCTTGATTCCGGATGTCGTCATTCGGTAATAAAGGCAGAAAAGGTGTGCCCGGAACAGTGGTTGAAGGGGGAGGCGGTATGGATCACTTGTGTGCATGGGGACAGCAAACCATATCCTCTAGCCGAAATACAGTTGAACTGTGACAGTCGAGACGAAAGACTGCGGGTGGCAGGCATCCCAGACATGGTGGAAGAAATGACTCTGGGAACAGACTATGGGGATTTCCCTCAACTCCTAACAAAGGCCATGAAAGAGAAACAGGATACTTTATGGTGGGAGGAAGCACCTTTTTCCCAGGAGGAAATAACAGGCGGTAGGTATAAGACCCAACTAACCCATCGAGAAAGACGGGTACATAACCAACGGTATGTCCTTTCTGGTGGTTCTGACATTCCTTCCACTTCTTCCTCCCCCACAGAAGAGGCACCGGTAATGACCCGCAGCTTTAGAGCAGCACAGAGAGAAGATCCCAATTTGGAACGTGCTTGGACCCAAGCTGTTGACGACAAAGATGGGCAGGTCGGACCCTATTTTTATGTCTCCAGGGTTTGTTGTATAGGAGAGTAAGACACCCAGATAGACTGGTTTCACAGTTGTTTGTACCGATTCCCTTCAGGGATCAGGTCTTTTTGGGAGAGACAAGACAGAGGAATACCTATTAGGGAGATTTTACTGGACAGGGGTGTTCTCAGACATCCGACGATTCTGTGCAGCATGTGATAGATGCCAGAGAATAAATCCTCCAAACATACCAAAGGCTCCGTTACAACCCCTGTCTATCATTGAGATACAGTTTTCCCGTGTGGGTATGGATCTAGTGTGGGTATGGATCTAGTGGGTCCACTAGTTACGTCAACAATAGGGTATCAATACATCTTGGTACTATTGGATTATGCCACAAGATATCTCAAGGCCATTCCCTTAACCAGTATGACCACTTCTGCTGTGGCCAAGGCCATGATAGGGTTTTTCTGTAGGGTTGGTTTCCCCAATGAGCTCTTGACAGATCAAGGAACCCCGTTCATGTCCCGATTGATGTCTCAGGTGTGTAAGATACTGGGTATAAAACAGATACGAACATCGGTCTACCACCCACAGACCAATGGGTTGGTGGAGCGGTATAACCGCACCATCAAAACTATGTTGAAGAAAGTGGTCACAGAAACAGGTAAGGATTGGGACAGACAGCTACCATTGGTCCTGTTTGCCATACGCACACATGTCCAATCCTCCACGGAATTTGTCCCTTTGAACTCATTTTCGGTAGAAAGCCCCGTACCCTGCTTAAAATGGCGGTTGAACGGTGGGAGGATCAGGAAGATGAAGGGTTAGACCTCCTTGACTATGCCTCCAAACGTAGACTAAAAGTGGAGACCCTATGGGAAGAGGCCTGAGAAAATCTGGAAAAAGCACAGCAGAGACAGAAAAGGGTGTAAGATGCCAACACCCAGCTAAAGGAACTAGCGGTTTGGGACAAGGTACTGGTTCTTCTTCCTTCTTCGGACAATAAACTATTAGCGAAGTGGCAGGGACCCTATACGAATATGGATAAGATCACGTCTGTCACATACAGATTAGACACACCACAAAGAGGGGGTCAAGGAAAAATCTATCAGATTAATCTCTTAAAGAGGTGGGTAGAAAAGGAGAATCAAACACTGTTTGTGACTGACTCCAACCCCCTAGACATTACATTCCCCGACAAAACACCGATCAGACGGTAGGGGAAATACCCATAGGTTCTGATCCATCGGATACACAACGACTGTCTCTTGGTAACTTAGCAAGCAAGTATAGCGACGTATTCTCTTCCCAACCAGGAAAAACTCACCTAGTACAACATGACATTAGGCTGGAGTAAGCCCCATCCGTCTTCGTCCGTACCGGATACCCGAGGCAAGGAGACAAGCTGTGAGACAGGAAGTAGATGACATGTTCGGGGAATGGGCATCATAGAGCCACCCTGTAGCCCCTGGTCCTTTCCTGTGGTGCTAGTCCCCAAACACAATGGGTCCAAACGCTTTTGCATAGATTTTCGCAGATTGAATGAGGTTTCCCACTTGGATACCTATCCTATGCCCAGGATCGATGAGATGATCGAAAGCCTGGGGTCTGCTCCCTACATGACCACTTTACACCTCACAAAGGGTTACTGGCAGATACCTCTTCCACCCTCAGCCAGAGAGAAAACAACATTTTCTATCCCAACAGGACTGTATCAGTTCAGAGTGTTGCCGTTTGGGCTACACGGCGCCCCTGCCAGCTTCCAACGCCTGATGGATCTGGTACTCAGAAAACATTGGGCATATGCTGCAGCATACCTAGACGACATTGTGATCTTTAGTCCATCCTAGGAACTACACCTACAACACGTAGAAGCAGTATTACTTACCCTACGACAGGCTGGCCTGACGGCAAATCCGGAGAAGTGTTTATTGGCCACCAATTCTATTCGGTTTTTGGGGTATCACATGCAAGAAGGCCGCCTTCGGCCCCAGGATGACAAGGTGAAGGCAACCAAGAAAGAGGTCAGATCCTTTCTGGGTCTAATTGGATATTATTGACGATTCATACCCCGGTTTTCTGAGTTAGCGGCTCCCCTAACTGAACTCTTGACCAAGAAACACCCAACCCGTTTACAGGAGTGGCTACCTTCACATCAGCAGAGTTTCGACAGCTTGAAGGGGGCGATTTGTGGTGAGCCTGTGTTGGCTTGCCCTGATTTCTCAAAACAGTTTGTTCTCCAGACGGACGCCTCGGACCGTGGTCTTGGGGCCGTTCTCTCTCAGCCTGGGAACACTTGAGTGTTACACCCTATTGTGTATCTCAGTAGGAAACTGCTTTCTAGTGAGACCCGACATCCCCCTATTGAGAAATAATGTCTAGCTTTCTAGTGGGCCATGGAAGCCTGTAAATACTATCTGTTTTGCCGCTCTTTTGTACTGTACACGGATCACGCCCCCTTGGTGTGGTTAGCTCTTCAGAAGGAGACAAATGCTCGCATCTTGCGTTGGTTTTTGGCCTTACAACTTCTCCTTCCAGGTCCGTCATATCCCCGGTCGGTTGCAGGGTCCGGCTGACTTCTTGTCCCATTGGCCGGTTCCTCATGGCCCGATAGTCCATGCCTGGTTGGGAGGTGCTGTGGCAGGAGGAACAAAGGATCGGGAGAAGGGCACCCCGGGGCACGGGAGCGACGTGCTCTAGCGGTCCGCTCTTTCCTACCCGGAAGCGGATATGAGATGGGAGGAAGAAGAGGATGCAGCGACGGATGGGAGAGAGCAGAGTCGAGCGGAGATTGAAGGGGAGGACGAGAGAAGAGCGGGAGCAGCGGATGCGGAGAGAGGAGCGAGAACAGCAGAGGACGACAGCAGGACCTTGGAGGACGACGCGGAGGTCAGGGTAGGAGAAGGATTTGATCATTCGGGCCCTGCTGAGAAGGACCCGAGGGAAGGTGTGACTGACGGGGCCGCCGTGACTCCGGTTGGGAGTCACAGCCCAAGGCAAGTGTTGTCTCCAGGTGAGATAGTGAAGCGGGTGGGGCTTTTCTTGTGGGCAGTAGGAACTGTCCTAGCGGATACTCGGTGGGGAGGAGAGACAGCCGGGGTGTGAAGGGGAACATCTATCTTCTCTTCCCTTAGTCACTCACCTAAACAAGACCTACCACCCTTGGGAGAACTAAAGCCGATTGGAAACCACGGACCTGACGTTTGGTGCACAGTGGTGTTTGGTGAAGGGGTTCACTTATTGTGAAGTGGATAATTAATTGCCACGTACCCGTTTATGTTGCCCAAGGGCATAGCAGAGAGGAAAGAAGAAAGGACGAAAAAGACGAGTAAAGAAGAAGAGTGAAGTTAACTTTTGGTGTCACCCGAGCGGCTGAGAGACTCAAGAGGAATAGAGATCAAGAGGAATAGAGAGATAAAAATAAAGCAATCCCTTCCTTATCAATCATACTTTAGCTCCGCCTACTTCTTGTCCTATCACAGGCCTCTAGCAGGCATTCACATTAGACTGGGGGGTGACTTCTTTATAGACTCTCTGCAATGCATGCCAGCCTTTTTCTTGATTACATATTGGGTTGGGGAGTCAGTGGAAGCCGCCATTTGGAGAATCTTCACCCAGCGCCTGTCCATTATTTTTAAGATGAAAAGGTATCGGTTGTTATGAACCCCATAGTGTGATAACGCAAAGGAAATTATGAGTGTCTTGCCTCTCATAGCAACTCATGAAGGTGGATGACACAGTGGTTTGATATATATATATATATATACACAAGAACTGCCACAATACACGCGCTCTTTTTGGATTTATGACTGAATAAATCTTCTGTACCATCATCCCCTGGTTTGTGGTTCCTGAGAGCGCGCGTATTTTTTTTTTTTTTTTTTTTGTCCTCATCTCACCATATAGCGTCTGCAAAAACGAGCAAAAGACAACCTTCCGACCTGAGCACCCCGGGCTTCTGCTACTGCATTGGCTGTAGGCCTAACCAGGCCAGCTTCTTTGTATAAAGCTTGGTGTAATCATTGGACCAAGGGGCATTGAACTAACCTCATTTCATTACCCCATGATAGTAACAATGCCCAGATGTTAAAATGATTATCATTCAAGTGTTCCTGGTCCAAACAAGCCATACCAAATGCAGCACTCAGCCAGTTCTCATATAAAGGAGGCCAGGAATCTTTCCACAGTTTACAGATCTCCCTCCGGGCAATAAGGATCAAGTAGAGTAACAGACCTTTTTGAGTTGCCAACAACAAATTTGTCAAAACATTATCTATACCGAATATGACCAGTGCAAGATTCAAATTAAACTTAACTTTAAAAATTGCTCCAAGAGCACACTCCACGTTCTTCCAGAATCCTCTTAAAATAGCACATTCAAAGAATATGTGAATATCATCCGCCGCGGTGAAGTTACATCGTGGGCATTTCGAGGAAGAGAGAGGGGCAAATCTTACTATTTTCATGGGGGTATAGTATAGTCTGTTGATGACATAAAAGTGATTCTTTTTGAGAGATGCTGGCTTAACACACTTATATAGTATTTGAAGAGATAGACCATACAAATCAACAGCTATACCATCCAAGACTGATAAATTCCAAACAGAATATGTGGAGGGAGGTCAGCAACGTCGGCATCCAATAAATTCTTATACCAGTACCCGACCTCCTTCTTTATGGGTTTTGGATTTTGAAGACGATGTTCAATTTCCCAATTTCCACCAATATACTCTTTCTCGGCTGTATACCAGGAGGACAGTTGTAAATATTTAAATTTTGAAAAGGAGCTTCCTATTTTGATCTTAAAACCTCCCATGGGTAAACTCCGTCTAATGAAATAAGATCGGACCAAATCGCAATGCCAGCCTTTTTAATAGGCAACGCAAGGCTATCTTCCAACCATGTAGGTAACCCAGGAGAGTCCCAAATGGGAGCAAAATCAGAATAATAGCCAATCCCCAATTTCCTTCTAACCCCATACCACACTTTAAGTGCTGTCCTTAAAACTTTCAAACGGACCTTTTTAAAAAACCTTGGAGCCCCAAACTTATATAGGAAGCCCAATCCTCCCCCTTCAAAAGTGACCATCTCGCTCAGAATCTTCCCCCAATTAGTATCGGCAGTAATAGTAAGCAATGCCCGTATATTTTTAAACTGAAAAGCGAAAGAATACCAAAGCAAATCCGGGAGAGCTAAACCGCCCTTCAGAAGCTTACGTCTTAACTTCTTCCAGGATAGCCTAGCACTTTTATTAGACCAGATAAAGCTTCCTATTTTGCCTTGGATTTTACTCACAGCCTTACTGGGAAAATCAAGGGGGATAGTGCTAAACAAATATGTCAACTTTGGCAGAACAACCATCTTTACAAGATTGACCCGGCCATAGATAGTCAGAGGCAAATTCTGCCATCTTGCAAAAAGGTGGTCGATTTCTTTAGATACCTTCCTCAGGTTAATCTGAGGAATATCATCTAGGTCTTTAACTATGATTATCCCTAGGTAAATAAATTCCTTGCTCATCCTACCTGCCCAATTGTTGATGTTCCAGCACATTACCTCTGTCTTAGAGGAATTAACAAGGTACCCTGAATACAGGCCAAATTCCTCCAAGAGGGCTTCCACCCTTGGGAGTACCTCCACTGGATTGTTGGTGTATACCAGCAAATCGTCCGCATATAGAGCTAACTTACTGCTATAATGATGGACTTGAAAAGGAGTGATTAAATCATCCAATCTTAGGGCTTGAGCGAGAGGCTCGATGTAAATGTCAAACAATAAGGGCGAGATAGGACAGCCCTGCCTTGTTCCCCTTGTTATATTAAAGCTTGATGTTAGCATACCATTTAACAGGATAACTGCAGAGGCGCCCTCATAGCATCTAATCAGGGTCTGTATAAATGTTGAACCAAATCCCATTGTCTTTAGGGTTTCCCAAAGGAAAACCCAACAGACCCGGTCGAATGCCTTGGCTGCGTCGAATGCTGCCACTGCCAAGGGCTCCGACCACGCCACCGCTAGATCTATACTGCCTATTAATTGCAGCGTTTGATCCTGAATAAACCTCCCTGGAATAAAGCCCTTTTGGTCCATATTTATCAACTGCGGAGCTATCTTGACCAATCTCCCCGCTAAAATACTCATAAAGATCTTATAATCAGCATTAAGCAGGGAGATTGGTCTATAAGAATCGGCTTTAAGGGGATCTTTCCCTGGCTTCAAAATAAGCACAATCGTAGCCCCCTTCCAGGATTTAAGGACTCTACCTTCCGAACTGTAAATGTAATTAAATAATTCACACAATCTAGGAGCTAGCTCATCCTGGAGGATTTTATAAATCTCCCCAGGGAGGGCGTCAGTCCCCGCAGCCTTGTTGCTCTTAATCTTATTTATATAAAGTTTTATCTCGCTCTCAGAGATGGGGGCATCAAGAGCAATTCGGCTGCCCTCTGATAATACCGGTAGTGCCTTATTCTGAAGTCACTTTTGAATACTCCCAGGGCTGGGTGTTATCTCTTCTTTGTATAAATCAGAGAACAAGGAGAGGAGGCACTTTTGCATATCCTCCTGTTTACAAGATGTTGACCCACTCTCATCGATAAACAATTCGCTTATGTTATTTTTGGCTCGATCCACCCTCGCTTTCCAAGCCAAAAGGGCGCCCGCCTTTTCACCATACTCGTAATTTTGCATATTACAGGCTGACCACTGGGCTTTTACCTTTTGATCCAGCCTCCCCCTATATTCCTGACGCAAACGTTCAAGATCGTTAAGAACTTGTGTCAGGTTTTCGGGATGAGTCTTAGAGCAACTCGTTCTTTCTCCTTCCAACTTAGAAATCTCCCTTTCCAGATTCTGGAATTCTAAAGCCTCTTCCCTATTCTTAGAGCATATCAAACTATGAGACTGTCCACGCAAATGCGCTTTAAATGCGTCCCAGACAAAATCTAAAGAAGTCGAACCTATATTGACTGCAAAATAATCCATTGTAGAGGCTTTAAGAGCACTGATTATCTCAGTATTAGACAGCATTGCCCTTTTAAATGTCCATCTAAGACTAAGACTTTCCTTTTTCCCTAAGTATGAAAAAGAGATGGGGGCATGGTCCAAAAGAATACTTGGAAGAATGGAAATATCTAACAAATTCTCTAGGCCCAGCCTATCAGTAAGAATATAGTCAATTCTAGAAGAATGACCACATTTCTTACTGAAAAAGGTAAAACCTGATACTGCACCATTTTTTGCCCTCCATGCGTCAGCGAGTCCAAGATCATGAATCATATTGATCATTGCCCGACGAATACGAGGGGCACCAACATAGTGACTATAGTTAGATCTGTCCCGTAAGGGATTAAGAAGAACATTAAAATCACCACCGATTATCATTGGAGTAGTGATTCCTATCAATTTGGCCTGTATTTTATAAATATAAGCTGGATCATCAACATTGGGGCCATAGAATGAAACTACGGTCAGCTCGATCCCGCCAATTTCCAGCTGAGCAATTATCCATCTCCCAGATTGATCTGATAATACCGATTTAATAATGCCTCTGGCACCTAACCTAATTAAAATCGCCACCCCCTTATTATGGACTGTCTGTTCAGATGAACAAAAATGCTCAACCCAGTGATATTTACCAAAAAAGGCCCTACATTCCAGATAGCTCAGGTGTGTCTCTTGTAGGAGACCAACCTGTGCGGATGATTGTTCAAGGAGTTTCATGACTAATCTTTGTCTGCATAGACATCTAAGCCCGTTGATATTCCACGAAATAAATTTAATTTTAGTACTCATTAGGGCTTACAACATCTATCTACAGACAAGGCTTTATTCAAACGTTCTAAGAATGGCTTAAATCTTAAGACACAGCTGAGATTGAGGATATTTTTATATTTTTTCCCACTGCAACCCCACCCGTGCTCCTCCAAACCCCCTCTTCCCCTCCCCCCGAGTGACCCCAATGACCCCTCACTACCCTGGGGAACCCCCTTCTCCTCTGGGCATAAGCCCTATGGCGAGGACCCCTGGACGTGACAATTTCAGAACAATTCAGTTTAATACTAAACCAGTCTCTCCGAGAGAGCCCAGCGACACAGACTATACAAAAAAATAAAAAAATCAGATGGGTACTCTCACCCCATTCCACTTATACCCCGCTCCCATTCCTTATTTTATCTATTAAGGCGTCTACTTCCTCAATTTGGCGCAGATTATGCATGTGGTCATTCACATAATCCGGAGGGATGCGGGAAACCTCAATTGTGTCTTGGCCCCCAAGGAATTTAAAATTACCATTCTTTTGCCTAACTCCCACTGTTTTGTTGCTGTAATGTGGGAGACATCAGACCTAATAGAAAAGGAAAATGAACTAGAAAAGGAGTTACTCTTAACCTGACCTGCTTTCAAAGCCAACGATAACATTTTCTCCTTTACGGAGTATGTGAGAAAGTTTACTAACATTTTCCTTGGCTTTTGTTTTTCTAGATTCCTCCTATATGGGTCTCGATGTACTCGCTGAATATCTGAAACCAAGTCCAGTTCCGGGGAATCTTTAAGAATTGTCTCCTTTAAGAGTGAAATCACAACATTTTTAATATCTCCCCTCCAAGTCTTCCGGGACATTTAATATTTTCAAATTGTTTTTTTCTTGAGTGGTTTTCAAGGCGCTCTATGTCATCTTTCAGTTCCCTGTTTTGGTGGGCTAATTTATCCATCTCAACTGAAGAAGAATGTAAGGCTTCCTTAATTATAGGAATCTCAGACTCAAGAGCATCCGTTCTCTGCGAAACCTCTTCAATTTTTTGAGCCAATACCTCACATGAGGCCTGAATTGCAGCTTGGTTAGACTCTGAAATTGAAAACCTTCTCCCGATGTCTTCCTTTAGACTTAATAGAATATCAGCTAGTGATCCGGACGACACCGTGTTAGGGGGTAGGCCTGTGGTTGAGTCAAGCGGTCTGGCTAACAAAGTGACCAACGATGGTTCAGAAACATCCCCCTTCTCCGCTACTGAAAGAATGCCTAAAACAATTTCCTGGCTATCCAAAGCAGAAAATCTATTCGAAACTTCCACAGAAGAATGGATAGCCACCTGTTGTCCCATCAGTGTGTCCACTTCATTCGTCACCCCGGGAGAAGACATAACAGAGGGCTGAAAATTTTCCTTAGGCGGAGGGGGGCCAGCCTGAATACCAGTAAAAGCCATAACGTTTTTTTTATTCTGCCCCTTATCCGGTGTGGTAGATAACACCTTGTAGTATGTCTTCAAAGATGGAGTTATTCTAAGTTTAGAAGACAAGACTTTCTTGACTTTCCCTTTCCCCTACCACACAGTGGAGGGGTACTCTCCGTGGTGGCTCTCACTTTGCCCTGCCTGGCAGTAGCCCTTATTTCTATGACCGGAGGAGAAACGGAAGTGGATTTAACAGAGTCTAAAACAAGATTAGGAGCCCTATTACGCAAGGTGTAGCGACAGATAGCTGGCTTAGCAGTTTGATTCGTAGTAGCACTGGGGGGACTGTAAGGGGGGCACTACTCCCACCGTTCTCCATGCAGTACCAGGAGCCCACCCGTGAAAAAACGGTCCCAACCAACCCTTCTGCACAACTCTGTGCTACATGGGCCTTGCTGTAAAACTTAGAGGCAGACCAACCAGCCGGTGAGTCCTCGTGGAAAAGTTAAAAAATAAAACACCTTCACCTTCAGTTTCACTTAAACTAATAGCACCAGCGCCGGCCATCCCTTCTGCAGGCTTCCGTACTACATTAGCCTTACTACAACCCTTAGAGGCAGTCCAAACATCCGGTAAATCCGGTAAATCTTTGAAGGAAAATTCCAAAATCTTCCCTCCACCTTCACCTTCGCTTGAGCTGATAACGCGCTTGAAGGGGAAGAGCGAGCAAACTCCTGCCTCACACTCGCTCTCCGAGACGCTCCCTCGCGTCAGTTTACCAAACCTCTTTGGAGCGTACTCGAAAGTGCTGACTCTGCCAGAGAAGACCCGGAACTGTAGGCCGGGAGTCCGCCGCCTCCACTCTCGTGCCGCGCCAATAAACCGCAGCAACGAGAGCTCCAGGGACGCCGCGCCACCTTGATCCCCAGACACCATCCGGCAGGGAGAAAGCGCCACACAAAAAGAAAATAAACCGTAAGTGCTTCTCCTCTATATGTTCCAGGCTAAAAAACCATGAAACCACAAAAACAAGGGGATCCAGCACTGCTTATTTAACTAAAATGCCATAATTATGATGCTCGCTGTGCTTCCCGGAGAGACCTGACAATGCACGCCAGGGGAGCTCGACCGCGACCGTTAGCTTCCGGCCGCCATGTTCCCCCCGCAGAGCGCGCGTATTGTGACAGTTCTTGGATTGATTGCTGGTTGTTCTGCCAGCTCACGCGCCACCTCCCGAGGGTCTCCGGTTCCCGGAAGGAGTTCTTTTCGCAGTTGGAGATATATATATATATATATATATATATATATACATATATATATATATATATATATATGTGCCACAAGTATTGTAAAGGCATTTCGCTCTATCAGGGGTATTATTTATCCATCACATTTACCAGCCTGCTGCCAAATACAATTATGCATTCCTTACCAGTCACTGAGTGCTGAAATCTAGATTTAACCAATCCAGTTAGGGCAGTCCTCAATAGATATCTTTATTTTTTTTGCATTGTGCAAATTAGTCATGGTATAGGCATAGCACTGTATATGTTTTTGAACAGACATATGAGTCCTTGCGACCTTTAGCAAGTTACCCCATTCAAAAGAATAGAAATCTATACTGGAAATGTTACGCCACAGTCCATCCAGTGTGTTAAATCTGAGATATTAAATCCTAAAACATTTTAAGCTGGTCTAACAATGAACTAGTGAACATCACAAGAAAGGATTATTTGAGTAGCAGTTTTAGTTTTCTGCAATCAAACAGTTCTGCAGTTTTTGTCTGATAGATCATTTCAGATAAATGTGGGCAGTCATTCTTTACCAGTATGGACTCTAAACTACGGGTCCCCACAGGATTCAATATAGTACCTATGGTTATTCAACCTTTACATGCCCCCACTGGCAGGATTTATTCAATCCGAAGGGTTTGACTGTTTACTATAGGTAATTTTCACCAATAACCCTTGTGAAATTAACCCCTAAAATGTTTTCCTAACTATCCAAAGTGGAACAGTGGATATTTCATAATATTAAACATAATTAAGTTGAACGAGAGCACAACAGAACTTCTGGGTTCCCTGTGAGCCACCCCCTCTTGGAATCTCCCTTTTTGGCCTGTGTCTCTGGGATCAAAACCCAAATTGGCCCAGTGTGCGGAAAATCGAAGGGTTAGAATTGGTTCTCCTCTAAACCTTTGTGACCAGGTCAATGCTGAGATTTGTACCTCTTCAAACTGTGCACCATGAAGAGAAATCGCCCTGTGTTCTCTTTTTCGCATAAGGTGACAATTTTTAATACTTTTATTTCATCTAGGATTAACTATCTCAAAATGGCCTTTCTGGTGTTACCTGATTACTTGATTCAAAAGTTTCAGCCAGTCTAAAATTACGCTGCCAGGTTGGTGTTTTGCCTCAGAGCCAGAGACCTCGTCTTGGGATCACTGTCCTTCCTTTCTTGGATCCCCATTAAAGAACGCATTATTTAGATCCCTTTGCCTTGTTTACAAGGTCATGTATTCGCCAAATGGCTCTCTCTCACTAAGACCCTGAATACAAGTTGGGTGGTTAATTGAGTCCCATGCATAAGCCCCTCTTTACGCACTGGACGGAATTATGAGTTTGGTTTTATTTAAAGCATTCGATATTTATCAGATGCGTCTAATAAAACAACATTCATAAAATGTCGGCAGGTGAAACTTGCCGAAATGTAACAGGAGAAATGCGTAAGGTATAGAATAATGGAAACAAAAATATTGTGGGACAAAATATCATTTCAACCAAATCGAGGAAAAAAATACTGTGAAGGTAAGTTTCTATGATAAGCAAAGTTTTACTATATATAACTCCACATATATGTACCATATATATATGGGTATATATATATATATATATTCATATTATATATATATCTATATTATATATATATATATATATATAATATATATATATATTTTTTTTTTATCGTGGTTCGTTGATGTACAATTAAGAATAGTAAATCTATACTTCCCTATTTGTACTTGCATTCTCGATACTTTGGTCCTCTATATTTTTGACACAATATTCTGTCCACACAATATTTTTGTTTTTTAATATTCTGTCAGCAATCCCCTACCTGTAACTTACAAGGTAAAAACATACACTTTTTCTTAGATCCCCGAATATTAACAGTGCAAGAAGACAGGCAAGTCCCACTTGATCTATGAATATATCATCATGGTAAACTTACTGCAGTTTTAGTATCAAACGGTGAGCCTTTGTGAACTATTACATTTTCCACCGGTTGCTTTGGCATGTGTAAGTGTCATACTCTACCACAGCAACACTCTGTGTCACAATGCATGCTTAAGAAAATGGCTATCCTAAAATTTAACTAAAGTATTAAGTAATACCCTTGAAGTTATTTGAGTTGCTTGGCTGATGATTCCTTGCTTGCACCCATACACAAATATTCCATTAGGTTACTTCTCTGCTTTCAAACGATGTGGTGCACTGGAAGCACTCTAGTGAAAAAGTTTTGATTTCAAAATAAATTGCAATTATTAAATCCTCATATAACAACAAAATAGTTGTGAAGGTCTCTACAAAAACATGTTTGTGACAGGCATTAAGGATCATGGTGGTTAGGCAAAGCTTTCTTGTATTACGTATTTGAATGCTTACAGCACTTACCACATTTTCATCATGGCTGCCTTCTTCTTCCTCTTTGCCCAGCAGGTCTAGAATTTTTTCCTTTATCAGCTGGAAATAGAACAAAGTGTACAATTGAACATTTTATGAGAATAAAACTAAAAAAGACTTTATGTCACAATTAACTGTATGCATTTGCTGATAATTGGTACATTATTGCAGTCCAAAGTAGTCCTTTACACCTGCACCTCAGGGCATAACTCCTATTTCCATCTATTTTAGCAGGATCCATAGTTAGGAGCCAAATGCCAGCCTCTGCATTATGTAATGGGTGCACTGTTTCTGTTTGTGCCTCGGCACACCTTTAAATAGGTATGCCGGTCACAAACAAGGACAATGCACCTTACTACAATCAATGCGCTACCGCCAGGGCAGCTGCAAACTTGCCTGCCCTTGGGGGAGCGCACTGGTGAAAGCAGCCTCTCTGGCTGCACACACCTTCAGTTCAAAGGGAACAGAGCTCCACCTACAGGTAGGTGCAGTGAGTGACTGCTGGGGGATGTCTGAGGGATTGAAGGGTCCGCTTTTGCCCCCTCCAGAGAGATTTGCGCAGGAGGCACTCTGGCAGGGTGAACCTCTTTATGGTGCACTATAAGTGCAACTCCTAAAGTCCTCTTTACCTCGGGAGCAGTGGCAAAGCGTTTCCCTCATTTCCATGGGTCCACCACCGCACGCGGATGATGGAATGCCCCTGTAAGGTAGCCCTGGCACTGTACATAGTCTGAATTACAGAAGGGGCAGCACAAATGTCTGCAGCCACTTCCGCAAGACTACAATGCCCCTGAGGTGCACCTGTTGTACCGCCGGGGTGCTGTATGTAATTGTATTTGGACAAAATATCAGAAACAGAAATATAGTGGAACAGAATATCGTGCGAAAATTAGCAAGGACAAGAATATCGTGTAGGTCATTTTCTATGGGTAAGTACAGTTTTACTATATATATACTCCACATATATATACCTTCAAGGTACGCAGAGCTGGAGTTATAGTAAATGTATACCTACCCATTTGCACTTACCTACTCCCTATTCTTGTCCTTGATATTTTCGACAGGCGCGGCCTGTGGTAGGAGTGCCGGTCGGGCGGTGACGTGGGGTGGGGGAGGGGCAGGGTAGTAAACTACGGATTAAGGCCGAATACAGGTAAGTGAACATTTAAATAAATAAAACGTATTTCGTTGCGCGCACTGCATCGCATTTGGCGATGCAGTGCTCACAACGAAATTCGTTTTATTTATTTAAATGTTCACTTACCTGTATTCGGCCTATCCGTAGTTACTACCCCCCACCCTGCCCCTCCCCACCCCACGTCACCGCCCGACCGGCACTCCTACCACGGGCCGTGCCTGATTTTCGAGACGAGATTCTGTCTACATGATATTTGTGTTTCCGATATTCTGTCACTGATCCTTCTGTAATACAGCCCTGTTGCACTCTTGTGACCACACACTTCAACCAGCGAGTAGCTGCTTGTTGAAACTGTAAAACGTGTGGGCTTAATACACGCAAAATGGATGAAAACAAAGCTATCGAGCTCAAAATTTGCAACAGGATGGGTTTTTTTTTGCAAAACGTGTGCATAACTCAAAATGACCCCGTAAGCTTAGTACTGAAAGCATCAAAGGGCTGCATCTCAAAACACAGCAGATAACGTTTTGGTTCTTTTAATGTGTAATGTTCCTAAATTAATCACGTTCTTATGAAGGCTAGGACCTTGTTCTAAAGAGGGCCAATGACATTTCTGACCTGGATATTACAGAGGAGCATGCCACTACATCTGATTCTAAACTGTTTTGGAACAATTGTTAAATGTAAAACGAAGATTGACTCTGAATACTAGGGGTTGTAAGAAGCCATAGGGGATCAGCAGAGATGATTAGATGTGTGCCCTTACAGAGCACTCTGTGAATTTATTCAAACTTTGATTAAAACATGAGCACTTATCTCTCTAAAGAAAATATTTTAGAATCTCAGTCAACATGTCTTAGTTAATGTTTACACAAGTATTAATAAAGCACAAATCTAGCAAAGAATCATTAGAATACTATTCTGCATGAGATTCCTTTTTCCTTTAAACCATGTTGCTGCTCTCTCACTTTTTTCTCCATTCACCACAGTCTAATGACTAATTTGTTTTACTTTCTTAACAACTGTAAATGATCAAACTGCATAATTAGGAGAAGTAGCATAAGCTATATGTAACGGAAGAGGAGCATAAGAAAGAGGTTGCTATTGTAGTTGAGTTTCATCGGAATCAGTGCACTGATCAGTTCAGATGGAAATATTTTTGAGTTTCAGGTAGAATGACAAGAAAGGGAGAGGCCTAGCCATAATCCACATGTACCCCTGGCTCTGCAATAAGTGACATTCATTGAATAACAATATACATTTGTGAACAAGCAAAGGTCGGTGCATGATGTGCTCCTGCTCAATGACAGCCACGTTTCTGTATCATCCTATCAAAAATTCACAGAAATATACACATCAAAACACAGTATTTTCAGCTAAAGGAATACACTAAAACAAAATCATCAAAGCAATACCCCTGCACTATCTTCCTCTTATTCATACACTATAACATACCCATTAAACATTGATTTCAACTCCAAAGGACAAACTACAATCCTCTTTCGTCACTAGCTCATGGTTTAACTGCTTCACTGCCATTTTTACATTTATAAATATCATGAAAAGATGTCACTAGGATGTCCATATGAGGTTTATATACACTGGGTAGTTATAGTTTTTTGGGGTTTATTGAAGTTAAACATTGCCATATAATATTACATAGTGGTACAGATATCTGATAGCATGGCTGACAAAAACTGAAATTACAACAAAAAGGGAAGTTGGGCCTAGGGGGACGATATGAATCACATAAATGGTCAGTAACCCAACATCATAGCTTTAAGGATCTATAAAAAGCAGACTGTAACAATATGAGCAGAGTACAATATCAGACATATCTTGAATTGCAGTAATGTATACAAGCATAATATCTATGGCGTGATCACTCTCCTAGTAGCAAATTATACATAGTGTTGTTGCCCATGTTCTGTCAGTCATCATTTACAGTAAAGGGGGTATGCAGTGTATCTGGATGGGTGGCATTCTGGGCTTTCCAAACGGCACAGGAGAGCCCGACCCCTTCTGTCGTAGCCAGTCCATAAATGGAGCCCAAATGTCTTTGGGTCTGGAAGTGGGGGGCATTAACTCCCAATAAGTGAATAATTGTTCCTGACAGAATGCAACATCTTTAATCCATGCATCTGTGGAGGGAGTGGTCCGCCTGCCCCAATGCATAGCCACCCTACGTTTCGCCAGCAAGAGCAGCATGGCAAGGAGGCGTTGACCTGTGGGGGGAGTATCCTCCACATAGCCTAGCAAGCCCACCAGGGGTGTATGCCTCGGCGTCAATCCCGTGAAGCCCTGAATGATGTCATAGACCTTACCACGAAACCTAGCTATTGGTGGGCAAAGCCATGCCTGGGTAGTTATAGTTAGGAAATTGATTTTTTTGTTAGCTAATAACTTTGGTACAGTTTCATGAATCTTCACAAAACTTTAAAAAAAAGTCTCATCCACCTCAGATCCTTCCATGAAAGGTTCATAGTGATCCATCAAGCAGGGCTGAGAAAAAGAGGAGGGGGCACAAAACACGTTTTTTTCATGCAATTTCACATAGACACAGCTACAGCCAATATGGCTGAGCGGAATTGCACCAAATTCTGCAGAAAGCTAGATCTTTGCCCAGAATGCTTGCTTTGTGTGATTTGGTGTAAATCTGTTCACTAGTTTTTGAGAAATTGAGGTTCAAAATGTATGTATATTTCAGCTGCGGAGGATCCTGTGTCCTGAAAGAAGTATTAAAAAACATATACCACCTATATGCCAGACCCCCTAGGCCTAGAAGCCCAAAAAATCTTTTTTATTAGAGGGTACTGTGGATCTGTCATTTGTAAATGAAAACCCTGTGGGGGGGGGCCAGGGCCTGGGGGATTGGTGCATTGTTTAGGTTTTGGGGAGGGGATTGTGCATCCCCCCTCCCCGAGTCATTTCAAAGCCACTGGGGACCCATCCCCAGGGATGATGTGTTTTTTATGGGAAGGGGGTGTGCAGCCTTGAGCTATACAATAGGCTTGGGGTCCCCATCCACTGGGACCCGATGTATGACAGTGTCATGAGAACCCCATCTCCCAGGGCACTGTAGATTGCTCACGTCTGGCGGGAGCAGAAAACAAAGCTGCTCCCAGCCGGCTGGAAGCAAAATAGTAAAGCCAGCTCCCACCAGCATCCTCGATGGGTCCTGTCTGGGGAGCCGGCGGATTCGAGGGGGCCATGGGCCATGGACCTGGGTGGGACCTGGCATCCAAATATATATATAAAAATAATTTTAAACATTTTTAAAAAGCTGTGAAATGAGCAGAGTAGTTGTTCATTTCTCATTAACTACTCCCGCCAGGGAGAGCCAGATGATGCCCTGCTATGGCTTGATCTTTAAATAATTTGATCATCCTGGTGCCCCTAGAAGAGGCAGGGACCCCACAAACAAATGTGTCAAATGTTGTGGGAAGCAGCAGCCCCCTGAGGAACATTTAAAAAATAAGTCACGGTAAGTCTTCTGGGTCATTAAATGCATGTCCCCAGGAGAGTTCACCATATTATTTTAAAACACTTTGAGCATTCTGAGCTGGCGCTGTGTGCCCTTCAGCCGGAGTGTGGAGACACCTTGTGGTTGATTCTATGACTGCTTTTTATGGCCTGAAGAGTGTTAAAGAAAGATTCCAAGACATGGATATGGCTTTTGTGAGTAAAAATGCTTTATATAAATTATTTTTGTAACAATAAGTATCATTAATTATTGAGAATACATTGGATTATAACCGTTGATAAATTATTGTGGTAATTTAATGACAAAGGCAATAGGTCTTGGTTATATATGCTGACGTGCTGACCCCCCTTATAAAGCCAATAGGCCTATCTTTTAGATGTTGACATTTGACCCTTTGATAAAGCTAGAAGTCTGCTTTGGTTAAAATGACAGCCTTTATATTGCTACTTTATGCTAAATAATCATCAGAAATCTACTGAAAATATTAGAGTTAGGTATGGTAATAACATCTTAATTAACTTTAAAACTAAAGTCAGAAATTCACTGAAAAAACTAAGATTAAAGTGACATTATAGTTATGTGTAAATGTTAGTTAGAACATAATGTTTTGAACTAAGACAAATATTATTGTTATTATTGAAATTTATAATGCGTGCTGCTACCCCAAGGGGTTTATAGGCACGAGGCAGACGTAGGTGTAGGTGCATCAGATTAACCGCTTAACCGCGGCGCGAATTCCGCCGCAGTGCAGCGGTTTGATTAAGTGGGCGGGCCGCGTCGGCCCACGGACGTGCGCAGCACTACGGAGGTAGTGCTCGCGACGGCCGTTGGCCGACGGGCGCAGCGAAGGGGTTAAAAAAGCCAGGTCTGCAGGCCTTTTCGGAAAGCAAGTAGTGAGCCAAACGGAACCTAGACACAGTGAACAAGGCACCGTTCAGACAGCTCAAAGTTCGAGAGGGATGATAAGGCACCATCAAATCCTGGATGTAGCACAGTCCTAATCCTGCTTTAGCCTTCAACATGTAACATAAAGCTTTAAATGTAATGCGCTTAGAAATTGTGAGCCAATGCAGCTCATGAAGAAGATGGGAGACAGAGGTAGACTTTGGAAGCCGGTACAGTAGCCTAGCAGCTGTGTTCCGCACTATCAGAAGCTGATAAATTGTAGCTTTATTGGTTCCTAGGTACAGCACATTGCCATATTCTAATATAGATAAAATTAGGGCTTTGATCATAGCCCTTTGGGCTGATGCAGGATCATCCAAATGATCATTTTCAGCCACTTGAGCACCGCAAAACAAGTGATAGTCACCTTGGCCACTTCAGGTTTCATAGATAACTTATCATCCAAAAGGAAGCCCAGATTGCTAACCTTCTGAGATGGAGTAGGCAGAGCTCCTAGAAATTCGGGCCAATGTTGCGGGCCCCAAAGAGAAGAGTTTTTGCTCAGAATCATGACCTCGGTTTTATCTCCATTGAGCTTGAGCGAGTTTTTATTCATCAATGAGGCTAAGACCAGAAGGTTCAAAATTCTGTACAGATGACAAAGTAAAGGTGGTCTGTGTGTAATCTGCATAAGAAACAAGCATTGACATAGCCAATAGGTCTCGCCTTTGGGGCCTTATAAGTGTTTAGCCAGAGCTATTGACTTTGCCAATATCTTCAAGCTGTGCTGTAGAGAAGTGTGGCTGCTGTGCAGCATGCTGAAAAGTTATAATAAAAAAGTGTCAGAAGCATTTTTGTTACTTTATATATGACCAAGAAGGCATTATGTAAAACTGAACGACCATATTAAAAAAGTATTTACAATAAAACATTTCCTCAGTTTTTCTTTGTTCTTGCAATGCTGGCAACTTGTTTCTGCCTATTGCAATGGTTGTTTGTTAAAGCTTTTTTTTTTTTGAGGGGCATAAACAATCGGAGGGTGAAGGTTGGGAACTAGTACCTGTATTATAACATTAGCAGCGACCAGACGCTAGAGGAGAATCAGCAGATGCCAGATTCCGAGAGCAGGCTGAGGTGGTGCTGAGTGATGCTGAGGTGGTAGTGGTGGTGGTGGTGACTGTTGCGGAGACGATGCTGAGGTGATGCTGAATGATACTCAGGTCTTGCTGAGTGCTACTGCTGTGGTGCTGAGTGATGCTGTGGTGGTGCTGAGTGATATTGTCTTGGCGCTGAGTGATGCTGTGGTGGTGCTGAGTGATATTGTCTTGGCGCTGAGTGATGCTGTGGTGGTGCTGAGTGATGCTGTGGTGGCCCTGAGTGATGCTGTGGTGGCCCTGAGTGATGCTGGTGGGTGACCCTGAGTGATGCTGTGGTGGCCCTGAGTGATGCTGTGGTGGTGCTGAATGATGCTGTGGCGGCGCTGAGTGATGCTGTGGCGGCGCTGAGTGATGCTGTGGCTGCGCTGAGGGATGCTGTGGCGGCGCTGAGTGATGCTGTGGTACCGCTGAGTGATGCTGTGGTGTCGCTGAGTGATGCTGTGGTGGCGCTGAGTGATGCTGTGGTGGCGCTGAGTGATGCTGTGGTGGTGCTGAGTGATGCTGTGGTGATGCTGAGTGATATTGTTGTGGCACTGAGTGATGCTGTGGTGATGCTGTGGTAGTTCTGAGTGATGCTGTGGTGGTTCTGAGTGATGCTGTGGTGGGGCTGAGTGATGCTGTGGTGGCGCTGAGTGATGCTGTGGTGGCGTTGAGTGATGCTGTGGTGGCGCTGAGTGATGCTGTGGTGGTGCTGAGTGATGCTGTGGTGGCCCTGAGTGATGCTGTGGTGGCCCTGAGCGATGCTGTGGTGGCGGTGAGCGATGCTGTGGCAGTGGTGAGCGATGCAGTGGCGGTGCTGAGCGATGCAGTGGCAGTGCTAAGCGATGCTGTGGCGGCGCTGAGTGATGCTGTGGCGGCGCTGAGTGATGCTGTGGTGGCGCTGAGTGATGCTGTGGTGGCACTGAGTGATGCTGTGGTGGCGCTGAGTGATGCTGTGGTGACGCTGAGTGATGCTGTGGTGGCGCTGAGTGATGCTGTGGTGGCGCCGAGTGATGCTGTGGTGGCGCCGAGTGATGCTGTGGTGGCGCCGAGTGATGCTGTGGTGGCACCGAGTGATGCTGTGGTGGCGCCGAGTGATATTGTTGTGGCACCTAGTGATGCTGTGTTGGCCCTGAGTGATGCTGTGGTGACCCTGAGTGATGCTGTGGTGGCCCTGAGTGATGCTGTGGTGGCCCTGAGTGATGCTGTGGTGGCCCTGAGTGATGCTGTGGTGGCCCTGAGTGATGCTGTGGTGCCCTGAGTGATGCTGTGGTGGCCCTGAGTGATGCTGTGGTGGCCCTGAGTGATGCTGTGGTGGCGCTGAGTGATGCTGTGGTGGCGCTGAGTGATGCTGTGGTGGCGCTGAGTGATGCTGTTGTGGCGCTAAGTGATGCTGTGGTTGTGCTGAGTAATGCTGTGGTTGCACTGAGTGATGCTGTGGTTGCACTGAGTGATGCTGTGATGGCGTTAAGTGATGCTGTGATGGCGTTGAGAGATGTTGTGTTGGTGCTGAGTGATGCTGTGCTGGCTCTGATTGATGCTGTGCTGGCTCTGATTGATGCTGTGGTTGCGCTGAGTGATGCTGTGGTGATGCTGAGTGATGCTGTGGTGTTGCTGAGTGAGAGATAGAGTGAAGATATAATGCCCAATTAGAGAGGGTGGTGAGAGAGAAAGAGAGAGAAAGGGTGTATATAGAATAAAGAGTGGAGCGGGATAGAGAGAGAGAAAGAAGGGGAGAGAGAGTGAATGAAGGAGTTTGAAAGAGAAACAGATAAAGGGGTGAGAGAGAATGAAAGGCTAAAAAGATAGAGAGGGGAGAGTTAATTAAGTAGAGAGAGAATTAGAGAGGGAGAGAGAGAGAGAGGAGAGAGACAATAAGAGTGGGGGTGGAGTTTAAATAGAGTGAAGAAGTGACGCGGAAAAAGTAACCTTAAATATAGCTTGGTGCTTTGCGCGAATAAATATTTAAAAAAAAACAGAGTGAGACAAAAATACTGGTAATTAGGCTGTGACTCCCAATATAGAACAAATAGCGATATAAGGTGAAATCAACCCACCGAAGCAATATTTCTAACTAGACAAAAAAGCTTGCATTTCAATGCTAATCGCTGTTGTTTTTCATGTGACTGTAGTCCAGGGCCGTCAGTTGGTAATGTGAGCTGCTGCGATTGAAACATCAGAGTCCAGAGAGTTAATGAGCCATGACGAGGAAATGAGGAAGAGATAGGAAACCCAGATGGCAGCTGCGCACGTGCACGCCCATCGTGAATGCAAGCTGGTCGCCAGCCGAAAGCCAGTGGGTTTGCACTTCCAAAACCCGCTTACTAAAACTCTCGGCCAGACCAGTGCAAGCGCTGGTGCAGGCCGAGACCTAAAAAGGGCCAAGCCACAAGTCTCTACTTCATCCACCAAAGGGCGAATGTAAATATTAAACAGCATATGGCTAAACACTGAGGGACTCCTGAGGTTAAGGTCTATGTCTCAGACCTGGCACTGGATGAAAAAACTTGAAACGAAAGATCTATTAGAAAGGATATAAGCCAAACCAGAGCTAAGCTTTCAAGGTCAAGTGACATCAATCTTTCCACCAGGATGGAGTGAGGCAAAGTATAAAAGGCCGTGCTACGGTCTAAAGAAGTAAGCACAGCTGTTATGCCCTCATCAAGGCTCTGCCTCAAGTGCTCCACTACGCTCAAAAGGGAGGATTCAGTGCTGTGTCCAGCCCTCAAGCCCAACTGGGAGAAGTGAAGAAAATTCTGAGCCTCCAAAAACGAAGTGAGCTGAATGTTAACATGTTTCTCCAGAATTTAGGAGAAAATGGGTAGCAGAGAAATTGGGCGAAAGTTCAACAGATTGGATGGGTCCAAATTAGCTTTTTCAAGAGTGGAAGAACCATTGCATGCTTCCACTTCTGTAGGACAAACCCTTGCCTAACGAGGAGTTGAGAAGATCTATTATCATGAGTAACAGGCTTGAATCCAATTGTCTAAGCATGCTAGGCAGCAAGGGATCCAGTGGGGATTCTGATTTAGTAGACTGAAGAATAGCTTTAAAAGTAACAATGTCTAAAAGGGACCATGTCCTTAATTTAGATGTATGACTGGAATTGGTTGAAGTGCCCATGCAACCTGCTTGAATAAGATTCTGAGTATAGATATCTAGAGCAGTGTCACTCAAATGTGCTTCATTCATACAGTTCTTTGCCGTTTGTAATGAATATTTTCCACTTTTTGGGTAAAGAAGAGAGCTATCTCCTTGCATTGGATTTGAGAGCTCGAAAGTGTCGGAGGCAAGTTACAGGAGTCCGATAGTTCCTTAACCACCTGTGCAATTTTGAGCATTAAAAATTTTATATGAGTAAAACGCTGCTTGAGCAGATTTACAAACCCCATGATATTTAATTATTAACGCTGCTCTATAATTGATTTTAGCCTCCTCTGTATAGGACTTTCTCCAAATTCTTTCCAAGACTTTCCACTTTTTTACTCATGTCTCAGTATTTCGTTAAACCAGGGAGCCAGCGGTTGAGTCCAGCCTGAATGTTTTACAGTGGTCAGTAACATTTCCTCCATGGCCTCTGTAAGCCAATTGTGAAGCAGGTCCTGATCTACAGCAGACGGTTGTTTAAAAGCAGGCTTGGTGCGATGGAGTTGCTTATTCAAGGCTGGAGCATTCAACTTAGACCAATTCCTAGATTTAGACATGTAATTAGGTCGTCTTGTTTAGGGGTAAGTTGGAATTCTAACATTGAAAGGCACAGCAAAATGGTCAGCCCAGAGTAGCGGAAGAAGAGGAGCAGTAACCAGATTTGCCACATTGCAAAAGACCTGTAATTCACCAATTATTGTTAACTTAAGTAACTATAACTCACATTCTCTACATGCAATGTTTCTGATCTCACATATTTCAACACTCATGACATGTTCAATGATTGCCTTGATAACATTACTGCAATATTTCAATAAAGTCATTGATGACACAACTGTGCATCTCCATGAGTGGCATGGTGTTGAAAGGTGAGGTTGGTCATAGGGCATGGCCGCAGCCCAGGCCCAGCGCCCAACCATACGCCACTGCGCAAGGCTGACTATGTGATGTAGAAATATTAAAGGGTGGCATTTTAAGTAAGACAGACCTACTGGCTTTGTTAAATTGTCAGAATACCAAAAACAAAACAGGTTTATCGACGGGTCAGCACATTAACATTCATAAAGCAGACCTATTACCTTTGTCAAAAAGTCACCAATAACTATGTATATTTTATAAATTCACACATTGCGATGTTTAATAATAATGATTGCCACAAAATATATTCAATGAAGCAATTTAAAAAAAAATTCAGACCACAAAGTGTAGCTATAAAAATAGCCACAAGGGCTCCCTGCACTTTAGCTGAAGAACATACAGTACCGGCTCAGCGTGCTTTAAAACAAAAGGGTAAGCTCTCCTGGGGTCATGGATTCAATGACCCAGGAGACTTACTGTTTTTCTAATGCTGCTGGGGGGCTGCTGCATTCCCTGCAGCCCTCCACAACATTAAAAAAATTCTTGGTGGTGCCCTTGCTCCCATCACACTTTTAGAACAAAGGGACGAGAGGACAAACCTTTCCCTAGTCCTTTCTGTGTCAAACATCTAATCACACACAAAAGGAAAAGCTACCATATTATTCAGTTTATCACAATCTGAGCATGGGAAACCCCAAGGGTTTATTAATACTGCCCTCACCCACTAGATAGTGGCATGCTCCATCATAGGGCTGCTTCTACACCCTGCTGCAGGCCAACTTACAGGGTGGAGTGCAAAAATTATATTTTCAAAAAAACACTAGGGATCCACTGTGCAGAGGCAGTAATTAGATAAAACTATCTAGGAGAGTACCCTCTCTATTTCTGTATTCCTGGGTCCTTCCTGATAGGGTTAAAAAAATTGTGTTTCAGGTGTACTTAGGGAAAAAACGTCCCTGTCGCCCTCTCTGCTTTTATCGACACGTGTCTGCCAAATTCATCTGCCCCCTAGGGGTCATTGGTATTCCTCAGGATATAGATCCCATTTTCTAACCTCCCAAGAATCTTCTCTATGTGAGATTTTTTGAGTTTACTATACTTGCCCCTTGTAGTAACACTACAGGAAATTCCAGAGTTTCATATATCCATTTCAGAACTCAGGGTGAGAGTGGGACGTCGTCCTGTAGTCACACATACTCCAAGGAACGATCGTTGCCCATTTAGTTCTCTCTTCACCCTCCGACAGTCCTTGCTCCTTCTAGGGGCACCACCATCATCCAAATTGATTACTAAAAAGAAATTACAGGGCATTCTGGGGAGTTCCTTACTTGGAACAGTGACTAAAAAATGAGCGTCTCCTGCTGCTCGCTTATTATTATTTTTTCTATATTTTTTAGGGATTTGCAGTCCCACTTGGGACACTTTGGGGACATTGGAGGGGCTCCAAGGCACTCATGGCCCCTGCCAGCTGCCTAGCTAGCTCCCATGTTGGGTGCCAGCGGTAGCAGGCCATTATTTTTAAGTGGGTGCCCCGGGGGTCATGCAGGGCCCCCACAACATGCCAGTGTTTGGAAACCACGAGAGGAGCCCCATCCTTAAATGTTGGGGGCTGCAGGGGGAGACTGAAGGCGCCAAGGCCCCTGCCAGGTGCCCAGCCAGAACCTATCCAGGGTGTCAGGAGGAGCCTGCTGCATTGCCTGGGCAGGAGCAGTTTTTTCCCCTGCTCGAGGCTGGATGGAAGAAGAGTTGCGTTCCATGCCCGGGAGATTGAAGGCAGCAAATTAAATTTGCATTCTCTGCCAATAAGAATCCCCCCCAACAACTGAGGCGCCTGGCACAGTATAGAGGTGCAGTAGTTCAGAAAGTGAATGAGCAATAGAAATGCAGTTAAATGTTGGTTTTATCTTGTCACATTTGCTGCGTGTTCCAATAAAGATTAAATAAATGTCATGCTGTCTTCTGACAAATTGATGCTTATTCTTTTATTGTGGAGATGTTTACTTTTCTTCCTTTGACTGCAAAGAGAGAGGATTTTGTCAAGTGAACTATGTGACATTCTCTCTGTCTTACTGACAGGGCCACTGGAATTAGGCACCAGTGGAGGCCTGAATTATGCAGCAATATTAACTAAAATATGTGGCAAGAAAACACAAATTATTCCTTTTAATGAGGCACATTTTTTAATAGTATTTTGTAATTTTTGCACATGTTAGCACTGTCTAGGCAAAGGTTTCATTTTATTAGAACCAGTTCCACACCCAAATACTGTTCGCCGTAAGTAATTGAAAGGTGATCAGTCAACCTTTCCTCAGGACCTTCCACAGTACTTACTACCCATATGTGTTGCACTACATGGACAGCAAGCTACGACAGATAGGGTCGTAGATGGTTAGAAGGGTGTTGTCTTTGTTTTGCGATCCAATGTGGGAAGTGTTTCCATGTCATGTGTGACTACCACTGAGGTCCGGTTATTATGTTATGAGGTGCAGAGCGCAGTAGTGTGGTGGATGATGAGGTGTAAGAAAGACGTCCAAATTATGGTTTTTCAGCACACTAACAGCTTTGCCAGCTCTATGGGCCCCATTATGGTATTTCTTATGATTATAATCTGCTTAGCAGGTTACTGCACTGTACAATTAAAAATTAGGGAGCAGATATGCTTACATTTGATGCAACCCATCGAAACAGCTTAGTGCAGTGCAATGCGTGAAAGGCAGATAGCAGAAATGCGCCATTGTTACAAAGATATGATGCATTTCTGCTGTATCTGCATGTTGGTGCACTGTTTATTGCCTAGTGCCAACGCAGGCACCTTTGCACCATGGTGCAAGGGTGCCTACATTACAGGCAGGATAGTTTTTGTGCAGGAAAGGACAACTTCATGGACAAATACAGCCCATAGAGGCATATTCTTTTTTCTATGTGTGCTGCACAATGCCTCACACATAGAATGAGGAAGTAACAAGAAGAAATAAATACAATTTTCTTGTTACGCCTAACTGTGGAAGGTATACCATTTTGATGCATTCCTAAGTTTACTAGCTTTTAGTAAATCTAATAATGCACCCAATTCCATAGGTGGATGTATGAGAATGCTCATGCTCCACCCATGGAATGCCTCCAAATGCATGGTAAGTCAAGGCAGCAATATGCACTGTCTTGTATTACTTTGTATGTAAAAATGATTTTGTATCAGGCTGTAACACAAAAGTGAAGCAAGCCTGATGCAAAATCTTAGTAAATCTGCCCCCTAGTGTATAGTTCTGGAGCAGAGCTGCCACTGTTAGAGGGAGAGATAAATGGGGAGAGATGCTGGGACGTGTATTGTTACTATCATCTCATATATGAACTCCATTGTGAGATGTAAACAAGTGACCATAGTGTATAGATATTTGGGACCTGCAGTCATGGACTATATTAAAGTCCTTCAATTGACCTGCATTGTGTGATCTATTCAGTTATTCCATGCCTAATTCTTTAGTGATAGCTGGTTTATTGGCTGCACAGAACTGGTGATAGGCAACCTCGTAGCAGATATGTCTTATGTGAATTAAGAGGGTTAAGTTACAGTTGGCTGCTTGGCATCTGAGTGTCATGGTATTGTTATCAATGTGGGCCAGAAATGTTATGTATGAACTTACATAGCTATATAATACCCAGGCTAAGCAAAGGTAAGCTCTCCTTAACTTACCTGCCTACCAAAAGAAGTTTGCTGGTTGGGTTGTTTCCAATCTATGGATCGGGAGCTGAAGATTGAGTTTGAGGGTGGAGTGTCTTTTCAGGTTCAGTTGCAGGGTTGTGTGGTGGTGTAGTTTTCTTGGAAATAGCCATGTTTTCAACTGTCTTCTGAAGTGTATAGGCTCCTTGATGCTTTGAATGCTTGCTGGTAGGGTTTTCCAGAGCTTGGCAGCTTGTACTGAGAAATCAGTGCCTCCAACAGATTTCTTATGGTAGGGTGTTAGGATAAGTGGTGCAAGCCTGGGTGCAATGTCCTAATTTGTCTGTATAGCTTGAATTTAGCAGGTAAGTATAGTTGTCCTTTTCCTTGGAGGCTCTGTGAACTATGGAATGTCCCTTGAACATTGCCTTTCTTGCTATAGATAGCCAATGGAGTGATTGCAAGACTGCAGTCATGTGTTCTCTTGGGTGAGGGCAGAGCAGAAAGTTGCATTTTGCGTTGTATGGATATAGGTGTGCCAAGGTATAGGCTGTTGGCATTGTCAAGCTTGCAGTGTGAGGATGGCTTGCACTTTCTGTTGGTATCCAAGGTATGGATGCAACATAGTGTTTTCATTGTGTAGGAGGCACTCTGTTTTACATTGCTAACTAAGTGAAATCAAATATGGGTCTGAATCCATGGTTACCCCGACGTTTCTGACTTCTCTTGAAATTGCTGTAGGGGCCTCATGTTCCTTAGGCCATATGGTGGTAGGCTGGTATTTTTGTCACTGTCTGTAGGTCATAAGCTCTGTCTTTGTGGTATTTAGCTTTAGATGGTTATTCATCATTCAAGTGTTTATGGCCCGTAGGAAGTCATCAAGTTTTAAATTGTAGAGGTCTTGCAGACCATCCATTTTTAGAAATTATTTAGGGGTCATCTACATAGTTGTAACAGGTGAAATGGAATGATTTAACCAGGTTGGGTAAGGAGGCTAGGTAGATGTTGAATAGTAGAGGGGGATATGATGGAGCACTGTGGGACACCACAGTGCTGTATGTGAGGAGCTGATAGGAAACCCAAATCTACCAGTCATTCAGAAGTAATGCCCAATCAGGAAACGCTAGATTTCAATATGGCATGGTGCTTTGATTCACCTATTGTGCTCTGCCAGAGTTATCACGTCAGGTGCGACTTATATTTGATTGACATTGCTCCAGCCTACACTGGCCTCTTCTGAAATATAGCCTGGTGAGATTAGGTATCCACTGCACAGATTGTTATTTTGTTTACAGGAGCCACATGGTTTGTTAAGTTAATGTGCCTGCAGCAGAGGGGTGCAAATACCATAACTAGCAGTAGTGTAAAACTGAAATGACAATAGCCTGCCATATCATAAAGGGCTGCTATAACTGACTATCTTTCAAAAATGGTTTCATATCTAGATACCCTGCCTGAGTCAACACACTGAGGATTCATCTCCTTCAACAAAATAATGTGGAAACCATAATCAGGGCATTTGAGGCTGAAAGCATTTGTATTATAATTGACCTCTCTAGACATCTCTGCAGCACATTGACCAACATTTTTTGATTTTTGTACATTGTAATTTAAGATCTGTGTAGTATGAATCTGTTTTTTTAACTTTATTGACGCCAATGAAATTCTGCTTTATCTTTTTTCAAATTTATGGTCATGGCAGATAAACTGCTGTTATGAGATCCAATGTAATTAATGTACTAAATGAAAAATATTAGGTGAAAATTTGGAGTAGTGCCTTTATTAGAATAAGTGTAAGAATCCCAGGTGCTAGGAATTTTATGAATCCTCACAGATTCCAGAATTTTCCTTCACATAAATATGAGGAAAAACTGTGATTTATGCATCGTTTGGTATTTTTAAGGCCAATCTGGGTAAGATAAATTATCTGAATCCATGCACACTACACCACCTCAGACTTTCCTAGGTACCTTGTTTTCAAAAATGTTTGGCCCTGGAAAGGTTCTCTGGTTGCTAACAGAGTCCTGGTCTAAATACCCCAGCCACCTACATCACCAGAATTGGTGAATTTGCAAGGCAACATCTTGATATTTCCTTGTGACTTAAGGGCCTCAGGGAGCCTTTCATTTCATTGATGATAGCTCAGACACACAAATTGGGTACTGCTCTTATCGGGAATAGTGTAGGAACCCTGGGTGGTTGGACACTTGTGGATCCCCACAGATTCCATTACCGTAATCTGCTTTCACTTTTGTTTTGCTGTGTAGCATCAGTTCCGACAGCATGCTGAGCAATACAGCAAAACAAAAATCAGACTTGGCATTTCCCATGTGTACCGATTTTGATATTGCAAAATAAAATGTTTCCCTGTTTGTTCCAGAAACATTTTCTTTTCCAGCACTGTGAATGACCCATTGAAGTCCACCACACTGTGAAAGTAGAGTGGTGGATTTCAATGGGTTGTCTGCCATAAAGTAGTTAAAACCCACCAAATTCATGCAGCCTGATGTCCTGTACAACAATATTTAACAACAGGTTCTGGGAATATGATGGCCACATTGCATTAACTTCTTTGTTCCATGATCGTAGGGGACTATTCCAGCTCCAGGAGGCCCACAGAATGGTAGGCTTCTGGGACTGGGGAACAGGAAAAACCACAGTGGTCAAAGAAAGGTGGCAGGTGCTGCTAACAGACATGCACAGCCAAGAGAAAGACTCAATTGCCATGCATGATCTATGAAGAAGAGGCCTAGAAAGAGAATACAAAATATTGAGAAGTACAAAGAACACAGAAGAGAAGATAGTGAGAAGACATTCTAGAACAGGAGACAAGAGAGAAAGAAAGGAGAGTAAATCGAAAAAGCAAGAGACATCAGGAGAGACAGGAATGGGAAGATAGATGGAGCAGCAAACAGAAAAGTATAGCTGGGAAAAGGTTTAGAGAGGCAGCAGGGACTGAGATTGGGAGTAAATAGAGAAAGTAAGAAAGAGCCTAAAGGAGCAAAATGATAGCTAGGTATATGTAGCTAAATGGTGATTGATGATTTTAAATTGAATTTATAAGCTTATCGTGTTTTGGCCAATACACCTGGCCTAATGTGATTTCAAAGCACGATTTTGCACTTTATTTGCTAAAAGTGATCTTAGTGTAAGATCCACAAATCACCTTGCTTCTATTTTTTAAAATCATCATAAGATCTAACCATGGTTCCTTCATCCACATTGCTTTTTGCAAATTGCTTAACAATGGTACCCTCTTGGTATTTGTTACTATATGCTCTTTGTGGGAAGTGCTGAGACCTTTACTTTTAATGCATATCAGCCATGTTTACATTTGCTGGTATAATCGCTGAAAAGTACAACTTACTTGCTGCGAAGTCAAAGTTTTGTTAAGAAGTTGATTTGGCTTTCTAGTGTATATTTAACTATGGCAGTCTCTTAACTGTTTCACAACATGAAGCATGGGTTTTATCTGCACCTGTCGTAATGACAAACATTCCCTGTGCAAGTAAATATTTTCTATTTCTAGCACATGTGGCAGGCTTCCATGCTTAAAGTACACAAGGATGCCAGTCAGCCTACTTTACAACTTTACATCATTCTGCTTTAAATCCCATCTAATTGATCAATCAATCAATCAGTAGATTTGTAGAGAGTACTTCTTGTCACCCAGGAGGGTATATGGGCACATGCAGGGTCCAGTTGATTAGCCGAATAGCCAGGTCTTCAGGAACGTTTAGAACTCTAGATAGGGAGGTTCGTAGATAAAAGGGTAGTTCATTCCATGTCTTCGCTGCTAGGTACAAGAAGGAGTGACCTCCGCATTTGATTCGTCAGATGTGGGTGTGAGGATTGGAGAAAGGGACGTGGAGCGGAGGTATCTGGTGGGTGATGGAAGTTCAGGCGTTGGTAAGTAGGCGGGTCCACAGTGGTGTAGGGCCTTGTATGCATGGGTCAGGAACTTAAACTGCCATCTTTTCTGTATAGGGAGCCAGTGGAGTTTCCTGAGGTAGGGAGTGATGTGGGTTTATCTAGGAAGATCCAGGACAAGTCTGGCTGCAATGTTGTGTATGGTCTGTAGTCATTGGAGGAGGTGATCTGCAATCCCTGTGTAGAGAGGGTTGCCATAGTCAAGTCGGCTGGAGATGAGGGCCTGGGTGATGGTGCGTCTTGAACTTTGGGGTAGCCATTTGAATATCTTATGAAGCATGCGGGGAATAAAGAAGCAGGAGGGTGAGACGAAGTTGATAGGATTTAATGGTGGACTGTGAAAGCTGATTGAGTGCACTTTAATATTTTCCTCAAAAAATCCAGATATTCCTTCTCATAGAATCACAGTGTGTGCACCCTGAATATCAAAACCAGAATATCGATAACAGAATATAGAATTGAAAGTATTGACAGGTAAGTATAGTTTTTCCATTCCTTATGTACACCTATTCAATATATCTGTATCTTCCAGGTATGTAGATGTGGAGTTAGGAATAATAAATCCATACTTCCGAATATGCACTTACCTGTCAATATTCTGTCCTCAGTATTCTTCTATCATGATATTCTGGGGCTCGTTATTTAGTAGTTCAACCAGAATTTGGGAAAGAATGCAAAATAGAGCACAGCTTTAATATTTGGTCACAGCTAAGGGCCATGCCCCCCCAAAAAATATACTTCTGGGTATGGGCTGATCTGGATGACACACACATATCCTTAAGTTTGAAGGACGAAGGTGGTGTACAACAGACTAACGAATCAGGCCCAAAGGCATTTGATCACTTTACAATAGAACCAGACTACGCTACACATATTTTAATGGGAGATTACAGGATTTTCTCAGAATAATAGGATGTTGAGCCAAGGACAGGATTCAAACATGCGGGTACATGGTCCAAATGTGGCAGCTCTAGCCACTGGGCCACATCTGCTCCCTTTTAGCCAATTAAAACTAAAACCCTGTAAATCGGAGATCTTTCTGCTGCTCACAGTTTCACCTCTTTTGGATACTAAACTATGGTAGCTTCTGTGAGAAACCCTAGCATTTACCTTAACTATGATTTGTCTAAGGCTGTCGGGCTATCCTATGTAGTCAAAGGTTTTTACTTCCAGCTTGATTCGATTATGGAATTGTGGTGTACTTTTTCAACCACACAGGTTACCAATAAAAAAACGATTCTGTTCAAAGGATTCAGTGTTATCCTGTAGGTTTGATATAAACAGCAAAATACAAATTCTTAATGAAAAGTGCAAACTCAGCCTTTCATCGTTCCGAGATCATTTAAATTGCTCATTAATAATATATGTTTTGTACCATCTTTAGATATATAAAAAGCATACTAACAATTTGCTACGTGAAAAAAATATTGCTGTTATAAAGAGCAAAAGGTTGGCAAAATAAAACCGGGTTAGAGTTTATGACCTGATTATGTTAAATGCAAAGATACTCAATTTATTAATGAAGTAAAAATATTTGCCCTTCACAAGGTCTTTCATTCCAAACTTAAAGCACTGCCTCATATGATGAGAGTGAAGGCTACCTATCTCAATGATAAGCACTGTCGAATATTCATTAATGTTTTTAGAACCCTTAGTAGCAGCAGCAGATGTTTCCAAATCCCTTTGAATCTTAGGTTTGAACTCAGACAACATAAACATTGTGGCAATGGCAAATGTGCCCCCTAATTCTTAGTCAAATACAATTGCAAGAGAATTTGTAAATGTTGCATGCAATTGCCCCCTCTTAGAAGGTGTTCCTGAGATTTGCTCCTTGTGCTTGACTACTCAACTGGGCACAAGTTTCTATTCCTGTATACATTTTGTTTTCCCATTTAATTTATACATATTTATTTGAGAAAATTCAACTGTAATCAGCCAGCATGCTAAAATATAACACAAAGATGTTCCTTGAAGATAATTTGGCAAAGAAACAATGGCATCGCCGCCATAGCTGTTTGTGCAATGAGAATGAAAATACTATGGGTATGCAACTGATTATCACGAATTAACCACAAGCATCAAATGCATACCAGTAAGTCAATCTTACCTCATAAATGTAATCAAATAATTCTAAGATTGTGAGAATACTTGCTCCAATAAACAAGCCCATCTGACCTCCAATGTCACCTGCGAAAAAAGAGACAAGCTATTTATTGAAAGGTTATACTAGATCTGCAAGGTGATGAATAAGTTACCCAATACAGATTATACGCATCAGTTGACAGCTTAATTTGCATATTTAAGTCAAGAGCAGCCTGGACTGAGGAGGAATTGTGACCTGTCAGATAGCATCATTCTTAAACATGCATTATGCATTTCATTCTTATCGGTTTAACCTGACAATAAACAGCTAACGCAAGTCAATGGTTAGTTTTGTAATGCAATACATTTATTTTATACTTTCTCCATGTAGATTATCTCTTTCGCTGTCGGGGCCTTCCTGAAAGTGTGTGTCTAAGCTGTATTAAAAACATTGTCATTAGGTTGTTCAGATACGTGTACCGTTTTGGTCTCTTTGTTACCCTCCAAAACAATGGGTTTCTTTCATTGTGCATTCAAGGTTGTGCATTGATGCAAACCCCGCATCAGTATCTTACTGCAGCATGAAGATATGAAAATGTAGAGCTATTTTCATTTTTTAATAAATTTGCCCAATATTCTGTTGCATTTCTAAAATTTGCAAATATAAATACCAGAATGCCAGCCAAGGAAATGTTGCCTACACTGGCCAATTATGTGTGTGTTTTCCTAGTTAATATAGTCTAGAAAATCAATGATGTATTATCACAGATCATGAAGTATAAAAACTTTGGGGCAGATTTACAAGAAAGTGGCGCATCTGTAGAGATGCGTCACTTTCCCTGCGCCACCCTGAGAAACCCTTGCGCCACCATGGATGCGCCGTATTTACAATACGGTGCACCATGGCGCAAGGATTGATAGATGCGTCAGAAATACTGACGCATCTGTTGGCGCAAAAGTCATGTATTGCTGGAGTCGTGTCGCAAGCACAACGCAACTCCAGCAATACATGGGGAAGCCTATCCTCATTGTGCTGCGTCACTCCTTACGCCTGCTCCAAGCAGGCGTAAGGTTTTGACGCAGTAGCGTCCTAGAAGTGGCGCAGTGAAATCTTGTAGATTTCACTGCATCACTTCTACGAGGCTTTTTGCGTGGGAACGCCACCTCTGCATACATTATACCTGACGCAGGTATAATGTGACGCAGGCTTTACAACGTGACGCATCTCCCTAGATGCGTCACGTTGTAAATAAGCTGCATTTTTACACCACCGCTGCGTCACAAAAAGTAGCGCAACGGCGGCGCAAAATTGACGCAAGGGGCTTGTAAATCTGCCCCTTCATATTTAGTAATTGGGTGTGACCTAAGGAATCTATTGGCGCAAGCCAGACCTCCCTTGGCTGGCTAGAAGAACTGGCTGGACATGAGGTTTGTTTGATTTTCAGCAATTGTTTTCAAAAGATGTTAATTTCTTCCGATATCTCTCGCGCAGGAACCTATCTCTGCCAAGTCTTGATGCTCAACTTGGCTCCTCAGGGCCTCCTGGGCATAGAATTAACACATATCATAGGTTTTTTGTAAGGGTTCAGGGTGTCCACAGGAAATAAACTACAAGCAATGCCTTATGTATTTTGGAGGGCAGTAGCATTTTGCTTGCTTACTTCTTTCCAAATTTTCAAAATGTGCTGCACTTAGCTTATCACCTGTTGGCACCGTGAACGCAGTTTAGAGTATATGTTTTTGGGTTGAGGAATCACCCCTGGGCTGTATCGAAGCATAACAACAATATATATTTCAACGTCCACACATCCTATAGTTTCTATCACTCAGTACTAGACCCCCTGTACCCCGACTTGGCTGCAAGATATTACTGAACGTTATAGTTGTCGGATTTTTACCATTTTTTCACCAGATAATGGCAATTCCCTCCATTCTCCATCACACAGGAGCATATACATGCCAAGGCTTGACATCCAGCTTTGATCCTCTGGATCACTTGAGCATTGGGGTCCAGACATATATAAGCATTTTATAGCTTCATGGTGCCCACAGCTAGTAAACTTGGTCTAATGCAATTTGGAAAATTGGAACCCATCTGTAAGCAAAATACCTGTTTATAGTACTTGTCTTTTGGTCACCGATATCACCTATGGGCTGTATGAAAAACATATAACAATTACATACATTAAACGTCTACAGATCGTACGGATTCCTTGGCTGGGCACAAGACCTTCCTCACCCTGATTGGCTGGCTATGAGATTGAGCTGAACATGACATTTGTCATATTATCATTTTTTGCCCAAAACATGGTAATCCTCTCCAGTCTCCTTTATGCAGAAACATATCCCGGCCAATACTTAACCCCCAACACTATTCATCTGCGAATTCTGAACATAGAGGCATCAGACATGTTTCAGTTTTTTATGAGTACAGAGTGATCACAGGCAATAAATTGGGTGAAGTGAATTTTGGAAATCTGAAAAGCAGCTGCACCTAGGCTTTAGGTTTTAGGGCACCTATGGTGTGGTCACATATCGACCTTGGAATGTATAGAAACGTAGCACATCCATATATGTATAGTATGCATTTACCATAAGGTTTCTATTGCTGAGTGCCAGCCTGCTGTTGCCCTGATTGGTTGGTTTGGACATCTTGCTGAACAAGAGTCAGGGTTTTAATATTTTTGCAGTGCAAATGGTTGTTTCCTTCATTCCTCCTCACATAGGAACATGTCCCTTCTAAGGTTTGACCTGCTGGTGATCTGCAGTATTTGGGAACAGTGTTGACCAACCCCCAGGGGTACCTACCAAACCTATACCTGAAAACTAGACATACAAAATCCAGAGTGATGTGGCATCCATGAATCCCAATACATTTCATTATACAAAAGCCCACACAATATCAAAGTATGGGTAAACAAAAATCACAATTGCTTCTGTTTTCTTTGACAGAAAACTCCAGAACTTCAATCAATGGCAAAAGTCTGACCGTCTACTTTTCCCACAGTTCTTCTGATTATAATGGTACCGTACATGTATGGTGGGCCTATTACTCGGGACAGGAAGAGACCAACATTGTGACCATATGAAGACCACATTGACACTAAATCGACTAGAAAATCCGACCCACCCACACACATGAGGTGCTGTTTTTATTGGTAGAAGTGTGGGAATCTTGCTGCTCCCCATGCATTATAGACATTTCTGTGCATTAGATCTGTGCAATAACATCTAGGTAACAAAAAGCAGTGGCATCTTTGCAAGTCACAACACTCAGGTCGCCTCCAGGAGCTACTGGGCTCTTTGCTGGGGTGCAGCACTGTGTGTGGCTGCACCTCAGCAAGGATGCAGGCCCGGTTTGGATTTTGATCTCCTTCATGGGGCACAGCAATTTGTGTGTCTGCATAACAGAAAGGATTCGGACACAGTGCAGATTTCTTCTTAGGATTATTGGGTAGCAAAACAGTGTGTTTGTGTGCCTGAAAGGAATCTGATACTATTTAAATTTTTCTTAGGCTAAAGAAAATCTAAACATCATCCTCTGCTTAGGCACAAACACAGAGTTCCTCTTCTTACAACGTTTCTCTGTCTAGGAGAAGGAACTATCTGAACAAAATAACCAGGAAAGAGATATTGGATGGGAGAGAAGAAAAATTCTAATCCAACCCCTCCAGTCCCCTATACCTGGATCACTTCTTGTGTCGGTGGGTAGGAACAATGGTTGGATCGTCAGAACGGACGGGGGCCATCCACAATACATTTGATGTACTGGGATGACCACTGGCCCAGCGGTTATTATAAATTTGGCAGACAGTAGTCCATCAGGGTGGCAGAGTTAATATCCCCCCCAAACCTTAAGTCAGGTCTAAAGTGTTAAGAAAGACATCTTAAGGAAACTGAGTGAGAATTCTTTCCATGCTAGTCCAAGCATCATCTTCCCAGTTATTAAGCAGATCAACACAGTTTGAGAAAGTGGTAAGAACTGCAATATGTGTGATGGAAATATACTTTTGCTTTTGCTTTTCGAGGTATTAGACTTGTAGCTAAAAACAATTATATGAACTACTGTACAGATATTATATTAATATAGCACTAATCACCAGTCTACGGTTTTCTCAAGGACACATACACATAGAATAAAGAACCCAAAATAGATTACAAAATGGATGGGATTGCACAATACCAGGAAGAAAACTGGCATTACTTTCTAGTAAAACATTGAAAAGCGTGCACTGGAACTACAGATGAGAAGTGAAAGACATGGCCTCTCCAGAAAGAAGTAACTTCTCAAGAGAACTGAATCTTAAGATGGAGAGCCTCAGTCCACTGTGCAATATTAGCAATCTCAAAAACAACATCAGTAGCATTTCACTGCAGTATAAAAAAATAACGACAGAAAATAATGATATAATGGGATGTGGCCAGAGTAAACACCAGTGGCTGAGATTAATTCAAGCATTCCATCCATCACTTTTTTGTATACTTCAGTAGCATTTCACAACACAACAATCTATAAAAGGAGAAATTATCTAAGGGAGAGTATTACCTAATCAATTATGTCCTGTACATAATAAATAGTTTATAAGGTTAAAAGGAAGGGTGACCATTTCTAGTGGAGGTATTTTCATGAAATACATATATGCCCATCTACAAGTATGTAAACCAAACTGCAAAATCTTGTTTAAAATTTCAGCATATTAGATATAGCATTCCCACTAGAACCATTCAACTCAGAGGTTAAACCAAAACCTCTAGATGCCATTTCTGTACATCAAGAGATGCAAAATAAACATGCATTGGCAAGGCCAACAGTCCTGGCTTTTTGTTAGGGAATATGTTTAGTAAACGTTGGGCAACTTATGTGTGTATTGCATCTAGCCCTCATCGAATGAAAATCACTTAATTAAGCAACGTTTGGGCTACAACCTTATGGAAACTGAGAGAGGGGGCACTCTCCTGAACAGACTGCATTAGTAGACTTACGCTGTACCCTCAAACAGTGTTATGAAAAAGAGCGAGACGCTGATGTTTGCATTGTAATTGATGTACTTAAAAGGTATTCACAGCAAGCTATTATATAGTAGATACCTTTCATGGATGGACAATATTTTCGTGTATCTTTAAAAAAGCATATGTGCGCATATATACTTTTCCATTAAAAAGAAAGCTGTATATCCATCAACATGTTATCATGACAAAAAACTAAAACAAATGAATGAACAAGAGCGATTTAGTGAATATCACTCTGTTCTTAATAACTGGATTAAGCATGCAGTCAGGAAGCACTTTGTTAACAGAAAAGCAATAAACAGCAAATAAAAGGCTAATGGGTCAGCAAAGTAAATACATCAAGGAGCTCACACTGGCTCTAGTCTAACAAAATAACCACTTGGCCTAATCACCAAAACAAAATAGAATCACAAATGAGGTGATTTAACATCTATGAAATGGCATGGCCTTGAAGTACAGCCCATCAAAGCAATGTACATCTTTAAAAAACACATGTTAACCAATGGTGCAAGGGAGCTGACCCAAAACCGTTTCTCTCACTGTATATTGCACTATATTGTTTTTAAGAATTGGTGAGATGAGCTCGCACACACACAACTAAAGCCATCTGTGTCTAGACCTAAAACATGAGCTATGTCCTCAAGTGCTTAACATTAAAATCTGACTTACTTGTAAACTGAACTGAGACTCCAGGGATGTAATTTGTAAAACTCTGAGCGCCATGTACAAAGTGTAAAACTGTAGGGTTGCTTTTTGACTGCTGTTTTCAACTCTTGGGTTAATGTGTTTTTCAAAACCTTATTTTTGTTTTACAAGTGTTACATAGAACATGTCATCACTGTTGCTGAAAAAGTTGTTATGGCCTCTCTTATCAACTCATCCAAAATCTAGTAGAGTAATCTATTTAAACTTTTGTTTTCTTCAATGCCACCCCTGACTTTTTCATAACTTGATAGCCATACCGATAGCAGGTAAAACGCAAGAACATCTTATCTCTGTGTTGGCCTAATGGCATCAAAACAAGACTGTTGATAGTCCTTGGCACTGGGCCTGGCTGTCAGCCAAGGCTAGTGCCCAGCCCCCAAACTTCATATTCTCCAAATTAGCTATACCAGTGTTTTCCAAACTGTGGGCAGTGGTTTTTTGGTGGATCGAGAAAGTCCAAGCAATAAATGAAGATGCCTTTAAATTCTGCATTTAGCCTTCACATTTGATCAACGAAACATACACAGAATACAAAATCCGAAATAAATTACTAAATGGATGAGATTGTGCTTCAAAAGAAAGAAGTAAAGTGTCAGGCTATGTCTTCTGACAACGTACTGCCTATTTTTTCAACAGGGGTATTGGTGTTTACAGACCCCTCTCACTTTGCAGTCAGAGAAAAAAAAGTAAAGTGCATTATGTGACAATCTTGCTGAGGCACAGGGAGTGTGAAAAGAAAGACTCTAGGATGTCATTTTTGTAACACACAACAAAATGTAAATACCTGTAAATACATTGTACACATTCAGCAGTTAGGAAAGCATAAATGAAGCACTTTGGGGCATATTATCAAGGAATTGCGATATTTATCGCTAACCGCGCTTAGCGCGTTTTTGTTTAACGCCACCTATCGCTGGAAATTATCGCTGAGATAACACCCTATTAGTGAGGTTTATCTCCATAGCGATAATATTTCCAGCGATAGCGGCAAAATGCGAGAATATCGCTGGAAAACCAGCGATATTCTCGCATTAACGCTATGGTGGATTTAGCATGACAATCCACCGCCTATGCTACAAACAGGTAAGTCACCCTCAGTAGCAGGTGTAAAAATCTAGCGATAAACGCGCTTAGCGCGATTTATTTTATTGCTTCGCCTGCCTTGCTAATAGGGGGTAGTTGTGTTAGCGACTGTTTTCAGTCGCTTTTAGTGGGGAATGCCTACCTTGCATGTCATTAGCGATAATTATCGCTGGCATGCAAGGCGATGTAAAAACCGGCCGCTATCGCCTGAAAGCTGTTGCTAACGCCTGTTAGCGACAGCTTGCTGATAGGGCGATAAAAATATCGCCGCTTTAGCGGCAGAAAGTGCCGCTAAAGCGGCGATAAAGCCCTTGATAATATGCCCCTTTATTTTTTGAAGTTCTGGAGTCTGATGAAAACAAAGATTTTAATAGAATCATCTCCCTGTACAGGAGGTCCAGGCCATGTGTAATTATGCTGTTGTAATCTTACATAATTTCAGGATTTGCATTCTGCTCTTTTTTTAAATTCTTCAAATTAAACCATTACCTCACATAATGTAATGGTGAAATGTGGGCAGTTTTGAAATTAGCATAGGAGCACAGGAACAATGTGAATGACCTGTATGCGACCACTGTTGTTCGTTGGCCTCTGTGATTTTGATGAAAGGCAAAACTGTGCAGTAATACCAGCTTGTTACTAGAGCTTGCTAGTGAGCATCAAGTTTGCAGAGCAAAAGAAAATGCACTAAAAAGAGGTTAAGTAGTCAACAAAATTACTAGGCGTCCCTGAGGAGTTGCAGAAAGACCTCTCGTCCTGGGAAGGCATGCAATGTATATGAAGGTAGCTTTTTAATGGTACTCTCCAGGGGCATTGCCTCGATTAATGCAGCAGGTGCAGTGGCTCCAGAGCCCAGAGGCATCGGGAGCCCACTGAAGCCTGATTACTGCTGTATGTCACAGTTCAAACAGCGGACAGGGGTCTGTTTTCCTTCTTGCACTAGGGCCCAGAACATACTGTCAATGCAAATGGGCACCTATCCAATTACTATTTCATGAGCAATGAGCATGTGATTCAATAGATTATGGAACTGCAGACACATATGCAAGCATTGGAAGCTACAGCTAAAGAATCCTGGGTTAACTTGCTTTGAAAGTTTGGTACTTAAAGTGAAAGTTTCAGCGGGAGCTCAATGGCAAGGTATCTGACTTCATTGATCCCTCACCAGCTTCAGCTTCTTCCCTTGCCTCACTGGAGGAGTCATACTTGCAGAAAATAGTTTAGGTCAGAAGGTAAAAACTTTTACTAATGTGGCCAAGTAGGTCTACCCGGCCTCCAATCTATAATTGGCTAGCAGGAGATCATGCTTAGGTTTGGGTCAACCGAAAAATTTACTTTCAATTAGGGCTTTGTGGTTTCTTGGGACTTTTTACCTCAAAACCTCAACAATTCCTACCTCTAGTTCCCCTTATCAGATTTTGAGTGGTTTGGTGTCTTTTTGTGCAATTTTTGTAAATTGGTTTGAGAATTGTATTTTGCTGTTTTCTTGACTTTAAAGTTGTTGAGTACTTCTTGAACATAACACCCATTTCTCTAGTAAATTGCCTGCTGCTTGCCCCATTGCTACTAGGAACTAAACAGAGATTCTCTAGCACTGTGTTGTGACCTAATCAAATTGTGTTTAAGTTGGCTGGAGTACCCACCACACAAATCAATACTCTAATTTCTGACACCTTGCCTTCAATAACGGTGACTTAAGTATGCTAAACATCAGGGATCTCACAGGCCCCAGAATATGAACAGGGAGCCTGAACCAAAAGAATGGAGTTCTTTGAAAAGCAAAGAAAACCCTGAGAGTAATCTAGGAGGGTGTGATATTGGGGTTAAAGAAAGTAGGAAGGCAATGGATCCTACACCCCACAAGGACAACAAACCAAGGGATGACAATCTATATCAGGCAGCCAGAGGTGCAAAATCCCCTTATGTTATACTACTAAGTCTTACGAATCGTGCTATTTCCTGCAAGCCATCTGCATACTACCAGAAAACCTGAACAAATAATTAAGGAAAACCGAGTTGGGAGGAGCTATCCCATCAATACTTGCCAATCTATTACCAGTAATTAGTTGGGTGCTTTCTTTAACAACACAAAAATATGATGGACGGAATGCTGAACATTGTCAAACATTTCACAGATCTGGGTTAAATCCATCGCTATTTTGCTCACAATGCCACCCCAGTTTGGACCCAGCCACATGCAAATTAGTCTTGACCCTGCTCCCCATGGCCACAGTTCAGCCCGGCTTGCTTTGCTATTGCCATGCTGTCCCCATTCTGTGAGGAACCAAAACTTGCACTGCTGTTGCAAGATGACCTATTTAAGCTGATTCTACTCTAGCTGTACCTGTCCTCTGAAGGAGGGAGTCTGACACTGTTTCCGTCCAAGGTGTAGCTGTTCTATGAAGAGGGGTGTTTCCACTGCTGTTTCCCTATCTCATAAAAACACAAAGGATAATTTGAATGCCCTTGCATCACATGCCAAGGACAGTCAGAAGCTTTTATACTACCCAAGGCAAAACTTATTGCGGGTCCTAATCCAGAGACCCTGTCCAAACAGTGTGACCCAAAGCAATTACGTTTCTTCACTCTGTTTCCTTTTCAGAGATCATCACATTTGAGAGCAACTTGAAATATTAATTCACACAATTGCACAATGTCTAATCATGAAACCACATTTCAATCCCAGCTCCAAGCTTGACTAAACATTGTGACCCTAGCCAACTACTTTTCTCCACTGTGCCTCCTTTTTCATGATCACCACATTTGAGAGCACATTGAGCTAGTTCAGGATGCATACTGTACAACAACCACCTTTCTTGTTTATGTTTTAATAGACCATAATATTGTTCTATCTATAAATATAAAAGGCTTATATAGGAGGAAACAAGACAACTGACTTGCCTCTTTATTGATTAATGATACTGTCACAGCCGAAAGCCTGCTCAGAGCAGTGATATAATCTAAGGTGTTAAAGTAAAATATTCAAACATTTTATTTTTTACGCAAAAGTTAGTACCTCAGCTATAAATAAGGTGTGAGTCAGCAACTTTTGCAGAACTGCAAAAGGTCGAGGCTCAGCCAGGGAGGGGTGGGCAGAATGTTCCACTCCACCCCTGGAAATTGGTGGAGATTTGGCCTCTTCACGTTAATCTTTAACGTAGAGTTCTGGCCAAATTTTGCCAATTGTCGCATAGCGGAATATTTCTCCTGTGAAGCTCCAGAATATGTGAGCTGGTGAGCGCAAGCAAGATTTGGTGCCCCCTATTGCAGTTTTCCTTACGCGGGCTGTTGCAGGCGTTCACGAGTGGTCACAGTCAGAGGGCTGCCGTTTGAGTAGATTTGCTGCAGCTCGAGTAGATTTTCTAGTGAAGCGGCAGCAAAACAGCTCAAATTGCCGAAAGCTCTTGCACAATGCATGGTGCCATTCACACTGATTTTCAATACTGCTCATGCTACTAGTGCTAAATTGCACGGCAAGCTGCATATTTTCTGTCCATTGGTGATATTCTGCAGAACCTCGTGGAGTTTTTCAGTAACTCCTGGAGTGAAACTCCACAAGTTCCACCTACCTTTAGAGCCAAATGCTGTTCTTTTAAACCTCCTTCACACTGCTTTTTCAGACAGGATGAAATACAAATGGGGCTGCAGAGAATTTTGAGACTCAAAGGGCACCTCCTCACTATCACTGCCCTGTTGGTGCTAGCAGTGAGGCAGGAGATGCTCTGGTGTTGGCCATATAGTTCATGGTCTCAAGACCTATGCACTCCCGCTGTCCACACCCAGTCAGTGTTGAATGTGGCTTGGCAGCATGGGTACAGTCTGTTTCATGGTGCAAGCTGCAATTACATTGACTCTTCCTGGAAAACATGATGCATATTGACAACCTTGCCAATAGCCTGAGTTCGAATGTATGGTAAATCCTTAAGAAATTTGCTTGTAGGAATTTTGTACTTCCTGTATGTTTATTTCTATTTAGAAAATTATACAACAGTCCTTTAACGCCTCTCGCTCACTCTTTAGTGGGTAGGCTTCCTGTGTTGTATCTGTCTATTATGTATGAGAGAAACGTGTGATGTTCTTTCTGCTGCAGCCACCTGTTTTTAACTTATAATTTGTCTTAAGGAAGGTTGCACTGCGGCTGCCCATGTTGTACTTTTATTATGTTGTGAAGCTAGGTATAAAACTTTCCACTCCACATAAACTCCACATTGCTAATGATTGTTTTTATGCTTCATGTGAGTAAAAGAGTGAAACTTCATAAAATATGTGAGGAGAGTTTACTTTTTGTGGAAAACAAACATTTTTTAATGGAATGGATAATACATGCACATATCTGCATCTCCTGTTAAAGGGCTAACATTAATACTCCTTAGAATACCAGCTTGCTAAAAGAATCTATTTACAGAAACAATGCCAGCATCAGTATGCTAGATGTGTCTATCAAAACAGAAATGAAAAATATTGACCTTTCACCCTCTTCTCTAGCCCATCCTCACGGTTTTGTGTGATAATTATGAAGCGCGCTCACAACACCGCTGTGTACGTGAGGCATCCTGTTTCAAACAAGTGCAGCACAGCCTGCAGGTGCTACCCCGTGAGGGCAGTCAGAGCCTCCTCGTCCACTCTGTCTGTTAAAGTCAACAACAGGATTAAAAGGACCCTCGTGCTAGTACAGGCGACCGGAACACACAGAGGGGCATATTCACAAGAACGTGCGATAACCATCGCAAAAATTACTTAACGCAACCTTAAACATCGCAGTCCATTGCGGGAAATTTACGCCGTGCTAACCAAGTATTCACAACACAGCGGCAGCATGCGATAGTCCCCAGATAACCCGACAACGGTCCGCGTTAAAATCAACGCCATGCCTCAAAAATGCGAAACACGAACGCAAAAATAGCTGCGATAAGGCTAAGCGCGATACAAAAAGCAGCGAAAACCAGCCACAGGCCTGCAAGTCACACGCGTCAGGCAGGAACAAACACCATAAAAGCAGACCGAACAAACGGTGAGATGACAACGTCCGAGCACAACCCCCCAGCTGTGATGCAGAACAAATGACCATTGTCCAAATCCGACAGTCAGTTCCCCACAAACAGCCACAATGTATATTGACATGCATTCAGCAGGTAACCTGCGCCAATGCGGAAACAAACATGGAACACACTGTGAAACCGCATCTCCCCTTCACATTGCAGAGGGACAAACAACACCCCCTGCACATCGACGTGCCATGTCCATGACCAAACAATAATGGAACCACGGACCAATGTAGGGGCAGTGACTCCCCCCACGTACATGTCGCCCATGTCACGGGACTTGAGTCACAGGGTGCATCCCTGCATCATGGCGGCACATAACAGACCCCAAAAGAAGCACTTTTGTCACTTGAAGGCCGCAAATGACAGCCAAAATGGAATGAACTGGGACACATGTGAAACGCCGAAGTGTGGGATACCGTAACAACTGTGATACACAGTACTGGCATTACTAAAATGTGACACCATAAACAGCCTCACTGCACAGAGGTGACACACCCACCATCCATAAACAAATCCCAAAATCTGCAGCACAACATGTCGCGCCCACACGTGTCTGAGTGAAGTGCCTGTACAGATGAGTGACATGCACGCAGGGAATGTGTCTCGGAATGCATTTATTAGCACATGCTGTGCCTGTGATCAGTCAACGTACTGTGCCATTACTGCTAAGGACCCTCACAATGTGACGTCAACCAGAGAAGAAATTGCCAATGATGTAGTCCCTACGGGCAATTCCTGCTGCGGCTGCAGTGGGGTGTGGTCCACCTGCCTCATCTCCATCATCATCGTCCGGTGCATCTGGCACACGTATCCATGGGGCTCTGCTGCGTACACATATGTTGTGCAACACACAACATGCAATGATCATCTTGCACACGAGGCCTGGGCTGTACAGGAGCCTTCCACCTGTGACGTCCAGGCACCTGAAACGTGACTTCAACACGCCAAATGTGCGCTCCACGATGCCCCTGGCGCGTCTGTGGGCCAAATTGTACTGCCTCTGGGGCTGTGTGTTCGGGGCTCGGAGGGGTGTCATCATCCAAGCACAGAGTGCATATCCTTGGTCACCTGTGACAGTGCAGAGAAACATGAGTCAAGACTACGTACTGCATGATGTGTTGGCAGGCCCACTGGTTCATTGCTGTGTGATATGTGTGAGTTAGTGATTCCCATATGACATGTACTGTGTGTTGCTAATGAGCAGCATCACTGTGTAGTACGTGGCCTCACTGCTGCACCTCACCCCCCCGAGCACCTTCACTATTGTGCGCAGGGCGATTGCGTCACATGCACCCCTACGGCACACCATTGTCATGCCTGTCTGCGCATGTCAACAAGCCTGACTATGACACAGTGATGATGCTGCGCAGAATGTGGCGGGCCACGTGTGTGTCGGCCCATTGCAAGGACAGGGCTGACACAGATGTAGAGCACCTGCCTGACTGAACCCGACATGCAGTTGAGGGTACATCTTTGGCTCATGCAGAGATAATAACACCACACACAACAGTTGGCATGTGTGATCCCTGACCCCGAGCGGGCATGCCCTCCCCCATGTACCCCTGCGGCCGAGCACGCACCCCGGGGGCATGCCACATGGCAACATTACCCATTGCGGGACAGGTGGCGCAGACACTACAACAGAGACACACGCATCAGCCACATCCTTGGCAAGGCCTACACTGCACCACACCCAGATCCATGTGTGGAGTAGCCAGACCCCTACGCAGTACCAACAAATGCCAGTCCACCCCACTTACGCTCACAGGGAGGTACGACACGGTTTCATGTCCCAGGTCTACACCACTGCCTGCGGTGACATGGATGCGCATGCTGTACACAGCACAATGTTATGTGGAATGACCCCGGTCCCCCATGCATACATAATAACCACACGGACACACTGAGTGAGTTCGTGGGACTGGCCATGGGCACGTGCGCCCGGCCCCTTTTATTGCCAGGCTCACATCTCCAGTGACGCCTGTGCTGGATGGGTGTTGGGTAGTGTAAGCCACCACTCAGGGGTTGGTTGGTGCTGGCAAAGACAACAACAGTGAGCAGACAATCAGCAGTACAAGGTACATACATCATGCGTCCCTGACTTGAGCAGCACAGAGTTTGTGGCCCCGGATGCACAGCGGCCGGCACAGGCACACCGCCTCGGGACGGTGACTTGCGGTGCACTGAGGTAGTGCCACGCGAGCTGAGCGTGTACTCGTAGATGTCCAAGGGGACTTTCGTGGAGGGTTGCGGAGGACAGTGGCAGGTGTCCTTCCAGGGCATGATGCAGAGGGCAGAAGCAAGCAGGAACAGGCAGATGGCGGAGTTGAATGCTACAGACCCCACTTTTCCACCTTGTCAGTATCAGCTACATGTAGATGAAGACAGCCTCCAGCCCATGGGCTCAGACGCCACCGACATCCAAACAGAGATTGCCCATGGATTTCAGGGCACACACTCAGTGGCGCCAGAGCTGGAAGGGGATGCAGTCTGCGATGAGGCCTGTACAATGACATGGACTCTGCTATGTAGAGAGCAAGACTCAGTTCTAGTTGTGTGACCTACTCCACCGCAGTGTGTGCCGGAGGCAGCGGTCAGCAGGGACCCACAGCCACGTGTGGTAGGCATGCGTGACACAGAGTCAGTGGCACCAGTGCAGTTGTTGGTAGTGTCCCATCACCTCCGTAAAGGTGAGCCTTTTCTCCTCCGGACTGAAGCGCGTCTTCCTCTTACTCCTCTCCTTGTGTACTGTGACATGAACACTGCCATGAAGAAATCATGCTCAGTTCCAAGAGTGCCACCTAGTTGACCGCAGTGTCGGCCGGAGGCAGCGGTCAGCGCGGGCCAACCGCTGTCCAGCCATCTCCTCCTGGATCTCTCAAACACGACGTTGGAATGGCATTTGTATTACTTTTGCGGCTGACATAGGTAGTGGCACCAGAGCTGAGCAGGTGTGCAGCCGGAAGGAGGCCGTATCCTGCCTGTGACGGACTGCATTGAATTGGTGTGAGGCCTGCAGGACCGCAGTGAAGGCACACGCTCGGAGTCAGCAAGGGCCCACAGACATGTTTGGTGGGAGTCCTATGCAAAGACTTGGTGGCACCACATCGGAGGGAGTATGGTGACATGTACTCAGCCTTCAAACATGTACTCTGCCATGGTGTGATCAAGACTCAGTTCCATATGTGTGACCTACTTGTCCGTACGTCAACGGGAATGGAGGTCTGTGGGCCTGTGACGGGGTGGCCGTGATGATCCGAGGAGTCTGCCAAGGTTGGGGTCCTCGGGCTTGGAGCAGGCACCGGCACGTGGTGGGCCCGCTTTGGCACACGCCGGTGTCGGCAGGTGAGCAGTGATGCCTGGATGCGCAGGGGCGGGCATGATGGCTCCGGGGACCAGCGGTCCGTGGTGCAGCAGGCGCACAGGATCCCAGGCAACACCGCTCACGGCGAAGGCCTCGTGGCGGGGTGAGAGGCACCGCCCTGGCAGGGACGTTGGGCATTCCGGAAGAGGTCCACGCCCAGGGCTAAGTGCTTTTTATTCACACCCATACGCTGACCTGGCATACGCCGGGCCAGCCCACTCCTCTCACGCCTACAGGGGGGACGTGACAAGCTACATTTCCTTGGTCTCCCCCACTGGCTGGGGTGACATGGTTGCATCCACTGTCCACTACACCACACACCAGCTGTGTATGTGGACATGGATATGTGTGTGGTCTGCATACTGCAGTGTGTCCGACACATCCTCGCCACACTTGGCATTGTGTGCAGTCCCATTCATCAGTAACAGCGCCTCCTTCGCACATGCCGGGTTCCCTCCTCTTCCCACATTCTGCTGATGTGTGGCTAAGGTGCCATGCCATTGATGGCTCATGTACATGGCTAGGCCTGGTTCCCATGGTGAGTTGTGCTGTCGTGTCTGGTGGGTGGGCATGTTGTTTGGCATGTTGTATGTGGGTTGTGACGTGTGCATTTCCAGGATTGTGAGTTGTATGATTGTGGAGTTGAGGTGTGTTCATTTGGTACTTACCAACGAGCACTGCATTTCCGTAGGTGCCATCCTGGAAGCGCTGGTTGATGATGGACTGTCGGAAGATGTATGAATCATGCACACTGCCTGGGTAGTTGGCGACGACATTGGTGAAGAGTCCCCGGTGGTCCACTATTGCCTGCACATTGATGGAATGCGTGTGCTTTCTGTTGCGGTAATTGTGTGCAGTGTCGGGAAAGGGGGCACAAGTAGGACATGTATGCAGTCTATTGCCCCCAACACATGCGGGAATCCAGCTATGGCGTAGAATCCTTGCTTGGTCTCCAGCAGTTCCTGCGCAGTGTGGGGGAAGTATAGGTACTGGGGTACCAAGCTGATGATGGCATCCAAGACAGGTGTGAGGAACTTTGATAGGGCTGGCTGTGAGACTCCTCCGCCTCTGGCCGTTGTTGGTTGGAATGTCACAGAGGCCAACAGGTGCAGCACAGCCTCCAGCTTTGTCTGCGGAGGGATGTTGGTTGTCCGCTGTGTTGGTACAGTCAGCCTGTGGGCAATGATGTTCAGGATGCCGAGGATGGTTGTCCTTTTGAGCCTGTAGTGGGCAATGACATACTCTGGTGTAATGTCTGTGAGGCTGGTGCGTTTTCTGAAGGTCCGCGGTCTGTGTCTGCGCTGCCTCTGTGGTGGTCCGGGGGGGAGTCCGGGGGGTGGTGGCGGTGGGTGTTGTGGCCCTGTTGGGGCTCCGAGCTGCATGATGAGTAGCTCCATGGCATCTGTTGTCCTTCAGGTGTGGCTGTGGGCAGGGCTCCCTTTTCTGGTGCCGGCTGGAGTCCGACTTTACACCAGGTCAGAGCAGGTGTTAGTTTCCTGCTGCTAACGCGCCATATCGCATGTTTTGTGGCCTTATCGCCGATCTGCCTGGTTGTTGTGAATGTTGCGGTGTGGTGTTGATGCGGCTTTTTGCACGGGAACGCCTACTCTGCATCTCATTAGCGATAGTTGCGGGAGTCATCTGTGGCGATGTTTTTTGCAGATGCTATCGCGGGTAAAATGGTGTTCTGGGCTGTTAACATCAGCTCGTGAATGGTGCGATGAATTTATCGCCACTTTGGCTGCGATAAAGTGCCGCTAACTCGGCGATGAGTCCTTGAGAATATGCCCCAGAGAGTGTATCCACTGTGATGGCCACACGGCTGTTCCCTCCATAAAATGTGACTGGGGAATACTGCAAAAATAAACCCATTAATAGCAGGAAACACATTCATTTCTTTTTTTTTCTTTAGAAAAGTTATATGACCCTTTTAAAGAAAGACATCTTACATGTATTAAACAAGTAAGGTCATAATACTAATTTTGTCAGGGACAGGAATTATTTCTATTGCAACTGTCAGCATCTGCAAGCTACTTTTAGAAAAAAAGATAATGTTTAGATTTTTTGGTACATTGCTGTTAGTTTTATGTCACATCTGCTCAGTTTATGAGATGAAGTATTCTAGGATAGCTACATGCACCATAGGTGCCAGCAGAATAAAAAAATAGGAAACCGCCTCCTGCCTAGCCTTCTGCACATGCAGTACAGCTTTTAAAAAGTGGCTGAGCATAACTTGCCGTTTGCGTCCCAAAACAATCACATAAATTCAAACGAGAAAACCTGATGTGATGCTTTATGATACTAATGAGCTCTTCTACAGGAGTCTGTCAGCACAAGATAGCATGTCAGACAGTGAGGTTGGAATAAATGTGAACTTTATAGAAATGTTACTCACACAAGATATAGGGTAGCAGGGTGCATCTAGGAAAAGGCTGTGACAGGGAGGGGGCACAAAGCGTGCTTGGACGAAAACCCTCACTCACCCAAGGGTGACATGCTTCATCATTGGGTTCCTCCAACACACTGGGACCGCAAGGTACCCAGTGTGGGCTACAACTTCCCCGCAGGGAAGGAGCAGGAGTGTTTTATATAAGCACATAAGATTTCAATACCTCAAGGGTGGCAGTGAGGGGCAGAGTGCAATAAAAAGGTGTGTGTTTAAAACTATCTCCGTACGGACAACAACTTTATTCTTACGTCCTACGGTATAGAGGATAAAAGCAATGTGAGACAGGGTTATGTATGTGTACCCTGTAATGTGGTCAACATGTTTCTGCCCTAAATGACATCTACGTTCAAGGCATTCATCAGGACCAAGATCTTATGTCACTCTGCTAGACCAAACGTGCAAAAGTAAAATAAGAAAAATACGAAAAAGATACTCAGGCCTCTACTCTTGACCAACCATGCGTTGCAGTAACAATCAGTGCGGTAGGTCAGAAGGCCCTGCGAGAGAACAGTAAAAACAACATATCAAAAGGGAGTATAACAAAACACCAACGTGCACCATCACCATACACTCCGGTGAATACCTTTTCCCAATGAGTTCATGGAGATCTTACCTATGAACAACGTGTACAGTCTGACTCTACCATCTACAGAGTCTCTCACCACGTAGATTCCTCTAGTTAGAGGTACAAAAAAAATGTGTCACAAGCATGGACAAGCCAGCACACAGACATATACTACTGTATGATGTTTTGTATCAAGATTTGGGGGACTTATCCTCGTTATATTCTAGATGCATAGTACGTATGTCATTGTGGACTGTGCACCATACAAGGCCCAGAGGCCATGCCATCATTAAGCCATAGTGACGGATACATAGTATCTCCATGGTAGTCTATTGTGACCTTATTCACATATCACAATAAACGACTGTGCAATGCAGATGGACAAGCATAGCAGCAACTAAAATACAGGGGACCTCATATGTAGAGCCTTAGTCCTAAACTGTAGTGAGGCCCAAAGATATAACAAGGCCCAGACACTAACAAGCAAGGGGTGTTGGAAACTAAATGTGGTGATCTGTGAAAACGTGAAAAAAAAAAAGGAATGCCACAATACGGTTAGTCATCTAAATCAGCCAAAATGATAGGATGCCATAGTGTTGGACACTTCTTCAAAAAAGCGGAGTCCATAAAAGCAATAATGTAGACATTGTCCCCAAATAATGGCAGCTTAATTGCAAGCCTAAGGAAACTGGCCCGTCTAGGAACTATCAAATATGCCAGCAACAGCAGTGAAATAAGGCAACCCACATGAGCTTACTAAAAGGACCCGACCTTGCTGGGATATGCCCGTATCAAATGGCAAGCAACATCGGGCAAAACCATGGGATGTGCTCACCTTCCGTTAAGTGATGGTGCTCCGTCGTAGACTCTGGAGGGAGTGACAGGCCACCCGTCCCGAGTGCCTTATATGCGGAAGTGAAATTAAACAGTGTGTCTACTGGGGATTGAATCCGACGTCCGCATGCGCGTGATGTTGAACATCAACGTGCGCGTGGGCGGTAGTCAGAGCAACGCGGAAAGGTCATTCCGCCCACATGTTGCCATGATACCTGGAGTAAACAAACAGAAGCGTGGAATATAACAAAGCGTCCTACGGCACATGCGTATTAAATACGCGGTTCCGCTACAAGTGTAAATCCATAGTTATCTGGACCCAACTAGGAGGTCCATAATCAGTGTCCCATATGTACAAACAGAGTTAACAACCTTGATATATTGGAAATGGTGGCAACTTACAGGATCGAACGGGCGTGTGGCATGAGAGACCAGTGAACAATGGCGAGAAAAACCCAAGCCATGAAGGAAGAACGGTCCATACTCAAAAATTCTCTTTCGTGCATGACCAGGAACCGTAGGGGTGCAATAAATGGGGGGGCCAAAAATGTAACAGGCAAGCCACAGAATATTATGATAGCTACGATATGCTCACATCCGGTAGTCATAGGATGTGAATGTATGAGCCCAAATTGGATAGCCATGGGGCACAAGCATATAAACCACCAGATGTAGTATAGAGCAGGGTGCTAATGTGAAATCAGAGTTGCAACATAAAAATACATGAATCAAATGGTGCACCAAGGTATATCATCGTTTAGACCAGTCTGATGGCTGCCCAATCTAAACACCCACCGCTGTTCCCTGTGAAACAATATTGCGTCTAAGGGACCCATATCTCTATGGTAGTGTGGTTTATCTAGGACCACCCATCTAAAGTCCTCCTCTGTGTTTCCTCGATCTAGGAAGTGGCGGGTGAGTTTGGTGTTAGATTTTCTGCGCTTGATGGAACTTCTGTGTTCAATCATCCTGGTTTTGTCCTTGTGGGTAGTCATGCCCATGTACTTCAGATTACAAGGGCACTGGATCAAGTAGATAACTGCCTCCGAGTTACAATTGGTGTGGTTGGTAAGCTTCCAGGGTGTTTTAAGTCCTAGATCCAATTGTATACTCTGTGTTGTTAGGTGACAACCCATGCACGTGCCGCAGGGAAAGTGGCCTTGTATAGGTGTGCCTGTCCAGATAGCACGTGGAATGTCTGTAGTACGGGGCTGACATGGTCCAGTGTGCACCAGGAGGTTGCTCAGGTTCCTACTGCATTTGAAGACAAACAAGGGTTTCTCACAAACCTTCTGGCCTTTATTCAGAATGTGCCAATTAGAGTTGACAGCCTTCTTGATTGTGTCACTTAGGTGGCTGTATGTACTCACACACCAGGCGACCTGAGGGGGCTTTGGTGTGGGTCTCTAGTAGCGCTTCCCGATTATTGTTGTGGGCCCTCTTATTTGCTCTGCGCGCTACATGAGAAGGATATTGTCGTCCACGAAGGTTCTCGCTAAGATTATTGGCATGTTCCTGGTATCTGGCCAATTCAGTGCAGTTCCTCCTGAGACGTAAAAATTGCCCCACCGGGAGGTTATCCCGGAGGGCTTGGGGATGAAAGCTTTTGAAGTTGAGGGCATTGCGGTCCATAGGCTTCTGGTACAGTTTCGTGTATATCTGCCCCTCTCTTGGATATAGTCTAAGATCAAGGAATGGAAGTGATTCTTTGTTTGACTCACATGTGAATCTGAGATGGACATTTAGGGAGTTAAGTCAGAAGGAGAACTCTTGCAGAGAAGACTGGTCGCCCTCCCAGATGACCAAAATGTCATTGATGTATCGCTTCCACAGCACAAGTTTGCTGTGGAAGGGATTCACCGCTGGATACATGTGGGTTTCCTCAAACCAATGCATGTATAGCTTGGCCATACTAGGGGCACAGGTGCTGCCCATAGAAGTGCCAGTCACCTGCCAGTAGAGTTGGTCCTCAAAGGAGAAAAAATTCTCTCTCATGGCAAGGGTGGCACAGTCCATGACAAAAGATGTTGGAGTCTGGTCACTGCGAGGGTTATGTAACAGAAGCTGTTCAATAGTCCTGAGGGTATCCTCTTGGGGGATATTAATGTATAACGCCTCAACGTCAAAGGAGGCCAGAAGGTGTATCTCAGGATCAAATTAAATGGTGGTCAAAAAGGACAGGACATGTTTAGTATCCTGAAGATATGATGGCATCTTAGCCACTATTGGCCTGAGGAACCAATCCACAAATTGTGACAGGGGTTCTAGAATAGAACGGATGTCCGATACAATGGGGCGGCCTGGTGGAGGTCTCTGGGCTTTATGTATTTTCGGCAGTATATAAAATGCCGGAATTCTGGGGAGCTAGATATCAGGAACTCTGCCTCACTCTTAGTGATCCAGCCAGACTCTGCAGCCTTGTTGACAATGTTGGAGATAGTTTTTTGAAGTCTAGGTGTACGGTCACGTGCAATCGGCTTGTAATATTTGGTGTCCTGTAGCTGGCGTAGACACTCAGCACGGTACATCACAGCATCCATAACGACTGTTGCTCCACCCTTGTCGGCTGGCTTAATAACAATCCGGGGATCCGATCCCAATTCCTGTGAGCACCGTTCCTCCTCCCTAGTCAGATTGAAAAAGGGGCGTCAAGCTGATCCCTTGTTAGAGTTGAAGGACTGCAAAACTGCTTTTTCAAAAGTAGCCACCTCAGGTGGTAATTGTTGCAATGTTGGAAGAAATGTGGACTTATTCCTAAGGCCCGTATTACAGGGTGTGTCCGGTCTGGTGTCAGCAGGGTCATCAACGAAAAAGGACAAACGTATCTTCCGGAAGAAGGCAAAGAGTTCCTGATGCGTTTTGAAATCGTCACCCATATAGGTAGGCACAAAACCCAGCCCTTTCTCAAGTACTTCTGTCTCGAGTGGAGATAAAAGTCTCTGGCTCAGGTTGACTATTAAGTCGTTGCTGCGCTGGGAGGCGCGCTTGTCATGCTCTGCGTGATCCATTGTTCTAGGGCAGGATCCCACTGTACCTAGGGTCTCTGTTGTTCCAGTCGCGTATCCTGTGAGTGACCTCTGTTGCCTCTTCGTCGTCCTCTTCGTCCTCTGTCCTGACCTAAAAAAGGCGCTTGGTAACCTGGTCCATGATATGGAAATGGTTATGTTATGTTATGTTAAGGATATTTATTGAGCGCTCGATTACCCGAGGGTGTCCTGGCGCTAGTTACCACTCCGTCGGCCAAAGCAAGAACAGGCAGGTTATTTATCAAACAGCCACGTCTTCAGGCCCCTCCTGAAGACCAGCAGGTCTGTTGTATTTCTGAGATGGACTGGAAGATCATTCCAGGCCCTAGCTGCCCCCACAATAAAGCCTCGGTCGCCCCACCTCGCCCTTTTTGTGGCTGGGACTTTGACCAACCTGGCCCCAGATGACCGTAAGTTTCTGTTTGGCAAATACCACTTGAACTGTTGTTGTAGGTAAGCTGGTCCTCTTCCCTGAAGTGCTTTGAAAACCGTGCACAGGGATTTAAAACGCACACGGTTCCTCACCGGGAGCCAATGTAGTTTTCTGATTTCGTTAGAAATAGGAGCAAACTTAGGGGTCCCCGTAAGTAGCCTTGCAGCGGCATTCTGAAGCCTCTGTAATTTATTCATAGAGCGTTCCATAATGTTAAGGTAGAGGCTATTGCAGTAATCAAGCCTTGACAGGACTAGCGCGGAGACCACCGTTTGCCTTCTGTCAAGTGGTAGAAAGGGTCATATTTTTTTTACTGTTCTGATTACATGCGCTGTGGAAGAGGCAACAGCGTTGACTTGGTCCCCAAAGTTCAGATTCTCATCAACTATCACTCCCAAGTTTTCAGCCTTCTTCACAGGAGCAGGGAGGGGACCCATAGATGATGGCCACCAGATCGGAGTCCAGAAGTTGACATCATTTCCGAATAGCACCACTTCCGTCTTCCCTGCATTCAATTTGAGGCAGTTTTCTTCCATCCAACTGCCCACTGATTTCATGCAGAGTTGGAAGCGGCTATCTATGCCCGTCTCCTGACCTGGGAGCAGGGACACCACAATTTGGGTGTCGTCCGCATAGGAGGTGAGCTCAAACCCAAACTTCCTAATAATAGGCCCAAGCGAGGAGACATAAACATTGAATAACGTGGGGCTCAACGATGAGCCTTGAGGGACCCCACAAGGTAAAATGAAGGGTTTAGATTTGAAATCCCCCAAGGATACAGTTTGTACTCTCCCTGTCAAAAATGACTGAATAAGTTTCCAGGCCTTTCCTTGAACCCCAGTCGCCCTTAACCGGTCCATCAGAAGATCATGATGGACCGTATCGAAGGCCGCAGAGAGATCCAAGAGGACCAAGGCGGCTTTGCCCCCCTGATCCACCCCCTTCCTGATCTCATCTGTGGCCTTAATAAGGGCTGATTCTGTGCTGTGTTCCACTCTGAACCCATACTGAGTGGGATCCAAAGCATGAGTATCGCAAAGAAAAACACTTAGTTGTGTATTCAAAGCCTTTTCTATTATTTTGGCGGGCAAGGGGAGCCTAGAAATTGGGCGAAAGCTGTTAGGGTCCTTGGGATCCAGACTGGGCTTTTTCAGAAGGGGTACAATTGAGGCCACCTTCCAAACTTTAGGGAAGTGTCCAGTTTCAATCATTGAATTAAAAATGGGCAGAAGCGCAGAGATGACAGGTTCCATAGCTAGTTTGGTCACTTCGGCCGGGCAGGGGTCCTGAGGAGACCCAGACCTTACTGCCAGGAGCAGGTTACGGATATTCTCCGTTGATGGTAGGTCGAACTTATCAAGAGTGCGCAGAGCCCTATCTTCATTGGCTCCAGGCCTCCCAACTTTGCGTGGAACGTTAAACACTGAGAAAATGCTCTCCACTTTATTTAAAAAGAAGTCGGCCAGGTCATCACAAAGTTCCTGACTTGACTGCACCTTAGCTGGATGCGGCGAGGCCAAGTTAGAAACAGTCCTAAAAAGTTCTTTGGTTGACTTCTTTGCTAAATCAATTTGATTGACAAAGAACCTTTGCTTGGCCAAGAACACAAGTTGTTTGTAGGTCACAAGGCTACTTTTGTAGGCCTTCTTTTCTGTTTCCCCATATTCTTTCCTCCAACTCCGCTCGAATTTTTTACATTTAATTTTTTCCAGCCTCAAGTCGTCCGTGAACCAAGGGGCGGAGGGAGCGATTCTTCTGGGAAAAAGGGTTCTTTCTGGGGCCACTATACCACAGGCTTTCCCCAGCCAGTCCGTATATACAATGGCCCCTTCCTCTGGCCCTGCAAATCCCTGGACAGCAGTCGACTTAAGAAGAGTCTGGAAGACATCCCCATCCACTTTGTTCCAAGCTCTACCCACTACCTGCCTCTCACTGCAAGCCCCACTACTGCACTGGTCCCTAAGACCAATCTCAAATAGGACCACCGCGTGGTCAGTCCAAACCAGGGGCAAAGCCCTGGTAAACCGAAGGCCAGGATGGTTAGAAAAGATCCCATCCAGGGTATGTCCTGCCACATGAGTAGGGCCGGTAACAATCTGCTGGAGGTCTGCGCTCTTCATTGCGTCTATTAGGATCATAGTATCCTGATCTGATGTGGCCTCAAGGTGGAAATTAAAATCCCCAAGTATAGTATAGGTCTCATTACCAATGCTATCTTCCAACAGATTGCTGATGGAAGCATTAAAGGCACTCCTAGCCCCAGGTGGTCTATAGATTAGGATCCCTTTAAAAGTGTGATGAGGCGCTAGACAGAGACTAAAGAAAAGTGCTTCGCATGCGGGGAAAGAGACGGGCCGAAAGAGCGTCTTCATAGAGCTCGGATAAATCACAGCCAGACCGCCCCCTTTCCTAAGTGGCCTGTTCAAAGTGTGGCATGAAAACCCAGTCGGGGTGGCTATCGCCAGGTCTGGCCCTGATGCTTCATCCGTCCAGGTTTCGGTAATGAAGGCCAGTTTAATTTCCCTGTCCTCGAAAAGCCTGGCACATTCAAGGCTATGCTTAATCAATGATCTAGCATTTAGCAGGATGCAATTAAGAGCCGGCGTTTCTAGGCCCACTGTCGTGTCTTTCGCCTCCTTTTTAACACTAATACCTTGATAAAGGATGTTTGGGAGTGTCGCGAGGCAGTGTGGGCAGGTCATTGGGACTAGGGCCGGCTTCTCATCAAATTTAAGGCAAACACATTCTGAACATTTGGCACCAGGGTTCAAGGCGAGAAGCCCTGTTTTAGAATATTGGAAATTGGTGATTTTACCTAGCAACATACCAGCAGGGTTCCAAGCGCCGAGCCCTGGCCGAGCGCGGACGGGCTTGCCTTTGGCGGGCCCGCTGCGCGCGTCCGCTGCGCGCTCGCGCCAGCCTCGTTCTTTATGGTGTAGTGATGGTGGAGCACTAGACTGCACCCAGTACTAGCCCCAAGATGGCGGCCCCCGCTAACCCGGTAAGTTGCAAACTCGGCTTTAAAACCGAGCGAAAGCCCCCCCTGCAGTCCTTAAAAACATATCAACACACCTGCATAAAACGTCCTGTATTTTTAAAATACAATAAAAACAATGTGCAAAAAAACGCTAAACAGTACAAGCAACCTCCTACTATCTCCCGGCTCAAGCCTCAGGAGAGATAATGCTGCGCGCTCGCGCCAGCCTCGTTCTTTATGGTGTAGTGATGGTAGAGCACTAGACTGCACCCAGTACTAGCCCCAAGATGGCGGCCCCCGCTAACCCGGTAAGTTGCAAACTCGGCTTTAAAACCGAGCGAAAGCCCCCCTGCAGTCCTTAAAAATAGATCAACACACCTGCATAAAACGTCCTGTATTTTTAAAATACAATAAAAACAATGTGCAAAAAAACGCTAAACAGTACAAGCAACCTCCTACTATCTCCCGGCTCAAGCCTCAGGAGATATGGATGTGGGTGGAAGGGCCAAGGTTGTGGTGGCCACCACGGCGTCGGTTGTGGCATAGGGGTAAAATTACCACGTCCTCTCATCGGTCTAGTACGATACGAAGAATCTGAATCACTGGAGCCTGAGTCCTCTGACTGGCTCCAATCATCCAAATTGGATGTCCATTCGTCCGTATTACGACGCCAGCCTCGGGCTCCTCTCCGGTTGTTCTTCTTGACCTGTTGTGTGACATAATCATCGGAAACATATAGGTAGATAATTTCTTGGGTGAATCTATCCATATCTTTTTTAAGCTTATTCACCTTGTATTTTATAAGGTCCTCCTTGGTTTCATTGAGTGTCTTGGTGATCTCTTCCAAACGTTTTTTGTAGAAGGTCTGCTGTTTCCTTCGCCGTATTGATCAGCAGAACTAGCCAGTCCCTCGAACATTTCTAAGCAATTTTGGACCAGTTGATCTTAAACACTTTGTTGTCCAGTAACAATTTGGGGGCATTAGAGACAATAAGGCCCTGCGGGGCTATATTGGCTCTCAAGTATTCTGTTAGAATAGCTGCTTGTAAGGCTGTCCGTATGTGTTGTCTGTTCAGATTAGTAAGTTTATTCCACTCCTCAGTTTGTGCTAGTGTCTGTGAGATCTGTGTGTCTAAAATACTAGGTGTCTGTAAAATGGCCTGTACCATTTCTTCGACAAATGCTAGGCCTGAACTCTCGGTCATGTTTCCTAGTCTTGTCAAATCCTTCATTAGGAGTTTACAAGGGAGAAAAACCACCTCTAATGTGAATCTAGAAGGAGAAAAGACTAATAAACACTAAACGACCCACAGTCCAGAAGGCTGTTCAAATATAACTCTCACACAGGGGGTCAAAAGGAAGTAAGCGCTACGAAATAGAGTCATCTATCCCATACTACTTCCAAACAATTGTTACTCACACAAGATATAGGGTAGCAGGGTGCAACTAGGAAAAGGCTGTGGCAGGGAGGGGGCACAAAGCGTGTTTGGACGAAAACCCTCCCTCACCCGAGGGTGACATGCTTCATCATTGGGTTCCTCCAACACACTGGGACCCAAGGTACCCAGTGTGGGCTACAACTTCCCCGCAGGGAAGGAGCAGGAGTGCTTTATATAAAGCACGTAAGATTTCAATACCTCAAGGGTGATAGTGAGGGGCAGAGTGCAACAAAAAGGTGTGTGTTTAAAACTATCTCTTATGTCACTCTGCTAGAACAAACTTGCAAAAGTAAAATAAGAAAAATACGATGAGGGTGTTTTATGGACGACTGTGTCCAAAGGAAGCGAAGAGGTCGAGCAAGATCAGGTCTGCTGTTTTTCTTCAGTTGGTGGCTGGGATGAGTGCTGTTTCGGTGCTCTGGTTCTTTCAGCATCCTGATTGACTGGTGTCTAGAAGATGGTGAAGTTCAAGGCGGGCTGCAAGTTGCATGTTGATGGCCTTCTCCATCACTTAGGCAGGATAGGGGAGCAGGGAGATAGGTCAGAAGTAGCTCAGATGATTCAGGTTGGCTGTGGGCTTCTCAAAGAGGGTCTTGGTTTCTGAAAGTTTCCATTCATCCAGGAAAGTGGCGGACATGATGGAGGTATGGTTGATGTGGGTCAGGGTGGTGCTGATTGGTGATATTTCCAGATTGCAGACGTGGTGGGAGCATGGACCCATAGGTCCCCTGTGAAAGAAAAGAAGAAGAAAAATAGTGCAGGGAGAACAAATGAGTCAGGGGTACTAGCATAAAATTATCCAGGAATCATAGGAATGCTACAGCTAACTCAAGCAGAATGATTAAGACTATGTACTCACTGTTTGAGGAATGTGCCTCAAGTTGTATATCAAATATATACAGTATTGGGAAGCAATCAATGGTCGTAGTTTCTATGAAGCCACAGGTGGGTTATTAATCATCACTACATCCTGTGTGAGGAAAGATCCCCAAATGCCTCAGAAGAACCCCCTTGGTCATTCAGCATTAGACTGTTGGTGTACCATAGTTTCAAGCCATTAATTTAGGGTAGGTGCTATATGGACTGTTCATTTACACAGGAGGTACAGTTTTGCTGCTGCCAGAGCAGAGTGCATCCATCTTTTGGTGATTAATTAGTTCTGGAATTTCTTGTGTATCATGCAGAGTAGCCAGGGCTCCTGAAAAAGTAAGAGGGTGGTCCTAGTTCTCCTTAATCATTTTCACAATTTGAGTCAAGAAGGGTTGGACTGTAGGGCAGGACCAGTAGATATGTAAAATATCACAGTTGGCTTGTTTACATTTCCAGAATTTGGAAATGGGGGCCAATTTTGCCCTGTACAGTTAACTGGGGACTAGTGCCAGTCCTGAATGATCATAAAGCAACTAAAGTTCATATTAGTTGGGACTAATCCAGAGAGGAGTACTGTACTTGAAGACGTCACTGCCATCTATACTGAAGAAGATACTCCAATGGGTTGAAAAAGAGTTTCAGTATTAGGAGATCCTAAGGGCCAGAGACTTTTATCTTTTGTATTGGCTCATCAAACTAGATAGGAATAAATTATAGGATTGTGGGTTCATTCAGTTGATTTTTGGTGCAATTGCTGCAATTGGAGGCAACATCTGACTTGTAGGTATTTCCAGAAATGTGGTCTCATAAGGCGATATTCCTTGTTACGGTCTTTAAAGGATATAATTGACCCATCTTTCAGTATATGCTTCACCTCTGAGATACCTTTAGTCTTCCAATCTGACCAAGAGAAGTGTGCCCTATCAATTGTATTAGCTTTATGATGAAGAAAAACATGTTCCTTCAGCAGGGCTTGTGTTGACTTCCAAACAGCGTTTGTTAGAACTGACAGCTTTAGGGTGGTCTCCCCCAAACGTTTTGCCTGCTTAACTCCACTTTGACTTTATTCTTTTTGTTGGCCATAGGACTCTCTTTACTAGTGCTAATCAGTGCTAAAGTGTGTGTGCTTCTCCCCTAAACATGGTTTCATTGACTTATCCACAATTGGTGTATTTAATGCACCTATAAGTCCCTAGTAGAGGGTACTACCTGTGCCTAGGGCATGTAAATTAAATCCTGCTAGTGGGTCCTCTGTGTTGTTTTTTATTTGTATTCTTCGTCAGTATATACAAATGAGCACCACCAAGGGATTTCGCCTTATCACAGGCTTCCTCAGGGCTGCAAACATGAAGAAAACACAAAATAATCACATATTGTCCATCATATCTACACAGGTGCATGTTCCTGGAGCACATAGTTCTTAGCAGTCTTGCAATTCGGCTTGGTTTGTGGATAGGCCTGGGTGGAGCTTGTAGAGTTTCACTCCGTGGAATTCTGCGGAGTTACCGAAAAACTCAGCTAAATTCCCCAGAATTCCGCGAGGGGGCAGGGTTACCCTGTCATTTGATTGCGAAATTATGTCAAAAGAATTCTAGAGCGATCTGTGAAGTGCTGGGAGCAGAAGGTCAAAACAGACCTGGGCAGGGAAAGGATTGAGCCACACAGGGAAATAATCACTCAGACACATGACGCATACCCGATCCGTTCATAGACAGGCACCAAACTGACCCATGCAGCAGAACCGAGCATCCATGGGGTGAGCTTCCCTACACACAGCGGGGGCCATCATATAGATAGAAATGCATGGACTGCATGGTGGAAGGGAGGATTGTCAGGCAGAGCCCAATGCACACTGGTAAAGAACTGATCCAAACAGTGTCACACTAGGGTGAGCCACCCTGCACACCATGGAAGCCATCTTGTAGAAGGAAATGCACTGGCTGCATGGTTGGAGGACTGTCAGGTAGGGTCTAATAAGCACTGGGAAAGAAATGACCCAAACAGTCACGGAACCGAGTCACACTAGGGTGAGCCATCCTCCACACCATGGGGGCCATCCTGTACAAGGAAATGCACGCACTGCACGGTTGAAGGACTGTCAGGCAGGGCTCAATCTGCACTGATAAAGAAGTGGCCTGACCTCTTCTTGCATGCTCTTTAAGCGGTAACAGCAGCTAAATGCCACTGAGTACTGCAGTCACTAATGTGGGAGACTACAATGAAAAAGTATGTAGCCAATGATCGATGATTATTGCATCGAGTTGTTTTATAGCATTTGTTTAGCGATTATTACCACTGTCTGGGACACTGAAGAGCTTGCCTTCATGGGTAGCACTCTTCACCATGTAGGTGTGGCTCGAAGTGTATTGCTTTGAGCCTACATAAAAAAGCATGTTTGTAACATGTGCGAAGACCAGTGAGGTGTGGTTATCATGTTATTTAATGCAGCCCATGGCGGTTTGATGGCTGCATAAGTACGTGAGGCCAGTGATTTCGAAATAAGTAATGCAAATGGTGCAAGCTACACGAGACTCTGTGAAGTGGATAATGGTTTGGGAATACTGTTTAGACACGATTAAGGGAATGGCACATTTCTATTTTTATGCAGGTTCCCAGAGCTGAAAGAAGTAAGTGAAAGTATGTTGTGGTCCACGCATGCATGAGGACCACTAGGGAGATGGAATGGGAAAATTGTACAGTGTGTCATGCAGAAGGGGAGAGGTAAAGAAGATAGAAGGCCTCAGTGTCCGAAGTGAGACCTGTACAGAGTCAGCACTGACCTTCCTCCATTTGCAACACCATTCAAAGTGAAAACCCATTCCATCCCTATCACCTCTCAAAGTCTCCTCACAAGAATACAAGCCTGCTGCACCCTGGCTACTGAAAGAGTGTCCTAGTTCCACTTCCCTCAGCAGGTTTCCAAACTTTCCAACTGGTCACACTCCATTGCAAAGCTCTGCCCATACCTACACAGAAGTATCGAGCGGCAATACAACACACCTTAAACTCCAGGCATGCATTCACTTTTTTTTGTTTGGTCTGGGCAGGCATCGGTATTGTCTGGAAGAAGATGACATGATCACTGAAGATACTTCAATGGCTACTCCTTTGGTTAGTATAGCTGAAAAGAATTCATTGCTTGATGGAATAAAGTGGTTCCCATGAGCTCATACAGATCTCTGGGCAGGAGGCAAGATTTCGGTACACTTTTTAAGTCAACTATTTTTTTCAGGGAAGTGGGGCTGACAACAATGTAGCATTTAAGTAACCCTGGGCGGTGAACTACGCTACGCTCGAGGAATTTGCAAAGTTACGGTAACTTCGCGATTCGCGTAGAACGCGAAGTTACCGTGCACTACGCAATTTGCGGCATAGCGTAGCTGCTTTTCTTCTTCGCGCGCTCAATATACGTTCTCGCGCGCGCGGTAACGACCTACCGTGATTCTGCGTTCGCCGACGCGACTTCCTATCCGTTCGCGGGCGCCACGAGATTTGGAATCCGGCCGCACGATCCTGCGAGAGTGTGCGAACACGTCATTCGGACGCGCGATCTGACTTCCGGCGGCAGTGTTGGTAAGATTGCGATCCCGAACACGAAGAAACTACAATCTGGCGAAGAATATATCTCGAGCATCATAAAACCTTCTCGAAAATGATGAATTAGTTCATTTTGCACAAAAACTCCTCAGGTTGTCATTTAGAGATGTAGTTTGGTGAGCAAGGAGTCCTTTTTCTTTTTTTCCAAGAGGAAGGAAGTGCCCCTGATTCTCAAACTTCCTGTTCCTGTCCAGCAGGCTCCTCCCAGTGTTTTGTCCATGTGCTGTTCACTTTCATTTGGATTTGGAGCTGGAAGGATCACTTTTTGTGTCTGTCTGCTGCATCATATCATTGGATTGGATTTGAGGACTCTTGGATTTGAGATTTTACAAGTAAGTTGGAGAATTGGTGTACTTGTTTGTTTGATTGGGGCTTGTTTGTACCTACATTTTTTGGGGGATTTCCATAGTTTTTAAAATGTATTGTTGTGGCCTGTAGTTTCGGCAGGGGCCTAGTTGTTTTTCTTTGATTGGAATTTCAGCCAGTAGGCCCGGACTAGAGCCAGAGGTACCCATGGGTGCATGTTTCTGTGGTGTCTGTTGAATTTAAAGTTTAAACATCATGTAGGCCGGGCATCCATGGATGGCATTGTTTTGAATTGGTAAAAGTGGTTTTTGGGGCGTATTTTATTTTTTTGGGTGTTTGTTAAATAAATAGGCCTTTTCAGCCAGTAGGTAACCCTGGGCGTTCAGCTCGCGGACTTTGGGCAAGTCCGCACTGCGCGACAACGCGGACTTACACTTATCTTCTTCGCGCGCTCAATGTACGTTTTCGCGCGCGCGATAACGACTTTTTGTGACGATTGCGATGCCGAACACGCAGAATTTACAATCTGGCGAACAATATCTCTCGATCATCATAAAACCTTCTCAAAAATGTTGATTTAGTTCATTTTGCACAAAAAACTCCTCAGGTTGTCATTTAGATGTAGTTTGGTGAGCAAGGAGTCACTTTGTTTTTGTTTTACAATTTTTTCCAAGAGGTAGCAAGTTGCCCAGAGTCTCCAACTGCCTGGTCCTGCCCTTTGTCTTCACTTTTTTGTTATTTTGGGTGGCCTGGCCATGTGGGTGGCGGCCATTTTGTAAAGCCAGCCACTATGCTTTTGCCATAGGCCTGCATTGTCTGTCTTGTGTTCCTTTTCTTGTTGTTCTGGGTGGCCTGGCCATGTGTTGGCGGCCATTTTGTGTGAACAGCCACTGTGCTTTTGCCATAGGCCTCCAAGCTTGCGGCCTAGTGTGCCAGTAGGCCCGGAGGTAGTCATCCTCATGGGTGCATAAAAACTGTTTCTGTGTTGTCTGTTGAATTGTAACATAATTTAGGCCATGGATGGCATTGGATTGATTTACAAAATGTGGGTTTTGGGGTGGTATTTTATTTTTTTGGGTGTTTGTTAAATAAATAGGCCTTTTCAGCCAGTAGGTAACCCTGGGCGTTCAGCTCGCGGACTTTGGGCAAGTCCGCACTGCGCGACAACGCGGACTTACACTTTTTATCTTCTTCGCGCGCTCAATGTACGTTTTCGCACGCGCGATAACGACTTTTTGTGACGATCGCGATGCCGAACACGCAGAATTTACAATCTGGCGAACAATATCTCTCGAGCATCATAAAACCTTCTCGAAAATGTTGATTTAGTTCATTTTGCACAAAAAACTCCTCAGGTTGTCATTTAGATGTAGTTTGGTGAGCAAAAAGTCACTTTTTTTTGTTTTACAATTTTTTCCAAGAGGTAGCAAGTTGCCCAGAGTCTCCAACTGCCTGGTCCTGTCCTTTGTCTTCACTTTTTTGTTATTTTGGGTGGCCTGGCCATGTGGGTGGTGGCCATTTTGTAAAGCCAGCCACTGTGCTTTTGCCATAGGCCTCCAAGCTTGCGGCCCAGTATGCCAGTAGGCCCAGAGGTAGTCACCATGGGTGCATAAAACTGTTTCTGTGTAGTCTGTGGAATTTTGACATCATTTAGGCCATGGATGGCATTAAATTGATTCAATTGAATTGCAAAATGTGTTTTTTTTGGAGGGTCTGACTATTTCACTTTTTGGGTGTGTTAAATAAATGCCTTTTTTGCGTGTGTACTGTGTAATTATAATTGTGTTGTTGTAGTGGTTGTCTAACTTTCCAAAGTGTTTTTAGCCATGTGGATTTTAGTTTTTGCATTAAAGCTGTGTGTGTTTTATAAGGCATCCTTTGTCTGCCCATATATAGGCCTGCTTGAGTTCATTGTTTGCCGTGCCTTGTGCCTGTGAGTCACCATGTTTCTGGGGGCCATTTTGTTGTGGTAGTTATTAGTGTGCTGTTTTTGCCACATAGGCCTGCGTGTCTTTCCATTGTTCCTCTTGTCTTACTGCTTCCAAATCCATCCCCATTGCCAGCTGCAGCTCCCTGATGCTGCTATATAATACATCCCACGTGATGCACAAATTTAGGCCAAACATGCTCCAGTACATTTTAGTTTTTGTTCTTTACTATTCTTATTCTTCCAGAGTGTACACTAGCACTACACAGTAGCCAGGAAAGCCCTGGCCTTGTTGTCAACGTCTCATAAATGGCTAGACTGTGTGTTGTTGTTCACAGAGTTTCTGAAATTTAATAATTGAGGCCACCACACACTAAGTTCTATATTCTATTTGTTTGATTTGTGCTATGTTTGACTGATGTTCTGGCTTTTTTGCTTTTAGGTGCACAAAGACTGAGGAGGAGGTGTGTCTCTCATCATTGCCTGTTGCACTTCCAGACAGACATCCTGCTGCTGTACACACAACACAACGTGACGTGTGACCTGACCAGACATCTCTGCAACTGAGTGCTGCTGACATCTGAAGAAGATGGGCCCAAAGAAAGCAGGTACCAGGTCCTCCAGTACCAAGAAAGTTGCTATTGAGAAGAAGAAGGAACAGAAGAAGCAAGTGACACTGAAGTCTGGTGTGCCGGCCAATACCTTTTTGGGAAAAAAAATTGCGCCTGCAGCAGCAGTGTCCGGGGGGCAAGCTGGGGGCAGCACCTCCGCATCAGTGGACCCAACCCACCAACCCAGGCCCAAGCACATGAGTGTGGAAGAGGGAGCCAGCCTAATGGTGGAAAGCAGTGATGCTGAGCCGGAGATAAACTTATCGCTATCTCAAAGTAGTACCCAATCAACGCAGGAGGAAACACAGCAGATAAGTGGTCAACAACAACAGCCGCAACCACCGCCCGCAATAGTAGTTGTTGTTCCTCCTGAAGTAGGGGCAGTTCAGGAAATTGAGCCTCATGCAGAGGTAGAAGAAGAAGCCACTCATTCAGAAGATCCATTGTCTTCCAAATCCCCAGCAAGGAAAAGGAGGGGTAGTCCATCAAGTTCTTCGCCAAGCCCCCTTCTGATGATCTAGATGCCACTTGGAAGCCACAAACTGAGTCTGAGAGGGAGCCACGTTCCAAGACCAAGCTAGGGAAAAGGAAGGTTCCGGAAAGCCTTACATTTATGGAGGTCGATGTAGAACAGCAAGATGATGATGATGACGACGAGCCAGTCATCACGAACATCACTCCCGGCCCCGAGGAGATGGAGACCAACATTCTTACCCTATCCAAAATCGCTGCGAGGGATGTAGCACGCATACCTCCACAGGTAACACCAACACGAACTACAGCTTCCATATTTGCATTAGCAAAGGCCCGGCAGCGACCTACATCCAGCACAACCACCACCTCTGTAGGAGTAGGTAGTGGTACAGCAGCACAGAGTCAAATTCAACACACACCCTACAGATCATCCGGCATTGGAAGTGGCACCTCCAGCAGGAGGCCAAAGTTAAGCTCCCCAGTTTGGAACTTCTTTACGGTTAGCGAAAAGGAGGAGAACATTGCTATATGCTCCATTTGTAATACCTCTGTTAGTCGTGGTAAGCTTGGTACAAACTATGGTACCGGAGGCCAAATGACCCATCTGAAAAAACACCACTTGATCAGCTGGGAGGACCACCTTCGCGCCAGAAAAAAAACTGCAACCATTGATGTTGGTGGGGATAAAGGAGTAGAAGAAGAAGATCCGATCACGGTGGAAGAGGAAGGACAGGGAGACATTCTCTCTGGTAGTGGTACACAAGGTGTCCCTGACCCCAGCAGTGCAGTCTTAACGTTGCACACATCTTCAGCAACATCTCAGTGGCACAAGAGTAAGAGTCAGCCGGAGACACCAAGAAGTACCAGGTCCGCACTACCAAAAAGTGCGTTGAGCCTAAGAGAAAGGAAAACCATGCAGCCTACCATTATCAGCATGTTTGGGGGTGAGGGGCAGTACGAACGCAACCACCCAATAGCACGTTTGTACAATGCGAAGCTGGCTAAAATGTTAGCACTGGACCTTCTCCCTTTTTCTTTTGTTGAAGGGGTGGGTTTTGTGGAATTTGTGTCAACCATCTGCCCAAAATGGCATGTTCCCAGCCGCTACTATTTTGCCAGAGTTGCAGTTCCAGCACTACATCACGACGTGCTGGAATTGCTAGGAAAGGCCTTGAAGCAAAGTGCTGTTCACAGTATCCACCTGACTACAGACATGTGGACCAGTTGCCAAGCCACGGATTACATGTGCATCACTGCACACTGGATCTGTTTTGCGGGGGTTAGAGAACAGGTATCTGCTGGTGTTGATACTGCAGAGATTTTTCATGCCACTCGCAAACATGCAACTGTAGCCATGTTTGCCATGGAGAAATCTCATACTGCTGCAAACATTTTGGAAGAGTTTAACACCAAGGTCTTTGAGTGGCTGCGCCCAAGAGGGCTTACGATTGGTTTTGTTGCCACGGACAACGGCAGTAATGTAGTTTTGGCCATGCGCAATGGTGGCTATTTCAGGGTCCCATGTTTGGCACACTGCATTAACATTGTTGTTCAAGACTTTTTGAAAAATGAATCCAAAGTCAGCAACTTACTGGTCACCTGCAGAAGAATATGCACACATTTCAACCATTCTTTTAAAGCCCGGAAGCAGCTGAGGGTCATTCAACGTGAGCATAAAATGCCAGTCAAAGCGCTCATCCAGGAGGTGCCAACACGTTGGAACTCAACTTATTACATGCTTGATCGTCTGTTTGAACTGTACATACCACTCAATGCTTATGTCATGCAAAGATTAGGGGAACCTACTGTGAAAGGCATGACCGTTGAGATGGCTCAATGGGACCTCATTAAATGCCTGACTGAGATGCTACTTCCTTTTGAGATCTTCACACGTGAATTCAGCAGGGAGGACTGTACTATGGGCCAAGCTATCCCATTGTTGCACATGCTAGAGCAACAGCTGAAGGATGTGGCTGAAACGTACGCAGGTGTGGATGACAAACAAGACGCATATCATTTGGCGGAGACCTTAGCCGCTCGCTTATCGGAAAATACAAGGATTAAAAATAAAATTTTGTCACAACCACATTACATTAGTGCCACAATTTTGGATCCACGGTACAAAGTATTTCTGAACAGCAAGGCAGTAATTCCTTTTTCGGAAGTGGATGTTGCCAACTACAAAACTTTGATAGCTAAGGAAGCCACTATTTTCGAAAGAGAACGGCTGTTAATTACAAGCCCCCCACCCCAGGCCATAACCAGTACTACAGGGCATCCAGAGTCAAGTTCTACTTCGGAGCCTGAGGGCAGTGCATTTGCCTCCCAGCAGTCACCTACACCAACAATAACATCAAGAACAGGATCATCCACAGCACAATGTGCAACTGATTGGTTTCTACAGCAGGGGTATGGTAAGTCCAGTGCTGATGCAAAGGCAAAACAGGCCGAGCACATCGGAGCACCCCTGAACATTGAGCGGATGGATCCAGGCCTATCTGGATGACCCAACAGAGGTCTTCATGGATCGAAACCCATTGGTGTATTGGTATGGGAAAAGAAGCCAATGGACAGTGCTCAGCAGGCTGGCGATAAAGTATCTGGCTTCCCCTGTCGCAAGTGTCTCTTCTGAGCGTGTTTTCAGTGCTGCTGGTGCCATTGTAACTTCGAAAAGGACCAGTCTCTCGGCCCAAAGCGTGGAGAGGTTAACCATGATCAAAATGAATCAGCACTTTATACCACCGGATTACAAAATACGTGAATCACAGCAGGAAGAGGAGAGCGACTTGGATGACGTAAATAGTGCGTTACAGGACCTACTTCTGTCCGAACCACCAGAGTTTGAGGACGAGCTCCTCTTCCCTGACAACTAGGCTTTCAAATTGTTACTTTCTTCCTTCCTTTATGTGTCTGTGTATCTGTCTTTCTGGTTCAAATCACAACAAATCCATCACCACCGTCTTCTCTTTTATTTCCCTATTGGAGTTGGATGTCTGTGCATTTAACTGTCCACTCTTCAGAGTCCTGCTTCATCTTCCTGTCTCGCACAAGTACATTTCCATCAAGCCAGACATTAGTACAAGAAATGTTGCCTTTACCAGTCCCGCCTCCATAAGAAGTGAAACGTGACTATAGCTATCCTCCGTTTTGTTTTCGAGCCGAAACTCATCAGTGTCCGAAGGCTACAGCCTCAGCAGGCATCCAAAGGTCCTCACTGTCAGGACAGAAGGTACTTGGCAGAGAAAGACAAGAGACTCTTCGAAGAAACTTGCTGACATTTGTGCAAACTCAAATGACCATCAATGAGCGCTACCCAGGCCGCGGCCCATCATCACAGTGCTGACCATGGGAAGCAACTTAAACTGTGACAAAGTGCCACAGAAGAATAAGACGAAAACCGAAACAGCGACTAACACTCAAAATGAATGTGGACTGGAGTAATGATGAGGCCACTGCCCCGTAAAAAAAATAACAACTGTCAGAACTAGGCATCTGATGATCTGACAGCCAAAGAGAAGAGCAAGACAGGTAATGATGGAATGCATTGGATGCTTGCAGACTCTGAGCGATTGCTGTTGTTTGTTGTTGATGTTGTGCATGAAGTCGAACTCTACTCTACTAGTTAATCTACAAAATGACTCAAGTCAGTGACAGTCAATGTTTCCCTTCTTGTTGTTTAATAACCAAATTGTACTCCTACTACTGCAGGTGCAGGCCAATATCTGTTGCAATTTTTTAATATGGAATATGGACTTAATCGGAGTCACTACAGACTGAGTTGTAGTTGGACAACACGTACCACACCATGATGATGACCATACTATCTTTGCACGCAGTCATTCAGTTGGATCGGAGATGATTCAAGGAATAACTGCATTTCATGAAGTGGCATAAGGTAAACATAAACACAACAATTCAACAAGAAAGTAAACACAGCAGACCTACATGTCCATGTAGTGGTGTGTAGTCGAGTGTAGTGATGACTCACAGCGGCGCATTGATTTTGTCACTTAATTAGGAAAATGCTAAGTTGCTGTGTATGCCTTTTGTCTGGCTATGTCAAAAATTAAGGTAAATGGAGGTTGGGTCACTGGCTGGTGCTGTGGTGGGCCTGTTCTGTCCTGTTGTTGTTGTAGCTTAATGCTGTAAACAGAATCTACACGATATATCCAAGCCGCCTCACTCTGAAAGTGTTCTCTCTTCTCTTCTTGGACTCCACCGTAATTGATGTTTTTTTTTATTCATTGATTTTTCAATACCCCTTTTGTTTTTCCATCTAGACGTTACAGGCCGGCCTTTACCCTGTGCTTGCTATACTGGGAGACACAACTCACATTTACCTTACCAATCGGCATCAGGAAGGCCACCAAGATTGATGTGCGGAGCGTCCATGGAAGATAGGACCAAGAGGAAGGACGAGATTCCACTCCACAATTTGAGCATGATAATACAGTAACTTTAGTATCATTCATCATTCATCTTTTAATTAATTTGAATCCTTTTTTCTCTTCAATCATTAGGACTGTGTGTTGTGTGTTTGTTTGCTAATTGATCCCTACAACTGTGTTTTCTTTTAATTGTCTTTGCTATCTTTACAAGTAAGTTACGTACAACATGGAATTTGGGTCTCTGAGGGCATATTACAGGCAAGGCAAATTGCATAGAATATACTGCTGCCCTGTACTGTCTAATTGTCTAGTAGGAGTTATTAAGTACTACTCATTAACCATCAAGTTATCTTCATCATCATGCATGCATTTCCCTTTTCTCCCTTTATAGATTTTTTGTATAAGATCATGGTCGTCTGCCAAGATTGCGCTTTGCTTTTGTTGTCCATGCGTACTGTTTTTCATTCTCAAACCTTTCCCCAAACCCCCTTCCCATCCATTCATCAAACCCTAACCCTCTTCCCCGGGCTGTGATTTATATTGAGGTGTGATGTGACTACATAAAATGTACACCAATTGATCACACGCTTGCTGGGGCAGATGTGGTGAAAGCAACACTAATTCAATTGCAAGGCAGGGCGAGGAGCTTCTTCTGCTTGCCCACCCATGCTCAGTCTATGTGCAAGCCGTCACCGGCTAATAGTAGTACATCATAATTAATTGCCGTCATTGATTGGATTAATCATCAAACTCCTACCACACAGCAGTAAAGGTTACGAATTACGATTGTGTTAAGTTAAGTGACTCAATCGACACAACTACAGTTTGTAACTTCTTGTACTAGGCTGTCCCCGCCACCATTATGTTTAATTTGACTTTAGCAGTTGCAACTGCAATATTGTTTGTTTGGCAGTCTTCTTCTGTACTGTATTTTACTTCGTTCTACTACTCCTCCCACAGTCGCTCTCAGGAAAGTGACTGTCTCTTTTTAATTTTTTAGCAAATGCTACTGCCAGTGTCTACTCTACTACTACCACCACAACCATGGCATCTTCTACATTCTCTCTGGAAACCATGCAGCCATCGCTGTGCCGAACGTAATCATCAATCACAGGTAAGATAAGTTTGGTGGGAGGTATAAATGGACTAGGAGGAGAGACTGACAGTACTAGTAGGACAAATAACTCAGTGAGGGGTACCGCATCTATCTGTTTGTGTTACATCATCGTCGCCAGATTATTTAAATAAACACTGGCTGCGGCCATGCAGCAGCAAGGAAACCAATGTGACGTTAATTCGTAAAACAGTAACCCCCCACAAAACATTAACATTGTATGTTTAAGTAGAAATATAATTTATTACCCTAACAAAAATAAACTATCCCACACCTGACCCACCCTTCTCCCTAACCCCAACAAATGTCCAAAACGAAAAAAGTCCAAAGAATGTCCCGAAACCCCAACGCCCAATTCCCACCCACCAAAACAAGGAATAAAAAGGGGCAAATCAACAGGGTCCTCGATGTTACATTCGGCGGGCTTTGAGGTGTTTGTCCACCATGATTTTGACCCGCTCCTCCATTTGCTCCTCTAGACGTGCCATCCGGAGGAGAATCTTCTTGCGAAATGCCCTGCAGTGGCATCCAGGGTGGGGGACAGCAGTGCTGGCTGCTAGTGAATTGCGGCGGCGGCGGGCGGCTACCAGACCGCGGCGCCGTACCGCTGGAGTTGTGGCCTGGCTGGGGCCCGGGGCATCGGACGAGGCTGCAGCTGCTGCTGCCGCCTCCTCCTCCTCCGCCTGAGCCACCAGCCGCCGGTACTCCTGGCATATGGCCTCCAGTTTCCGGCGCCGGGCCCTGGCTGCGAACTCCTTCCGCGATGGTTTGTCTTGGGAAGGAGTACCATCTATATCAAGAAAGAAAAAAAATATTGTTGTAACCAGTACTCTTAGCTAAACAGTAACACAAAATTAATTCAACACATAATGGCACAGTAGCACTAGCAAGAAGCACAGTACATAACATTTGTGGTAATAATCTATCTATCCTCCCACTTCCTCGGCCTCTAACATTTGTGGGAGTTTCAGGCATTATTCTAGCACTATGGACTCCAACCAGTACACAGTACACCAGTGTTCTTCTTTTCTCTAGTTTAGCGAAATGACATAACCTGGTTGTAGCCGGCATTGCCAGCTCGGTCATCTATGCTTGCACCCAAGACAAACATACGAGTCATGACGCAGACTCACGTTAGTTGGATTTACTACTGTTTGCAGGTGGGGAAGCTCGTATTTTTCTATTACGGGTGGCACTGGCCATACTCTCTCTGTTACATGGAGGGCAATTGCTCAATTATTTCACAGTGCCTTGGCTACTACAAAAAGGCAGATTATATATCTGATCCAATGATCGTTGCTTTTATATGGGACAACGACATAAGGTCAGTAGCGGTCGGTGGTGGGACTCGGGGAGTTCGGCCGGGCGGTGACGTGGGTAGGGGCAGGATGGGGGTAGTAAACTATGGATTACGGCCAATTACAGGTAAGTAAACATATAAATAAATTAAACTAATTTTGTTGCGCACACTGCATCGCATTTGGCGGTGCAGTGCGCACAATGAAATTCGCTTTATTTATTTGTATGTTTACAGTAAAGTTACCTGTATTTGCCCGCGTAATACATTGTTTACTACTACCCCCCACCCTGCCCCTCCCCACATCGGCTTTGCTACTCTGGCGCGGTTTCTTTTACATTCCCTAAAACTGTGCATCCCGTGACAGTCTCCACCTATGCTGTCTATGATGAATACATACAGGCATCCATCCATTCTAAGTAAATGTCAATCATTCTTCTTAATCTCTCCACCAACCTTACTTTGTTTCACCAACAACAACGCATGCGTCCACTCACTCCGTTGCTTGCCTTGGCTTTGAGTTTCACCCAAACACCGCTGATGATTCTTGCTATCCACAGTATCCACCCATACTGTGTCGCCCACCCAGGCAGGCATCCATTCTTCTTTCACCTTCTTCCACCCATCCTTCAACAACACATGCATCTGATTCCTATCAGCCACCTATCCATGCTTCCAACGTATCCTTCTCTGCCAGTCATCATATTAAATCTCGCCCGCCCTTCCTCCTTCAACCCTTCTTTCCCTTTTTGTTCAACACATCCATCAAGGTCATCTGATCTGACTTTTAGTCTCCTCCATAAAACTTTCACAGCTGAGTTGGAGTAAGATATAAGAGGCCATTGGTTAATCAAGTCACGCTGGTAATGCTATTGCTACTGCATTGCTCATGCTAAGTAAAGGGTGTCTTCTTTAACCGTTGTATAATGTTCACTACAACTTCATACCTAATAATAAGTCTCAACAACAGTACAGTGAGTGAAGTCCACACACCCTTCCAGCTAGTGCAATGTCAATAAGTCATGAATATAACTTACCACCGCCCGCCACCGCTGCTGGCTCCCCCCTGTAGCTCCTGCAGGTGCCGCATCTTCTCCTGCCCCCTCCGGAAGGCTCGAATCGCCGGTGGCCCCGCCGCCACTGGTGGTTGCTAGTCCGCCTAGATAAAAACATGACACATTTTTAGATGCCTGTACACCTCCCCCTATTTATTCTTTTTCATTAGCAAGATTGAAAAAAAGTTAATACATACATATTATTATAAATCACATTCGATAGTCCAAATCGGGTACTAGAGTACAGTCAGTAGACACTAGTAGTGTTATGGTCCCTAGGGTCATTATTATACTATACTCTACTCTTTGCAAAGTTAGCCTGAGCCATGCAACCATTTTCCGCTTCATGTCTTTTGCGCATGTTACCTCGCAGCTTGTTGCGCAGTAACAGTAAGATGCCTTTTTGAGCCCACATGAGCACATACAGCTACTGTCTGAGCGTTGCGTACAAGAGGTCGAAAAACAAGCCACTTTGTTATGGAGTTCGGTTAGTCCGTATTGCTTAGCCATAGGTAACATGTTACACTTTTTGGGCAGGACTGAGAAATGCTTGCATTATACTATAATAACACGCACCATTTTTCTCAGGCAGAGGATTCCCTTCTACGAACCAGAGATTTGCAGAGCTTATGAATGATGCATGTAACCAGTAATTCTACGTTCTACGGTGAGGAGTTGCCCAGAATTCGCACAGATCTTTTGTCTTATATATCATCAATGATCATGCACTTGTTGCAAGTGCAACACTGTTTATTGTTTTAATCTTATGCATTTTGCTGTTGGAGCTGGCTGGAGTACACTGAATTTTATAGAACATACATACAGAGCTTGTTAGTTGAAAAATAAACCTTTTGAACTTACACATAGACTCTGTGGTATTTTGTGTCGTGGTGGTGGTGGACTTACACGAGTGAGTGAGCGAAAGGGTGTTATGTTCTGGGTTGTGTAATCATAATCATTGGGTATCTTCGGGTGGGGGTTCGGGGACACTATAGCTAGTCGTTCAGGGGATTGTGGGTTCACTTCTGACTGAGGTGTAAGGAACGTCCAAGTTCCAAACTTGCATCACCAACATCCTATTTCATTGTGCATAGTTCTGCATGGGGCTGTGCATAATCCAAGTAGTATGTACTATATCCTATCAAAAATAGTCAAATATCTGGTTGGGCATTTTGTTTGTGGTAATTGTCAAAGCCTCAAGATTAAGAAGCCTAGAAGAGGACAACCGAAAGGACTGGACTCAGTGGCTAGAGCTATTAGTATTGGTCAATCTGAGTTTTATACAAAACCGTACAATAAAGAGTGGCAATGCAAACTGGGCAAGCTTAGCGACAGACTAATATTAGTAGTACAGAGTACAGACATTCATAGCAGAGGCAGTTAGAACTTAGAGGCAGGGATAACCAGAATTTAGAAACAGATAGTCAAGTCAAGATCAAAGAATATTTTGTAAAAAATAGAATTAGGGAGTGGAGCCAGAATTAATAGTTCTGAAAAAATAAGATGCAGTAAAAGTTAGGGCAATATAATTGTTAATATTAACCACTGGAGGACTTACTGGGACCAGCAGCAGGGCCCTCGGTAGAGGAGCGGTCCTCTGGTGGTTGTCCCGCCGAATCTGACCCCGTCTTCTTGCCCCAGGGTGCTGCACATCAGTGATCATGTAAGATATAATAAAGAAAAAGAAAGACACAAACATTAATGATTGCTGTGAAACAAATAAATTATCTAAAAAAACGCTCAAAAAACGTTTTAGGAAACAAAAATTGCAATAAAATTGACCTATCTAATCCGATCGACTACTGCCTTGCGGGATTCACGGACAGTCTACTTATTTGGGAACACTAATTCAGTGTTCCATTCTGATTGATTCAAATAAAATCCAGAACACTAACTAAGCCTAAGTACCACCTGACCTAGCCCACCTATTCCAGGCGGGCCAATTGTTCATTAAGCCTGCATTTCCATTTTTTATTGACATCAAAAATGCATAGATGAGAAGGAGGACACATGCATAAAGTGCATAATGCATACACCAAATTGTTGGTTGGTTGCGTCTGATGTTCTGCAGCTGACTGACACTGCTAAGCTAAGCTTACCAGTACCACTCACTAAACAAACTACAAAAGGTTCTAAGGACTGGGGTAAGCAGCACTCAGTGACAGAGGATGCGTCACGCAGACCGCTCAAAAATTATCAACTAATAGTAACTAAACCTAGTATCAAATGCATCCACCACTATTTGACAGGAGGACAAAGGAAGGACTACAGTCTCTCTAGCAATAGCATTACCTAACTGAAGTTCTCTAAAGTAAACTCTTACATAATGACAAGCGAGCGCAAAGTTGCAAAAAAGTAAGAGTACCGCCCAGCACCTGTGTCCTACAATCACAGAAGATTTTGAAACGTAATTTACCTGCAATGTAAGCAGCAGTATTCTTGTTATTTGTAAAAAATATATACACAAATCACAATACTTATACTACTATATATATATTGGCTACTCACCAAGCCCCACGACCTCGACACCTAGCAGGTCCAACAGGTCCTGCTCCCGGTCAAGGATGTCTGACCACCGGTGGGCCAGCTGGTTATGGGTGCGCCGGACCTCGGAGCAGCGAAACACTGCCCGACGCACCTTCGCCCACTGCGGTGACGCTCCTGGGTCGGGTACCCGGAGCCTGGCCTGCCGCCTGCTGCCTGCTGCCAAGGTCAAGGGGAGGTGGCGCTGAATAAAAAAAACAAGGGCGGCCACCTCCGCCTCATTAAACAGCTGGCGGGCTTGCACCCCTGCAGGGCGCAGTCTGCCGCAAGGCAGGCGGCGATTGGGCGCACGCGCCTTGCCCTTTGAGCCGCTGCTGCTACCCTTCTCCATGGTTCTGGGGTGGGAGGAGGTGAAAAAGAAAAGTTAGAAGGGAAAAATAAAGTTAGGGGAAGAAGTAGGAGCTTAAAGAAGAAAGTTATATAAAACAGTCGAAAAGTAAAAAAAACAAAGTAAAAAGTAGAAAAAAAAGCAAAATATAGACTTAAGCAGAGAGTGAGATAGATAAGAAATAAAGAAAAATTGAAAAACAGTGTAAAAAACTAAGGATTGCAAAGATTGAGGGAGGATAGAAAAGCAGGCCCAGAACCATAGCATAGAGTGGTAAAACAAGATGGCCGCGCCCATCGCGACCGCGTGGGTAAGTTCGCGCGATATTTGTCCCCGAGCACGCAAAAAACGTCGCGAACACGTACAACGCGTTCCCGAACCAGGAATGCGCAGCGCGAGCACGCTATACGCGACCCGGAACAGGAAATAAGGGATCGCGAACGGGCGGGACAAGTGAAAAACAAAATGGCCGCGCCCATAGGCGACCGCATGGGTAAGTTCGCGCCCCCGAGCACGCAAACAGCGTCCCGAGCAACCACAACGCGTTCCCGAGCAAGAAAAACGCATCACGAACGGGCGTGGCAAGCAGCTACGCGCGCTCGCGAAGCTACGCGTAGCTCGCGTAGCGCTCCGACATCTTCGCGTAGCGCGACTACGCGAACTACGCCCAGGCTTACATTTAAGTAACTTTTGGACTCGGGCTCAGGTTTTTAAAGAGCCAACCCTTTCCACATTATTAGCAGCTATGTAGTTAATAGTGTTTGTATATCTGTTTTCAAATTGAAAGCTGCAAATGGGAACAGTGGGATTTTACTGTAAAGTGAATAATTTGGTGATTATAGTGTGTTAATATTAGATTAGTTCATATAGAAATTAAATATTCAAAAAGTGCATGGGAATCATAAAGTAATAAAACAGTTATTGAAGATGAAATTTAATTAAGACATCAGATGCTAAAGTCAGCAAACTCAGAAAAGGAAGCTAGGATGATGAAACCTTAGGACCAATGACTAGGGAATGGAACAGAAAAAAAGTAAAACTCTATTCATAGAACTTATAAAATACTTTTCTGGAGGCTAACCATGAGAAAAATCAGTCCTACACTATGTATGACCTTCATTATACCTCTGAAATATAAACACATTTGCAGAAGCAAAAGTTAAGATTCAGAGTGTGCAAAGTTGCAAAGGTTTTTTTTTTTAAAATCTTGACAAAGCTCTAAGGAAAAATGTACAACTTTAACTAGTTTTCAGAGATATTCACCTTCGGTTCATCTGAATGAAAATCATGTCTTTCGCAGTAATTTATGCCAGACGAGTGCAAAGCATGATGTTGTGAGAAATTGGGTTGTTGGTTGAGTGAGGTATTAACCCTACTCAAGCAACAGCCTACTCAAGCAACAGCCACAATCCCTGTCAGGGTGAACTACTACAATCACTAAATTGACCTGTGCTTAACCTTCTGGTAGCTTGGCACAAACCGGTCCTAGGATGCTTGTTTCCGGTCCGGGGAGGACCGGGCCTGGCAGTTCGGGCTGGACTGTTGCCATGAGGAGCAGGGTCAAGACCGATTTGCATAAGACTGGGTCCAAACTGGAATGGCGTCGTGAGCAAAAAAAAAAATGGATCTCTGTATTCGGGTGAATGTTTGACTTTGCTCAGCCTTCCACCCATCAATTGTTTTTTTACGATAGGCTTAACTCAGAGGCTCTGTGTAGGTATTTATGTAGCACACAAACAGCAATAAAGGGCTAACATAACAAAAGAAAAATCCCACACCAATTTAGAAAAATAGAGTAGAATTGATAAATTATTTGCCACCAAAAAAACAAAAATTCAATCAGTAGAACCAGAGTTCCTAAAAGATCAAAGCACCAACTGTGCACATCTAGTTGTGCGAGTTCGGGTCAAAGTTGAAAAATATGGTCGATCACGATGCAGTGTGCATCACATACAAAAAGTGAATTGGGCCTGGTCGGTACTTACTGTCAAAAAATTGTCTGATAAGGTCATGTTCAACGGGGCATGGTTGCAGTCAGTGTCCAACAAGAAGGCATTGTCGTCAGGGAGCCGATGAACGAAGTTGCAGTGAACATTTCTACATCTGTACTTAGCCTCTTGTTTGGAAGTCAGAAATCTCCAGTGGGATGAAACTTGAGGCTGTAGCCTGATGCCCCTTTTGCGAAGGACCATTGAACAGGATTAGCTGCTATGGAGAAGAAAGGCCAATGGCGATGCTCCTTGGGTAAGACGTAAGAGCCATCCTTGACCACAGTGAGTCAGCGACCCTGATCTTCCTCAACCTGTTAGCGACCTTCGACACCATCTCCCACCACCTCCTCGTCCAAAGACTCCACCACATCGAAGAGAATCCACCTTCCGCCATATACCTATGATCCGAAGAGCATCATCTGCGGCGTACCCCAAGGATTCTCACTCAGCCCCACACTGTTCAACGTCTACATAACTCTACTAGCACCCATTGCTCGCAGCCATTGTCTCAACATCATCTCCTACGCTGATGACACCCAGCTCACACTCTCACTCACCAAAGACACGGACACCACCAGAGCGAACTTTCAGAAAGCCATGACTGACGTCGCCGACTGGATGAGAGCCAACTGCCTCAAACTCAACACCAAAAAAACCAATGTTCTACTCTTCGGAAGACCCCCCTCACCGTCGAACAACTCCCGCGTTTGCCCTCTGTCCTCAGACCAGTTCCCACCCCCAACGCTCGTATTCTGAGAATCATCTTCGACAGAGAACTTTCTATGACATGTCAGATAAACTTGGTTACCTCCACCTTGCTTCAACACCCTCAGATTGCTCTGGAAAGTCTTCAGTTGGATCCCAACTGACACCAGAAGAACTGTCACTCAAGCCCTCATCACCAGTTGACTTGACTACGGAAACGTCTTTTATGCCGAACCACCACCCTCCCCCTCAAGCTCCTCCAAATAATTCAGAACATAGCAGCAAGATTGATCCTGGACCTGCACAGATGAGCCAACACCAACCGCCACCTGCGTAGCCTGCACTGGCTCCCCATCAAGAAGAAATGCCACTTCAAGCCGCCCACGCACACCTACAAAGCTCTCCACAAGATGGGACCAGAATACCTCAACAACAGCCTGAACTTCCACCAGCCCACCAGACACCTGCGGTCTGCCACCCTGGCCCTTGCCCTCACAAACCATCCCCCGCATCCTTCCTACCTGAACCGGAGGACGCTACTTCTCCCACCTCACAGTCAAAGCCTCGAACGACCTCCCCATCTACCTCCGAACATCTACCCCCCTCACCAACTTGAGGAGTAGACTCAAGACCTGGCTGTTCGAGTAGCCCACTTGACACAAGTGCCTTGATACACCTCAGGGTGATTAGCGCGCTCTTCAAGTCTCTGATTGACTGTTTGGGTGGATAGACAATCAGGTTGTTTCCATGCTAATCTCAGTTCACAGAGCAGTTTTTAGCCAAACGTTTTCTAAGTCCAAGTTTTGGATTTTGGCTACCTGGACAAACCTGGTCAAATTTATCACCTACACTTAGGGTCCAGGACTTGAGGGGCATCACTTGGGGGATTAGGACACACTCAGGCTGGGTCCAGGTGCGGGTTCAAGATGGTTGGAGCCTTTTCTGTCCCTAAGTCTTGGATCAGGAGGCTAGCCAAATATCCCTTGGAGTCACTATAAGTGCGTAGCCTTTTAAATATGTCTCAGGCCTGCTATTACAGCCTATGTAGACAGTATTAAACTGCCATTTTGAACTGGCAAAATAAACCTTTTGCCAGGCCTAAACCTCCTTTTGAATACATATAAGTCACAGCTAGAATAGGGCCATGAACAGCCCATAGGGTAAAGTGTCATGTATTTAAAAAGTTGGGCATGTACTTTGGGAAGCAAAACAACATATACGGCATAATTCCAACATTTGGAAGCAAGAAAGAGGGACGTTTAAAAAGAAAATCTGAGGAATTTATTTTACTTGCATTGATTTGGAGGCAATTTTAGGGAGCAGACAGCAAAAATAAAGATGTATATGGTTTAAAAAATCGTGAGTCACCCTGCTGAGATAGGTGTCTTGGCACATATGACATTGGTAGAAATGTAAGTGCATGCACATATTCTTAAAGCGCAGAAACACTTTGGCAATGGGGCCTACCTGCAAAGGGGTGCTATCTAGCACTGTAAGTGGAATAAAAAAGCTTGAGAAGGTACTCTAAAAAAGGCATTGCCAAAGAAGTGTAACTAGGAATATTTTATTAGAGGCACCGCCTTAGTAATATGAAACACCCTGTGCATCTGATTATAATACCTTCATCAGCTTCATCCCAATTATTTTCAGGGAGAAAAATGCAAGTACTCCTGAGGCCGGGCTTACACCCCCTCCTCCCCCCTTCAAAAACAGTAACAGTGGGGAGCCACAGGCAATGGCCACTTGGTCAAGTGAGTCCCGGGTCGAAAAAGTTTGGGAACCACTGCACTAGTCTTTTGTGCCCTCAGACAAGCTGGGGCTAGGGCAGGACATTTAAGACACCTCTCCTACTTCAAAGAAGGCACCAGGTATACATAGTGGACCCTCAGACCCAACTCTTGAGCACACCCTTGGACCTATGGAAGACTCAGGAGGAATGCTGTGCTGCTCTGCTGCTAGAGGGACTGTCACTCTGTTGCCCTGGCTCCTGCTGCCCTGCTTCCTGAGTGAGAAGTAGTGGACAAGCATCTTGAACTCAGGACCACCAGAGTGACTCCAGAGCTACTTATCTGGCCTCCTGATTAGTGCCTCAGGGACGGAAAAGGCTCCAACCACCTTGAAACCAGCACCTGGACTCAGCCAGCTGTGAGTCTTGCCCCCTACGTAGTGTCACCCCAGTCCTGGACCTTTGGAATTGGGCATGAAAGTGCTCTGCCCGGTTTGTCGCGGCTATATACCCATAGTTGGCGCTTTGTGATTCTAAGCACTGTTTTCACATGTATCTTAAAATAGATTATCTCTAGTTCTACTAATTCGATTTTTTTTTGGTTTTGTTCTCAAATAATGTGTTAAATGTTACTCTAGTTTTCCAAATGGGTGTGGGATTTTTCTTGTGTTGTGTTTTCACTTCATGACTGTTCGTAGTACTGCATAAATTCTTTACACATTGCCTGTAAGTTAAGCCTGACTACTTTTGTGCCAAGCTACCAGAGGGTTAAGTACTGGTTAATATGGGATTTGCTTTTGTTTCACCCTGACATGAATTGTGGCTGCTGCTTGAGTAGAGTTTTTCCCCCTTCAAACAGTAACCCAAGTTCCTACACAGTCCTAAACAAACATGCACCATAAAGTTCGCTCTTAAAGACTCCTTCTATCCATTGGTCCAAGCAGCGACTGTTCAGTATTGCTAAGACCCAAGTGCACTGCACCTATTCAGGTATCGACAAGGAAGTCTCTTGGTCTTCAATATTAGAGACCTTCGAATATGCTCCCTCAATTTCAACGATAAAAACAAATTCTTCTAGCTCACGGGAAAATGGATGTTGCATTACTGCAGGAGACACATCTCACTAGAGAGGAGTCAGATTGACATAAACATGACTGGGTAGGTAAGGTTCTTTCCATATGACCTTAGATTCCACCCAGTCAGTATCACAACTATCTACAAAAAAAAAGAGGAGTGGGTATCCACATTCATAAACAACTCCAAACCTGAATTTTGAACTCTTGGACAGACAAGGAAGGGAGGTAAGTCTTTACCAAATTGAGCATTCAGAACCATCCTATCATAGTGGGTTCCATTAACGCCCCTGACTCGAATAAGGTACCCTTTTCACAAAACTGAATAGACTCTGTAGTGAATTTGCACTGTTACAGCTCCTAATGAGTGGAGATTGGAATGTGAAACTAGACCCTGTCCTTGACTGATTTCAGTAATAACCAAAATAGGGGCATGCTCTGGGATTTGTTGCAGCATCACAAGCTACAAGAGCCCTACCAAGTGGGACCATACCTCCTTTTCATGCTCATCCAAGCAAAGACAAGAATAGACATTTTTTAAGTACCACAAACTAGTTCCGAAGGTAGGAGCTTGTACAATATGATCGATGAGCATCTTGAATCATGCTCCTATCACAAACTCGTTGAATCATTAGCTGACTGACCTGAAAGCAGGGTCGGCTCCTCCATTAGGGCAGAGGAGCGCCGCCCCACTGCTTTCTCGCAGTGCGAGAAGCAGAAACATAAAATGGTATTTTAAATACCATTTTATGTTTCTGCTTCTCGCGCTGCGAGAAAGCAGAAGGCAGGGGTATGCCTGGTTGGGGCAGGCGGGAGGGTGTGCCTGGTTGGGGGCAGGCGGGTGGATGGGTCGGGGAGATGTGGCTTGCAACACTCTGAGCACCCTGACTGTTTGGTCGGCCCTCTGGGGCCGAACAAACCAGTCATGTGCACTCTACATTTTCTCCATGTAGGCTGCATGCAGCCTACATGGAGAAAATGGCCTCCCTAAAGGCGCCCGGCTGGGCGCTGCTGCACCAATCACAACGCTGCCATTGCAGCGTTGTGATTGGCTTATGGGAGGGGCGGGAGCATGCCTGTTCCTGGTCAGGAGCAGGAAAACACAGGACCGGCCCAGGTGCAGAGGCGGCGCGGGACCCGGTCAGGTAAGTTTTATTTTTATTTTTATTTTAACCCCCCCTCGCGTGACACCCCCTCTGCCCCCCCCACGAGTATTGCGAGCCGCGACCGCCTGAAAGCACAGACGTTGAGAATGAAAACTGCCTTTATGGTGGTCACATCGGCTTAAACATTATGGGTGGCAGCAAAACAAGGCGAAGACTAATCAAAGAAGCTAGTGACGGCAGAAAAAAGCACAGGCCCAGAAAAAGGTTTTTAAAGCAAGAGGTACCTTCCATCCAACAATGACACAGGATCTCTTTCTCTGCTGAAAAGTTTAGACTACTGATCAAAAGGAAATATGACCCGAACAACTTATACTCAACAGGTGCGGAGAAAGCGTTATACAGAATCCATGGTCATCACTATGAGCAAGGGGAGAAGGCTGGAACACTCTTCGCCATGTAGCTAAAACAAAGAAAAATTGCTTCTACAATACCCACAATACACTGCTCATGAGGGTATCTCCTAATGGATTCCAGGTCTAGCACGAAGAAATTAGCCTCTTACTCTGCTAGTCTTTATTCCTGGGACACCGTAGAAAAAGATACTTTTCTTAATAAGTTACTTCTGCCATCACCTCTCTTATCCGAACTAGAAATAGAAATCACAAATCAAGAGGTTTCGAAAGCCATAAAGAGATACCATCTGGCAAAGCACCAGGTATGTATGGCTTCCCAATTGACTTTTATTGAACAAATACATTGATGACAACTCCATTATTGATGCAGGTCTACAGGGTAGCTTCCGATATAGGCAGACTTTCACATATAGGCAGACTTTCACTGGAATTAAATAAAGCCTGTACAACATTTATTCTGACACCTCGCAGTAAACCTCTGAATTACACCAATTATAGACCAAGCTCACTCCTGAATTGTAATATTAAAATCTTGGCGATATTCCTCACAAATAGACTTAAGAAATTGATTCCCAACATCATACATAAAAGTCAACTTGGATTTGACCTGGGAAGATCCTCCAGAAATCCCTGAGGACACTGCTGCTGTGCATCTGCTGTGACACTGTGCATCTGTTTTGGCAGTCCTGGAATGACCTAAAGAGGCACTGGCCCTCCCGCTTAATGTGGAGAAAGCCTTGATGTGAATGGAATGGGAATACCTCCTGCACAATGTCCAGCATGGGGATTGGACAAAGGTTCCTGACAATGGTGCACATCCTTTAGGATAGTCCATCAGCTCAAGTAAACTGCAACAGATTTCTATATGACACGATACACCTAGGCAGGTAACCTGACGGAGGTTACCTCTCTCACCGCTCCTGTTTGTCATAGTCTTAGAATCATTGGCTATAGCTATTAAAGAACACCCTGTGATTGCCAGATTAAGACATCTGCAGGGGATTTGAAACGTATACTCTGTGCTGATGACATCCTGTGAGACTCTCCTCGCTGGACACACCGTAAACATAATGATGGCAATGATCACAGCATTTTCCACCTACTCTGGATACTCCATTAACTGGTATGAAAATGAAGACATGACCATGACGAGAGCGACCACAGCAGACATTTGCTTCAAATGGGTCTCAGCAAACTTTAATATCTGGGAATACTGATCAGTATAAACAACGCCTGCATGGTGCAGGATAAAAAGTCTCCTCTAATTGATCAAATGCAATGGGATTTCAAGAGATTGCACCACTTTCAACCCTCACTGTGAGGCAGAATTCAAATTAGTAAAATGATGGTGGCCCCCAGATTCAACTATGTCTTCAGCATGCTGCTTATGGTCATCCCATGATCCACTCAGAGCTTGATTAAATCATTCATACGTGGGGATGAAAGACCCAGACTCAGCATGGTGAAATTATATGCAGATACAGCCTCCTGAGGACTGAGATTGAACATTTTTGTACTGCACTTCAACTATTGCAACTGGCACACCATTTTCGGGGCGACATGAAAAGTAGGCCCGGATGGAATTCAATTACGCCAGAGTAATCAGAGTAATTTTGTTAATTTTGCTTTACTCTTTGACGCGGAATTACTGATACTAGCACTATTACTCCTGGTCGCATTATTAGGAGTAATTTGGGAGAAAACAATACTACCACAAAAGCCCATTTAGTGTGCATGAGCAGTCGCTTGCATGCGATATTCGTGTCCTCATGCATCTATCGCCGTATCTTAGTGCAAAATTCAACCTCTCATCCATTTCCGAAGTAAAGGTGCATTTTGCACTAAGGAAATAGTGCTAAATACCAGGAATACGTTGGAGGTAAATTCTACCCAATGAGAAAATTTAGCAAGCGCAAGAGGCTGCTCGCACTCGCTATATGTGTTCTGTTCAATTTAGAATGATTTCTGAGCTCAAAATGCATTCTCGCACCCATTTTGGACACGGGGGCATTTTTACACTAAGAGATAGCACTAAAGATAGAATTACTCTTCTTGCTTAATTATGAGTTATCTCGCGGACTTCTCAGGTAATTCTGCGGTAGTACGCTACACTGAATTGCATGAGTTGAGCCCATCCCTAATGGAAACATCTCACTGGATGAATATAGGGAGATACCTACATAGGGTGTGTGATGGGGGGTCAGGTACTCTACAGAAGGCGTAAGGGATCCGCTGACCCCTCAATCGCTATATTGACTGTCAGTTGCAACCTGGAAATCCATACACCGCTTGCTTAAACAGAATGGCTTCCTACATCTTGGCAGTCCTAACTGGCTCAATGCATACCTATAAATAGGCAACGCTGATTTCATTCAGACTGACTGAGCCTCTAAAGGCATACGTACTGTTCAACACATCATGGTAGATGGAACATTTAAAGACTTTCAGACCGTGTGTGAGGAATTCCAACTCTGCGCAAACCAACTTTGGAGGTACATTCAACTATAAAACTGTCTCAATAATAAGCTGGAAGTCCTGCCCAATGGATAGCAAATCTCACTTATACATGAGTATCCTGTGAACTGGGGCTCATCTAAGAAGCTAATATCAGGACTATATAGCGTTATCATTGAAGAGTTATATTCGAAGCCCATGTGGAGTAGCCTGGGACACAAATTGTTGGCTTGCACCCATTAAGCCTATTCAGAAGCAAACTGGGCACACCTTTTCTCTATCCACAATTGAGGCCTGCATGAAGAACGATGCAAGTTAAGATGCTTCAAACTCATCCACTAATGGTATTGGATCCCTACAAAGCTCAACAAAGTGGGACTGGTCCCATCTAAGAATTACTGGAGGCATGGCCTACCAGGAGGCGATATAGTTCATATTTTATGGTCACGCCCCTAGAGGCTACTTAACTGTAAGAATTCAGGGTTATTGGTTGAGGGGAGTGGAAGCTCTACCCAGGCAACAACCACAATCCTTAAGAGAGTGAACCACAATAGTTATTAAATTCAGCTTAGCACAAAAGAAGTCAGGCTTAGCTTACAAGCAATGTGTGATGTATTTATGAAGCACACATACAGCAGTGTAGTGAAAACACAACACAAGAAAAATCTGAAGCCAATTTAGAAAAAAAGAGTATGTTTTAAAAAATACAATTATATCAGACTGACAAAAATCCAAGCAGTAGAACTGGAACTGAAGTTTCAGTTAACTATAGCGCCTAAAAGCGTGGTTCTAGACCAGGGGGAGTCAGTTCAGGTCGACTACGATGGAGTGCAGATCAGATACAGGGACCAGGTCATTGAGATTTTGAGTTGCACGGCCGTCATTGGTGGTCGCTGCAGTTTGAAGCGTCGTCTTCACCAGAGCTTTGCGCTGGCAGTCTTCATGGGTGGCTGAGTCTCGGCCCGAAGGGGCTTGTTCATGGTCACAAAGAGACCAAACTCCAGGATTTCTTCTTTTCTTCTTGGGAGGAGCTCAGACTGATGCCAGCTAAGGGTCTTGGAGGGTGCCTCTTGGGGATCAGGAATACAATCCAGCAGGGATTAGGCAGGCACAGTTGCAGCAAATCAACTGGGCACTTGAAGGAAGGCCTCTGGAGCTTGTTATGTCTCTGGAGCTCAAACAGGAGGTCAGCCACCAGTCCCTTAGAGTCATCCAGGTTAGCCTGGGATGAAGGTAAGAAGGTCCAGTCTTTCTTCTCAGACAGCAAGGCTGTCCTCAAGAAGCTGGGCAGTCCTCTGGCAGCAGGGCAATCCTTCTTCTGTAGTGTCCACAGGTCCAGGAGCTTTCTGATGAGTGGCTATGGATGTCTCCTATTTATACCTGGTGCCAGCCTTTGCTTTTGGGGGATACACCCCGTTCTACCCCCATATTTGGTCCTGGAAAGTTCTTTCCTTCCCCTGTCAAGGTTCAAAGAATTCTGGGGTAAGAAAAGACAGGGCATGTGAAAGATCATAAACATTTCCAATAGAATTAAATATTACTAATGGCAAACCTGCCTTGGACTTCAGACATAATACTGCATTTCAAAAGTGACAAGCAGACATTTGGTGCTGCAAAATGAAAACATGAGGCTTTGATATTCACAGGCTTTAGTTAGATGCTTTCTACTTAATAAATCATGTAAAACATTGCACAATTAATTCATAGTTTGATTTAATGTGGCTAGTTTAGATTTTGTCCTCACTATAAAATATGATTTTAATTTGTATAAATGTTAAATGTGTGCAGTAGTAGAATATAATTTGTACTCAATTAATATGACATTTTAAAGTACAGAACACAGAAAACAGCTCATGATTTAGTTCCAGTTGACCTTCAGATAACAGAAGAATATTTCTTCTCAAAGAAGAATGCCTCGCTGACTTATCTATTTACTTGCTGGAATTGTTTAAACAAAGCCTCAGTTTATTTTTTGCTTTAGAAGAGAATAGTTATGCTTTGATGATTCTTGCTTTTAAATAAAATAGTTCTTTTGCAGCTGAGGTTATGTGTCTAGTTAAAATAAAATGTTCCTTTAAAGGAAGGTTAGGAGATGAAGTTATATAAAATAAGATGCAGAATATGTTATGGGAAGGATTTTGCCTGCATGATGGATGACGTGTGCAGACAGCAGAGAGGTGGAGGTGAGAATTCTGGATTCCAATTGGATGCAGACCGAAGATCATGCCACATGCTTTGCAACATTTTTCTGACTTATAAATGTGTTCATAGTTTAGGAGTTTCAGACCTTTGCCGAGAGACAGACTCAGCCAGATTTAGAGAAGGAGTCCAGCAGAGGAGTTTCAGACTTCGATGCAGAACTGAAGGGAGCAGAGCAGATGTGATTTGCAGATGCAGGGGAGGAGAGGGCAGACATTGATGGAGAGCAGAACAGATGCAGACTAAGGCAGACTAGATGCAAGCTTTGTTCCATTCTGACTTTTATTAAAATCCCCAACCTTTATGCTTTGACTAACTGGTTTTGCCAAGGCTTATCTGCTCTATGCTTTATTTCTCTTAATGGGAGATTCTGCAAGTATTACTTATTGATTTAGATTCATGCTAATCTCAATCCTGCTTTATTTTTAACTCTTCATGAGTTCTGACTGACATAATTTGTACCTCACTTTCCTAGAATAGGATTTCTTTCCTTTTTGGAACGCGCTGTATGCAATTTATGATATGCTCTGTACTAACTTTATTTTTCTATTATCAATTCTGTAACCTTATTGATACGTAACTGATGAATGAAGAGTGACAAAATCTTAAAGTTTAAATAGAAAATAAATCTCTTAAAACTACTCTTTACTCTCATTATTGACTAAAGTTATTTGTAATTGCATTTGATTACTTGCCTCTGTTAATGAAGGAGCTCTTTTGGTCAAAATACAGTGGCAAAGATTCATCACCTTTAGAATAGATAATGGCGTGGAAAAAGGGTAATGGTAATTAAAGGGTTAATTGTGACACATTTACTAAATTTTCCAAAGAGAGATTATCGCGAGATTTCCACGCTATCACAGGCTTCCTGTCACATTCCGTTGTGTGTGCTGGAGTGAAAGCTCTTTTAAATGTAAGTGGGGATGGGTACAGCCCCTCCCAGTCATCCTGCCAGGATGGCCTATCCTGTCCACACCTTTGTGTTACTGTCTGGTAGGAAAACACAAAAGCCAACAGTGGTGCCATTCACAGTCATGTGTCTCAGGACACTGGCAGAAGGTACAAATTGTTAGGACAAGAAAATGCCAACGATTCAAAAGTCGTACTTTCAGAATTGTGACTTAAAATCCTACCTTAGCATTCAAGATGATTTAAAATTTCAATTCAAGTGTAAACACCACATTTTTATTTGAACCCAACCCAAAAATATCACTTATAAAATAAAATAAGGTAACCCAGTGTTAGTCAATGGGAGAGATAAGCCTTATGACAGGGAAAAGTGACTTTAGAGGTTTTCACTGCCAGGACATGTAAAACGTAAGCACACATGTCCACCTTTTAAATACAATGCACTCTGCCCTATGAGCCTTCAGGGCCTACCTTAGGGTTGACTTATATATATTAAAAAGAAAGGTTTAGGCCATGGCAAAACGTTTATTTTGGCAGATCAAAATAGCAGTTTAAAACTGCATAACTGGCAGCATTGGCAGGCCTGAGACATGTTATAAAAGACTACTTTAGTGGATGGCACAGTGAATGCTTCAGGCCCACTAGTAGCATTTAATTGACAGGCCCTGGGTACATGTAGTATCATTCACTAGGGAATTACAAGTAAATTAAATGCACCCACCAGGTAGAGGCCAATTGGTTTGGGGAGAGAGCACATGTACTTTACCACTGGTTTGCTAGGGAAAAGTGCACAGAGTCCTAATATCAACAAAAACAGGTTCAGCAACAGAAGGCAAAGATCTGGGGACACTCTGCAAAAAGGGCCAGATCCAACACCAACCTCCCAGGGCCCTATATTTGAACTCGCATTACTACACGACATGGATGAGGGTTGTGTGCATCAATCCCCATTCTAAGAGCCTGATTACGAGTTTGGCGCAGAGGCGCTGGCTCAACGCCGCCTCTGCTGCACCAAACCAGTGCATGGACTGCCAGCCGTATTATGAGTTGTAAAAGTACAACTCGTAATACCGTCGGTGTTCATTTGGCATTTCCCATAGCGGTGTCTTGAAAACAGGCACAGTAATGGGAACAGTCAAAAAGTTCCAGCACAGCATGGACGATGCCGTCCATGCCGTGCTGGAACTGGGGGGAATACAGACAGGAGGCACATGTTGTGCCCCCCTGAATGTATCCCCATGGCAGGGGGCACTTGGGGGCCCTGTAGGGCCCCCTGTGTTCCTGCACCGCCAGCCTATTCATGTCGGGGTTCCGCAATGAAAGGCTGGCAGTCCAGGAATGCAAAAATATGCTGAGCAGGACTGTGCCAGTCCCTGCTCAGCATAATATGTTGTGACGCTCCAGCGCCTCCGCCAGGGAACATTAGGTCCCCAATACGCTTATGAAAGTCTTAATCAGCAAAACGGTGGACCGCAATTCCTGTGCCACCGCGAGTCTGCTGGTCAAAAGACCGACAGACTCGTAATCAGGACCTAAATGTTGGCTCGACTCCTCACTTGCCACAATCAAGGTATGCATACTTCAGAAAGGAAAATTGACTTTCACGCCAACTCCACAAGACTGGGCAGAGGCCACAGTGCCCCTTTTGCGAGATCCATCTATAAAATGAATGACCAGCTCTCTAAATTTGAAGAAATCTGTGATTCTTTCCTTGAGAGCTTACCAAGATCATTCAGTTTTTACTAATATGGGGTTCTCGTCTTATAACAGATTTCTGGGAATCTCACTGCACAACAGTTACTCTGTTCTGTATACTTAGAGAATAGTGCGCCAAAACTAACTGATCAGGTATCCTAAATTTTTTGGATAACACAATCCAATGGGTTTTCTTTTTTATTTTTCAATATGCTGTAAGTCCATGGTATTTTTTTGCTGCGTTTCTGACAGTTGAAGACCTTTTAAAGCTGCTGCCTTTAAAAAAAGTTAAAGATGACAGTCTCACCTTTATTAATCCTTTGCTTTTTTTTTTAATTAACATTTTTATTATCATTTTGATACATATACATTTAAGTACGGTTATACAACAGAGTGCCTGCTGCCCCCAACCGCCACCTCCCCAACCCCCCGGCCCCACACAGGTCAACATTTATATACAACAATCCGGACAAAATCTAATTAAGTTAATTAATCCATTTTATCTAGACCACTGAATTCTTTAAATATGCAAAGAGGAATTATAGAGAAAAGTGCATTACAAACTAAAGTGCTAAGTGCAAAAAACAAACTGTGTGTAAAACACAGCATGTTATGTTATGTTATTTAAATTTGTAAGGCGCACAGCTACCCCAATAATGAACATCCAAGTTTGAACATTCTCCCTCAAATTCTCCTTCAGGGCATATTGCATAGATAGCAGAAGATTTAAACACACAGATGAGATCTCCGGATAATCTGAGATAAGCCAGAGGTATGTAAAGTGTCCAGTGCAAAGTGCAAATACAGCAGCTATGGAACGAGAGAAGATCTTTGGGTCTCCCAACAGGTGAAAGGATTCATGTATAAATATATATATGTATTTTGTAAAATATACAGTAGTGCTAGCTTTGTTTACCCAAACTCCCAGTTTGTCTACAAGGACTCAGTTCTCCCCCTGTTGCATGGGCGGGTGATGAACCCACTTGGTCAGATGGGTCCCAGATAACCAATCCCTTTTTTTTGGTGCGAACACCCTTTTTAGCGTATATTGCTTTTTCCAAATTATGAATTGAGAGCAATCTGGACAGCCACTGCTGAAAGGAAGGGGGACTGTGATCCTGCCATGCTGAGGCAATGCATAGCCTGAATATAGCCAAAGCAATAAAAATCAAGGCCCCTCCCTTGTTTCTTTCTATAGAATCATGTACTCCTAATAAAATAGTGGGAGGTGTCAGAGAAACATTCCGGGATAAAACTATCTTAAAAAAGCCCGAAATGTCTTCAATTAAAGGACCAAGCTTCCCACAGGTTGCAAACATATGTACCGATCTGCTCCATGTTCAAAACAACGGGGGAACTTGGTACCTTAACCAGCCCCCCATTTTGCAATTTTACTCGGGGTATAGTATAGAAAGAAACAAGTCTTGTAAAATTGTGCCTGCAGGTTAGCCGAAAGTAGTTGGCTTTGCGCAAAACAGAGGGCATGTTGGAAAGCATTATCTGTGATGCCTAATTTCATCTGCCATTTCCCGGAGAACTTCCTCAGGTCGTCTGGGATCAAGCTATTGAGGATGCCATAGATAGTCCCTATTTGTGCTAATAATCCTTTGCAATGTGCGTCTTAAGCGTGTATACTCTTGGGCATTCTTGGTTTATATGTTTTTTTTAACCAGCAAGTTAGCCATCTCAGAAACTGGTTGGCATGTTATCATACTAACTCTTACAAATACATAATAAAAAATGTATTCAAACAAAACTATAGAATTTGCTGTACGTCCTAAGTCTCTGGGAATCCTGACTCACCTACTCCTCCTACAGACTTAAGAGGAGAATTGGTCCATGAAAGGTTTGAAGAGAGTACCCCTTGTAACTGGGAGAGGCTTTTCTGATTGGGTTTGTTGTGGAAACTCCCTGCTACATGTAGGACACTGAGGTAATTCACTAGGAAAGTTGGGATTGAATGTAGTGTACAGTAGGTAAGAGGATCCTGGCTAACGTGCAGAGATCCATTTATTCAGGTATTAAACATCACTTAAACACAGCATTATCCAAGGGGTTCAACAATCGTTTGCAATTGGGGGGGGGGGTTCAGGGTAATTATTTGGTTCTGCTTTGTTGCAGTGAGAGAAAAATCTATCTTCAGTGTCTAAGATAATATCTTCCCTTTGTTTGGTAGATTGTTGTTTGTTTTTGTATAAAGAGCTAAATTAGCTTTGTCTTTGTTTTCTGCCTATCAGGATATACAGATGGGTTTTCTTCCTGGCAGAAGATTGTAATTTCTAGGGACAGTCAGAGCTTTCTTCCGAATCCTATTTTTGTGTTGATGGCGTCCAGGTATAGGCTGGCTATGATATTCATGTTTGTTCAAGATGGTAGCGATTACTTCAAATATGGGAATTTACCCATAGCAAATTTCCATAGTGTACGGTGTATTTACTCACCCTATAATATGAAGCCTAGATAGTGCATATATAAGGAGAGCATGTATGACTGCCACTTTATATTGATTTATGATCCTTTTTTCCTTGTTTGGTTCTCTCTAATAACCTTTTTTAAAGTCTGAAAGTAGAATGGGGGTGGAGTTATGAGTAAGTATTACCCCTTCATTTTTGTCAAGGGGAAAGGTCCGGTGTTGCAGTGGTGGATCAACACACTGTTTGGGACATCTCTTGCCATCTCAGATTCCTAGTTTTTCCTTTTCTGCTCCCTCTCCGTGGTCTTCGGGAGCAAGACATGAGCTTGTCGAAGGTGAGATTTCTTTCAGCATTGAGCACTTCATCCAGGTCCTCTTGGAGATTCCAGCTGTACTTCAATTAGGGGACAACTTCCATCTGCATCATGCTCCTGGAGTAGTGCGAGGGTCCCTTTCCTGGAGTTTCCAGCTTCCCAGGTCAGCAGGCATGAACAAGCTACAACAACCAATCAAAGGTCAGTGGGGCAATGGAATCAGCAGTTGATTTGGCACTTCAGAGATTTGCTGCATGTCTATGTTTACCCTGCCAGAGGAGCTCAGTAGAGCACCCTATTTGTTGGCCATCTTGACGCAAGCAAAGATGGCACATAAGTGTACTTCTTTACATTAGTAAGGGCTGGGACAAAGAGGATGAAGAGGTAATGCTGAGATTACTTACTGGCAATCCTATTACTCCTATATTCCTTTTCCCAGTCCTTATGTATGAGGAGGACTTATAGTTCCATCCGATTATGGTTTGGAAAGTCATCCCAGGAGTTAGATTTGGAGGTGCTCTATATTTACAAGGCCTGAAATGTAAGCAGAGCCTCCACAGCAAGGAACCAGGGAAATATTTTTATTTTAGGTATGCAGCGGGGTGCACATCTGTTAGATACACAGGCCTTACTTTTGTATGGACTGGAACGATGAAGTAGATGAGGAGTTAATTGATTATTCATCTCATTGCACTCACTTGCCTTCTGCACAAACCATATTTGCATAGAGGGGAGTCAAGAGAGGTTAATACCTTAAGAAAAATGTCTTAATAGTAAAGAATACTCACTGAAGAGGGATATAGTTTTTAATTTTTAACATTCTTTGAATGTTAATAAAGTCTTTTGTATCACAAAAAAGACAAAAATGGAATACTAAATTAGTGAACTCCATCTTCTAAAATGGCTTTTTTCGTGTTAGGGGTTGTTGGGTTACCTGACGTAAGGCACAATCATACAAAAATCCCTAACATCACATTATATAGAGTTAATGTGTTTGTTATGTCAGATGTACAGCACTAAGTGAGTGTTCAGGAACATTTAAAATAATAAGCTGTAATACAGTTAAAAGTCACATCTTTCCACATGATAACTTGTCATTCTCGACATCTCTTCCCTAGACCACCTTACACTTTCTATCAATGCATACTTCTCTTGGTCACAAGCCTCTTTTGACTTGCTGCACTCTGCATAATCTTCTCTTTCACAGTAAAGTGCTAGAGAAAGGGGACAGTAATTGCCCATCACTTCACTTCTAATAGCATTCTGACAGCTTTAAATTGGCTTCAAAAGAGGGCTCTGCAGGTTGAAATCTGCAGTACCGGTGGCTAATGATCTCCTCATCTGTGCCATCCTAACTCTAATTGTGTTTGCAATAGAACTTCTTTGATTCTATTGTAGCCTTTTTGAGGTAATGCCAGTGTAAATAGCCTGTTCTTTCCTATGTCTGATTATAACTGCAGGCGGCTCTCTGCCTGACTTCAATGCTGAATTACAAGGTTGTACATGCCGGTCTTATTTCCAAGGTTAGCCATTGGCTTCTATCTTTTGAGTATTGTTATCTATTATAGCAGTATTAAAGATACCATTGTATAGGTTAACCTGAACGACCTCCCAAGGTCATACACCTCCTGGTACACTAAGCTATCTTGTCATTTCAAGCTACTGAGCCTAGCAATGGACAAATATTCTCCTATTATTGTACAGGTGTTTAGAAAAAAGGGCACCTAAACATACTGGAAACCAATGTTGTATTCTAAAGCTGGGCACAGCCCACATCACAGGGACATTTTCCCGGGAAGCGGAGCCTCTTGGCTTTGGCATCAGAATAACTGCTGCCCCAGTTGTGGTTTATAGAGCTAGTTTGAAATGTCAAATCAGAAGGCATGGTTGTTAATCCCGGTCACACAGTTGACCAATTTGAATGCCATTTGGTAATCACTTTTTTAACCTATTCCTCTGCCCCCTAATTTGGCAAGATTGACAGTATTTACAATCAATTTAAAAGCTGCTAGCAAGCTCACCCTTAAAAAGAATGGATTTGATAATACCTTGGGGAATGGAGAAGTGCCACGTCTTGTGGAATAGCCACCAAAATGTAATATGGTGGTAAAAGTACAGCCTTCGTATCTGCTCTGAAGTGAGCTGCAGCCTCAGGCCTACTACTTTGCAAACTGTTAGATTCCGGGCAATCCATACTTTACCTGTGCCTCTGTCCACTAATCTGACAATGTGTCAGCACTTTGAACAGGAGTAAAGGAAGAAATAAACACCAACAGCATTCTCCCAGGACAGGAACCCACATTCGTATCTATACATTCAGGGCCTTTTATTGGCAAGTTGAGGGATTTTCATTTCAACAGCAAATTGTGTTCATAAAGCTTCATTGTGGAGAACAGTCCTGTGATGCAACTTGTCCCTCCCAGCCATCAACTGGCACCTCTTTCACAGCTCATAAGAAGAAAAGCATGAGAGCTGCTTGTAGTTTGAGCGAATTAAATGTGGCGGGCAACTTAAATGAGGGACAAAGTGCATCCTGTTGTGCCTCTGTATGGGCGGATGGAGACGAGCAACAATTGCAGGACAAACCTGCAAAATAATGGATGGCTGGCCATCGTAAGCTGGATACCACAAGCGGATGATCCCTGTTAAATACTTTACCTCTGACTTAATCTGGTACCACCCAAATAGTGGTATCATTGGCAAATCCCGAAAGCAATCTGGGTGCGGCTTTCAGGTTATGTATGAGTAAGGTGAGCAACTGGATGGATTGCAATTGCCTTAAACTGAATTTTAAAAAAACTGAGGTCATCATCTTCAGCAATAATCCTTCTTTCTGGACACCGGACAGGTGGCCACCAGAGTTGGACTCAATACCTGAACCCTCAAATAAAGTAAGAAATGTAGGCTTCCTGGTAGACAAAGAACTGAAGTTTAAGGACCAAGAAAACAAAATAGCTTCGGCCTCTTTTTGCTCTCTAAGGCTTATAAAAAAGATAGAAAAATGTTTGCCACCTGAACTTCTAAAAACAGTAACAGTGGCATTGGTTCTCACAAGGATTGATTATTGCAATAGTCTGTATCTTACTCTTGCAACGGGTCTCGTTAAGAGGCTTCAGACATTGCAAAACACTGTGGCTCGCTTCTTTTTTAAAATTTCAAAATATGAGTCGGCCAGAGGTGACATCAGGAAATTACACTGGTTGCCAGTCAAGCAACGCTGTAGTTTCAAGGCTCTCTGTCTGGCCTAAAAATCACTGCACGGACTCTGGCCAGACCATTTTAAGAAGAAACCTAAATGGTACATCCCAGCAAGGACACTTCGCTCAGGCTCTGCTAGGAACCTGATTGTCCCCCATTTAGGAAAGCTACCTGGGGTGGAAAGAGCTTTTTTAGGGCCACTGCCATGCTCTGGAATAGTCTCCCACTGACACTAAAAACTGCCCTCTCTCTACTTTCCTTCACAAAAGCCTTCAAGACCTGGCTCTTCACACAGGAGTAGAAGATATTTGCGTACCTGCTTGATCCGACAACGACATTGCTGCAGCCTAAATCAGACTTCGACAGCGCCAAGACCCCCTAGGGCATGAGTTCGCGCTTTATAAGTCATATTTACATTACATTACATTTACATTACAATCTCTGGAAAGGTAGCTGAAATCCTCCAACAGGACAAGACTGCAGGCTATTTCTGGTGAAGTCCTCTCAAAATGTGATCGCTACTAGACGTGATATTACAGAAGACACTGGTTTTGGTGGTAAAAGATGAAAGTCAGAAAATTAAAATTGCAAGGTCGCTGAAGCCTTCTCGTTGATGTGGATACTTTTGTGTCTTTCCCTGATCAAGATTTTTAATTTCGTAGTTAGGGGTGTTGCAGGGCTTCTGCACATACACAGAACTTTGTGCAGGAATACGGGACCTCGGTGTATAGGGGCTAAGCCTTCCTACCGCCTCAGTGCCCACAATCCCAGGGCATACTAGCTATAGTGTCACACTCGCTCTCCTACACAATCATGAAGATGCAAATGATTAGACACCCCAGAACCCAACACTCCCAACTCTCTCAGGAATCGCGGTAACAAGACATACCCTTTCGCTCACTCACTCATACTTGTCCACAATAAGAATTAACTGAAACACGGATATAGTTTAAAATGTTTATTTTAACTATTGTGCTCTTTAACGCAGTATACGAGCCACTACCAGCAGCAAAACGCATAATCCTAAAACAGTTAGCATTGTCGCAAGTCCATATATTATAAAGGGATTTGTCATCTTATATAGACAGTGGATAAAGGACTATAAGGCCTAACCACCATCCCCTTGGTAAGAAGCAGTATTATTATATAATAGAAGATCTCTGGGTTTTGTCAGCAGACCCCATACCTTAGTGCCTAGATGGTATATCTACATCATAGGAACTGCATGGCTCTCCTCCCTGGAAAGGTCCCTCTCCAAGTGTGTGTTAACCAAACATGCATCCCCATAATATCAAAGCACGACTTTCCAGCAGTCGCAGCTGTGTTAGCATGTTTTGTCTAGGTGCTAGGGACTGACCAGAACAGAATAACAAGGGGCATTGTTTATCAACCTTGCTCATAGTGTTCAGACTAAACTCCAGGAACAGGCAGAGAACGCACTAAGCAGGCGGTTCTCATGTGAAAGGCATAAACAGAGTCTTGCAAAATAAAGTCATGTAGTAACGTGCGCAAAAGCAGCATCATGGCAGCAGAGCTCATGCTAACTTAGCGATGTCGATACTGTCCCTATCGGCCATATGACAGGGGCAGATTTACTAACCAAAGATGCTGCTTTGGTTCTCCTGAAAACAAGTGAGAAGAGTGCCATGTCTACAAAGATATGGTACTGTTTTTCTCTTTCTTTGTGATAGCGCACTTTATCCTGCAATGCATCAATGCACACACCCTTATCCCATGTGGGATGTGGCGGAGGGATGGCAGCTGGGAGGGCAGAAAAGGGAAAGAGAAAAATAGATTTGGTAGCAGGGAACATTGCATTCTCCCTTTTCCAAAGAAATATCTTGGAAGGAAATGTTGGACAGGCCTTGCCTCATTCAATTTTATCAGCTGGAATTTCCAGCCAGTAAAATTGGGCCTGTTGTTCCTGCACCTTACTCCTGAAGACATTGAACCAATTCCACCTTCAAAGTGACTTCAAGGCATTCCCTTTCATTGGCTGATAGGCAATGCCTTACCACAAAACTCCAAATCATCATCAAAAGGTAACTGGACATAACTGCACAGGTGAACATCGTGACTGCATCCTTCTTCCACACCCTGTAATGGCTCCCAAGAAACACTAGAAAAAACATCACTTATGCCCTCGTTGCTAGCAAGCTGTACTACGGGAACATCCTCTACGCCGGGATTACCAAACAACTCACCAAAAGACTACAAACCATCCAGAACTCAGCAGCCAGAATCATAATCAACCTCCACACAGAACTCACATCACAACACGCCTCAGGGAGCTCCAATGGCTTCAGATAAACAAATGCTATCATTTCAAACTGCTCACACACATATTCCAGGCACTAGAAAATGTAGGCCCTACTTACCTGACCAGTCACATCTCCTTCAACCAACCACCCACACACCTTTGTTCCACAGGGCTCCTACCCACACGCATCCCACACATACACAGAACAACATCAGGATTATGAGCGTTCAAATATATTGCTCCTAAAGCGATGTAACAGAACGCCAACTCCACATCAGAGCCTCCTCCTCTCTTCTTGAATTCCGCAAGAAGTCGAAGACCTGGATTTTCAATTAACCAAGCTACCTTAGGCAGGGCTAGACACACACACTTGTTCAGCAGCAGGATATCCTCACAGGTGATAGTGCACTTTACAAATAAAAATAACATAACATAAAATAAAATAAAACAAAATACCTACTATTCTGTCCCTCCATTTCTCAATACAGAATTCAAAAACTATTTTCCACCTTTTTTTCCTGAGGTCCTTTGGGGGACATTATTCAGAAATTCCGTCATTCAGAAAAGGGGCAGGTATTTTTCTGCTGCATCTACATAACCCTGTATTTCGGTCCTGAAGCACTGATGGTGACATGAGATGCTACAGAACAGAAAAAAACACTAGCTTTTTCAACAGCTGCAGGTCAAAAGTTGGTACTTTCAGAGTCCATGATATTCCCCATGCATAGCAATGGACTGAATATTTCAGAAGATTGGTTCATTTAACACTGTACTTCTTGTGCTCTGTGCAGAATATTTCAGAAGATTGGTTCATTTAACACTGTACTTCTTGTGCTCTGTGCAGAATATTTCAGAAGATTGGTTCATTTAACACTGTACTTCTTGTGCTCTGTGCAGAATATTTCAGAAGATTGGTTCATTTAACACTGTACTTCTTGTGCTCTGTGCAGAATATTTCAGAAGATTGGTTCATTTAACACTGTACTTCTTGTGCTCTGTGCAGAATATTTCAGAAGATTGGTTCATTTAACACTGTACTTCTTGTGCTCTGTGCAGAATATTTCAGAAGATTGGTTCATTTAACACTGTACTTCTTGTGCTCTGTGCAGAATATTTCAGAAGATTGGTTCATTTAACACTGTACTTCTTGTGCTCTGTGCAGAATATTTCAGAAGATTGGTTCATTTAACACTGTACTTCTTGTGCTCTGTGCAGAATATTTCAGAAGATTGGTTCATTTAACACTGTACTTCTTGTGCTCTGTGCAGAATATTTCAGAAGATTGGTTCATTTAACACTGTACTTCTTGTGCTCTGTGCAGAATATTTCAGAAGATTGGTTCATTTAACACTGTACTTCTTGTGCTCTGTGCAGAATATTTCAGAAGATTGGTTCATTTAACACTGTACTTCTTGTGCTCTGTGCAGAATATTTCAGAAGATTGGTTCATTTAACACTGTACTTCTTGTGCTCTGTGCAGAATATTTCAGAAGATTGGTTCATTTAACACTGTACTTCTTGTGCTCTGTGCAGAATATTTCAGAAGATTGGTTCATTTAACACTGTACTTCTTGTGCTCTGTGCAGAATATTTCAGAAGATTGGTTCATTTAACACTGTACTTCTTGTGCTCTGTGCAGAATATTTCAGAAGATTGGTTCATTTAACACTGTACTTCTTGTGCTCTGTGCAGAATATTTCAGAAGATTGGTTCATTTAACACTGTACTTCTTGTGCTCTGTGCAGAATATTTCAGAAGATTGGTTCATTTAACACTGTACTTCTTGTGCTCTGTGCAGAATATTTCAGAAGATTGGTTCATTTAACACTGTACTTCTTGTGCTCTGTGCAGAATATTTCAGAAGATTGGTTCATTAAACATTGCACTTCTTGAGCTGCTCCGTGCATTACATGTCATCTTCTTACAAAGACTTATTTAAAAATCATGGTTTTGAAAATACTGGAGCTTTTCGGGTTATATTTCTACAATGATTGGCCCACGACCATACTGATGTAAGTGTGTTTATTGCTGAACGGTTGCCTTGCCTACGAAAAAGCTGAAGCTGTCATCCCCATACAGGAGCTCGTCTTTTACATTTTTGCATTCTGCAGATAGCCTTTTTTAATGTTGAGTTCATCATTAAAGCCTTTTTCGATTATTTACAAGGTCATCCATCACTAGGGTAAACGCAGTTATTAATATGATGTCACAATTCATATCCAAACTCATCCATAACAGAAACAATCTCTCGTCATCTTGGTGTGGCCACATACTGTGTATAAATAAGGATGTAAAGCAGTTTTACGAAGCTTAAACATGCACATACCGATACTTCCTTGTAGGTCACTGCCAAGTTTCATGGCCTGCCCTCTTATTGCATTATAGCATCAAATAGCTCTAAATGTATTGACAATGCAGATTTTACAGGCGTTACCGATCCAATTCGTGTTTTCTTTGCATTGTTTTTCGTTAGGAAGGTTGCCCTGTTAGTTGGGTAGCTAACACTACCCTGGTTTCAAGATTTCTGTACTTTTGATGTCCTGTTGTTTCCCATAATGGTGTAAGAGAAACAACCGTCTTTAATTTTCTGACATTTTCTCCAACATTTTTTATGTCCTTATACCATTGACATAAATATGTTTCAGTTTCATTGACTCTTAATTCCCCCAATAGATCCACCACCCTTTTCACTCAGCATTCTTTAACCCATTGCCATTTACGCATATTACACTCTAATGCAATAATTAAGTAATATGATATTTCCCTATACAGTACTATGCAAGCAGAGGTAGCTTACAAATAGTGTGCTCTAGAAATACACATAACATTAACAATCTATTAACGAAGGGTAAACACAATCTGAAAGTTCTGATCTCTAATCTGTGCCCATGGTTAGCTGTGTTTTACAGAGAATGGCTTTAACAGCCTCTCCCTTCTAGAGGCAGAATGTGTTTTAACAATCAAAGGGTGTTTTTCTTCCGAAAATGCTACATTTTTAACTACATATTTAGGTATTTTCATCAACTCTTTCTACAGACAATCAAACAGTACTGTTCAGTAGTTGACTGATTGCCTTCAATAAACATTTCCCTGCAGGTAATGTCCATCATGTCAATTATTGGTGCAATTCTGTGCATGCAAACAAATCCTAAATGTGGAGTGGGCGGTGTTATAAAAGATTTAAATTTTTTATTTTAGTTTCCATACGAAGTTTTTTTACTGTTACAGCTAAAACCGTTGAATGGGTTTGCACCTAACATGGCATAAATGTGAAACATTACTCAAAAGTGAGCTTTACATTCTTTGATGTAAATCCGTCAGATAGTTTTGAGAAATCAAAGTTACAGAAACATGATGTTGGGCCGATATGTTAACACTGTTGTATATAATACCTGATGAAATAAAGACAATTGCCCAGATTCACAAACTGCCAATCTCATTTGAAATGTTTGCTCAAACAATTCCTCCCTTTTTTACCCGGAATTTCAACGAAAATGAGAATTTATCACTGTGGGAAAAACATCTAAAGCAAAGAGAATACACTATGGGGGATATTCACAAGAACGTGCGCTAAGCATCTCCAAAAAATGTTAACGCAACTTTACACATCGCAGTCTATCGCGGGAAAATAACCCCGTGTTAACCTGGAATTCACAACACGGCGGTACTATGCGATAGTTTGCTGAAAACGCGGCCAATGTCCGCGATACAACCACCGCGACGGAGATAAAAACACAAACCCCAACACCAAAAAACGTGCGATGAGCCCATTCGCGATGAGGAAAGCAGCGATAACCAGCGCCAGGCCCGCGACACACATACGGCAGGCGGGAATAAGCACAACAAAAGCAGGGAAAAGAAAGACAAACCAAACAGAAAACAACAGGGAAGCACAATGGAGGCAACCAGAGCCAGTACACAACGCCACAAGCCCCATTGGCAACAAAACATTGTACATGGCAGGCCATCGTGGACAAGGTGAATGCAGCCGGAGAGTGGAGGAGGACAATGGAAGAAAACCAGAACAGCTGGAATGATGCGAAACGCACAAACAATCAGAAACACGCCAACAACCAGAAGGCAGCAATGCACACCGGAGGTGGGAGTCCTGCGCCACACCAGGAGCTGGATGATATGGAGGAAATGGTGTCCACCACATCAGTCTGGAGATGGTGGCAGGAGTCGAAGACCGGAAACTGCTCAAAATCAACAGACACAACAGCAACAGGGAGAGGAACGACCAGGGACTGGGGGGACGGGGGGAGATGGGCACAATGGCACACATGCACAATTAAGCACAGCACAACTGCAGACAAACCATGCCCAAGAGTAACAACACCAACCAAGAGCACAAGTCACACAAGTCGGCAATACCACACCACTGAACAAGCACAGAAGTGAAAACCACACTGCCTGAATGGGAGAAGGGTGAGCCAAATCAGAGCTGAAGGGCCATCTCACACACAATGCAGCACACACACATAGGAAGCAGAGCACCCCAACATCTAACACAATGTGGTACAAACACCAACATTTGCACAACCGAAATACAGGACACAAGTGCACCTGCTTGTGGCCGGTAAATGGCCATACACATCGGGCAAAGCACGAAACAGGGACATGATAATGCACAAGTACCAACCCACAGCCCTGATGGGGTAGCAATGCATGTAAGGCAGGGACCCAGCTAGGCCGTGACACACACATTGGCATACAAATAAACACTCAACACAGTTGGAGACAAGTGAACGTGCGGAAACTTTATCAACAATTGCGTGTCAGTATGGCCAAGAGAAGTGCCACGACATGCAGACCAATGCAGCAGCATGTCTGAATGAGGAACGTCGGAAAGCGCCCATGTCCACCCTGGGGGAGTCCATCACCAACACAAGTCAGTGCCAACCCGCGTTGGTTGTCCGCGCATGGATCAGGAGTCCAGGCCAATGCAGCCATGTCCACTGTCGTCTTGGGACATGTGACCAGATCCCCAACATGCAACCAGGCGTCGGGACACGTGCAATGGGTCACATACAGTTCTGGCTGCAGGTACCTTGTCACTCGTCCATGAACGCGAGTGCAGCAGCGTAGGCCAACATTTCCAATGAGAGATCGTTGTCCACCACATCCAACATGTCGGCGACGTAACCCATCAGCTGTCCCGGACAGATGTGCTGACTCCAACCCCTGACCCCAATTTGCACGAAAGCCCAAATCGGGGAGCGGCTCAATGTGGTCGCTGCACACGACGACTCGTGCAATCTCCCAGGTCCATTTGCCAGCATTCATGCCAAACATCCAGGCATGCCATAAACGGGCATCAAGGTGACACTCCTGGTTGTGGGCCAACAGGGGGCGCACACACGTCGAAATCCAGGTCTGCTACCGTAACGTTGGAGAGGCAGACATCCATGGACCACTCGAATATGCACGAGCGACAATGCAACACAGGCTGAACGCAGGTGACGTTGGCAAGGCGGAAGCTCAGCCGGTAACTGATCCGCAGCACTGCCAATGGCAGTGCCCCCAGTACATGCAGCAGACGTGCACGGTACAGGTCCACGTGACTGGAGTTGAGCATGTGTCCGGGATGGTCTGCCATTGCGTCAGTGGCTCTGCTTGAAGCGGCACTGTGCTGACCTGGCCAGTCCTGTGGATGAAATGCCACAGCTCGGAGCAATGAGCAGTGTCTGTGTGCAACGGGTGCAGGCCTGGGGTGTGGTGGGAGTACGTGTGAAGGCCATTTCACGCACGCTAACTACCACCAAGGACTTCTGCGTGTGGGATGTGTACACGTTGGTCTCACATCGGGCAGTGCGTAGTGTGGGAGTCGCCAGCAAATGCTATCGTATCTGTCAGGGGGTGCTGGGCACATGCAAGTCCCATCTCGGAGCTGCAGATGTGCTACCGCCTGATAGTTCAGACAAAGGACCTTTCATCCCTACAGTAACTTCACCATCTGCATGCATACAGGAGATGTACAGAGGCCTGTCGTGGGTGGGATGGGATGTCTGCGACCCAGGGAATCATGGATGATATGCCTAGCACGTGGTACATGGGCGGCCTCACTGTGTGTTACGTTGCCTCACAGCTGCTCCTCTCTCCCACGAGCCCCCACACATGTGTGCGCTGCGTGGTTGTATCACGTGCACTCCTACGGCACACCATTGTGATGCCTGTCCGCGCATGGCCAGCGGCATGCCAACAACACCTTGAAGCTGGCCGTTGAGTGTAGGCCAATGGTCCGGACAGGGCGGACACAGGTGTACAGTCCATGGCTGGCTGTGACCACGCTGCGATTGAGGCTAGGCACCTGACTCATGCAGCCGTAGGACTGATACACATAACACTTGGCATGCATGTGCCAAGACCCCGAGCGGTCTTGCGCTCCTACATTTCCCCGTATGTGCGGGCCCGCCCTCCGGGTGCATGCTACATTGCAACATCGACTACTGTGGCCCTGGTGGCGACAACACCCCAACACAAAGACACACTTACCGCACTTCCTGCTCAAGGCCAGACCAGAGCCACGCCCTGATCCCCCTGCCGAATCAGCACACCCCTGCGCTGACCTGACGTACGCCGGACCAGCACACGCCACTTGTGCATGCAGGGGGGGCGGGCGAAGCTACATGTCCAAGGTCTCAGCCACTGCTGAGGTGACATGGTATCCTCCGCTGAAGACAGCACACTGTGATGTTGCAGGGCTCCGGCCCATCATGCTGACATAATGACCACACGGACACACTTGCTTAGATGGTGGAAATGGCTACGGGCACGTGCGCCCGGCCACTTTTATTAGCAGGCTCACATGTCGAGTGACACCTGTGTTGGATGTGTGTGCACACCAGCCGTCATGGAGTGCCTGGTGCAGTCAAAAAACGACAACAGTGTACATCGTTAAGGACACACCCATTCAACCATAAAGGCCCCATGACTTGAGCTGCACAGAGTTAGTGGCCCCGGATGCACAGCGTCCTGCACGGGCCTACCGCCACGGGCCGCTGACTTGCGGTGCACTGGGGCAGGGTCACGAGAGCAGAGCAGGTTCTCGTAGATGGCAAAGGGGGTTGTCGCGGAGTGTCTCGGTGGACAGTGGAAGGTGTACCCTCAGGGCATGATGCAGAGGGCAGAACCACGCAGCAACAGTCACTATGGTGGAGATGAATGGAACAGACATGTCGGACACCAAGTCCGGCCCAGCCAGAAGATGATGCAGACAACCCCCAGACCATGGACTCAGACGCCACCAAAGTCCAACCAGAAAGTGCCCATGACTCATTGCGCACAGAGTCAGTGGCACCAGTGCTGATAGGGGGTGCCGCCTGCGATGAGGCGTGTCCAATGGTGTGGACTCCTCCATATCTTACCCAAGACACAGTTCCACATGTGTGACCTACTGGACCGCAGTGTAGGCCTGAGGCAGCGGTCAGCAGGGGCCATTCACCGAGTGTCGCCGGCTTACATTGGATGGTCCCACCGGCCTGCGTAGTTCAGGTTCAGTGGCACCACGGGACACGGACTTGCGGTGAACAGGGTTAGTGGCACCAGGTCAGTTGTTGCTAGTGTTCGGTCACCTCCGTAACGAGGATCCGGCTTTCATCCGGACTGAACCGCATCTTCCTCCTACTCCTCTCTGTGCGTTCACTGGTATGGACTCTGCCATTCATGAATCACGACTAAGTGCTGAATGTGGGATCTACTGGACCGCAGTGTAGGCCGGGGGCAGCGATCAGCACGGGCCCACAGACACGTCTCGTGTGCTTGCGATGCAGACTTTGGCCTCACTAATAGGAGGGAGTTCAGTGATGTGGATGCTGCCACGGACTTGGGGTCACTGCCATTCAAGACTCAGGACACAGTTCCACATGTGGGACCTACTGGAGCGCAGTGTAGGCCTGGGCCCTCATCCAAGTGTCGCCGGCTTGCGTTGAACAGGGTTAGTGGCACCACGTGTCGCAGGCCTGCGATGCAGACTTTTGCTTCACTGATCGGAGGGAGTATAGTGATGTGGACGCTGCCACGGACTTGGGGTCACTGCCATTCAAGACTCAGGACACAGTTCCACATGTGGGACCTACTGGAGCGCAGTGTAGGCCTGGGCCCTCATCCAAGTGTCACCGGCTTCCGTTGAACAGGGTTGGTGGCACGACGTGTCACCGGCTTGCGTTGAACAGGGTTAGTGGCACCACGTGTTGCCGGCTTGCGTTGAACAGGGTTAGTGGCACCACGTGTCGCAGGCCTGCGATGCAGACTTTTGCTTCACTGATCGGAGGGAGTATAGTGATGTGGACGCTGCCACAGACCTTTGGTCACTGCCATTCAGAACTCACGACTCAGTTCAACTTGTGCCAACAGCTGGGCCGAAGAGTATGCAGGTGGAGTATGTCAATGAAAAGGAGTACTGTGGGCCAGCGCCGTGGAGGCCAGCGATGGTCTGCGGAGGCTGCAGAGGTGGCGGGACTGGGGCCTGGAGCTTGCACTGGCCCCTGGTGGGCCCTCTTTGACACACGCCGGTGTCGGCAGGTGAGCGGAGCCTCCTTGGTGCGCTGGGCCAGGCATGACGGGTCTGGGGACCAGCGGCCCGAGGTGCAGCAGGCGCACAGGGACGCACGCCCCGCCGCGCACGGCGCCGGCCTCGTGGCGGGCTAGGAGGAGCCGCCCTGGCAGACGTGTTGGCCATTCCGAAAGAGGACCACGGCCAGTGCGACAGGCTTTTTATTCATACCCCTACGCAGGCCTGGCGTACACAGGGCCAACCCACTCCACCCGCGCATACAGGGGGGGATGTAACGTGCGACATTTCCGCGTTCTGCCCCACATCCTGTGGGGACATGGTAGCGTCCACTGGCCACTACACTCCATGCACCAGCAGTTAATGTCCACATGGCCATTTCCGTGGTTTGCACACTGAAGTCTGTCCACCACCTCCACGCCACACCTGGTATTGGGTAGGTTCTCATTCATTAGTCACTTGGCGCTCTCGCACATGCCTGCTCCAAGCCTCTCCTCACATCCTGCAATTGTGTGGCTGTGGTCCCATGCCGTGGCTGGGTTGTGGGCATGGCAAGCCCAGGTTCCCAATGGAGTCGTGTTGTCGTGTCTGCTCGGTTGGCATGTTGTGTGGCATGTTGAATGTAGTTGTGCTGCGTGCCCATTGCCAGTGTCGTGAGTTTCATGACTGTGGGGTGGAGGTGTGTGGTGTGTTAATTTTGGACTTACCAATGAGCACTGCATTTCCATAGGTGCCATCCTGGGAGCGCTGGTTGATGATGGACTGTCGGGAGATGTAGGAATCATGCACTCTGCCTGGGGAGTTGGCCACGACATTGTTGAGGAGTCCCGGACGGTCCACTTTTGCCTGCACATTCATGGGATGCGTGTGCTTTCTGTTGAGGTAGTTGTGTGCAGTGTTGGCAGGGGGCACGAGGGGTACATGTGTGCAGTTGATTGCCCCCGACACGTGAGGGAATCCAGCTATGGCGTGGGAGCCTTGCTTGGTCTCCAGCTGCTCCCGCACAGTGTGGGTGGAGTGGGGGTGCTGGGGTACCAGGCCGATGATGGCATCCAGGACAGGTGTGATGAACTTGGATGGGGCTGGCTGTGAGACTCCTTCGACTCTGGCAGTTGTGGGTTGGAAGGTACCAGAGGCCAACATGTGCAGCACAGCCGGCAACTTTGTCTGCGGAGGGATATTCGTTGTGCGCTGTGTTGGTACCGTCAGCAGGTGGGCGATGTGGGTCAGGATGCAGGGGATGGTTGTCCTTTTGGGCCTGTAGTGGGAAATGTCCTCCTCTGGCGTTCGGTCTGTGTGGCTGGTGCGTTTACGGTGGGTCCGCTGTCTTTGTGTACGCTGCCTCTGTGGTGGTCCGGGGGGGGGGCGGGACGTGTCCTGGGGTGGTGGCGGGCCTGGGGGTGGTGGCTGTGGGTGTTGTGGCCCTCATGGGTCTCCGAGCTGCATGATCATTGTCTCCATGGCATCTGTGGGTCTTCAGATGTGGCTCTTGGCTGGGCTCCCTTTCATGCAGCAGGTAGTCGTCCTGCTTAACACCAGCAGAAGGCAGGTGTTAAATCCCTGCTACTACCGCAGCTTATCGCCTGTTTTTGGTTCGCATCGCAGATCTGGCCGTTCGTTGTGAAAGTGGTGTAGTGGTGTTTTCGTGTGTTTTTGCACGGGAACGCCTACTCTGCATCTCATTAGGGTTAGTTGGTGGTGTCACCCGTGGAGGTAAATTTTGAGGCAGTTATCGCGGGAATACTTGCGTTGTCTGCAGTTTGCACCCGCTTGTGAATGGGGCGTTAAATCTATCTCCACTTTTGATGCGTTAGGGTGGCGATAACTCGGCGATAAGTCCTTGTGAATATGCCCCTTTGAGAGGTGTTGTACCCAGGGAGAGTGTTAGTTGGCACTGGTAGGAGTAGAAAAAGGGAGGAAAAAGTGGAAAAAAGAATTAAAGTGACTATGGTAAAATAGTCAGTACAGCAAAACGTGTGATAAATATGACTGCTTTTTGCATACAGGAACAGACTGATTTCTTTTAAATATCTAAAAAGTTCTGATTTTCGAGAAATTCATGAACTTTAATCAAACAAAACAGTAAAAAAAAAAATCAAGGCTATAATCACACATCATGTTTTACTGCTGGTAGACCACCTTTTTACATGTGCCTTTGGCCACACGCTCCCAAAACCTGGCAACTTTCATAGCTTTTTAAGTTTTGTGTTTGCCTGACCATAACTAATCTTTAACTGTGTTTCTTCATTGAATTCTGGGTTTTATTACTGGTATATATACTGCATTCAGCTGCCATATCTGTTTCTTAGTGGACAGATAAGGATAGGAAGAGCAGGCACACCAGGTCACGCTGGGCAGCTGGTAGGGTCACATAAGGCACTGTTGCTGTTCTCTTAGTGGTGCTGCTGCTAGTACTTAGTGACCTTGCAGTACGACCTCTCAATGGGCTGGAGAGGGGAAGGGAAGATCCGGTGGTCTGGCTGTGCTCTCACTGTCCACCAATCAGGGAGTCTTGACGTGGTGTTTCTGCGTTGCATTGCCTCCGCCCTGCTGTGGACCCATGCTCAATTCCAAAAGCGACTTCTAGACCCCCAGGCACTAGAAGGCCATGAAAATGACCTTGATGAAGTGCACTTTCCATCTGTGAGTACAGGGCACACAAAGCTGTCTCCATCCTCACCGCTTTATAGGGCCACTGGACCAGTGTGCATGCACCATGGTGGTAACCGGGTCCTTTAACTTTTGGAGGTCATCAATCCTTCTGATATCGCAGACTTTAGAAGCCACCATTGCATCAGTGAGTGAAGCTTCCAGCCCTGAACTGATCTTCTGTGGGCTGATCCAGAACATGAATGATACTTCCAAAAAGCAATGGCTGATGATGACTGACCTAAACACCCTCTCTATGTTTATTGTGTGCCACTTGTTTCTTAATCACATGAGCTCTGGGCCACAACTATGTTTTCATTACATCAAAACTAAAAAGAGCAGCAAACCATCCTGTTGATTTAAATGATAATCACATTCTTTCATGTTTTAAATATATGGAAGGGGTGTAATGGCTTATCTAAATCTACATATTTGTGACTATATGTCCTAAAAACCCAGAGACACCTGATAATGTGAGTTTCCTTCCTCTAGTTACAGAAGGCAGAAGACCATTGGCATTTTCTAAGTCTTATGGGATGCCAGACGCTGTGGTAGTCAAAAGAAATGGGTGTTGCAGTTAGTTTAGTGGCTGGAGTGGATTGCTTTAGATAGTGAGTTAAAGTACTGGGCTGGCCGTACATTTTGGAGATTATGGGCCCGATTCACAAAGGTAAACTGAGACGAAAGTCAAACTTTATGACTTTTAGTATTCAAAAAGGGCATTTAGGAGTAGAAAAGTTAGATTTTTGTCTCAGTTAAACTTAAGTTTTGGTCTGTGATTACCGAAAGTCGTAAAGTTAGACCTTCGTCTCAGTTTACCTTTGTGAATCGGGCCCCATGTGTGCCATGATTAGGGTGGTGACTGAGAAATTCCATTTTGCATGTGTGGGGTAGCTCTTCTTGCTGCTAAAGAGATTCAGTTCTCATTTCTTGCCAGCCACGGTCGGTGCAGGTAAGAGTGGTGGGGCAGGCTGGGGGGAGTCAACGGACGACAACCAGGGAAAGAAAAATAAAAAAAATCGAAAATCACTTACTTTGCGCTCGCCGCATTACCAAGTCAGCGATGCGGTGAGCGCAAAACAAGTGGCTTTCTTTTTTTAAATTTTATTTTACCTCATTGTCGTCTGTAGACTCCCCCCCCTCTGCCCCACCGCTCTTACCTCCACCGTCCACGGCTGTTCCTTGCTATAAATCCTACGCCTGGATTTCCATCACAGTTGTGGTGAAATCCGGTATTTTGGGAGGACCTTATGCAGGATGAAAAAAACACTTTACCCAAGGGGAGTATGTATTACAGCACTGATAAACGTTGTCAATGGTAAAAGTTCTAAAGATGATAAACCTTTTTAAATGTTGGGTCGCCTATAACATGCTTACATGGTCAACCAAATTCCCAACCTTTTTTTTTTCGGTCTGACCTTGAAACAACTTTATGTGTCTCAACAGCCACATGAAATAGAAAAATCAATCTGACAATTAAAAGTACTTACACAAACATAGAAGGGCTTTGGATCTGCTGTTTTTACACATTGGTCTGTTGAACTGTCATTCATAGTTTGCTTTCACCTGCCATAGAATAGAGCATATAGCATGCAATTATGGGTTGTTCTACTGTAGACATTGGTGTTTTTTGTAGTATAAGTGAACACATTTTGTTTGACCACATGAGCCCATCCACCTGAAATAAAGTGCATTTCAGTGCGAAGGCAAGTGGGCTAATAATTTACTTAGTCAATGTTTTTTTATTCCATTCTTTATCCTTTTATATTTGTAGTCATTCTTGTGTTTTTAGACTATGTCTTCAGGTTCTAGTTATTCAACTCTAATTGTACCTTTTCTTTTGTCTATTAGAATTATATTTTATTGTGGTGGGAAAAAGGATTTCCATACCAGCTCTAAGTACACCTGCCTGGTAGGAAGCATTGGTATCGGCCTATCAAAATTATATGTAATGGCTTTTTTTTCCAATTTGTGATATTTTTATTAGAAGCTTATGGTCACCACACTTGGGTAGAGGCATTATTCTTTTTTTCTTTGTTTCAGATTTTGTGGCATATGATGGCAAAAAAAACATCCCATCAGCTAGCTAATGCTAGATATATTAGTTCTCCAGTGCATGTTACTCTTTAGCAAGGGGCAGAGGTGTGAACATTGCTTTATCTTTTCTAAGCTTCTAAGGTGTCTGAAATCGAGCCTGCACTAACATAACCAAAAACATGTACTGTCTTCCATTTTGAAACTACGCTGCACTACTCCACGTGACCCTTATTGTTGGTATTGCCTTTGCTCTACTAAAGAATTGTGAGCGTTCCCAGCCTGTGGGAATGAGGTTTACCCAACCAAGGACAACCTCACTGTCCTGGACCCCTCTGTATAAAATGTTGTAATTCTTGCCACTTGACTAGACCCTGGGAGCCTCTGATTTCAATTTGGTAGTATTGTGAGAGAATCTTTGAATGCATTCTGTAGTAAAACATTTCATATTGCTTGTTCTTCGTTCGTGCATACCCTGAGACATATGTATATGTGTAATAATGTGTGAGATCCTTTGTCCAAAGTCCTATAAAAGGAACTGTTCTTCCCACACCAGGGCAACCATTATCTTACCAGTTCTTTTACTTATGATCTGTACTTTGCTGCTAACCTGATGATACTGTCTCATGTGTTTTGCCCAATATAAAGCCTTGAAACTTTGACCCATTTCTTTCATTCTGAGAATGTCACAGTTCTAGTACATTACCAAGCCTTATAAAGGTATAGAGATGGATCCAATTGGAGAGCACCAAAGTCAGTATTAGGACTACATCGCTTCTGGTCCGAGCCGTTCCTGTGCATCGAGTAAGTCAAGGAGATACAGATTGCATGCAGACAGATCTGGTAGCAGAGTTGATGGTTATAATTGGATCCGATCAGCATTAAATGAACCCATTTGACTATAGATCCAACTACTGTACCTTCATGGTTCAGGCAGTTTTGCCCCGAGATTCAAGTCAACCCTGTCCCAACCCGATCCTGGTTACAGAGGGCGAGTTAGTGGTAACCAAAAGAAGGCTGACATAAGCATCAATAGGGACTTAGGCCTGTGCGACGGGTGAATGAGAAGTCAGCCTTCAGGAGTGCATGTTGGGACTTACAATAGGTGCATTGTGGTGGAATACAGAGGACGGATGTTGAATTAAATTACTATGTGGCATTATTTCTTGGACTTATAAAGTTGGCTGTTATTGTGTATTTGAAGAGTTGTTTTGATTTTTGCTTTATTAAAGTTGAAGAGAGGTACCTCAGTTAGATTTTGTTGAATTGTTGAACTGTCTGCTAAGGTGAGGTGTGCTGTGAGATGCTATCAGTTACACAAAGAAAGAGACATAACATTTCTATTGCATGAGTTAATTAATTAAGCTCAGTGGCAGTTCATTTCTTGGTGCATGGGAGTGAACGCGCATAGTATGGCAACTTCCACAGGTCAAGAGTCTGCTGGTGTGCAAAAGTAAATAGTCTTTTTGTACTATAAGGATTTCTGATTAGGCAAAGCAGACAGAACATAAACTGTGGTGAAAGGAGTCCAAAAGAGCTTGGCACTAGTCAGGCATTTACATCCTTTGGGGACTCGCAGGGATTGTCCGGCAAACGCTAAAGCCAACCTGCAATAGTGTGACCTTTGACTGTGACGCGTTGCTATTGGTAGGCAGATCATGAATAAAATCGTACAGAGAGAGTGTTAGAGTTGAGTTAAGAGTACTGAAAACACTGTCAGAATGGGAAATCCTCCTTTGAGAAAAGAGGAAGATGCAAATGAGGAAGAGAAATTCACACCAGAAGGTACTCCAGATTGCGAAAAGGCAGTGAAGAAAGGGCTGCACATGTGCATGGCGCTTTGCAAATAGCACAAATATATGTCCAAGGGTGGGGATTTACAATTCTCATTGAGAAGAACCTTTTACATTTCAGAACCTTTAAGGCAGAGAATGTATGACATGAAACCTCAGCCTATACCCCACACAGTTTGAGACAAGTTGAAAATGAGAAAATGAAAAATAATTTTTATTAAATATCTGTTGTGAGGTTTATTCAAGGACAAATGCTCAGGAAGATGAGAGGCAAAAGAAATGGAGGGAGCAAGTGATTGAGACAATTGGAGCTTAGCTGCTAATAGGGGGCGAGGAGGTAGAAAAGGAAAAACGTAGTGAGAAAAAGAAACCCGACCATGAGGCAGAAGTAGAGAGTGAGAAGAAAGATGCTTTCATAGAAAAGCTATTCCAGTTAAGACCACCCCATACTATGCAGTAACCGCACCAAGTATTACAGCACAAGCGGATAAACCTGACTCAAGCCATGGTTGCCCCGAGGTTAGTGCACCTCAAAGTTACACAGAGGCCAGTGATCCAACCCCTGCACAGGCCTCGGCACCCATGGTCACCGGTATTTCACAGTCAATATTTCCCCTATTGTGAATGGCGTTAATATGTCCCAGAATCAGATCCCTCCAAGCACCCATCAGGATGTCACCATAGTGTCATGGTGGGTTATTTTATATTATGTTATGTTATATTGATTGGTAGAGCGTACTAATCACCCGAGAGGGTATCCAGGTGCTTGCACAGGTGTGCAGTTATGTGGGCTCCAAGGTGCTTATATGAAGAGCCAGGTCTTCAGCTTCTTGAGAACTCAGAAGTGATCTGCTGAGAGCGGTCATTCCATGTCATTCTATGCTATTCCATGTCATGTCATGTCATTCCATGTCTTGAGTGCAATGTAGGAGAATGAGCGACCTCCAGTTTTTTTTTTGCAGATGCGGGTAATGTGTGTGAGTGAGAGTGAGGCAGAGCATAGGTGTCTGGTGGGTTGGTGAAAGTGCATGCAGCTGGCATACTGGTCCTGTGTTCTGGATGGTCAAGAGTCTGTGTAGGAGTTATTTGGAGATTCCAGCATAGAGAGTGTTGCTGTATTCTACTGTGCTGATGATGAGTGCTTGTGTGATGGTCCGTCTGTTCTTGTGAGGTAATAATTTGAAGTTCTTTTGCAGCATGCATAGGATTTGGAAGAAGGAGGTGTATATTCTATTGACTTGAGTCCCAAGGGGAGGTTATGTTACCCAAGACCAGTGATTCCATCTTGTCGGAGCTGAGCTTCAGGCAGTTGGTTCATATCTAGTCTGCTACCATGATCATGCAGTTGGTGAAGTTGCTTTTCTGGTGGTGGTTGTATTGTCCATCAGGGGGAGGATGAGTTGGGCGCCATTGATGTAATTGATGATGGTGATGTCTTGTGATAACCATTTGGCCTATTACAATATTTCCTCAAACGCGTCCTCACAAGCTGATCCCAGATGTCATCTCAGAGATAATGCCTGACATCGAAAATATGATAGAACAGGGCATTTGGAAGGAAGTCGTCGGAAGTCTACGTAGTTCTCTGATTATGGCCTTGCAAAAAATAAATGAAAGGTGCAGGATTGGGTAGGATCCCTGAAAAATTAACCAAATTGTTGTCCCATGCTATCCTGTCATCAAACTCTGCTGTGGTCCTGTTCCAGATTTCCCCAGAAGCTGAATGTTCACAGTCATTGACCTTTGCCAAGCTTTCTTCTCGGTTTCCCTTCATGAAGAGAACCAGTTTCTCTTAGTGTTTTGATTCCAAGAAAAGACTCCTGTGTGGTGTTGTGTACCTAAGGTTACACAGAGAGCCTGTCCTATTTCAATTAGATACTTAAAAAGAAACTAGTAACTCTCCAACAATCATGTAGCTCAACCCTGATCCAGTACATCAATGACTTACTCATTGCATCGATGACAAGAGAAGCTTGTGGGAAATACACTTTTGCTCTGCTCAACCAGTTGGCTGAAACCAGACACAAGGTTTCCCCTGAGAAGTTGCAGTACTGTCAGAAGGAGGTCATGTGCTTGGGACATCAGATTGATAAGGGAATCAGGCAAGTATCCCATGAACGCATTGAAATTGTCCTTAAAATGAAGTTCCTGACCACACAGAGAGAAGTACGCATGTTCTTGAGCATGGTTGGCTACTGCTGACAGAGGATCCCAAACCTTTCATTTGTGGCAAAGCCTTTGCTAAGGCTGATGCACACTGATGTCAATGACTCAGTACCAAAGGATGATGAAAGCATGGAATACTTCAAGGAGCACAAAAAACTACTTTACAGAGCAATCCCTGTTGGAATGCCAGACTACATCGAATAATTTGTACTCTTTTGTCATGAGCGAGATGGGTGTGGTTTATCTGTGTTGACACAGGCCACCAGAGAGACTAAGTGCCCCATCAGTCATTCTCAGCAACCCTTGATCCTGTAGCCTCCACATTACCTGGTTGTCTCAAAGCAGTTGCAGCAGTAAGCCCTAGCATTCTGCAAACTGAAGGAACAGTGATGGGTTATCCACTCATTGTGATGGTCCTACATTCAATCAGAATTCTCATGACTTGTACCCGCATACAACATTTGACCAACAGCTGCTTTAAGATATTCATTTTGGCTGCCAAGAATGTTTCTATCAGGAAATGTAATACCTGTAATCCCATTTTTTGTTACCAACCCCAGAGGGAGACAAATAGGGTGATTTTGACCATGACTGTGTAAAAGTTACTGAGTTGTGCATAAAGTCAAGACCTGACATACTGGATGTCCCCCTTCCTAAATCTGACTAACCTTGTTTGTAGATGGGTCTTGTTTGAGAGACTAACATGACATTTTGTGAGCTGCATCTGGTGTGTGCCCCTAAGTGGTTTTGTGGAAGCCTCTTACCTGTTCCATTTAACATCCAAACAGGTAGCAGAATTAATTTGCTATTACTACAGCCTTTTGTACATCCCAAAGCTTGCAAGTTACCTTTTACACCAACAGCCAGTATGGATTTAGCATTGAGCATGATTTCGGGCATTTATTTCGGGGGTTTATGAAATCGGCCGGCTCACCCTTCAGGAATGGGCTGTATGTCTCTAGCCTGCTGGAATCCCTTCAGTTACCAAAAGCCATTGTTGTGGTGAAATGTGCTGCACATAGGAGTGGCAATGACTCTGTCACCAGGGGCAACCGCTACATGGATGAGATTGCCCGATATTGTGCTCTTGTGTCCTGCACCTTTCACAAGGATGATCTGTGCAATGCTGATCGAGAAACTATGAAATACGTGTTGTTAAATACTGTACAGACTGTTAATGAACTAAGAGAGTTACAACACACTGCCCCAGAAATCGAAAAGGCCAGATGGGAAAGGATGGGATGTGGAAAAGGCGCTAGTGATATTTGGGTTTCCAGTGACAGTTATCAGGGAAAGCCAATCCTCCCTGATTCTTTGCTACCTGCTATGGTAAGACACATGCATGGAACAACATATGTGGGGGTGGCTCGGGATGGTGTCAACCTTTAAGCATAATCTGCACTTTCAAACCATGGCAGAGAGTTTGTGCCAGCACTATGTAATCTGTCAAAAGCAAAATGTAGGCAAAAAGTTTGTAGTGGCTATGAGTCATATAGGAAAATCTGTTGGTCCCTTCAACCGCCTCCAGATTGATTTTGTGGAGATGCCCTAATGTAATCAGCTAAGGTACATCCTTGTGATTGTATGCTTATTTTACCGCCGGGTGGAGGCATACCCCACTAGGAGATTTAAGACTCTGATAATCGCCAAACTGCCATTGCGGAATTAATTTTACATTTTGGTATGCCAGTTCATCTTGAATCAGACCACGGAAGTCACTTTAAAAATAAGGTAATGCATTTGTTATGTACAGCTTTAGGGCTAGATCAGAGATTTCATTGCAATTACAGATTAGAAGCTTCAGCCACAGTAGAAAGACTGAATTGGGTCTATAAAATAAAATTTGGGCTAAGCCTGTACATCCACATCTCTTAAATGGCCCTATGCCCTTTCACTGGAATTGGTGAGCATTTGACATTCAGACGCAAAGAGTTGGGTTGACAGGACTTATTGTTGGCGGGCTGTGCAAGTGAAAAAGTTTTGGCTCCAATGAGCCCATGTACAGTCGCAGAGAGCCCAAAAATTTCAATTCAGTCAATCGGAGGCCACACCAAGGGCACAGGACCCGAGTGGCACCAATTAGATGTCAGGGGCTTGCTCCAACTGGATCTGGGTGCTGGTTCAGATGGTTGTGAGCCTGTTAAATCCCTGTGATTCCAAAAAGGAGTCCTGCAGACTAGCCCTTGGAGTCACTTTGGGAGTCCTGGATTCAGGTGCAGGTCCAAACCCCTCTGACCCAGTGTGGAGGAAAGCAGAACAGTAGGGGAGCAATCCAGACAAGCAGCAGTCCGGCAAGGCAGTAGTCCAGCAGCCCTTGTTCCTGGCTGAGTCCAAACAGGTCCAGAAGTGTACCAAAGAGTTAGTTTCTGGGGTCTAATATTTATACCTGGGCCTTCATTTGAAATGGGAGAAGTTTCTAGAAGTTTCATTTTGAAGTGCACATGCGTCCTGCCTCCCCTGCCCTGGCTCCAGACTAACTACAGGGGGTATGCAGCCCCCTGTGTGGAGGCAGGACACAGAATACTGAAGTGTTAGTAGGGCTGTGCCCAGCTCCGTCCCCTCATCCTGCCAGTGAAGGCCCATCCAAGCACACCTAATCTCTCTATTGTGTGTGGCTATCTAGGAGGACTACACAAAGCTCAACTGTCAGCTACACCCAGTCATGTGATCCAGAGACAGGCTGCAGGTACTAAATCACTAAGGCAGGAAAATGTCAACCTTCCAAAAAGTGGCATTTTCTGTAATTTAAAATCCGAATTTACCATAAGAGAGGGTGTTCCCTTACATTCCAAAGACACCTAACATGATGTGTTTACGTGTTCCCATTTGGAAGTTATAGCTTATTAAATGAAATAAGGTAGCTCCAATGTTATCCTATTGGGGGGCAGGCCTTGCAGTAGTGAAAAATGAATTCAAGAGTTTTTCACTACCAGGACATGTAAAACTTAAAAGTACATATCCAACTTTTTAAATACACTACACCATCCTCCTGGGCTGTCCAGAGCCTACCCTAGGGGTGACATATGTATTAAAAAAGAAGGTTTGTGCCTGGCAAAATATTTATTTGTCCAAGTTGAAATGCTAGTTTAAAACTGCACACAGACTGCAATGGCAGACCTGAGATATGTTTAAAGGGCTACTTAAGTTGGTGGGACAATCAATGCTGCAGGCCCACTAGTAGCATTCAATCCCTTGGCACAGGTAGTGCCACTTTATTAGGGACTTACAAGTAAATTAAATATGTCAACTGAGTATAAACTAATGCTACAAATGGTCTAAGCAGAGAGCACAGCACTTTAGCACTGATAATCAGTGGTAAAGTGTGCAGAGTCCTAAGAGCCAACAAAAACGGGCCCAGAAAAGAGAAGGGTGAAGGCAAAAGGTTTGATGATAACCCTGCAGAAAGGGTAAAATCTAACACGTTGCATTCTATCTCTCATCAAGTTGATGCCACAACTCCAGCTGGGTGAGAGTCTTCAGGCCATGACTTGAACCCTGACTAGTGGGTTCACATGAAGAAGCACATTTGCAAATCGTGCCTGGAAAGCATTGAAAAGGCCCGTACCGGGTAATCCTGGTTACCAACACTGTTCTAAAGTGTGGAGGTCTGTGAACTGGATCTATGCCCCACACACCAAAAGGGTGAGGCAAGAAGATGAAGAAGCGGAGCCAACATCCACTAACTTCTTGAGTCCACCTAGGTTCAAAGTTTCTCAGACATCTGAAAAAGAAGTAGAAGGTCAGTCAGAGAGTTTGCAGTCACCCAAAGAGCAAACTTGGTGAAGTGTCATTCTGGTGACGACTGTGACAGCAAGCACCTGGCTAACACTACCCATTCCTAGAAACAGCAAGAACTTCTGGATAAATGAAACAAGTTAGCCTAAGCCAGGTTTGTAGTAATCTGAGAGTGGAATTGGTTGAGAAAGATCCACCATGAAAGATGAATCAGTTTAATCTGAGCCAGAGATCACAAGCACCTCCGAGGATCATGCATCAACAGAAAAGGGTGGCCTGCGACAACGACTAACTGAAAGAGACTGTTAACAGCAACAAAATAACCAGATTCCATGAGAGAGGTTAGTGAGTTAGAAGAGAAAGAACTGCCAGAGCAATCAGACCTTAGCGTGTGAGTTCATACCTAACAAATACAAAACTACCTAAAAGGAGAAGAAGATTCATCATCAGTACTCAGAACATATCTTGCAAGAATTGACATTGAATCTGATGACTCTCTGACTGACGTTGGCGAACTTTCATGAGCCTTAACCCAACAGCAAAAGGGACTCATTTACACAGACCACTGCCAAAAGTCAAGGGAGTGAATAGAGAGTTAGGGTAATGGTTAGAGGACGTGCAAAGCCTCAGGCCTCCGGTGGATGCAGAATACAAATCCTTTTAGCTTTCGAGATAATGTGACAATACATTGGAGATAGAGAAGGTAGTAGCTTCATCTAGAATAACACTTATTTGCCTGGTCTGATTTAAGCTAACATGGTGCAGCACTGCTGCAAAATTATGCTTGCAGGTTTGGCAGTTTCTATTTCTGTGTCTCTAGTTCGGTGGATGTTAGATGTCTGTCTGCTGGAGGGAGATGTTTCTCACCTCTCAATGAACTCAACTGTTAAACCTGTTATTAATAAGAATGTATACAAAGGAATTTTACATGCCCCTTAGTCAAAAAGTGTCTATAGCTAAAATGTGTATTTGCAGATGTTAGATGAGTATGTCAGGATAATGGTAAAGAAGTGCTTTGTATGTACCTATCTTCCCTCTTCTACAGCCAAGGGTCAGGCATATTTTCACTGACTGCTGTCCTCCTCCTTTTCCTGCAATGTCTTTCTGAACCTATTCTATCACCAGCACTCTATTAATCTGTTAGATACCGATTATGAAAAACCATTAGAAAATGTACCAGTTGTGACAGGTGGAAATATGCATTTGTGGTCTACTAAACATGCTTATCGTTTCTCTAAGGAGTTTAAACTAAGGAACCAGTGTGAGTACATGATGAAATTCTTTACACCTGTAACTTGAACATTACTAACCAGATCATGCATGATTTAAACTGCAAGATCAGTTAGGATGTGAGAATTTTCCTATATAAGTTAAAAGAAAGAATAATGCAAGACGAAGAGAGGGAAAGTAAGACATTTAAACTAGAACCTGACAAGGGAAAGGGAAATCTAGGTGATCCCTCACTGAGATTAACGGTTGATATTGCCAAGAAAGAAGCCTTATGTATGAAAGGGAGACAAGAAGGGAACACAACTGTGGAAATAGTGGGATGGAGAGAGTGTGAGCTTAGTTAAAGGGAGAATCTTTGCTTTATTAGAAGTATTAAGGACATACATTTTGTCAGTGGCAAATCGAGCTATTTTCAGCTGCCACATATTTGGGTAGGTAATTGCTATGTCGCCTTAGTTTTCCCTAGAATGTTTCATATTGATGATTTAGATTCACAGCTTGACCAACATATAAAGCTGAGCAAGTGCAGCTTCTAACAGATACTTTGAGCCATTTTTGAAACACTAACACTATGAGTAGGAGTTTCATTAAATGATGTGAACATTAGGAAATTATCAACCGTAATGGATAGGCTTGCCTCTAATACTGCAAGAGCTCTAACAGTGATTAACAAGGGGTTGCTTGCTAGGAGAGCTATGATTATTCAAAACAGGCTTGCATTTGACATGCTTCATGCTTCTTACCATAACTAGCTTAACAGCTACATTGCGAACATTACTAAGATTACACACAAATTAACTGAATAGGAAGCTACAGATGCCTGGGAAGGAATGGGTTTGAGTATTTGGATTTATTGTCAGGGCATTTGCTACAATACGTGAATGGTTAGGGAGCGTAGGAAGAGGAATTCTGAAATTACTTTTAACTACTCTCTTGATTATACTAATTGGTATTGCATGTGTGCTTCTTTCCCTACAATTTCGTAAAGGAATTTCAACGGATTTGGTTGTGGCTATAAGAAGCTGTCAGCAACAAGTGTAAGAAAAAGAAACACAATCGAAGTAAAAGATGTGTTGTAATAAAGATGCATTTTTGATAATTTTGAAATCATCAGAGGGAGGGGTTGTTAACATTGTTTTATCTTTTTCTAAGCTTCTAAGGTGTGATAGAGTGGAAACTACAATTTTCTTGTAGGAGTGCATTATAATCAGGTGTAGATCACACCCGCATATAATCTTTTATTGTATTAACACAAAGTGTTAGAATCGTGAAATGTGCTAAAATGAAAATGTGATGTATTTTAGGTCATTGAAAAGTAACATGTAGATTTAATGTATAAAATGAATGCAACTAGCAGAAAGCATTACCGTGAGGAATTTGTGATGTGCAACTGACAATTATTCATGTACTAAATGTGTTTATTAATTGCATTATTTTACATGTAGGGAAATGCATTAATTAAAAGTGCGTTATTTACCATGCAAATTTGTAAAGCTCATATGATGCTTTCTTATGTTAGCTGAATTTTGTAGGCCTGAAATGCAGTTCCTTAGAAACTCTCGCTTTAGAATTAAGAGTTGAATTTCATGTGTGATGAGGAATTTGTACTTTCTCACGTTTTGTGTTGCAGGTGAAAGAAACGCTCTTGTAAATTAGAATAATGTCTTTGTTTTACTAGTTAGGCAAGGAGAGAAGAAGTTACAATCCTGTGGCTTGAGTTGATAAATGAAGGTAGCTGTGCTTCACACAGGAGAAGGCCTGGGAATCAAGGACAAAATGTTTTAAGGCGAGAACAACCTGGATTCTGGGAATATTACCTACGAATAATGTGTTGTTGGAAGTAGGGAAAATGTCCCACTTTTCTTTTGCCTTCGGAGAGAGAGCATCTTAGAACAAGCTCTGACTAGGTAGCTTTATGCTACATGACCCGTTGATCATTTATTTATTTATTTTATTTATTTATTTAACTATTTATATAGCGCACTACTACCCGAGGGCGTCTAGGCGCTTAAAGAAACGGCACACAGTGTACACTAGATATCATATTTCCAGTCCTTATGCACGGTTACAGAGTAAAGAGCCATGTCTTTAGTCCCTTCCTAAAAGACAGCAGCTCAGAAGCATTCCTCAAATAGAATGGTAGCTTATTCCACCATCTTGTAGTAATGCTGAAGAAGCTTTTACCACCCCATCTCTGAAGGCAGAATGTAGGCTCTGTTACTAACTTTAGTGAGGTTGACCGAAGTGTATGTCCAGGGATGTGCCATTTAAAGTGCTTTATCAGGTAACTAGGACCTGAATTTTGTAATGCTTTAAAGGCAATGCACAAGGCTTTAAACCTTATGCGCTTCTCCATAGGTAGCCAGTGCAGAGTGTTGAGGGCATGTTTAGCTGATGTGTATTTGGTTAATCCAAAGAGCAATCTTGCGGCGGAGTTCTGAAGTACCTGTAGTTTCGCTACAACCGATTTGTTTGCTCCAACCAGGAGCCCATTGCAGTAGTCAAGTTTTGATAGCACTAAGGCTGACACCACAGTTTTCTGTAAGTTTGTTGGAATAAAAGGGAGTACTGTCCTCAGGATTTTCAAGGTATAGTAAATAGATGCAGAAAGCATTTTTACATGCTGGGAGAAGGAAAGGGTGGAGTACATAATGACTCCAAGATGTTTAGCCTTAGTGACTGGGACAGGGGCAGTTCCCAATTCTAATGGCCACCAGTCTGAGGACCAAAATGTTGTATCCTTGCCAAAAAGTAAGACCTCTGTTTTATTTGAGTTTAACTTAAGGCAGTTTTCGGCCATCCATTCGCTAACACTTCTCATGCACTCCTTGAACTTCAATGCAGTGTCCTGGATTTTGCTTGAGATTGATATAGTAATCTGCGTGTCGTCTGCGTATGATACCAATTCAAAGCCATGAGTTTTGATCATACGAGCCAGGGGAGCAACATAAATGTTGAAAAGGGTAGGGCTCAGGGATGAGCCCTGGGGCACCCCACATGGGAGCCTAAAGCATTTTGAAGAGACTTCTTAGGAAGACTCCACGTGCTGACACCTTTTATCCTTCTTCCTGAAGATGCTTAATTAGGGATGCCACTTTAGTGTTAAAGTAGTGATAGTTGAAATGCTTTTCACTCACCAACCCTTGATGCAGAGAAACTTGGACTCATGCTTTCTGATCTTCTGCATTCTGCTTCTTCAACTAATAGTGTTACTCATGCTGCATCTTCTAAACTGGATACACAGATTTGGCTTCATGCTTATTCTGATGTATTTCCATACCCTTGTATTGAGGTGTCTGTATGTTCAGTTATTTTTGGCTTTCTAATAAATCAACTAACCTCACATAGTCGTCTCTGGTTACTGTGTGTCCAAGAGGATTATTGATTTGTTGAATGGTCACCTAATGACTTTTCTTCCCTTTACACTTTCATGCTGCGAAAATGAATCCTCAAATTGTGACTCTAGAACAGTTCCAGAATTTATGGGCCTGGCCCTTTCAGTGTTGAGTTTGTGCTCCAGTCCGTAAGAGGATCGACAGGGGATTGATGAAAAGGAGGGGGAGGAGATATACTGGCCATAGTAACAGAGAACGCATGCGATCAGTAGGAAGTCAAACTTGCCCCACAATTGCCCTGATAATTCCACAGTGTGAATATTTTTTAAACATTGCTAAAAATAGAATGTGCTCAATAAGAGAATATAGAGAGAGCCATGAACACCTACAAATGTTATCAGTAGTTTCCAACTAATAATGGTTTTAATAGCTGCTCCATTGTAATGTAACACAAAGTCAGTGTAAATATTCAAAATCATCAGTGCGGCTTCATTGATCTATTCTCCAACAGCGTCTGTTTTCCTCTTACTGTTACAGTGTCCTGAGTTGTTGAGTGTGTCTTGGCATGTAACCAGCATGCTATCTCACAGTGGCTTGGTGGTGTGGACTGGCGTGTGCAGAGGCACACATTGGCGTGTGGCTTCAGCCCACAGATTCTTAGGTGCCGGACTTCACTATAGGGCTGACTAAGCACTGTCAGGTTGTGCCAGGATGTTTGGCATACCCCGAGAAGGCTTAAGGGTGGGTGATACGCTTGACATCGCCACATAAAACGAATGCTCAGTTACGCCACCCCAAAATCACTGCCAGGTGCATCACTGAGTACTTCTTTTGTAGTGAATAATTAGCATGATGTGCAATTCCTTGTGTACTTAGTGTTACTGCTCTTGCCAACTCTTTGTCAGTGAAAGAGCTGATGATCATTTGACAATCAGAGGAAAACGCAGGATGTGATGCAAGGTGCCCATGAAGTATATTCACAAGAGGGGGTAACAAGAACGACTCGGAGACCATGCGGACATGAGTTGTCTTTTCACTCCTTCTCCATACTCTATTCACCTCATACGACACATTCCACATTGCAACTCTCCACAGACTCACCCATGCAGACAGACTTGTGCTTGCATGACCGCTATCATCACATACTAAGCGGGAGAAGGCAATATCACACATATGACAAACGTCTGTGGCAGAGCTCCACTTGATCTGAGAACAGTGCTGTGCAAAAGTTGTGTAATTTGATTTTGTGTAATTAGGTGAAATTTCTGCAAATGTATGTGTAATTATGCAAAATACAAATCCATTATTTAGAGCTATATTTGAGCATGATATGCATCCCTCATGTCAATATTTGGCGCCAGGGTGCAAAAAAAATCCCCTTGTACAACAGCCCCTTGTGTTCCATTGTTCCTGTGCGTTCACTCTAAGTATATCTTTTCATATAATTGTGTTCTTTTTACTTAAATCCGTCAGCGTTACGAGGGTAAATGTCAGTGACCTTCGCAAGTGATGAATGTGTAGGATATCAAATGCAACGCAAGAACAATGAATCCACAATTCTGTCTGTTATTCAAAAAAATGTATTCTTCACCTCTAGCTTTTGTTTAGGTCTCGCACAGGCAACGCATGCGCTGCCTCTCCGAGGCATTAAGTAATTAGTAATACCAGCGAAACTCCACCCGTTGCATTTCTTTTTGTTTTTTCGCTTGCCATTGGTCCAATCTGGCATTGCTTTTCTTACCTCGCTCATTGTTGGCTAGTGGTCCCATCCGTCACTTCTGTTTTCTTTCGTTTCTGCAGGAAGCAGCATCGACCAACTACAGTAGACGTACACTGCAGGGCGATATCTTTTGATGTAGGGACTACTTTGTTGTTTTGTAGGTCTCGCATATGGATCACAGAGAGCCGCGTGGACATCTGCTGCCCCGAGTGCGCTGAGCGCCTGCAGCCCCCACCACGTCCGAGCCACAGCCCCCAGGCCCTCTGTTACTGCCCTGTCCACACCGCTCGCAATGCTTTCCCCCTCCCGCTGTCCGTGCTTTCTTGCCCCTCTCTCCCCTGCATCCGCGTTCACCCCCACCTGCAGCATCTGGAGGATCGCCATGTGGGTGCACTACACAGCGCAGCACACCACGCTTCATTTTAAAGTTGGGTGCACTACGGAGGACCCGACTTAAACAGGCACTCGCTGATAGCGGCACACAGGTAGCAACCATTGTGTCCCAGTCTGCTGTCAGTACGTACTGCCTGTGCACTCTTTTGTGCAGCGCTGTCCACGATGCCATTTTTTTCTATTTAGTTACACAGAGCTGCAGAGTCCTTTCAGCAAGAGGGATGTGCATGGAAACTAAGCCCACAGCCACGAGGGAAAGGCTTGCATTGACTGGGTCACAATACAGTCATATATCGGGCGCTCAGGCACAGCTGCTCGCTGTAGATTTCTGCCTTACGAAACATCTCCCCTCCAAAGCCACCACCTGCTCTGTCTGCTGTGTTTTGTTTTACAGCCGCCTCACTCCAACTACTTTGTTTTTCCACCGCAACCATATTTTGACCTCTGGAAAAAAAATTCTAAATAGATTTGCAATGTGTTTTTTGAGGGGGGGTGACAAAGCTTAGTGTATGTTTTTAATAAGAGGGGCTGTATTAACGGTAGAGATAGGATAACGGGGGCATATATAATCGCTGTGCGTGTATTTTCTTTGCATTGGACCTTGATTTGTTGTAGTGGCTTTTTATTATTCTGACAATAAAGATAGAGCCATAAATCCTAGAAGGCCTTCCTCCTGTTTCGCAAGCATTAGTCGTCTTTGGCCTCTGCGCACGTTTAAAAGATGGGTTCGATAGCCTTCTTGTATTTGCTGAATGCTTGTAGCAGGGAGTGCCCAGCAGGCATCTGGTCTGTGTTTGATGTATGCTCTGACCCCCCACGAAGCTGCTTGGTGCCAGCGCTTCTCTTAGCAGGAGGTAGGGAGGGGGACTTTTACTCAAGAAGTGCACTATGAGATCATTGTGCTGTACACAATTTACAAATACCCCGTCAGAGAGTGCATTAGCCAAATACTAGTATGCAAGAGCTGACCCTGCCTCGGCAGAAGTTTGTAGTAGACATAAGGCTTATCAGGACGCGCCAGTGATTAATGTAGGCGCAGCAGAGCTCGGCGCTGGATCCCGCAGAGACACCCTACTGCCACCCGATAGTAGCTTTTATCCTGTGCAGCTGGAAGACGCGGAACCTGATTTAAACGGACTCCCATGCGCATCCCTTCCAGGGTTTTGGCCGCTTCTTGGGTTCTAATCTGGGGCCCGCGTGTGTTTGGAGACGGTGTTGAGAGCAGGGCATTGCTTACACCAGCTGCACCTCACAGCAGCAGCACCGCCAGGCCCCTTCGTGTCTAAAATCGGTTGCATATGCGGAATGTTTAGAGGAATTCTTCAGGATGACAAATTCGCATCTGAAAGACACTTGCCCGGTGCTTTTTGGTGGTGACTGGCTTTGGTTTTAACTTTTCTCTTCTGAATCCGGGTTCACCCTGGCAGTACTAAGCATCTGTACTTTAAAATATTGTTCACATTTTCACCCAATACATTTTTTCATGACAGTCTTTTTGGAGACTGCATGGATAGCAATGAAAGGCACGCTTTTGTTTATAAGACTGTCTTTTACTTAAGGTAACCCCTGTCCTATAAGTGGAGCCACCTGCGGAAACATTTTCCCTAACACTTGCGCTGCCGGACACGTTGCTCATTGTACTAACAAGGAAGGCGCACCACGAGTGCAAAATAAAGAAATAGCAATTCTGCCCGAACTCTGAACTCTAGAAACTGAAGAAACACCAGTTAGAATCAAGCATTTGCGGTGCAATAGGTCTCACATTTGTTAAAGTTAGAGCTGTTGGCGTTGAAAATGACAATGTTTTTTACTTGCGTGTTTCTATTAGCAGTTAATCATATTTGCATAGTGCTATTGCCATTGGTATAAAAAAGTAAAAGTAAAAAACATTGTCTTTTTCAATGCCAACAGCTCTAACTTTAACAAATGCGCCACATAATTACACTCTACTCAATGCAACATAAATGCACCCCACATAATACCACTCAGTACCACATAATCACACGTCACAATTACACTCTATTCAATGCAACATAAATACACTCCACATAATACCACTCAGTGCCACATAATTACACGCCACATATTTACACTCTACTCAATGCAACATAAATACACTCAACATAATACCACTCAGTACCACATAATTACACGTCACATAAATACACTCTATTCAATGCAACATAAACACACTGCACATAATACCACTGTGCCACATAATTTCACGCCACATAATTACACTCTACTCAATGCAACAGAAATACACTCCACATAATACCACTAAGTGCCACATAATTACACGCCACATATTTACACTCTACTCAATGCAACATAAATACACTCAACATAATACCACTCAGTACCACATAATTACACGTCACATAAATACACTCTATTCAATGCAACATAAATACACTCCACATAATACCACTGTGCCACATAATTTCATGCCACATAATTACACTCTACTCAATGCAACATAAATACACTCCACAAAATACCACTCAGTGCGACATAGTTACACGCCACATAATTACACTCTACTCAATGCAACATAAATACACTCCATATAATACCACTCAGTGTCACATAGTTGCACGTCACATAATTACACTCTATTCAATGCAAAATAAATACACTCCACATAATACCACTGTGCCACATAATTACACGCCACATAATTACACTCTACTAAATGCAACATAAATGCACTCAACATAATACCACTCAAAGCCACATAATAACACGCCACATAATTACACTCTACTCAATGCAATATAAATACACTCCACATAATACCACTCAGTACCATATAATTACACACCACGTAATTACACTCTACATAATGCAACATAAATACACTCCACATAATACCACTCAGTACCACATAATCACACGTCACAATTACACTCTATTCAATGCAACATAAATACACTCCACATAATACCACTCAGTACCACATAATTGCACGTCACATAATTACACTCTATTCAATGCAAAATAAATACACTCCACATAATACCACTGTGCCACATAATTACACGCCACATAATTACACTCTACTAAATGCAACATAAATGCACTCAACATAATACCACTCAATGCCACATAATAACACGCCACATAATTACACTCTACTCAATGCAATATAAATACACTCCACATAATACCACTCAGTACCACATAATTACACACCACGTAATTACACTCTACATAATGCAACATAAATACACTCCACATAATACCACTCAGTACCACATAATCACACGTCACAATTACACTCTATTCAATGCAACATAAATACACTCCACATAATACCACTCAGTGCCACATAATTACACGCCACATATTTACACTCTACTCAATGCAACATCAATACACTCAACATAATACCACTCAGTACCACATAATTACACGTCACATAAATACACTCTATTCAATGCAACATAAATACACTCCACATAATACCACTGTGCCACATAATTACACACCACATAATTACACTCTTCTCAATGCAACATAAATACTCCACAAAATACCACTCAGTGCGACATAGTTACACGCCACATAATTACACTCTACTCAATGCAACATAAATACACTCCACATAAATGCACTCTATGCTGCATACCACCAATCAACATAAATGCACTCCACACCATGACACAATTTCACTAAGCATAATTTCACTCAACACCACAGTTCCAGGCCACACAATTCAACTCCACACATTTCCAATGCACACCACATAATTACACACCAAACAACATATTTCAACTCCACAACTCCACAATCCACAACGTACCGCCAATCCACACCATATAGCAGCACCAACTGAGCACCAAACATCACTCACCACCACCATTTTGCATCAGCGCACCACCTAAGCATCTCCTAAACATCACCTAAGCATCACGTCAGTCTGCCCTCGGAATCTGGCATCTGTTGATTCTCCCCTAGTGTCCGTCTGCTGCTCGTGTTATAATTAAATTACTGTTTTCCAACCTCCACTCCCCCGTTATTTATGTCCCGCTCCCCCATAACAAAAAAATTATAACAAACAAGCATGAGAACAGCAGTTGCCAGCAGTGCAAGTACAATAATCTAGAAGACATTTTTTATGTTAAAATCTTTTTTTAATCAGGTTGTTCAGGTGTATATAATGTCGTCTTGGTTTGTATAAAGGTAACAAAAATGCTTAACACTTTCTATTATAACTTTTCAACATGATGCACAGCAGCCACAATGCTCTACAACATAGCCAAAAGTTCTGGCTAAACACATAAGGTCCCAAAGGCGAGACCTATTGGCTATGCCAATGCTTGTTTTTAAAATGAGGTAGTATCACATAGAGTGAGCACTGCAGCTGCTAATTTAAGAAACGTTCTCTGCCACACTTTTGGGCTGATTGGTGTCTTAAATAGGGGAAGAGCTGGAGCAGTACTATTTTGCCATATTAAACAGACGTAAATGATTGTTTGTAATTAAGACTAGTAAACAACTGAACCTAACACAATACCATAGTCACACCTACATAGCACAATTAAAATATAGCATGGCTCAACAGAATAAGACACTCAAAACAGAAGACAAGCACAGCACAACAATGGACACCCTCAACCTTCGAACAGTCCTGAGCATTCAGAAATGCATGAAGAATTCCCTCACTTTCAATCCGAAAAAGACTGAATTCATCTTGTTCTTTAATAAACTGAAAAAAACCTTCAAACATGACATGCCCTGCTGAGATATTCAAACATTAATAAATTCTCTTCCTCTCTTTCACAGATAGTCTCATCCCCTGGATTCACACTGGGACCTCTCTATGATACCTCACATGAACAAACCCACTTGGTTAAATGTCACTTCCAAGTTCTAAAAAAAAACTAAAGCCATTCTTTCAACCTGATCTCCTAATAATTGCAGCTCATGCTCTAGTTCTTTCACATCTGGACTATGGCAACGCTGGCCTGGCAGGGACCCCACCTCCAAACTACGCTTCCGTCTCTGAGATCTGCCATACATGCGACAGGCACTCTTCCATCCTTGTCAAAGAAAACTGACTGCATCTCTCCAAAACTAATTAAGCTACTCTGCCTTCTTATAGAGGCCCGAATATAATTTAAGATCAGATGTCTAGCCTACAAAGCAGTCCACACATGACCCAACCTTGCCTGGCCACTCTACTCAGGATGTTGGACTGCACGAGACAGCCCAGTAGCAGAGGCAAGCTGCTTCTAAAACTCCCCTTGTTCAGAACCTTCAATGCTCTTTAGCTGTCTTTCTGTAGCATTGCTTTCTACCTCTGGAACTCTCTACGTGTGGACATTATGATCAAACTACTCTTCAGTCCTTCTGCCATCTTCTAAACACATAACTCTTTAGACTCATCGATGGACTCATTTGTAATGTGGATGCAGATGTTCTTAACCCTCCTGACCATTTCCACCCTTAAACTGGTTGCCTGGATACTTGTGTTCTCTCTCTCCCTCCTTCCACTAAACTGCCTTTAACCTTACCCCAATTGCTCTTCTGCTTCTCTTCCCTCATTCGTCCCTTATCCCACTGCATTCTGCTCTCTCTGTCCACCCCTTTCATACCCTTTACCTTTCACCCTTTTCCCACTCCCTATCTGTTCCTCACTCTCCTCCTCCCCCACCTTCACTTTCCACCACTCCCACAAGACCCGTCCAACCCTCTTAGCCTTCCCCTCGTCCCCTTCTCTCCCTCATCTGAATCCCTTCCCACTTACTTCCACCCGCTGCTTATCTGCCATTCCCTCCTCCCCATTCTGCCCTTCCCTAATCCTCCTCCCCTCCTCATTTCTCTTATTCTCTTTTACCCTTTTCCCTTCTCTTTCAATTCTCCTCTCCTCTTTCTTGACTTCCCCTGTGTTGCCTCTCCACTTTCCTCACACGTCTTCCCCTGCCTCTCCTTATACTCTTCCCTCCAGCATACATTCCCATCTCCCTACTCTTTTACTCACTTATTCTTCTTTGTTCATCTTTAGTTTATTGTAGGACTCTGTATAATAGTTATTGTTCTTTGTAAAGTGCAACTACACCTTTTCAGTTCATATGCACAATATAAAACTTGAACAAATTAGTAAATAACAGCATCGCATTGCAATAATACAGTACAACACACAACACATATGGCAAACATACTTGTCACACATTACTACCTCCAGAAACCGGCCTTAATAATATGGTGGTCAAAGGCGTTTGCAATAAGCACTGCCTTACTTCCCACCTACAATTTGGAATAATAGTGCCAGTCAGAAACACTTTGTGGTCCGCCCTGTTTTGCTTACTAGAGCTAGTCAAATTTTTAATTGGAATAGTCAAAGCAATTGATTCTAAATGTATTATTTTATTCCCATTGATTTATATATATTATTGCAAATGTTCAGCACACAGAAATATATGAGTGATATATGTGTAACTGTTAGCACTGCCTTATGAAATGTATAGTTTAGATGCTGATGTTTTACTGAATTGTTTCTCTACACCACTACCTTGCTCTACATTACACTAATGCGCTCCCAAGACGGTAACCTCTTCAGGGATAGTTTTAACAATGCGTTTGATAAAAAATGCATTTCGATTCTATCAAAACAAAACACATTTCATCCATCCGAGGAAGTAATATTCACAAAAAATGTAATACAAATTTAGATGTTGAAACACACAAATCAAGCTAAAATAGTATACCTGGGCGCACATTCATTCCATGGACACACTAGCACACATTCATTCATGATTGTATTATGTGCAAATAGTGTCAGGATCGATTCTCACAACCTTTTTGTGGACCTATGGAAAACTTTGGTAGACAAAAAGCTTATTCAATGCCCACAAATAATTCAGAAAATTGGGATCTGGATGCATGAAAAGGCCCAGAAGGTATTTACTTATGTACATAATTCTGTTGAAATGAGAGATACGTCACCTAAATTTCATTTCACAGCTCTATGAAAATGTTCCAGTCTCATTTCAGTCTCAGAGGGCGGTTGGCATGTGTGTTTGGACATTCTACACTTCCATAGTAAAGAAACAAGCTTTTTGTAAATGCGTCTGCTTAACTTGATTAATGGACTTGCAGCAAGAGGTGCGTGTGCACAAACAAACGCACACATACTATTTATGTTGTACAAAATGAAAATAAAAATTTAGACCTAAAGCTCGATAGTGATTTATGCGAAAAAGAAATTACTACTCGGTCACCCTACCCCTTGTGGTAGTCTAGGAATTCCTAGTAATCCATTCTCTTCCCACAGAGGGTAGAAAAATTAGAGCCAGACAAGAAGGGATGGCATTGCTAATGAAAATAGGTAAGATTTCGGGAAGGGTAACGGAAATAGAAAGCATCTTACTATTAGAAAAAGAAGCCCTCCTGGCTTTAGGACACAATATGGATCTTGGGGGTGGTTGAGCTGAAGAAGGTTGTGTCGGTCTAGCATATAGGTCTAAATAGTCTTCAAGTTGAAGACTGCTCACTAGTCAGCACAAGACAATGGACAGTCACCATAGACTAATAAGCTGTTAGGGAAGTCTCAAGGGATTCAGACATGGAGAAGTATAGGTAACTTTAGACCTTTCTGAACATAACACTGGTCACAGGGCAAGTGGAAGAAAATGAGTCTTCTTGCATGATCCCCCCTATCTTTTGGACTGGGGCTGCTGTTTGTTTTTACTATGTGCTTTGGGAGTCTGCTAACCAGGCCCCAGTGCATGTGCTCTGACCCTTAAAACATGTCAAGATTGGCCATACTCCTAATTGGCAAATTTAACTTACCTATAAGTACCTAGTATATGGTACAAAGTGTACCAAGGGCCCGTAAGTGAGATGTCACCAGTGGACTGCAGCACACATTGTGCCACCACTAGAGACAGTGCAAAACATAACTGCTGGCCTGCCACCAGTAACCTGGCTGTGCAGGTTTAAGCTGAAAACCCGACCTGTTTTTAACCCATTTGACAGGCCTAAATCCTTTTTTTAAATATTAATTAGTCACTCCTTAATAAGCCTCAATGCCCAATAAGGCAGTATGCATGGTAGTTAAAAGTATGGCATGTAAGCGTTTAATGTAGAACATTTCCTTACAGTGGCAAGGCCCCAAAAGCTATTTTCACTGTAGCAGGTTTAGCTGTTCCATAGGAAAGCACTGGTAGTTAATATTAAGAGTATATAATGTTGTTATCTCCACCTACAAAACTGCTACAAAAGTTCATTCTTGGACTTTTCAAAATATTGATTAGAAACCCAATTTATGGGAAACATCTGAATAGAACTGCATATTCTATAATTTGTGCCTGCCCAAAGCCTGTAGAAGCCAATTTGCATGAGATGCTAGCTCTTAGCCAGTAGCTGCATAGGTCCTTAATGTGTTGTGAACTTTTTCCCAGATATGAGAAAAAGGCCTTGCGTGTGGTGAAGCTTTCTGTTCCTCTTACAGGCGGACCATCTAGGCAGCACCTAGGAAGTTAATTATCTTCAAAGAAGCCTTCACTATCACAGGCAGATGTAGTAAACATCTGGGTCTTCCCCCTTCTTTTGTCCAACTAGCCTGTCAGGTACCAGGGCCAGTGGGAGAGGAGCTGCCCGAGAACCTGGTTTGAGTGACCATAGAGGAGGGATTGCTCATTTCCATAGCCACACCTCTAGGGTGAACACAGGAGCACTGTAAAAGGGAAGAAAGTTTCTGCCATCTTTATTTTAGGTAAAGATGGGCACTGCTGCAAAGGTGGTGGGTTTACTTCTGGGCACTTTTTTCCTATTGATTAGGGAGGGGCCAGGAGTCACTACGAACCCAAGCTAGTTCTAGGAATAATTGTGGTGCACCTGGGTAACCCCTTCAGAAAACTACTGTACCTGTGGAAGACAGAAGGACTGCACCTGCTGTTGAGAACTGTGAGGAGACCTGAAGGCTAGACCTGCTCCCACTTGTATCTAGGACAAACAAGTGGAGTCTAAGGCCCTGATTATGACTTTTTGGCGGAGTAGTCTGGCAAGCGGGTGGCATGGTGGTCCTATGGCGGTGCCTCCTTTAAAGGCGGCGGTGAAAGAGGCTCTGCAATGGGACCACACTACAAGGTTCCTTCACAGCATGGACTCGAAAGTCCATGCCATGCAGGAACCTATGTGCATGCACATGGGGGGGCACATGTTATGCCCCCCTGTGTGCCACCACATGCAGTGTAGGCACAGGGGTCCCTATACGGCCCCTTTGTTTCCTCTCCACCAGGGATTTGATGACAGTGGAAGTGCAATGAAAACCCTGGCAGAGAGGAAACTTGTAATATGTTTGGCGGGACCTTGGTGGTTCCCTGGTGAGCAGGCGGTGCCAGGGCGGTCCGACTGCTCAGGTCGTAATCAGGCGGCTAGACCACCGGTGTGGCAGTGGCTGGATCTACCACCACCGCACCACAAGGACCGACAGACTCGTAGTAGGGCTCTTAGTGTCAGCTGGCTGACCTCCTCCACAACAAGCTGCTTAAAACCCTTTTTTTGATGAGTGCAACTGACCAGTTCCAAATGAACCTGCCGTGGACCCTGTTTCTGGCCTCTGTTGTAGTGAGTCTTGACCCCACAAAAGCTGTCCCTCAGGTCCTAACATCTTGAAAAACCTGGGACTTACAAACTTTTTGACTTCAAAGAACTCCAGAGGACCTGGACAAATCTGCAAACTCAATCCAACAAAGGTGAGTTGCCGCTGGTCCAAGGATTTAGGTTGCTTTTTCTTTTCAGTGGTACGATCCAGAGAGTGTGTCCGGCCTCGTGGAGCCCTGTTCAGCTACATCTTGCAGTCTTGCCCTGCTGGAGGAATCCAAGCTCTGAAAAAGTGACCAATTCCGACATGGAAGTCTTCAGTGGTCGAAGGTGCCAAAAGTATCTTACCAGTGAGCAACCTTCCTTGGGTGCAAAATTTAAATTTCTCCCTCTCTGAGCTTTCTTGCCAAAAGTCAATGGCTTCACGGGTCATCATCCGATGGCTACGTAGTCTTGTGGAGTCCTTCTCTGCCACAGCCCCCTGCCATGCCTCAATGAAGATTTTTTAGTTCCATTTCAGAGACTAAGTCAGAAGGCTAAACCCAAGGAATCAGGGGGGCCACAGGCTTAAACTGCAAAATTGCTTCTTACAACTTCCATTGGATCCACAGGCAAATGTCTGGCTTCCTTCCAGTCAGGCCCAACTTTCACTGTATTTAGGATCATCACACTCTCAGAGCTCAAGTGAGAAATTCCAAAAGCAAGCAGAATCCCATGGTCAGGACCAGGACCTAATTGTCCTAGTGGCATTCTAGGAAGAGCCTACCTTCCTTAGCTTCTAGATAGGCTTTGAGGTACAAGGATTTGTGGTAAGTAATGCATGAAACTAAGCGTGTTTCATGTATTTTGGTAATCACAAAGCATTTCCAGGTTATGCTTGGAAAGTTGTACCAGTCATAACTTACCAGGCGTAATCCTAGTAAAGTCATGTGGTTTCCTATTTTTAGTGTTTGCTTTTTCCTGTTTTGCAATTGCATTGTATAAAGCCAGTCCTCTTATTCAATTTTTCTTTCATTTTCTTTTTTTCTCAATAGTAAATTATTTTTCTCATGGAGAAACCTTTTCAACCAACACTCCACAAAGTTTGAGGATGTACGATATCCAGGATTTACTTCTGTCCTTGAAATGAAAACATATCTGGCCATTTTCAGGGTGGTAAAGGGCTGAAGAGGACTTAGCGTAACATTATTAACCTCAAGTGTTTGCTGGTGTTTGCAAGCTTTCATGGTTAACCACTCCTTGAAATATCAACTCGAAGCGCTATGTTTACTTCTGCACAACTCACCAATACATAGACAATTGCCTCAAGTAACACACACACAGTGTTGGACTGCCTTGCACTGAGGAAATGAATGTATTCCTGTTATATGGCCTACATCTTTCTTTACTGCTCTGCGGATGAAGTCTAGCCAACAAACTGAATTAACAAAAAAAAAATCAGGGGAACACTTTAGGGACTGTTGTGCATGCAGGGAAGTGAAAACGCTAACAGATCAACAATGTTAGCAGAGTTGGAGGGCAGTGGGTTACTCTACTAGAAATGTAACACCATTGTCTGTGCTGCCTCATGGCACAAGCCTATATTTAGCATAACTTGAAAGTGCCATTTTGCTCCAATTCCAGTGAGATATAATTTCAGTAAGTGCCTCCAGGATGAGGGGCTCTGAAGAGTAAAACAAGAAGTGGGAACAATTTTCACCCTCTAAGGATCTGCAAAGAGGAAATAATGGAGGAATTTCACATTAAAATGTTCATAAATATTCTACAAGCGAGGTGAACCAAGGTCAACATTACAATGGAGTAGGAGAGAAAACCATGATAGATGTCACTATAAATCAATTAAATTTGGACATACCTAATAGTCCTGCAACTTCGTATGCTTTCTTCTGTTCCACCGTCTCATAATTAAGTGCTTCGAAAAATACATCCAGGACCAATACATTCTCTCTGTAGAATATAAACACACACCGATTCTCTTCAATGATATATTTCACTTTTCAGTTGAATACAGCAATGCAATTATTTCACATCATGTTACAAACAAATAATGGATAATACAATTGCAACACCTCAGATGGACCTCATGGTGTTAGCAATGCAAGGATTAAAATGTTTTCTAATAATTTCATTGGGTAGGTTTGGTTGAGAGAGGGTAGTGTAGTTTGTGAGGTCTTTAGGGTCCAGCGAGGGTTTTTCCGAGGAAAGTTTGCCAACCTGAATCTTGGAATGGCAGGGGAAAGAGCCATGCTGCAAAGATGCATTGAAAAATGGAAGGAACATTTTCACAATAGCTGGCTAAGCTAAAATATGTTCAAGCGTGCTGTATGCGTATAAGTCCTCTGAACTTTTGAGAATTTTCTATTATCTAAGAGCAGTGAGAAGTGGAAAGAATATAGGGAAAGGGACGAGTTTGGAGTGTGCCGTAGGAGAATCTAATGGTAGAGATGTGGTCTCTAGCTAGTTGATGTGGCATTTAGGTGAAGGTAAACTAGGGGTCCTCAAAGGTGAACTTTGATCCAAGTAGGTGGCACAATGCTTGCTAGATTTGCAAAGGGAGGACTCAGCATTTTTGAATTTATGAGAGATGCAGAAGAGCGTTTTAAAATCATGCCTGCATTTCGGATAAAAGCGTTTTCAAATCATGTCAGTGATATGATATGCAAGTGTCTATTCTACCATAGTAGTGATACAGAAATCAACATACATTAAATACAACCAAGGTGCAAAAAAAAAGGCTTTTCAGAAGGAGGCAAGTGTATTTATCTCACTATATTTCCAAGGCTTAGTTAGAGCTTGAGTAACATATCCAGGGGGTTGGCTCAACAGAGGCACTTCTGATACAGGGCCTGATTAGGATGGCGGTCTGAAAGCCATCAAGCATAGCGGTCCGACCGCCGTATTATGATGTGGTCGGTTCGACCGCTGCAGTGGGAGGGACCGACTGTCGCGTTGGACTGGCTCAAGGAGCCCATCGGACCGTCGGTCAGACTAATCCCTACAATAGGGGCGGTGACAGCAGAGGCACCACCGTAGGGATTACGATGTCCATTTCCAACAGTCTTTCCATGGCGGTCTGACCGCCATGATACCGCCATGGAGAGGCTGTCAGAAAGGGACTCTGAGGGCCCCTAGCATAGACCCTGTCCCCAGTGGGCCTCCGCTTTGAGGTGTGGTGCCCCCCAAACATCCATGCCCCATGTCCCAGGCACCAGGGCCCCCGTCCCCAGTGGGTCTCCGCTATGAGGTGCAGTGCCCCCCTTCAAACATCCATGCTCCATGTGCCAGGAACCACATGGTGCCTGGCACATGGAGGCATGGATGTTTCAAAACCCCCCTTTTCCACTGTGGCTTGTGCTGCGGCCCTTTTCAGGGTCACAGCACAAGCCGCAATGTAAAAGGGGATGTTTCCGACCACCTACACGGTGGTCGCATCTTAATTTGCTGGGTGGAACCGCCGACTAAATGTCAGTCGGTTTCCAACCTGCTGCAATGGCTCGTCCGATCGTCATCGCAATTAGGCCCACAGTTAGGAATCTGACCCAATGACATACCTATAAATCATACATACTAAAACAGGCACCTAGTAGGTGCCTAACTGAGTGGCTTTGGGCTTCTATTGTTGCCGAGCAAGTGTTATGAGGTTATAAGTGAGTTCAATTTCAAAGTGTCTATTGCATAGCTTCTTAATTAATTTTTTATGTCTTGGCTGTAGACAGCGCATGCGTTGTCTCGAAGAGACATGCTGTATCTATTTTCTGACACAGTGCATAAGCGGTATAAAAGGTGAAAACCTATTTACCTCTAGGTACTTTAAGTTTTATCTGGATCCCCTGTATGTCCAGGAAATACCTTATCTAAGAATTCCCTCCATCAGGTCCACTGGGAGGTCCAGTCCGCCCTGGTGGTAGTTTTCTACCAGGGTGGGGAGAGGTTGCCTATGATGAAGCATGCCACATCACATGGGTGAGGCTTCCTCTTCCAAAAGATTGGCATTTCTTCTTTTTACCCCTTACCTAACTAGGATCTCTGTAAGCTCAAATAGGGAATCAGTGATTTATATAAATAACACTGACATAAAAGGTATCATTTAGTCACCTTACTTTACTGTGTTTGGGCATTCGCTTCCCCAACAGCTGGATTTGTTAAGGTTGTCACTGTGGAAACACAGAAGGGGCATCTGTCCTGTAATCAATGCTGCCTGGTCCCTGCTTTATGTGGCCTGGGCAATTATAGTCCAAAAGATCGTGATTGTAAAGAGCTCCCAACTACTCCTCTGCCAACCTTGTCCTCGTTTTTTATCAATAGTGGGAGACGGTTATCAATCCAGCGGAAAAAGAACATTGTCCCCCAAATTTGCCTCCTTCATCACGTATATTAAAAAAACAACTCTACTAGCCCTATTTGTTGCCCCTTTCATTGTCTTCACCCCACCAAATCTTCTGAGTCAAACCACAGTATTTACTACCAGTTAATGGTGAAATGCAAGAAAACGAATCCATGATGCACATGCTTTACTGTGAAAATCATTCAAACCAAGCTTATGCTGCTCATTATTCAGTGCGATTGGCAAAACATTAGCATACAATGTTCATCAAACAATCTGTACCAGTATATTGTTCACAAAAACCAGTAAATAATGTTTCAAAATTAATAAATTGTTTATACAAATACAAACAGATATATTGCGCTTGCAAATCAAAGTGTTATTCATGAGAACCATAACAATTATGAATGTCTACCAGTTCTTTATGCATGCAAATCTGCATGGTAAGTATGCAATCCTGCATGTTATGCATGTGAACCAGTACATCATGCATGCAAATTGGAATATATAATGGTTTCAAAACAATGGGTTGTTCTCAGATTTCAATATATTGCACATGCACATCAGTACATTAAAAAAATGAAGCAATACTTTATGTATATGGACCACATTATTATTTCTATTGCCCAGTAAATTATGCATGCAAATCAGTATGGTATTCATGCAAAGTAGAGGTTTATGCGTGGTAAACAGTAGATCATGGCTGCAGACTAGCATGTAAATCTTTCAAATCAAAATATTTGAAACTCCAGCCTATGCATGACACGGAAAATCCAGTACATTAGAAGAGTATATTGGGGACAAAACCTTTAAATTGTGTTTCTAAACACACGCCTTAAGCTGTATTGTTTCTCATCTAAATCCTTAACTTACCTGCTATACCAATAGAGTGCCTTTGCTCTAGCTTTTGTTGATTTCTCAAACTAATATTACTGTTTACAAACCAGTATCGTGCATTCAAACCAATATACCTTGTGTGAACCCGTATTGCATAAAGGCAATGCCAATATCCTTCATACATGAACTCATATAATTGCTATATGAACAAAAATGAGTGGTAATGTAGTTACTGCAAATGTTTTCTCTTCCACAGATATAACAGAGTGATATTCTATATTGACTATGCTTAGAGTGCATGTTTGGGTATGGCAAATAATATATTATGCAAATTAAAACATCTGCCCAAAGCAGCTGCTCATATATTACTAAAATGATACTGGCGAGAACAGACAACTCTTGCTTGCCAAAAATTGACAGGGTACCGGTAACAGAGCATGGCAAAATTAAAACTCTCTTATTGAAGACAAGGTAGTTTTCCATTGATGTTTTGATTTCTAAGACAAACCTTCATGATCTACAATCCTACCTGATGCCTACGGTTGGTAGGTAATTCACCCTATCATCACCAAACAAACTCTTACAATGTGGAGGGTAACATTTTCCTGTATCAGCTGCTAACTTGTAGTATTCTATCCCACAGCAGTTATGGGAAGCTAAGAACCAACAAAGAAATATAAAACACACATGTTAAAACATTACTCTTTCAATAGGCCTATCATTACACCTAAATCTGTTGCCTCTTTCAGTAATTCATCATTTTTGGAGAATCAATCTTTCTGCTATCCTAACCTTCAAGAAATCCTTTGGGTGATAAATGGTATGCTTGCTTCTTGTAGTTAAGATTGACACCTCACTCCAAGATGAGGCTCTTTAATGAATCTTTAGTAATATTTCCCCGCCCCTACTGTCAGAAACGGGGTTATTATTTTGGAAGGGATTTACTCCTGCCAACCTAATACACACATTCAGGTTAGGTGGCAGTATATCTGCTGAATCCTTGGTAGGAATTGGTAGGAAAGCAATTCCCCTCAGAAAGGTGGTTTAGGTTCTAGCAGAACCACACAACATTAACGTTAAGAATGCAAAAAACAAAGGGGCTGATTACAATGGCAGGCGGAGGCACATCCGCCGTGCTGGCGGTGGCGGAAAATGCCCTTTTCCGCACTCCATCAGCGGTCTTTGCGTCCGCCGTATTATGATGGGCGTAGATAGCCCATTTCCCGTCCACTGCGGTGTTCCGGGTTCTTCCGAAAATCTCCGTCCGCACCAGTAGCGGACGGAACCAAAAGAGAGGTACCGCCGTGCGGAATGCAGTCACGACCGCCGCTCAAATCATGATGCCTCAAACAGCCCACCACACCGCTGCGGAGAATCTGGGCAGTCGAGGATGGCGGTGGCTATACTTCGAATAGCTCCATGTGTACCAGTCCACTGGGGAAACGGCAGTCTTTGGCCTTTCTGCAGCAAATCCGACCGCCACGGACGGATTTTCAGCTTTTCCGCCGCTGAATCCTGGAATCCGGCCGCCGCGGTGCATCTTAATCTGGCCAGCGGTTATGCCGCGGTACCTGTGGGCGGAAATTTCCCGCTAGCATGGCGGTCGGAATGCTTTTCCGCCGCCATCGTAATCAGCCCCAAAGTTCCCAAAGCACTATATGTACTGAGACACATAGATTATTGGAATCACATAAGGGGAGTGAATATATTATTTTTTAAGGGTTTGAGGCAAAAATGCCAAGAGATCTCAAAGCACCAATTGAAAGTGAGAGTTTGTGGTTGCTTAGGAATTAGGCAACATTTCAGCCTGACGGTGAAGGAGTAGGGATCATATAATCTAAGTAATTTGTATCAATCAAAGTTTTTGCCTTATGACATAGAAGATTTTTCGGCTCCAAATGTTTTTCATCTGGGCTGAACTTGGGAGGTGTGGGGCCCTTGAAGTCTATTATTTTGGGGCCGATTTACAGAACTAATCTGAGATAAAATCCTAAACTTACTACTTTTGGTATTCACAGAAGGCATTTAGGAGTAGTAAAGTTAGGACTCCTAACTTTACTAGTACTAAACTGGTACAAAATCCTAACTTTACGACTTTCGGTATTCACAAAAGGAATTTAGTAGTAATAAAGTTAGGAATCCTAGCTTTATTACTACTAAATGCCTTTTGTGAATACCGAAAGTCGTAAAGTTAGGATTTTGTCTCAGTTTAGTACTAGTAAAGTTAGGAGTCCTAACTTTACTACTCCTAAATGCCTTCTGTGAATACCAAAAGTAGTAAGTTTAGGATTTTATCTCAGATAAAGTTCTGTGAATCGGCCCCTTTGTTGTCAAGGTGCCACTGAAGACTTTGGTTTTAGTGCCAAAAGTGCAAAGCTGTAGAAAACAGATGTACCTGTGGAGCTTGCTTCGCTGCTGAGGTAGATTTGCTTCCTTACCCCAATCAAAGTTTTTCTTTGAGACTTAGTCAGCTTGTTGGTTCTCAAAATTCCCCAGAGGAGCAAGAAAAAAAACTGTAACTAAGTAGTACTTTACAAGGCTAGGTACATTACAGTAAGGTCCAATTGAAGCCTTTTTCTTTACGAAAAGAAAGCTCAAAGTGGGATTACCCTGGATGTCTTCCTTGCTGATGGTGAGTCTTCCTGGAAAAGCTTGCGGAGAACAAGCACTGAATGGTGTAACCCTTCATTACCACATGTGAGATAGGCAACATTTTACAGGCATTACTGGAGTGCCATTGTCTGTAACTTTACACATTTTTGCCTTCCAGTAAAAATGGCACTTCCAAAACTGAGGATGAGTGTATCAGAATGGACAATGCAGTCATTTACTTCAGTTATGTAGTGCATTGTTGTTTGGACTCTAATTTACAGGAGGACTCTACCCACCTGCCTCAACTGGTGCTGTCTTTCAGGACACTCAGATCTGCATGAACTCTTATTGTTTATTGCTATGCTCCATCATAAGTATGAAGCCTACATGTTGTCAGCTTTCTTCCGACTAGGACTAATCATTAAGGCTGGCTAATGCTCTGTTGGCCGATCAAATTTCTTGTTGACCTTGCCCTGGGTGGAAACATCCTGCTTGGTAAAGAGACTGAGCAGACACTGCCCCTTACCATGAGACACATGTGAGCTACTTAAGATACAACCTTGATGACAACATATGTTCTCAAACATAAACTGAGCCCTTGAACCACTTACCAGAGATAGGGATGGGTAGCCTAAGAGAAAGATTGCTACTTTTATATGTCTACCTAGTGAGAAAACTCTTCTCTACACCCACATTTGCAATTTTACCCATTTTTGACCACCCTGGGGCAGTCATACAACACATTCCTTACTAGTCAGCTTGCTAGATCCAGAGATCTTTGGAATTTGCTCTGAGTTCCATGAGCTCCTGGGCTTATGCCTACTTTAACACCCTGAGGGCAGCACACCATTCTGTTGTCCGCACTACAGTGGTGTAACACAAAAATGGATATCCCTTTAGGAAGAGGTGAGGGGCCACTGAGATCCTCTAAATTTCACAGACATTAATAGGTGCTAGACTGAATGGAGGCACCTGAGGAGAAGGCCCTCCCAAGGGCCCCCAGTGGACCATAGTGGTTATATGGGCTTGTATTACACCCCTGCAGCATTGCAAATATTAATTTTTAGACACTGATTCCTTCCTTTGTTGGAGGAACAGATACTTTATGTTAAATTGCTATTGTGGTTCCTTGGTACTATAATGTTTTAGATTTACATGAACCTCTAAAGTTACGAACATTAGCCATTAGCAAAAGTGACAAAATAACCTGTGATTTGGTGGGAAGGCTGTGATCCTCCAGTTTGATACAGTATTCATTTACAGTTTGTGAATACTGCCCATTTGCAAATTTAACACTGTTGGACCACAAATCCCAGCCTACATTGTGTTACTTTGCATGATTAGTCTAAGCTTCGCAAATTGCTAAGCATGATCTAAGAGTATTCGGAGGCCGTAGTTTCATTACTGTATTGTGTTTAGAGTATTTAATCTGTAAAGACCGTATTTCAATTGATATTACCATTTGAATTGCCAGATTCATTACAAGTTTCTGTACAAAATTACCTTTTCTCATTCAAGATCACCACCTTTCTTGTGTGATTCCCGCATTATACCTGCTATTTTGTCTTCTATGTTTTTATTACTCAAATTACCATTTACACTGTAAATATATTTAATATATTATGAGATATTATGAAAGTGTTGTGTTATAACACACATCTGTTTGGAATGCCACACTTTAATTGTGATAGCTGTGTTTCCACCTTACCTAGATGTGCTTCACACAACCCTTTTTATTTTGTTATTTAATTTATATTTTTTATTGAGATCCAAAATATATTTGCCAATACATTAATTCATGAACAGTGTTCATACACCAGTCATCAAAAAATACACATTACATGATTGAAGATACATTCCAGCTTAATAAGAATAATGGTACAAGCTAAAAATATACATAGGATAAAAACATGAAGTTAATACTTCTAGCAGCCACCTGACATAAGCGATATCAATTATGTAAAGTGCATCAACACCTACAAATGTGCAAAGTAGCAATATGATAATCAAGTTTTTTCCTCTGACACTTATTTTTACATTAAGTACCGTCCCCATAGATTATCAAACTTCTTTGTTCCCCCATTTCGCATTGCATATACCCGTTCACTGTTTCTGACTTGCTTCATTTTTTGCAGCCAATCCCCTATTGTTGGAATCGGCTGTGACCACCATTTTTGAAGCAGGAGGGATCTTGCCACCGCCATTGCGACATAAACTAATTTGACATATTTGTTACCCAGGCCAGTGGATAGATTGTATCCCAAAACATTCAACTATGTGCTAGGAACCAGTCTGATTTGCCATTCAATCTATAAATACTGATATATTTCATTTCAAAACCCCTGGATAAAGGGGCACTGATCGATAATATGGACCCAGTTGGCTGTAGGCCCATCCAAACAGCGAAAACAGTGACTCTGGAGGTTGGGGTTGACCTGGTAAAGAAATTACGGGGTTCTGTACAACAGCCATTTACTGAAAAATAGCATCCAACGCCAATTGGCTCCTCTTAACACGCTAAAATTAAGTTTGTTATCGTCATACCACGTCTTAGCTGTTAATTCCAGGCCTTCATATTTTTCCAATTTTCAATTGCTTTTTGAGTGAGATGCAGACTTTTTATAGAAGCCAGCAGTCTTTTCCATTCCTCTGGACCTTTATCTTAGTCAGCTTCGAATAACGTGAAAAACGTTTTTTTTACTATCATTTATCTGCCCTAATTCTAAATTTCTAAAAACTTTATATGACATTCTATATGTGCCCAGGAGGAGAAATTCATTTTGCTTTAACTTATAAATTTCAAAAATAGTGATCTTTTGGACTATTTTGGGTGACAGTTTAGGCCCTCATTCCATCACGAGTGCTGACAGAGGTGTTGTGGCATTGATATAGGGAATAGCATATCTCCTGAAAAAATCCCTGCATTTTCGAAGAAACCGATGTATACTCTTATATCTGACTTTCTTGGGTGATTTCACTATTTTTAGGACATTACCTATCTGATGTTCCCATCAGCCCTGCCAAGTACTACACATCAGGTGTTAGACTAACGCATTTTAATGTGGTGGTCCGCTTCACCACATTATAAATGCATTAATCACGCATTTTGACCACCTGCGCGCTGAGGGTGAAGCAGGTAAATTGCTGCGACGTCGGAACTGCATTTACAACTGTGCGGCATCTCATTGGTCAATGAGGGCTGGGGTAGCAGTGATAGGGAGCACAGCAAGTTCCTGCGGTGTCAGGGTGTCACAAAAATGACAGGAGCAGAGTCCTGGAGCCAGCCCGCGGAGCCGCAGCCTGCCGCCACATAAAGCAATCTGAAACCTTGACAGCTATGCACTCACGGAGTGATTTTGTTGTAACACTTAACTTTGAGGGCATAATATCGCACCTGGGTGTTTTCTCTGGGCTTTTAACAAAACTGCTGTAATTGCAGTGGACACGGATTCCGGCAATCATCTGCATCCACTGCCTTCCAAATTGTAGTCATCTGAGTTTGGCTCCATTTCAAACATGGCTCTTTTAAGGCTACCATTCTTGAGCCTGGCCCCACTCAGACTCCCAAATCTGAATTGTTGGCCCATTCGAACGTGGAAGAGAAAGAACCCGGGCCGGGTAGGCAAAGCCGGACCCGATGGGGGCCCGGGTAAAATGCTATCTGGAGGCGGGAGGCCCTCCCCCCCGCTCCTATTGGCATGCCGGCTAAGCCGGCGGGGGCCAAGATTGGCCCCCCTCCATACAAGGCGAACCCCCCAATCAGGGGGCGAGCTGGATAGAGCGAGGGTGGGATAAAAAGGGGCCAACGGCCCAAACAAGCACGTACACCCTCCGCTCGCATTCAAGGAAGGAGAAGAATCTCACCCACACCTAAGATTCGTGCGTCGCAGCCGCAGGGGTAGAGGGGGAAGCGGAACAAACACAACAAAGTTAGTAAAAGGAGAAAATTTACTAGAAGGTAGATGGAAGGCCCTCACAGTGTCCTTGGGATGCCTCACGGCAGAGGCATGGAGGGGGCCGAGGGGCGGCGTGCCGCCAGAGAAAAATAGATATGATGCTCCCGCTGGACCCTTGGGATGCCTCACGGCAGAGGTACCGAAGGGGAAGATGGCAAGGACTCAGCCTCAGGAAAGGTAGAGTAGATGCTCAAGTATGGTCCTTGGGATGCCACACGGCAGGGACCCCTGGGAGAAGGGAGGACCCACGAAAGGGTTACAGGGCGAGCAGGACGGCACTTGCAACCCGGGCAGGTCCGGAAGGTCACCCTCCAAATCGGTAGCAAGCTGAAGCCTAGACCTGTGAATCGGAAGCCCAATGAAAGGGGTCCCTCCCCTCCCAGGATATTGAAGAGGCTGGGTCCATAATGCAAGAAAAAGGCTTAAAGAGCAATGATGTAAATATATAACTTGGACAATGAATGTAGATAAGACCATAAACGGTTTGCAATGTATAAGTTATGTGGATGAATAAACTGCGACCTTTTCAGGCACCAAAGAACGTGGTCAGTGGTGATTTTGGGAAAAGCGCGCAGTTGGTAAAAGGGAAGGGGAGCGGGGAGGAGCGAATCGCCGCCTGGAGAGGGTTTGGTTCAGCAGACCGCTGACCTTGTGACACTCCCGGGTTTCCTGTGGTTCTATCATGGAGGCCTTTGGCCTTGTCCGGCGCCAGCATTGGCTACCTGTTCTTGTGTTCCCTGCTTTGCTCGGCCGCTTAGCAGAACGTTCTTGCAGGAGCAGAGAAAGGGTTCCATCCAGCTCCAGGTTTTCCCAAAATGTGAAATTGATGACACATTTCAGAGCGAGCTAACCTGACAGAGGGAAAGTTTTTCAATTCCATATTGTTCTGTTTTACTTTTTTTTTTTTTTCGAGACTGGAATTTATTGTATGGATTGTAAACTGTAATTACTTTTTCACGCGCTTGATTTTGGTATTTTAAAACCAACAGCTGCATACAGGGCCGGACTGGCTACCGGGCGTTTTGGCATGCTGCCGAGCTGGGGGCTGATGTCACTGCGGTGGGGACTAATTTCGTTGATGGAGACCTGCGTGTGCTTCGAAATAAACAAAACAAAACGAATTTCGTTCAGCACACGCAGGTCCCCATCAACGAAATCAGCCCCCAGCTCGGCAGCATGCCAAAACGCCCGGTAGCCAGTCCGGCCCTGGCTGCATAGATGTTTGAATCCACTGGCTGGCATATATTTTGGAGCTTGTTGTTTGTTGCAATAGAATCTCAAACCTTAACCGTGGAGACATCCGCAGACAAAGGTATGTGAAAATGTCTTCTTTGCACAAAAATGCTGTGAGCATATACTATGGGGGAAAGTATGAGAGCGAGGTAAATTACTAGAAACAATGCCTACAAAAGCTAATATCAGCAACAGAAATTATGTTGTTAGTACCAGAAAAGACATCTGAAAAGTGCACCATGCCTTTTTCAAGTTTACTACATTTGAAGTATGTGTACATTGATTAAGAGTTTAGTGGTTGGAGCTGAAAGTGGCAAAATGTTGACTTTAGAACACTAATATGTTTTTTCTAGAGCACAGTATGGTTTATCTCGCTTTACATGTGATATCAGTTGAAACAGCAACATCCTACCGGTTTATGAAAAGTTCAGGTTTTTGAACGATACTTTGTTTAAATAATCCAAAGAAATTACAGACAAATAAGGAGAAATCCACCCATTGGAAGGTGCAACAGAAAATAATTATTTCCTTGCAGAAGAGGTGTGTGCTCACCTTTCATAGAAAAGATGTAATTCCGAGGAGAAAGTATTTTCCCCATAAAGAAACTCCTTTCCCTATCCCCACCAATTCTGGGGAATCCCCTGCCTATTACCTCAAAACCCATCCTCCCTGTTCCAATCTAGGCCAAAAACATTACAGACATGAGGACTGTCTGATAAAGACACGTTTCTGGATTTCATTCCAGCTGTCATTACTTTAATACTTTTTTGAGCATCATTAGTCATGCATAGTTTAATTACCAGAATCTTTGATTACATAAGTGTGTATAATCTCTCTCAGTCTCTGCTAAATTTGGTTGGTAATGGTTTTCAATAATAGCGGTTTTAGCGCAGTCATGCTCAGCTGTCTGCCAGCGCCCTGTGTGTTGCTGACGTTCACACAGTCTAGTCTCTCTGCGGTGTATACAGTACTTTTCAGGAGCCCTGAGCTGTGCGACATTGTTGAAGTTGCAGTTACTAACTCATTTTGGGCTGCGCCGCTGACGAATGGGTAACTCTAGTCAGTGGTGACGGAGATAGTGTCACTCATAGTCATTGAAATGTCACTGATAATTACACTGAAATTATGAAAATGTCACACATAAGCAATCTGAAACCGTGGCAGCGATGTCCCATGTGGTGCTTTGCTTTAAACCTGGACATGTACTGTATTGTAAAATAAGCAAAATATTAATCCCTGAGGAACGCCAACCCACTTTTCTCCAGTTCCTCATATAAAGTGCTTAGTGCGACCCTAGCTATTTTTTTGCCAAAAAAAGATGTTAACATGAACTCAACATTTTACAAAAAGGATGCAGTTAAAACAAATGGGATAGCTGAGAATAAGAAGTTTAATAGTAGAAGAATAGACATCTTAATCAGGGAAACCCTCCCCAGAATGGTCAAGGGGAGGGAATTCCAGCGTGAAAATAGATCTTGTATTTTTAAAAGTAACGGAGAGAAATTAAGTTCATTTAAATACTCAATCTGTGATGAGAATTTAGCTCACAGTTATCTCTTTGAGCGTGGTTTCACGCACAAAACGATATCTAACTGCAGGACATCTGGGTTACACCCACATAGTATTATTTCAGTTTTCTTTTTATTAATTTTATAACCTTCAAATCTCTCAAACTGTGCAAAGAACTCAAATACCTTCTCCTGGGCTCCCTTACTGCTATCAAGAATTAACATAATATCATCAGAATATAATTTTATCTTCCCTATTTGTGGCAAAGGGGGACGAATATATACATTTTCTCTGATTGCTATTGCCAGTAGTTCAATAAAGAAGGCAAATAGGATAGGGGATAGTGGGCAGCCGTGCCGGGTTTAGCGTAAGACCTTTATTACCCCCATCTCTGTTGTGTTCACAATAATACTAGCTTTCTGCATGCGATACATCCTTTGTATTAACCCCATTATCTGGAGTGGTATACCAAATCTCAACAAACTACGGAATAATGTTTTCCCGGACCATGAGGTCGAATGCTTTCTCTGCATCTAGCAGAAGCACTAAGGCCGATGTGTTATTAGTCGCAAAATAATCACATTTTTCACCCAAAGAGTGTGCATATGTCCCCAACTGCCTCCCAGCAATGAAACCATTCTAGTCTGAGTGGATTAACTTTGACGGTATCAGATGAAACCTATTAGCTAAATGTTTGCCCCTTCTTCTTCAGATAACACCAGGATATTCTGTTCCGCTAAAAACTTTTCAAGGGATTATTTATCAATTAATTGATTTTGTGTATAAATCTGTCTGTAGTGTTCTAACATGATTTCCTCTACCCTTGCAGAATCCTTGCTCAGCAGTAACTGGGCATCTCAAAAGGTCGATCCGATTATTAGTGGCTTGCTCATGGGCTTGCCAAGCTAGAAACCTCCCAGTGAAGTTGCTCTCCTTATATACTTTTTGCATATAGGCACGATTTAGGGTTTCGCATTTTACATAATACGTTTCACTTAGCACCTGTTTAACCTTATCCAATTTTCTTTTATTTAACACTGATGGATTTCTTAAGAAGCTTTCATAGCTGGGCTGCACATTTCTTTCTAAAATTTGCTTGTGTATGTTTGGCCTTTTTAATGTTTTCCACATCCTTGCTTATCCCCAGCCCTCGGATATATGCCTTTAAAGTATCCCATACAATGCCTGGGGGAGCAGTCCCGTGGTTTATTACAAAAAATTCCTTGATCTCATTTTTACAAAATTGCACCCACCCTTCCTCCTGTAAGTACTGCTTGTTAAAAAAACAGTGCCTAGGGTATACAGGGATTTCCCCACCTCGAACTCTAGGGTGATCATTGCATAGTCTGAAAAACCTGTTTTTTAAAATTTGTTGGGTATTAGTGACTAGGAAAAAATCAATACGATAGGAGGTGTGGAATCTTCCGGAAAAACAGGTATATGCGATTTTGTGGGAAGTCTCTCTCCAAAGGTCAATCAATCCCAAAGCTTTACAATAGTTTTGGATAACTTTAAAGATTTTTGGTCTTAACTAGTGCTCTAATTTAGATGAAGAGTAAATGTTTGGGTTTTGCAGGAAGTTATAGTTCCCTCTAATAACCACTTCACCAGGGATTTGTAATAAAGATTGAAATACCTCCTCATAGGGCATAGCATTGTCTTCAACTGGGGCATAGAAACTTACGAACGGCAGACATCTTGTCCCCACCATGCAGCTCACCCAACACCTCCTTCCATTTTTATCTGTGGAAAAATTAACCACTTCACCACCTAACCTTTTCCCCACAAACATCGCAGTACCTCTGTGTGCTGCCTGGGAGGAAAAAAACCCCCTATATGCTGCCCAGGTTTTAAACATAGAAAATTCTGACAGTTTCCCTACCGTAATATGAGTTTTTGAACTAATATCACTGATGAATTTTCAGTTTTGATCCAAGTTCCTATAGCCCGAATTTTCTTTTTGTTATTCAAGCCATTAACATTGAATGAGACTACCTTCAAGGTATTCTTCACTATCATCTTATCTATCTATTCTCAGGATAAAACCGTAACTAGCTACAGCTGGATCATTACTAATCCCCTCATAAAAAATAAAAAGCTGAATAAGTTGATCTAGACATCTACACCTAGTAAGGAATTCGAAACAAAGGTGATGCCCCCTCCATAAAAAATAACATTTTGTGTCTCTACATTTTGTGCATGTAACAATAATCCTACATTTGGATCTCTTTTTGCTAATCCAATCACCCCCACCTTCACCACCTCCTCCCTCTCCCCCCAATCCCCAACCCTCCCTCCCCCCACACTCCTCCCCTTCCTAATCAGCGGTGAGGAGACCCCTGCCCCATTCCTACCCTATCCGGAGCAGCGGTGAATGGTTTGGCTCCCCTCTCACACCTAACGTGCTCCGTCTCCCAAACCATTCTGGCACCGTGGGACTGTGCTTTGGCCCAACGGCACGTCTCCCACAACCCTCCCCACGTTAGGAGAAAAAAGAAAGGAAAAAAGAAGAGAAAGTGACAAGAAAAGCAAAAAAGTTAAAAAAAAGTAGCTGGGCCTCCCCAAACCAACATATTGGAGATTTTTACTATTGCTACACCTCCAACCCTGGGAAAACATAGGTCCAATGGAGTGCTGCAGACAACCATTGAGTTACGCTTAGGTTGCTTGCCTATGTCTACAGAGAGACAAAAAGGCCCACTTTCTGTTGTGGACATTGTATCTCGAGTGCTGAATGCTAAGGACACTCAGCTTTCCCTCATTAATAGAGCTCAACGTCCCCTGTAGCTATCTGCTCTGAAAGGATGCAATATGTTTCCAGAAACATCAGTGCTAAAATACAGGTACTGCCATGGGTATTGTCTTCATCTTTCAAGCATTTTACCATAACTGTTCACCTGAATCTGCGTTGTGATTTTCTCAGAGGGGACCAGAATATATTCGTCTGCACTCCTAAGCATATTTAGGGGCAGATTTACAAGCCCCTTGCGCCACTGTTGCGTCACTTTTCCCATGTTAAAAATTACGCAAAAGTGGCGCAAGGGCCTTGTAAATAAGCCCCTCAATTTTTATATATTTTTGCCATAGCATTCGTGCAGTCATGACCACAGCATAGACACACAAGACTGTGTGAATTAATGCTGCCAGGGTAGCTACTTGGAGCTTGAATACAAATTCAACTTGAGAGGTTCCTGAGCCTGCAAGGCTACATGATGCTAATGTCTATTTTCTCATAGTGTGTTCCAGAAGCACCTGTAGAGGGGCAATGTTCTGTTGGGAAATCAAGAAATGTTCCGATAGACCAGAAGTACAAGGGCACAGTCTGTTATCTCATGATTTCCCTATTGGCTGCCTTGTTTCTGGGCACTTTGGATGGCAATGCAGAAATAAAATGGGAAAACAGAGTAGCCGTCTGTGCAACTGGGAATAAGGTGTTAGTTCTCCAGTACTGAAGTCAGAACTGAGCTGATGAAAATGAAGCGCATTCATATTCATTGTCTCCGGTTTGTAAGCATAGTCAAGAAAGATTCTCACAGGTGCATGTCAAAATTTGGAAAAGTGATATAATTGCCCCTTTTCTCTTAAGAAAGAGAAGAACACAATGTACATTTCTGTGGTTTTGAGCTCAATTTTTACATGGATATGGTGTAACAAATGTTATGTCAATAATTGGTCCCATTGCTTTTCAGTGGAAATGTAAGACTAATTTTCTCTGCTTTGTTTTTCACAGTTTGCTTCTGATTTTATCTAGTCAGTAGATTTTTATTTTGATAACTTGTTTTGGTGTGGTACCTGAATATTGACTCAAAAATATATTAAAGCTTAACTTTGTTGTCAAAATAGCGACAATAAGTTGATCGCTAAATGTGTTTCTCAGTAATACTGATGTTTAAAATATAGCATATAAATATATTGTGATATCTAATATAAATATTTTTTTTATGTTAGTTATTTTGTACACAGATGCGCGCTAAATCGCTGATATTTAATTTCATAACTATTTTATATGTTTAATCTTTTCAGATTGTGTGACTTAGTGGGTTAGCTGGTTAAATTTAAAAAACATTTTATATATCATTTTGGTAATTATCTTATACATTTCAGGTTTCAATACGTTTTATGGCAAATGATTAGTGTATAATACGTTTTATACATTTTTATTTATTTTTTGGTTGTGGGGTTTATTGCAGGACTGGGTGTTTAGTGGTTTATTTAAATGATATATTGATTAGTATAAAATTAAGACATTTAAAATAATTTAATATTAAATTATCTTATTATATTATGTGTGACTGCTCTTCCCCATGCAGCTCCACCATTGAGTGCTGCCCCCTGAGCTCATTGTTGCAGGGTGTTCAAGGCCCTCCTCCACCCGCAGACTCCTGCCTGCACCTCATTCCTGGTGGTCCAGTGGAAGAGCACTCTGCTCTTCTGCCTCTGTCTCTCATGCCTCTTTCCTCTGTGCCCTCTTTTTCTCTTCCTTCTCTTTCTTTCCCTTTTCCTTAGTTTCTTCCTGCGTTTTTCTCCACGCCGCTGCTGCCCCCGTTCCCCCTCCCCCCTCCAGTGTGTCCTTCCCGCCTCCTAGCTGAATCCCTACTTGATGGCGTCCACTGCGTGGCAAGAAGAGCAAGACCACTGACCTGGTCAGTGTGACTGCTCTACCCCCGTGCAGCTCCACCACTGAGTGCTGCCCCCTGAGCTCAATGTTGCAGGGTGTTTGAGGCCCTCCTCCACCCGTAGGCTCCTGCCTGTGTCTCATCCCTGGTGGTCCAGTGGGAGAGCATTCTGCTCTTCTGAGGTTCTCTCTCTGCCTCTCTTGCCTCTTTCCTCTGTGCCCTCTTTTTCTCTTCCTTTGCCTTTGTTTTTTCCCGTGTTTTCCCCCTGCGGTCCCTACCCCTTTAGTGTGTCCTTCCCGCCTCACAGCTGACCGGTTCTACCCCAGATCTCTACTTAATGGTGGCCGTTGCGTGGCGAGAAGAGCAAGACCACTGACCTGGTCAGTGTGACTGCTCTCCCCCGTGCAGCTCCACCACTGAATGCTGCCCCTGACCTCTGAGCTCACTGTTTCAGGGTGTTCGAGGCCATCTTCCACCCGGAGGCTCCTGCCTGCACCTCATCCCTGGTGGTCCAGCGGGTGAGCACTCTGCTCTTCTGCTATTCTGCCTCTGCCTCTCATGCCTCTTTCCTCTGTGCCCTCTTTTTCTCTTCCTTCTCTTTTTTTGTTTTTTCCCGCATTTTTCCCGGACGCTGCTGCCCCCCGGCACCTCCCACCTCCAGGGTGTCCTTCCTGCCTCCGAGCTGACCCGCCCTCCCCTGATCCCTACTTAATGGCGGGCGATGTGCGGCCGCGCTGCTGGCACCCCAAAGGTGCACCAATGGCAAGCCCTTATGTGCCCGTCCGTGACCGAACCATGACCAGTGCCTAGGACCCTGGTATTCTGACCCGCCTCGCTACAACTCCAGCACCCTCCATGATCTCAACCCGGACACAACAACAACTTCCAGCTCTCCATGCCGAACAACACCCAAGGCCCTCTCTCCTGTCTACACTGCCACCACACCTTCACCCACCTTCGTACCCCAGCTGCATTTCCCAGCCTACCGGACATCACCGCTCACAAACCACTCAACTGCATCCTCTTCAACGTACGTTCCCTACACAAGCACACCATAGAAATCTGGGACCTCCTCAACACCTACTCGCCCGATGTCTCCTCCCTCACGTAAACCTGGACCAACGCCAACTCTGCACCCGACATCTCCACCACCATTCCCGACGGATACAAAATTTTATGCAAGGACCACCCCATCCATCCTGGAGGAGGCATCACCGTTGTTTACAAAAGCACCCTCCCCACGAACACCGCCCCGGACGACACAACGACCCTCATGGAGCACCTCCACTTCCACATCCAGACCAACCCCAAAACGACTCTCCGCGGAACCCTCATCTGCAGGCCGCCCGGCCCCTGCGCTGCCTTACCGATGCCATCACCAACCTCATCGCACCCCACAACCTCTCCTCCACAGACTACATACTACTCGTAGACCTAAACTTCCACTTTCCCACAAAGTGGGGCACACACTGATTCTCATCTTCACTGAAGGAAACAGCGTCTCCTACAGTCACACCACGGAACTCCTCTGGACAGATCACCACTACATCCATTCTCCTTCAAAAAACCCACCCAACACAAGCATGCCCACCGCCTCCCCCGCAGAAGCTGGAACAAAGTCACTGAAGACCAGCTCACCTCCACCCTCATCAGCACCCCACCACCGACTACGCCAGACGCAAACAACACAGCACGGAACCTCCACCGCCGATACACACACGCTCCCCTAAAGAAAGCCATCGGAAGACATATCAAGAAAGCAAGCTGGTTCACCCCTGCACTCCAATAATCAAGACGCTCCTGCAGACAACTCAAAAAGACATGGAGGAACAACAGCCACTACTGCACACCACCCACCATCTCATCAAATCCACAAGAAAGAAATCCCTCCAAGACAGAATCCTCACCAACGCTCACAACAGCAAAGAGCTCTTCTCCATCATCAAGGAATACGCCAAACCCTGCAGCGAAACAACAGACATCCCACCCTCCCAAGACCTCTGCAACAGACTCAGCACCTTCTCCCACCATAAGGTCAACATGATCTACGACAACTTTGACAACCAAGACCTCCTCACCGCTCCGGCTCCCCCTCCATGCAACACCACCCAACAGACTCTGCTCAATTGGACCTCACTCATGACAGAAAACACCTTAAAGACCATGAATAGCATCCACTCTGGGGCACCCTGAGAGCCCAGCCCCCACCACATCTTCAACAGAGCCGCCTCTACCATCACACCCGAACTACGTCAGACAATCAACTGCTTCTTCGAGACTGCCACATTCCCCAACGACTGGAAATACCTCGAAGTAAACCCCCTCCTGAAGAAACCCTCCGCAGACCCGACAGACTTCAAGAACTTCAGGCCCATCTCCCTGCTACCATTCGCAGCCAAGGTCATCAAAAAGGCAGTCAACACCCAGCAAGCAAACTTAATCGAAAGTAACAACGTCCTAGACATCTCCGAATCCGGATTCTGCAGCAACCACAGCACCGAGACAGCCCTACTCGCCACCACCGACGACATCCGCTCCCTCCTCTACCAGGGCAAAATGGCAGTTCTCATCCTTCTGGACCTCTCTGCTGCTTTGTACACTGTCTTCCACCACACACTAGCCACCAGATTCCATGACGCCGGCATCTGCGGCAAGGCCCTTGACTGGATACTATCCTTTCTCACTGGCAGAACTCAGCGGGTCAGACTCCCTCCCTACCTCTCGGAACAAACAGAGACCAACTGTGGAGTGCCTCAGGGCTCTACCCTCAGCCACACCCTCTATAACGTCTACCTGGCCCCCTTTGCAACCATCGTCAGGTACCACGAGCTCAACATTGTCTCCTACGCCGATGACACCCAGCTGATCCTCTCCCTCACCAACAAACCCAACATCACCAAACACAACTTCCAAGAAAGGATGAAAGCCGTCACCACCTGTATGAAGAACAGCTGCCTTAAACTCAACTCTGAGAACACAGAAGTCACCATCCTTGGCTCCACTACCTTCGCATGGGACGACTCCTGGTGGCCCCACCCTCAGAAATCCCCCCACCCTGACGGACCATGCACGAAACCTCAGCATCGTACTAGACTCATCACTCACAATGAACCGCCAGATCAATGCTGTATCCCCGACATGCTTCAACACCCTCCACATGCTTTAAAAGATGTTCAGATGGATCCCATCTGAATCCAGAAAAACTGTCACGCACGCACTCATCAGCAGCAGACTGGACTACGGCAATGCTGTCTACACCGGAATCAACAAGAAACTCCTTCGCAAACTCCAGACTGTTCAGAACACCCCAGCCAGACTGATCCTCGACATCCCCCGTCACAGTCACATCACTCAATACCTCTGTGATCTCCACTGGTTCCCAGGCAAAAGAAGAATAACCTTCAAACTCCTCACCCACAAATTCAAGGCCCTTCACAACATCGGACCCACATTCCTGAACCGCCTCTCCTTCCACACACCCAAAAGACACCTTCGATCGGCCAAACTCTCTCTGCCCACCGTCCCACGTATCTACAAGACCAGAACAGGAGGAAAGTCCTTCTCCTACCACGCAGCCAAAGCCTGGAACAATCTCCCCCTCTATCTCCAGTAATCTCTCACATTGCCCCAGTTCAGGAAGGACCTAAAGACCTGGCTCTGCAGATGACCCCAGCCCTCAACGGATCCGCCCCCCCCCCCCTTCACGCCAGCGCCTTGAGACCCTCATGGGTGAGTAGTTGTGTTTTACCAACCCTGATTGATTGATTGAATATAAAAGTCATAACAATAATGGATTCAATTTCTTTACATTTAATGAATTGTTAAAAAAAGAAAATGGAGTTTCTACGTTTCGGCAGGGTTGGGTGTGCATTATATTTTTTATTAGAAACAATAATTTATTTAGATGTAGGGGGTTAAAACTGATTTTATTTATTTTTCAATTAGGATTCTAATTGTGAAGACATTTAATTAAAACATGTCATCTCAGTCTGTAAGTTAATATAAATGTTTTTGAAACATTTTTCATTAAATTGGAAAAAATTGCAGTTCACAGTTTTTTGTTTTTTTATACGTTTCAAATTGAAAATAGATGATTTGTAGTTGGACTGATATTGGTTATTGGAAACGATAAGTAATTAAAAATAAATTCTATTTTAATATTTAATATTAAAACAACTTATTTAAAAATGTGTAATTTATATTAATATTAAAAAATAGGTATACCTAATTCACTTACTAATATACATTTTATTATTTAAAGCTTTGATTACCTGTGCTTACAATAGTAAATCAAGCACTCCCACCCCTTAATATCTGTACTTTTCCAAGGTTAGTGAGACTGGAGTTAGAATGGTAAATCACATAACAGTCCATTAAATAAGTGACGGTATTAAAAAAAGCTACATGTCTTTTAGCTTTAAATAGTATTTACGAATAATTCCCAGAACAAAAGACAAAGAAATACTATGAAATAATAGAAAAATAATAAATAATAGCAACAAAATTACTGATACTAATAATAAAAGTTACACAGTAGGTGTTCTCATTTAGTTGAACTTTCCATTGAAAGGACATTTTTCAATTTGACAGATTTGCACAAAATTTGCCAATCTTATAACTGAGTCTGCTAAGATTCGGTATACCATTTATAATGAAGATTCAGCCTTGGTAAACAAGCTTAACCATGGGGGCATTAAAAAGAGTAGCATTTGCCATTTTTAGCTTCCATGTGAAAGACAGAGCAAAAAGAACAGATTTACCACCAAACTTGGCATGAAAGTAAAACTTTACTCTTTGGTGTAAATCCATTCAATATTTTTTTAGATATTTGCATTTTTAAAAGGTGTCAAGCGAGATCTAAAGGGTTAAAACTTTTGAATATCTTGTCAGTTTGTAAAGCTGTTAGTTAATTTGCTTATAACGTTGGCCTTGACAAACATGCCGGAATTTTGGCAAAATCCGTGGTTCCGATTCACAAAGTGCCTCCGCACTCGTGGTGGAGGCCCTGTAGTTGTGGCAGGACCTCTGTAGTGCAGTTACCCATTGCGGAGGCCTTGCAATGACTGCGGGCCTCCGACACGAGTACGGTGGACCTTTGTGAATCGGGACCCTAGTATATTCAAATAGCAATTGGTAATACAAATATTAGTTTACTATTGATATGTCAAGTTTTGTGCAAATCCATAAATTGGCCCAACATTATAGGAGAGGAGTCAGTAAAATCTACAGTTGCCTATAACTTTAGCACTGTTTGATCAATCTGAGTCAAGTGTAGCACGAAGTTAGCAAGTGATACCCATTGCAGGTATATTATATTTTATGAAGATCTAAGGGAGAAGCAAAGGTAAAGGAGGGTGTCAAAATATTTTTGATTTAATGTCTGATGGATCTGCACAAACCTTGGCAGGCACTTAGCACCTTTAACTTTCTTTTAGTATTTTTTTCGCATTTTTACTAATGTAAAAAGCCTCAGATGTGGTAAATTGACAGATTAGCATAGTGAGGCAGGACAGAAATTTCCCTGAGATAGTCTGGGTCCAAAGATGCCTCATCTTCTTAAAAACCCAGAACGCACAAGTATGGTGAGCTTTTATACAATTGATTGACTTCTTTATTAGCTTGTATTTAAAAGTTGAGGTTCCATCAAGTACAGTTATTGGGGTAGAGAGAGATTTCCTGGTCTGTACCGGTCACATAAATGCTCAAGGGAGGATGCACATAGATTTCACTGATATTGTTTGCATCTACACAGGTCAGCAGGATGTGCATGTACAGCCAGTTCATACATATTCCCTCTTTTCCTGCAATCGGGAGTAAGCAAGCTGTCTTGAAAAAAAAGTCTAACTGCGTATTCAAAAACCTAAAGTGCAAAATGACAGTGATCGGATTACACAATCATTGGCCAAAACCAGGTACGTTTCACTGAGTTCCTTGACGCCAATTCCAGTGAAGTGCAAATTTGCATGTAAGCCAATGCATCTTCCCTGCTTTTGGTAATGAATAAAGCGGTGCATTCCTTGGCAAAAACACTGCTTGATGCTCACCTAAATGTCTTACCAATATATATATTTTTTTTTACGGAGTTTTATATAGCGCAAACTTGACCTGAAGGTACGGGGTATCAGAGCGCTTTACATAGCACCAGTTGCATTACATGAGGAAACATTCATTTTTGTTAGGCACGGGGAGATTAAGTGATTTGCCCAGAATCACAGGACGCTCAGCGTCATTGCCGAGACTCGAACCCACTTCCCCAGATTCGAGGTCGACCACCCTAGCCGTTAGGCCAACTCCTCTCCCCAATATATTGGATTTATAGGTACAATTTTTAATTGCTCATTACTAGGCTTAAGGATAACAGCAAACAAATGCAATGCCAACGATGTTGTGTGGAAATTAGATTTTCTTTATTGCCCAGATTATATAGTATTATTTGTTTATACGTAAGTCACTAACAGGCATCAAAAATATACCAACCAAATTGAATCAAAATTACTGTCTTTGTTCTGCCAGATCTAATAATGAATAAAATAGTACAATGCTTTAAGATGATTTATGAGAATTGAAAAAAAGAAAGCAATTCATTCAGTAAGCATATGGTCCTGGAATATACAACAACTGAGTAATTGTATGCTTCCTGTCTGATGGTCAATCACACCGCTCTAGATGAGTCCTATCAATCAAGAGCTAAATTATTAAATGGATATTCAGACAAATAACTAGAAACTATTTTGTTTTTCTGGTGCACCAAGCAGCTTGTATGCGGTCCTTAAGTTATATAAACAGTATTGGTACTGGTGAGCGGTACAAGCAGTATGCAAAATGCATTAGGTAGGTTTACACCTGGTCTTAGTGGCGATGCTATTTTGGCCATTTGCGTGCCCTCTCCGAACACCACCACAATAATTTCAGTGCCTTTAGTATTTACATAAAATGACCATCAATATCATGCTATTGGTAGTTATTTCAAATATGTTTCCAACTTTAAGACAGTCTCTCCATTACCAAAGTGCAGAAGGTAGGAACACATTTGATATTCCAACCCAAATTTAGGAAAAACCCTTATATATGGGCGCATCGTTTGACATTAGTCAATCTAACAATCTAATTACAAATAATATTTCCATCATTTATACTCAGGGGCGGTTTCTTTATTGGGGCATGGGGGCGGTGCCCCCCTGTTTATTCTGTTGCTCCAGGCGGCCCCATAAACATGTTGGTTACCGGCATGGAAGAGTTTTCCTTTAAGTCTGACAGTGAGTGAGGGGCGTGGTCGGGTGTGGAGCTTGAATTATGATTGACCTGGTGCAGCTGGTCCTTGGAGGTGAAGTGCGCATGTGAGGTTGGACAGTGCCTTGCTGCGTCCAACCAGACATGCCACTTAAACTCTCGTCAGGGTGCGTAATGTTGGGAGCCTGGGGGTTTACAGCCATAGCCCCCAAGTCTCCTTAGGAGCGCTGGCAACGCCTGACTGAGCCAATCCCTGCGCAGCTCTCGTGCTGTTTCCTAGCATAAACAGCAAGGGAGTGTTTAGATTGGCTCATCAGACGCGGTGTGGGTGGAGGGTCGAGCTGCTCACAACTCTAGGTACGCCCGGAGCCAGCAAGTCACGACGAGGGATCAGACGGCACAGGCAGCTCGAGAAGTGAATTGTGATGGGAGACATGCAAACATTGGCAAATATCAGTGCGAGGCCGCTCCTCCCGACAGCATTTTGCTGGGAATCCTCAGCGCGGAGCAAAGGTCAGAAGGAAGGTGGTGACCTCCTTCCCTCCGCTACCACCAGCAACAACACAGATCTCCGAGGGAGGGGCTGTCCCTGCCACGGGAACCGCCAAGGGAGCATTACGACCCCAGAGCTCACCTGCAACAGAAGTGCTCCAGAAGACCGCGGCCTTCATTCAAAACCTGCCCTCTTTTTACCAGCTGCCACTTGGGGAGCAACGGCTCCTGGTGCAACAGTACTGGGCCCCTCTGTTTGAACTGGGTCTGGCTCAGGAGAAGGAGGATTTTAACACAACATACATTTCAGCACCCCAGTTTGCTGAAACAGATCTTACTGAACCAAACTGATACTGAGGATGAAATGTGGAGGCTTGCCCCTTTTGGCGCGCCGCTCAGAGGAGGAAGAGTTTCATGAGTAAGGTTTGGAGCTTGGACATCTGTGCAAAATAATATGGAAACCTCCACTGTGTTGTTCTCTTTAATCCAGGTACGGGCTACCGAAATATTTATAGCGCAAAGCAGATGAAAACCTGAACAAATAATTTTACTGGAAATGTAGAGCTTGTTATGCATCTATAGAGGGTTTTCTCAAATCATAGAAACACTGGATATGCTTCATACACAATGTGTATATTGACACAAAACGAGAAGGAGATTACATCTAAAATGTGTTTTTATTTTGCAACGTGATGTAGATATCACAGTGCAGCACGTATGCCTGGCTCCTAAATGAATGCTACAGAAATATTTATTTAGACATCTAATACTGGTCGAGGGTATGCCATTACGTTAGTATAAGCGGTAACATAGTGTATTGGTTTAAATGCCTACTGCTGGTATTAGAGCACAGCCTCAACAACACAGATTTGTATTGCCTACTCAGCCCTTCATCCTTCAGAGGATGATAAATTGTGTATCATTCAGTTGTATTAAAATACAGTCACATATGTAGCATGCTTTTAACCGGCATACCTATGGTTGAAAGGGGTGTATATGTTCGAGATTTTATAATGCAGAAAAGCTTAAACTAACCCTAGTTTTACACACACACATAAAATATAGTCACACCCAAAAAGCAGCCATAATGATTTTGAATTGAACGTTCTCCTACCTATTTGTTGTCAGTGACATCCAAATAATCGCTGCGCTATACAGTAGGTAAATAAATTACTCATGAGTCATGACACAACCCCACTGCAGTCCATCATCTAGTTGTATACTGGAGCAGGGCCGGACTGGCCGTAGCGGGCACCAGGCGTTTCCCCGGTGAGCCGCTAGGGTGGGGGCCAGTTTTGGGCCCCGGGGGGGGCGTTTTTGTTACCGGGGGTCGGCAATATCAGCCCCCTGTAACAAAATCGTCCGAAACCGGCGCTCGCAACATGCTCGGCTGCACCCCCCCTCACCCCAGGGGGGGCCGGCCGAGTAGTTTGCCAGGGCCGGTTTCGGTTGCCAGTCCGGCCCTGTACTGGAGTTAGTGTGTGTAAATGAATGTGCTGTATTGCAACGGGTGGCTACTTAACACAATCACAAAGTGGTAACCACCAAGGTTAAGTTTATTTGCACTATAAACCTGTTCAGTACAACACAAGAACATGAATCCGCAAATAGGTGATGGACCACATTGTTCTTTTCCACACAGCATTTTAGATGTCTGAGAGCGTGTGTGTGACTTTGATGACTGGGCCTGCTGGAACTTTTGCAGGGTCGGACTGATTCTCAATAGCCAGTAGCTCTTAAAATCGCAAAGTGCAATATGCGAATATAATTGTTTTAACATCCAATCAGGTTAATGACTATTATAACTAGATATATGCTACAAGTTTTCCCAATCTCTGTCTACTGCTGTTGGCACTGTGCATTGTGCTAAAGAAGTGCATAATGCACCCATCCGACCATACACATATCCATCTACTCAACCTTCCATCAAGAATCTCAATCTATCCACCCTTCCATTAGGGATCCATCAATGAATCTACCTCTTCCATCATCTTGTCCATCCATTCTCTCATCAATCAATATGTCATCTTTCCCTTCACCAGATTATCCATCCTTCCACAACATCATCTATTCTACTATCCAATTCATCCATCCATCCATCCACCCCTTCCTTCCTGCATCCATCTATTCTCCCCACAACCTGATCCATCCATCCATAATCTATCCATTCATTCACCCATCAGCACATTTGCCCATTCATCTATCCATATCCTCAAACACGGTAATCCATCCACATTACCAGTCATCTATACATACATACGTACCTGCATGCATGCATCCACCAATCCACCCATCCACAACAGGCAAATAACACTGATCGACTTCTGAACAATGAATGTATAAAACGTTAAGGTATTCCATGTCAGAGATTTAATTCCTCTTTATATTTCATGTTTTACTTAATTTTGCATTCCTTAAGAGTGCTCACTACTTGCAGGAGGTTGTATTTCTGTGTTTTTTTGTGTAGCATATTTCTCTTGTATGGTGCATACTTTGAACTGAGTCGCCTTCAGGCATTTTTAACGGGCCACCATTGAGAGCTCTGGAGCAAAGTCTAAAGGCAGTGCAAATTTCTCACAGTGCATGCCGGTGGGTCAAAAAAGTGTTCAGAATACTTGGTCATCCAATCCTTTGCCTCTCTGCTAAACAAACAGAGCAATCGTCACTTATTTCAGTTGCAATTGAGATTCTGCGCAAATGTGTATGAAGGAGGTACACAGTTGCCAAAATGCTGAGAAGGCAAAGGTAAACGAAAACACACTGCTTACAGGTGAATCGGTGTGTTTGGGGGTAGTGAAGTTCTCTGGTTATACTGAATAAGCAGCTACCTACATCATATGAAATATTTTTATTGATGTCATAACTACACTTTCACAATTACTTTATTAACTTTCTTGCTTTCTCAAATTTGCTTGAAAATGCACCATTTGCCCACTCTTTTTTCAACATTTTCCCGGGGGATAACACCCCCGAATCCCCTTTATGAAGGTCGGGCTTGCTCGCTCGCCACAGTGCACTCATCAAGTACTTTTACGCCCCACTACTTTCATATGTCACCAGCCGCCACTGTTTATACTTACATTTAAATTGGTTGTTATAACTCTTATTATCGTGCACCTTTATTAATACTATAATATTCCAAAGTGCCTAACGAGATCAGAAGGGATTTCATTAAAATTCAAACTGCATATACACATTCAGTTATCTTTCACTCTATAAATATAGGGCAAATGTGTCTCTTACTCCAATGCTCTCCATCCACATCCTGATGTTGCACAGTAAGCATTGCTCTGCTCTGTAACATAAAGACTGCCTTCCATTTGCTATCTCAAGAAGGATTGAGGTTGTCTTCAGCCACTGATTTCTCAGGACCACATCATTAAAACAGAATGATTTTATGAGCCACTATCAGTGGGCTATACTGGGTGTCACTGGAATTTGTTCATATGAGAACCCACCATAATGGTGGCGCAAATGCAGAATTTTCCACTTCTTCCGTTAAGCTCAGTATTGAGTGACAATTACGGTAGGTGTCGCCTAATTAACACCAGAGACCGTAGTGAGGTATTACTGTGCTGTTGGCGTGACTCATAATGCTTGAAAACAACATAAATGAAGTTGTAGCCAGACACAATGGCTAACAAAGCTCTCATTCAATTATAGAAAGGTAACAGAAAAATAGGTAAAGGTATTTTTGCTGTTTTAAGGTTTCTAGTTGAACCTAATGTTATTATAAATCAGAGATTACATAAAAGTATCCTCCCTTCTGTAGCAATTGCCACAATTAAGGGTTACTCGTAGGATGTATTAAGAGGTACAAGGATAACACAGCATTACAGTATAATAATACATCTAAAATCCAAAGCAAGCAGCTGCATTTCAAGATATCAATCTGAAACATATTGTGGACTAAAAAATATTTGTCAAAACATTAACAAGCACCTACCTCTACGGCCCTACAAACTTGGGATGAAATTAATAATAAATTGCTCCTTACCACATATCTCTCTCCCCAAACATCTTTCCATTTTAATCTGTCTTTTACGCCAGCACTAAGCCCTAGGGCCTTATGGTGCTTGGCGCAGAGGGAAATGCCTTAGGATGAGCGATATGTACCTCAAAGGCTGTGTTAAACCATTCCTAGACTGTAAAAAAGAGTTTACACCAAGTGAACATGAGAGGCGACACTGGGTTTCACTCCCATCCATCAAAGATGCCGTGACGCAAGACCCCACACCAATGAAACAACCTAGTAAACTTATCACAGGCTCCAGAGGAGTGATTTCTTCTCTCTACCAGTTAGTACATATAGAGACACTGTCACCCATACATCTTATGAGAATATTTGGCACACATATATGGGAAGGAAACTCACAGCGCAGCAATAAACACAAGTATGACGTGATTGAAATAGAACTTTACTCAGTGTTCTAGGGAAAGAAGCCCGTTATAAATTACTAAGCAACACGGTTAAACTACATACCTTTTATCCTAGGGTGAGCTCTCTGTGCTGGAGACAGGGGGGCAGATTTACAAGCCCCTTGCGCCACTTTTGCGTCATTTTTAACATGGGAAAAATGACGCAAAAGTGGCGCAAGGGGCTTGTAAATCTGCCCCAGTGTATTTAATGCGCGAGATTTATAGCATATTTGTGGGTCAGGCTTCAAGATCTGTAGAGAGGTCTTGAAAACCCTCAGAGCCATAATGGGATTTCCATCGCTGAAGACGTTTCTTTTATATTATTTGGAGTTGAACCTCAGGGGCTACAAAACCGATGGAGGAGGGACACCATCTTCCTCTGAAAATGCTTAGCTGCAGCCAAGACCATCATAGCAGCTGCAAAGAAGAACAAGGATTCCCCCCAGACATAAACCAATGATATGCCCAGCTGTGGCATCCTATGGCCAATGAGAAGACCTCCTGGAATCTATCCAATGATTCTAGAAACTGTGAACTTTTTTTAGAACATTTGCAAAGTTTTCTCTCTGAGGGAGCCCCTGTGAGTGACATATTTTAACCTATTTTGCTAGAGAGGGCAGTACCTAATAACGGTTGATATATATATCTATCTGGCACGTGCAGATTGCAACACTTAACCTTTGTGAATCGTAGAAACCTGAAACGAAGATCAATTTTATCTTGCTTCGTGTGTGGTAATAGGCAGGATGATCTGGTTTAGACACACCTTCCGGGGGAGGGGATTTACAGGATGGAGGGAAGAGTTGGAGTTTTATATGTTAAGTTTTGTACAACAGTTATCAGGGGTCCTATTTGCTATTTGATTTTAAAATTACAGAACTGTATCCCTTTCTTCTATAATAGTAGATATCAAGAAAAAACAATAAAAACTATTCTGTTCTGAAAAAAACATTCAAATAAATAGCAAAAATGGAGCCTTTACATGTACAATAAGTGTCCACCCTGGGTACTCTCTCTTCTTCCTCTGCTTGGTCCACTTCTTTCTTTCTTCTACCATCCACTGCAAAGTTTAATTTTTGTGAATTGGGGTCTTCAAAGTCTTGGAGTGAGGCATGACAGATCTGATTCCGACAGGCACTCTGCATCTTGATTACACATTTCCTATGCCTCTTTTCTGGACTTAATGCACAAAAAAGGTTGAGAAGATAAGGAGTCAGTGGCATAGAAAGGAGGGCAGCCTGCCCCGGGCATCACGAGTTTTGGGGGCGGCAGCCTCCTCCCCTCCCCCACTCCTGCCTGCGGCCGTTGTGTGGGGGACAAAGTCTGGAATCGCCAGACCCCCACCCCGGTCTTACATTCAGACGCCGCGGGCTGCAAACGCAGGGGCCGCCACGGATGGCATAAGGCCTAGCTACGCCACAGTAAGGACCATGACAATTCCCCAAAAAGAGTGTTTGTTCTGGCTGTTTTTTTGTAATGTTTTTTTTTGTTTAGAAAACTGTCCTGAAGAAGGTGTACATTTGTCTAGTCACCGAAACGCAGCGTCGACAACTTTGTTTTCTTCTAACTGTGATTGTAATCATAAGCGACATGAATTTGTAAATTTTAATGATGTATGGTTTTTAATATTGACTGTGTATATTTTTGCAAATAAATATTAATATTTTTGAATCTTTTTTGTCATTTGTTGCCCTTGACCCACTGCTTTTTAGTACTGTAGTATATTAGTAAAACTTTTTTTTTATATACTTTTGGCATAGCTATATGTACAAATTTTAATTGTTATTTTGATTTTCAGCATTGTGGTGATTTTTTAGTGTTTATTATCAAATGTGTAGGGACTCTTTTTCTTGACTGTATCTACCCTGTCCCTTATTTAAATTGAAGGGTACCTCCCGTTTTTGATTTCTTACTTTACGCACAGCTTGTGAGCTGGGGAGTTGTGACGCCTTCCACCCGTACATTTAGGGATTGAGATGGAAGGTTTGAAAACTTATGGTTTCTCAGAGGACCAATTTAATAAGATTATTAACGGTACCTCCAAGAATATTTCAACAGTTACTATAGATAACTGTGATGAGGAACAATGGAAAACATTGTGGAATCTTAAAAAGAAAGTCACAAGAACTGAACTACACGCTGATTTCCTGGTCGAATATTGTAAAAGGGTATTATACCCAAGGGCTTACAGGTGAATAATGAACCTGGTGTCTTTATCAAAAACCGGAAATTTATTGAAAATTGGACATTTATAGCGAATCGGTGTAGCCGTGATTGGATGCTATTAATTATAGAAACTGCTTATGAAGTTTTGATCATTGAGAGATGTGAGATAGAAGAGATGGAGTTGAAATTAAAAGAAAATTCAGCCCTTGAGGAAGCCAAAAAAGTTGGAGGAAATCCAGGGAGATATCTCGGGTTATAAAGAATATTTAGTTAGTAAAAAATCAAATAAATTACGGAAAGATATTTCTAAATATAATCTGGAACATGTCTATCCGTACCTCCAGAAAGACTTCTATGATAGACCTAGGGAGGATTATATAAATAGGAGACCATGGCAACAACCAGCTAAAAACTTCCCTAAAAAGAATGTGAGGTTCTTTGATACCTCGTACACAAGTTCAGATTCCGATAGCGATATTCAACAAGATAACCGTAATCACAAGGAAAGAGAGCCAACACCTAGCTCTAGTAGAGATACACTATCTTTTTTAGAACAACGCCAAAAGAACTTCGGACAGACAAGGGGAAGGGGAAGAGGGAACTTCAATCCACAAAACCATTTCCAACATCGTCCCTACATGAACACAAGGAGTCAGAAGAAGTGGGATTAGATAACAAGGCCCCTATTATAAACCTTTCGCGTAGGATTCTGTCACAGGAGGAGGTTAATGTTTTAGAAAAAGGGTTAGGATATGCCATTGCCTCCCTGTTGACAGATATAATTTAGAGAGAGACTTACAAAGTTTTTTAGAAAGATTAGGTTAAGTGCTTTTTTTGAAGGGAAAGTTAAAGCACAAACTAATAATAAATCGGGTCTTAAACCTAAGTCCACATGGACACCTCCATTAAACCTTGTTAATAAAGATATCGAAGTGTTTGAAAGAATAGTCGATAAAAGTATAGATGATCTATTAAACAAAAAATCATGGGTGAATAATAACCTTAATGCCAGTGAAAGGTTGGCCCTTAAGTCTTTGGAACAGTGTAGTAATCTAACGATCAAACCAGCCGATAAAGGTGGTAGTATCGTTGTGATGGAGACTGAGGATTACAACAAACGAATGCACATGTTACTATATAATAATTTACATTACCAAAGATCAAATAGGGCAGAGTGGAACACTCTGACTAAGAATATTATTAATCTTTTAAATTTTGCTAAGGAAGATGGGATCATCTGCATTGATGAATTTAATTTCTTGAACAATAACAACCCGATCATCCCAGCATTATATGGTCTTCCGAAAGTGCATAAGAATATTGAGGACCCCCCATGAGACCCATTGTCTCTAGCATTAACTCTCTGACAGAGCCTCTCAGCAAATATGTTGATGTTTTTTTGCAGCCACTAGTAATACGACAAAAAGCTTACATAAAGGATACTGCGGCTATGATACAGAGGATAGAACGTTTAGAATTTAATCCTGAAATACAGAGCCTCGTGACCTTGGACATCGAGGCTTTGTATACAAACATTCCTCAGGACAATACAATTAGTATGATTGAGGACCTCCTCAGTATTGAGGATGAAGATTTGTCTCCACATGCGACTTTCATTGTTGAATGTGTCACTATTATATTAAAAAATAATATCTTTTTATTTGAAAAGGAGTTTTTTAAACAAATCAAGGGAACTAGCATGGGAGCCACCTGTGCTCCTAGTCTGGCCGGTCTATATGTGGCAAAGTTTGAGGAGAAGCATGTCTTTAATGTGGCGGCACCATTCTTTGAAAATATCTCCGAGTGGTGCCGTTACATAGACGATGTGTTCTTCATTTGGACCGGCTCTGCAGAATTATTGGCAGAGTTTATACAGTGGATCAATCTGGGAGATGACAATCTTAAATTCACTTCTAATGTAAATAAGGATGAATGCGAATTCCTGGATATTAAAATTAAACATGTGGATGGACTACTTGCGGTAGAATTATTTACTAAACCCACTGACAGAAACACGATGCTTCATTACAATAGTAATCACCCTATGTGCCAAAAGGATAATATTCCTTTTGGTCAATTCTTACGCTTAAGGCGGAATTGCACAAACATCAAAGATTACGACAAACATGCTCAAAAACTGACTAATAAATTTGTGGCAAGGGGTTATCCCAAAAGGTTAATTAGACATGCATACAAGAGAGCCAGATACTTTAATAGGGATTCTCTTCTTGTGAGTAAATCTAAGAAAATAGCAGCGGATAATCCATCTTTGATTTTTGTCACTAATCATAGTAATATTAGCAATCAAATTAAAAATATCGTCAATAGAAATTGGCATCTGATCACCAATCAAAATAAAGACTCATTACCCAAACCTATGTTTTCATTTAGGCGGAATCGTACCATTAGAAACTGTCTGGTACATACCTATAGAGAGATTAATGACAATAGTCAACGGCGCATAATGAATGCCCCACTACCAACGGGCACATTTGCGTGTAGCGGGTGCAATAATTGCCCTAACATCTTGAAGGGTGCATCGATTGTCCATAATGGTGTAACTCACATTTTTAATAACTTCATTAATTGCCACACCAAAAATTTAATATATCTCATCATGTGCCCATGTCTTTTGGGATATGTGGGGGAGACCTCAAGAGAGATTAGGATAAGAATAAATGAACATAAGTCAGCGATAAGAACTTTAAAAAAACTGCCCCTTTGGTAGAACATTGGGTTGAAAAACAGCATAAAATTGAAGACTTAAAATGGTGTGGTTTAGAAGTTATTCATATGAGTTTTAGGGGTGGGGACTCAACTCTGAAAAGAAAGAAACGTGAACAATTCTTTATGTCCCGCTTTAATACCTTTAGGAAGGGATTAAACAGTAAGGAAGATTGGGAGAAGTTGATTTGATCCTTCTCACCCTGTTCATATTGGGATATTATATCCTGTATTTCAGCAATCCGTTCCGATATTGTTTTATAGTATGGTCAAGTACTGTTGACATTTTTTGTCTTTTACATTTAATAATACAATACTAAGGACCCAACGAGAGATGACTCTAGTTGGTTTGAGTATGGTCGTGGGATTTTGTCCCGTGTAGATATATAACAGAGTAGAATATTTTTTTGGTATTTTGGTATATTGATTCTTGAATATGGCTGCAATATCTACGTGGTACTAATATATGCAATTGATGGCATGTTTATGCATGTGGGCGTCTGGTAAACCATAGGTTGGTGGTTATATGGTATGGAGGATCATAGGTATTGGGTTTCTATTTATCCCCCTAAAATATTAGGGTAGTAGGCAGGGTCTCTAGGGAGGTGCCTTAATAGAGTGATACTAGTATAAAATGGCCGCCGTGTTTACGTTTCTTTGGTTTGCCTTTGGCTAGGACATAGAATATGACTCTTTATTATTAGATATACAATAGGATATGAGTCTGTAATTACGTTTTAATCTTTCTTTTGTTATTTACACCGCGAATATTCGTCGATGATTTCGATGATGGCAAAGTGTGTAGATCATGTGACCTGCCCGCTACTCAGTACAAATAGGAGCTCCGGGTCAAACACGAATGTGTATCCTGACCCGGAAGCCGTTTATGTTGATCGCAAGGAGGCCGTTCTAATTGGATACGGTAAGCGGGGAGACGTGGGGATCCTATACTTGTTCATAAATAACTACTCTAGAAGCAAGAGCGGTATAATAGTACGGAAACAGGGCAGTAGTTACATTTTGTAAGCTCCTTGGTGTATATATATTGTATACCAAATATTTGGAGCTGGATGCTCTTCCCTTCTGTTTTCCAAAATTGAATTACATTAAACCCTTCGTAAATGATTAAGGGGACATAACAATGTGTGCTATTTATGGCTTCTGATAAACACTCGCATTTTGTCGAGACACATAGGGTCAAGACAAAGAGTATTACATGTCGATATTTCGCTTAAACCAGTGGGCATGTTCAGACTCTTATACGATTATATACTATGAATTTATCCGCATACATGGTTCACTCGTTTTAGGTTAACCTGGTTATGCAAAGCTTTGTTTTGTTTGAGTGACGCGATTGGTGGCATACTGATGTGACCTTTAGGTGCGTTGTTGCTAAAAACACATTAAAAGCTTAAACTAAAGACAAACGGCTCTAAGTTATGATAGAGATTCGTGATTACATTAGAATCAGATTATAGAATGTCTCTTTATAGATTTGAAACTATTGACCCTCTTAGTGATTGAGGGACTAATTTACATTATTCATCATAGATATCGAGCACAATACTGGTGAAGAACCCTATTGGTGATTTGATACCTCCGATCACGGCGTATCCCTTCTTATTGATGTTCCAGTTTTACTGGTAAGCTCGTTTATTGTATCCGGGCAGTGGATAATATGAATCGGGTGCCGTTGGTATAATACCCTTTGCATAAATTTTCCCCATAGGTTTCTGGCACAATTGGTGTTTCAGATTAGAACGGTGGCATCAACGAACACCTTTTACTTATAAGTCTTATTAACAATAAGGTACGTGTAGACTTTTTGGCCATCTACAGTATATTCCACTAATATATTTATAACTTGGATATACCGTTCGTAGTGGAAACACTTATATAACACACAATTTTTGCTTGTGTTTCTCTTTTATAAATCCAAGGTGTTTTGACGAGGTGAATATTTTAAACCCATCACCCCTACAAATCTGGTTCATTGAAATGTGCTTTAGCACTGAACGTTAGAATTGGTCTACAGTGTTTTAAGGTATGTGGTACTTGTTCTAACACCACTACCTTTAGGATTTATTAAGAGGGTGCATGAATTTTGAGTATATGAAGTAACAATAATATAACACTTTTCCTCTATGGCTAGTGGAGCATAATTTTAATTACTGGTTGTAATTTTAATTACTGGTTGTAATTTTGATCAATTGTTGAATACTGCCATTATATAATAAATTTTGTTTGATGTTGTTAGCAGTGTATAATAGGTCAGCAACAAATGTTTTTATAATAATATACTGTTTTTTGTAATGTTTTTTTTGTTTAGAAAACTGTCCTGAAGAAGGTGTACATTTGTCTAGTCACCGAAACGCAGCGTCGACAACTTTGTTTTCTTCTAACTGTGATTGTAATCATAAGCGACATGAATTTGTAAATTTTAATGATGTATGGTTTTTAATATTGACTGTGTATATTTTTGCAAATAAATATTAATATTTTTGAATCTTTTTTGTCATTTGTTGCCCTTGACCCACTGCTTTTTAGTACTGTAGTATATTAGTAAAACTTTTTTTTTTTTTTTTATATACTTTTGGCATAGCTATATGTACAAATTTTAATTGTTATTTTGATTTTCAGCATTGTGGTGATTTTTTAGTGTTTATTATCAAATGTGTAGGGACTCTTTTTTCTTGACTGTATCTACCCTGTCCCTTATTTAAATTGAAGGGTACCTCCCGTTTTTGATTTCTTACTTTACGCACAGCTTGTGAGCTGGGGAGTTGTGACGCCTTCCACCCGTACATTTAGGGATTGAGATGGAAGGTTTGAAAACTTATGGTTTCTCAGAGGACCAATTTAATAAGATTATTAACGGTACCTCCAAGAATATTTCAACAGTTACTATAGATAACTGTGATGAGGAACAATGGAAAACATTGTGGAATCTTAAAAAGAAAGTCACAAGAACTGAACTACACGCTGATTTCCTGGTCGAATATTGTAAAAAGGGTATTATACCCAAGGGCTTACAGGTGAATAATGAACCTGGTGTCTTTATCAAAAACCGGAAATTTATTGAAAATTGGACATTTATAGCGAATCGGTGTAGCCGTGATTGGATGCTATTAATTATAGAAACTGCTTATGAAGTTTTGATCATTGAGAGATGTGAGATAGAAGAGATGGAGTTGAAATTAAAAGAAAATTCAGCCCTTGAGGAAGCCAAAAAAGTTGGAGGAAATCCAGGGAGATATCTCGGGTTATAAAGAATATTTAGTTAGTAAAAAATCAAATAAATTACGGAAAGATATTTCTAAATATAATCTGGAACATGTCTATCCGTACCTCCAGAAAGACTTCTATGATAGACCTAGGGAGGATTATATAAATAGGAGACCATGGCAACAACCAGCTAAAAACTTCCCTAAAAAGAATGTGAGGTTCTTTGATACCTCGTACACAAGTTCAGATTCCGATAGCGATATTCAACAAGATAACCGTAATCACAAGGAAAGAGAGCCAACACCTAGCTCTAGTAGAGATACACTATCTTTTTAGAACAACGCCAAAAGAACTTCGGACAGACAAGGGGAAGGGGAAGAGGGAACTTCAATCCACAAAACCATTTCCAACATCGTCCCTACATGAACACAAGGAGTCAGAAGAAGTGGGATTAGATAACAAGGCCCCTATTATAAACCTTTCGCGTAGGATTCTGTCACAGGAGGAGGTTAATGTTTTAGAAAAAGGGTTAGGATATGCCATTGCCTCCCTGTTGACAGATATAATTTAGAGAGAGACTTACAAAGTTTTTTAGAAAGATTAGGTTAAGTGCTTTTTTTGAAGGGAAAGTTAAAGCACAAACTAATAATAAATCGGGTCTTAAACCTAAGTCCACATGGACACCTCCATTAAACCTTGTTAATAAAGATATCGAAGTGTTTGAAAGAATAGTCGATAAAAGTATAGATGATCTATTAAACAAAAAATCATGGGTGAATAATAACCTTAATGCCAGTGAAAGGTTGGCCCTTAAGTCTTTGGAACAGTGTAGTAATCTAACGATCAAACCAGCCGATAAAGGTGGTAGTATCGTTGTGATGGAGACTGAGGATTACAACAAACGAATGCACATGTTACTATATAATAATTTACATTACCAAAGATCAAATAGGGCAGAGTGGAACACTCTGACTAAGAATATTATTAATCTTTTAAATTTTGCTAAGGAAGATGGGATCATCTGCATTGATGAATTTAATTTCTTGAACAATAACAACCCGATCATCCCAGCATTATATGGTCTTCCGAAAGTGCATAAGAATATTGAGGACCCCCCATGAGACCCATTGTCTCTAGCATTAACTCTCTGACAGAGCCTCTCAGCAAATATGTTGATGTTTTTTTGCAGCCACTAGTAATACGACAAAAAGCTTACATAAAGGATACTGCGGCTATGATACAGAGGATAGAACGTTTAGAATTTAATCCTGAAATACAGAGCCTCGTGACCTTGGACATCGAGGCTTTGTATACAAACATTCCTCAGGACAATACAATTAGTATGATTGAGGACCTCCTCAGTATTGAGGATGAAGATTTGTCTCCACATGCGACTTTCATTGTTGAATGTGTCACTATTATATTAAAAAATAATATCTTTTTATTTGAAAAGGAGTTTTTTAAACAAATCAAGGGAACTAGCATGGGAGCCACCTGTGCTCCTAGTCTGGCCGGTCTATATGTGGCAAAGTTTGAGGAGAAGCATGTCTTTAATGTGGCGGCACCATTCTTTGAAAATATCTCCGAGTGGTGCCGTTACATAGACGATGTGTTCTTCATTTGGACCGGCTCTGCAGAATTATTGGCAGAGTTTATACAGTGGATCAATCTGGGAGATGACAATCTTAAATTCACTTCTAATGTAAATAAGGATGAATGCGAATTCCTGGATATTAAAATTAAACATGTGGATGGACTACTTGCGGTAGAATTATTTACTAAACCCACTGACAGAAACACGATGCTTCATTACAATAGTAATCACCCTATGTGCCAAAAGGATAATATTCCTTTTGGTCAATTCTTACGCTTAAGGCGGAATTGCACAAACATCAAAGATTACGACAAACATGCTCAAAAACTGACTAATAAATTTGTGGCAAGGGGTTATCCCAAAAGGTTAATTAGACATGCATACAAGAGAGCCAGATACTTTAATAGGGATTCTCTTCTTGTGAGTAAATCTAAGAAAATAGCAGCGGATAATCCATCTTTGATTTTTGTCACTAATCATAGTAATATTAGCAATCAAATTAAAAATATCGTCAATAGAAATTGGCATCTGATCACCAATCAAAATAAAGACTCATTACCCAAACCTATGTTTTCATTTAGGCGGAATCGTACCATTAGAAACTGTCTGGTACATACCTATAGAGAGATTAATGACAATAGTCAACGGCGCATAATGAATGCCCCACTACCAACGGGCACATTTGCGTGTAGCGGGTGCAATAATTGCCCTAACATCTTGAAGGGTGCATCGATTGTCCATAATGGTGTAACTCACATTTTTAATAACTTCATTAATTGCCACACCAAAAATTTAATATATCTCATCATGTGCCCATGTCTTTTGGGATATGTGGGGGAGACCTCAAGAGAGATTAGGATAAGAATAAATGAACATAAGTCAGCGATAAGAACTTTAAAAAAAACTGCCCCTTTGGTAGAACATTGGGTTGAAAAACAGCATAAAATTGAAGACTTAAAATGGTGTGGTTTAGAAGTTATTCATATGAGTTTTAGGGGTGGGGACTCAACTCTGAAAAGAAAGAAACGTGAACAATTCTTTATGTCCCGCTTTAATACCTTTAGGAAGGGATTAAACAGTAAGGAAGATTGGGAGAAGTTGATTTGATCCTTCTCACCCTGTTCATATTGGGATATTATATCCTGTATTTCAGCAATCCGTTCCGATATTGTTTTATAGTATGGTCAAGTACTGTTGACATTTTTTGTCTTTTACATTTAATAATACAATACTAAGGACCCAACGAGAGATGACTCTAGTTGGTTTGAGTATGGTCGTGGGATTTTGTCCCGTGTAGATATATAACAGAGTAGAATATTTTTTTGGTATTTTGGTATATTGATTCTTGAATATGGCTGCAATATCTACGTGGTACTAATATATGCAATTGATGGCATGTTTATGCATGTGGGCGTCTGGTAAACCATAGGTTGGTGGTTATATGGTATGGAGGATCATAGGTATTGGGTTTCTATTTATCCCCCTAAAATATTAGGGTAGTAGGCAGGGTCTCTAGGGAGGTGCCTTAATAGAGTGATACTAGTATAAAATGGCCGCCGTGTTTACGTTTCTTTGGTTTGCCTTTGGCTAGGACATAGAATATGACTCTTTATTATTAGATATACAATAGGATATGAGTCTGTAATTACGTTTTAATCTTTCTTTTGTTATTTACACCGCGAATATTCGTCGATGATTTCGATGATGGCAAAGTGTGTAGATCATGTGACCTGCCCGCTACTCAGTACAAATAGGAGCTCCGGGTCAAACACGAATGTGTATCCTGACCCGGAAGCCGTTTATGTTGATCGCAAGGAGGCCGTTCTAATTGGATACGGTAAGCGGGGAGACGTGGGGATCCTATACTTGTTCATAAATAACTACTCTAGAAGCAAGAGCGGTATAATAGTACGGAAACAGGGCAGTAGTTACATTTTGTAAGCTCCTTGGTGTATATATATTGTATACCAAATATTTGGAGCTGGATGCTCTTCCCTTCTGTTTTCCAAAATTGAATTACATTAAACCCTTCGTAAATGATTAAGGGGACATAACAATGTGTGCTATTTATGGCTTCTGATAAACACTCGCATTTTGTCGAGACACATAGGGTCAAGACAAAGAGTATTACATGTCGATATTTCGCTTAAACCAGTGGGCATGTTCAGACTCTTATACGATTATATACTATGAATTTATCCGCATACATGGTTCACTCGTTTTAGGTTAACCTGGTTATGCAAAGCTTTGTTTTGTTTGAGTGACGCGATTGGTGGCATACTGATGTGACCTTTAGGTGCGTTGTTGCTAAAAACACATTAAAAGCTTAAACTAAAGACAAACGGCTCTAAGTTATGATAGAGATTCGTGATTACATTAGAATCAGATTATAGAATGTCTCTTTATAGATTTGAAACTATTGACCCTCTTAGTGATTGAGGGACTAATTTACATTATTCATCATAGATATCGAGCACAATACTGGTGAAGAACCCTATTGGTGATTTGATACCTCCGATCACGGCGTATCCCTTCTTATTGATGTTCCAGTTTTACTGGTAAGCTCGTTTATTGTATCCGGGCAGTGGATAATATGAATCGGGTGCCGTTGGTATAATACCCTTTGCATAAATTTTCCCCATAGGTTTCTGGCACAATTGGTGTTTCAGATTAGAACGGTGGCATCAACGAACACCTTTTACTTATAAGTCTTATTAACAATAAGGTACGTGTAGACTTTTTGGCCATCTACAGTATATTCCACTAATATATTTATAACTTGGATATACCGTTCGTAGTGGAAACACTTATATAACACACAATTTTTGCTTGTGTTTCTCTTTTATAAATCCAAGGTGTTTTGACGAGGTGAATATTTTAAACCCATCACCCCTACAAATCTGGTTCATTGAAATGTGCTTTAGCACTGAACGTTAGAATTGGTCTACAGTGTTTTAAGGTATGTGGTACTTGTTCTAACACCACTACCTTTAGGATTTATTAAGAGGGTGCATGAATTTTGAGTATATGAAGTAACAATAATATAACACTTTTCCTCTATGGCTAGTGGAGCATAATTTTAATTACTGGTTGTAATTTTAATTACTGGTTGTAATTTTGATCAATTGTTGAATACTGCCATTATATAATAAATTTTGTTTGATGTTGTTAGCAGTGTATAATAGGTCAGCAACAAATGTTTTTATAATAATATACTGTTTTTTGTAATGTTTTTTTTGTTTAGAAAACTGTCCTGAAGAAGGTGTACATTTGTCTAGTCACCGAAACGCAGCGTCGACAACTTTGTTTTCTTCTAACTGTGATTGTAATCATAAGCTGACATGAATTTGTAAATTTTAATGATGTATGGTTTTTAATATTGACTGTGTATATTTTTGCAAATAAATATTAATATTTTTGAATCTTTTTTGTCATTTGTTGCCCTTGACCCACTGCTTTTTAGTACTGTAGTATATTAGTAAAACTTTTTTTTTTTTATATACTTTTGGCATAGCTATATGTACAAATTTTAATTGTTATTTTGATTTTCAGCATTGTGGTGATTTTTTAGTGTTTATTATCAAATGTGTAGGGACTCTTTTTTCTTGACTGTATCTACCCTGTCCCTTATTTAAATTGAAGGGTACCTCCCGTTTTTGATTTCTTACTTTACGCACAGCTTGTGAGCTGGGGAGTTGTGACGTCTTCCACCCGTACATTTAGGGATTGAGATGGAAGGTTTGAAAACTTATGGTTTCTCAGAGGACCAATTTAATAAGATTATTAACGGTACCTCCAAGAATATTTCAACAGTTACTATAGATAACTGTGATGAGGAACAATGGAAAACATTGTGGAATCTTAAAAAGAAAGTCACAAGAACTGAACTACACGCTGATTTCCTGGTCGAATATTGTAAAAAGGGTATTATACCCAAGGGCTTACAGGTGAATAATGAACCTGGTGTCTTTATCAAAAACCGGAAATTTATTGAAAATTGGACATTTATAGCGAATCGGTGTAGCCGTGATTGGATGCTATTAATTATAGAAACTGCTTATGAAGTTTTGATCATTGAGAGATGTGAGATAGAAGAGATGGAGTTGAAATTAAAAGAAAATTCAGCCCTTGAGGAAGCCAAAAAAGTTGGAGGAAATCCAGGGAGATATCTCGGGTTATAAAGAATATTTAGTTAGTAAAAAATCAAATAAATTACGGAAAGATATTTCTAAATATAATCTGGAACATGTCTATCCGTACCTCCAGAAAGACTTCTATGATAGACCTAGGGAGGATTATATAAATAGGAGACCATGGCAACAACCAGCTAAAAACTTCCCTAAAAAGAATGTGAGGTTCTTTGATACCTCGTACACAAGTTCAGATTCCGATAGCGATATTCAACAAGATAACCGTAATCACAAGGAAAGAGAGCCAACACCTAGCTCTAGTAGAGATACACTATCTTTTTTAGAACAACGCCAAAAGAACTTCGGACAGACAAGGGGAAGGGGAAGAGGGAACTTCAATCCACAAAACCATTTCCAACATCGTCCCTACATGAACACAAGGAGTCAGAAGAAGTGGGATTAGATAACAAGGCCCCTATTATAAACCTTTCGCGTAGGATTCTGTCACAGGAGGAGGTTAATGTTTTAGAAAAAGGGTTAGGATATGCCATTGCCTCCCCTGTTGACAGATATAATTTAGAGAGAGACTTACAAAGTTTTTTAGAAAGATTAGGTTAAGTGCTTTTTTTGAAGGGAAAGTTAAAGCACAAACTAATAATAAATCGGGTCTTAAACCTAAGTCCACATGGACACCTCCATTAAACCTTGTTAATAAAGATATCGAAGTGTTTGAAAGAATAGTCGATAAAAGTATAGATGATCTATTAAACAAAAAATCATGGGTGAATAATAACCTTAATGCCAGTGAAAGGTTGGCCCTTAAGTCTTTGGAACAGTGTAGTAATCTAACGATCAAACCAGCCGATAAAGGTGGTAGTATCGTTGTGATGGAGACTGAGGATTACAACAAACGAATGCACATGTTACTATATAATAATTTACATTACCAAAGATCAAATAGGGCAGAGTGGAACACTCTGACTAAGAATATTATTAATCTTTTAAATTTTGCTAAGGAAGATGGGATCATCTGCATTGATGAATTTAATTTCTTGAACAATAACAACCCGATCATCCCAGCATTATATGGTCTTCCGAAAGTGCATAAGAATATTGAGGACCCCCCATGAGACCCATTGTCTCTAGCATTAACTCTCTGACAGAGCCTCTCAGCAAATATGTTGATGTTTTTTTGCAGCCACTAGTAATACGACAAAAAGCTTACATAAAGGATACTGCGGCTATGATACAGAGGATAGAACGTTTAGAATTTAATCCTGAAATACAGAGCCTCGTGACCTTGGACATCGAGGCTTTGTATACAAACATTCCTCAGGACAATACAATTAGTATGATTGAGGACCTCCTCAGTATTGAGGATGAAGATTTGTCTCCACATGCGACTTTCATTGTTGAATGTGTCACTATTATATTAAAAAATAATATCTTTTTATTTGAAAAGGAGTTTTTTAAACAAATCAAGGGAACTAGCATGGGAGCCACCTGTGCTCCTAGTCTGGCCGGTCTATATGTGGCAAAGTTTGAGGAGAAGCATGTCTTTAATGTGGCGGCACCATTCTTTGAAAATATCTCCGAGTGGTGCCGTTACATAGACGATGTGTTCTTCATTTGGACCGGCTCTGCAGAATTATTGGCAGAGTTTATACAGTGGATCAATCTGGGAGATGACAATCTTAAATTCACTTCTAATGTAAATAAGGATGAATGCGAATTCCTGGATATTAAAATTAAACATGTGGATGGACTACTTGCGGTAGAATTATTTACTAAACCCACTGACAGAAACACGATGCTTCATTACAATAGTAATCACCCTATGTGCCAAAAGGATAATATTCCTTTTGGTCAATTCTTACGCTTAAGGCGGAATTGCACAAACATCAAAGATTACGACAAACATGCTCAAAAACTGACTAATAAATTTGTGGCAAGGGGTTATCCCAAAAGGTTAATTAGACATGCATACAAGAGAGCCAGATACTTTAATAGGGATTCTCTTCTTGTGAGTAAATCTAAGAAAATAGCAGCGGATAATCCATCTTTGATTTTTGTCACTAATCATAGTAATATTAGCAATCAAATTAAAAATATCGTCAATAGAAATTGGCATCTGATCACCAATCAAAATAAAGACTCATTACCCAAACCTATGTTTTCATTTAGGCGGAATCGTACCATTAGAAACTGTCTGGTACATACCTATAGAGAGATTAATGACAATAGTCAACGGCGCATAATGAATGCCCCACTACCAACGGGCACATTTGCGTGTAGCGGGTGCAATAATTGCCCTAACATCTTGAAGGGTGCATCGATTGTCCATAATGGTGTAACTCACATTTTTAATAACTTCATTAATTGCCACACCAAAAATTTAATATATCTCATCATGTGCCCATGTCTTTTGGGATATGTGGGGGAGACCTCAAGAGAGATTAGGATAAGAATAAATGAACATAAGTCAGCGATAAGAACTTTAAAAAAAACTGCCCCTTTGGTAGAACATTGGGTTGAAAAACAGCATAAAATTGAAGACTTAAAATGGTGTGGTTTAGAAGTTATTCATATGAGTTTTAGGGGTGGGGACTCAACTCTGAAAAGAAAGAAACGTGAACAATTCTTTATGTCCCGCTTTAATACCTTTAGGAAGGGATTAAACAGTAAGGAAGATTGGGAGAAGTTGATTTGATCCTTCTCACCCTGTTCATATTGGGATATTATATCCTGTATTTCAGCAATCCGTTCCGATATTGTTTTATAGTATGGTCAAGTACTGTTGACATTTTTTGTCTTTTACATTTAATAATACAATACTAAGGACCCAACGAGAGATGACTCTAGTTGGTTTGAGTATGGTCGTGGGATTTTGTCCCGTGTAGATATATAACAGAGTAGAATATTTTTTTGGTATTTTGGTATATTGATTCTTGAATATGGCTGCAATATCTACGTGGTACTAATATATGCAATTGATGGCATGTTTATGCATGTGGGCGTCTGGTAAACCATAGGTTGGTGGTTATATGGTATGGAGGATCATAGGTATTGGGTTTCTATTTATCCCCCTAAAATATTAGGGTAGTAGGCAGGGTCTCTAGGGAGGTGCCTTAATAGAGTGATACTAGTATAAAATGGCCGCCGTGTTTACGTTTCTTTGGTTTGCCTTTGGCTAGGACATAGAATATGACTCTTTATTATTAGATATACAATAGGATATGAGTCTGTAATTACGTTTTAATCTTTCTTTTGTTATTTACACCGCGAATATTCGTCGATGATTTCGATGATGGCAAAGTGTGTAGATCATGTGACCTGCCCGCTACTCAGTACAAATAGGAGCTCCGGGTCAAACACGAATGTGTATCCTGACCCGGAAGCCGTTTATGTTGATCGCAAGGAGGCCGTTCTAATTGGATACGGTAAGCGGGGAGACGTGGGGATCCTATACTTGTTCATAAATAACTACTCTAGAAGCAAGAGCGGTATAATAGTACGGAAACAGGGCAGTAGTTACATTTTGTAAGCTCCTTGGTGTATATATATTGTATACCAAATATTTGGAGCTGGATGCTCTTCCCTTCTGTTTTCCAAAATTGAATTACATTAAACCCTTCGTAAATGATTAAGGGGACATAACAATGTGTGCTATTTATGGCTTCTGATAAACACTCGCATTTTGTCGAGACACATAGGGTCAAGACAAAGAGTATTACATGTCGATATTTCGCTTAAACCAGTGGGCATGTTCAGACTCTTATACGATTATATACTATGAATTTATCCGCATACATGGTTCACTCGTTTTAGGTTAACCTGGTTATGCAAAGCTTTGTTTTGTTTGAGTGACGCGATTGGTGGCATACTGATGTGACCTTTAGGTGCGTTGTTGCTAAAAACACATTAAAAGCTTAAACTAAAGACAAACGGCTCTAAGTTATGATAGAGATTCGTGATTACATTAGAATCAGATTATAGAATGTCTCTTTATAGATTTGAAACTATTGACCCTCTTAGTGATTGAGGGACTAATTTACATTATTCATCATAGATATCGAGCACAATACTGGTGAAGAACCCTATTGGTGATTTGATACCTCCGATCACGGCGTATCCCTTCTTATTGATGTTCCAGTTTTACTGGTAAGCTCGTTTATTGTATCCGGGCAGTGGATAATATGAATCGGGTGCCGTTGGTATAATACCCTTTGCATAAATTTTCCCCATAGGTTTCTGGCACAATTGGTGTTTCAGATTAGAACGGTGGCATCAACGAACACCTTTTACTTATAAGTCTTATTAACAATAAGGTACGTGTAGACTTTTTGGCCATCTACAGTATATTCCACTAATATATTTATAACTTGGATATACCGTTCGTAGTGGAAACACTTATATAACACACAATTTTTGCTTGTGTTTCTCTTTTATAAATCCAAGGTGTTTTGACGAGGTGAATATTTTAAACCCATCACCCCTACAAATCTGGTTCATTGAAATGTGCTTTAGCACTGAACGTTAGAATTGGTCTACAGTGTTTTAAGGTATGTGGTACTTGTTCTAACACCACTACCTTTAGGATTTATTAAGAGGGTGCATGAATTTTGAGTATATGAAGTAACAATAATATAACACTTTTCCTCTATGGCTAGTGGAGCATAATTTTAATTACTGGTTGTAATTTTAATTACTGGTTGTAATTTTGATCAATTGTTGAATACTGCCATTATATAATAAATTTTGTTTGATGTTGTTAGCAGTGTATAATAGGTCAGCAACAAATGTTTTTATAATAATATACTGTTTTTTGTAATGTTTTTTTGTTTAGAAAACTGTCCTGAAGAAGGTGTACATTTGTCTAGTCACCGAAACGCAGCGTCGACAACTTTGTTTTCTTCTAACTGTGATTGTAATCATAAGCTGACATGAATTTGTAAATTTTAATGATGTATGGTTTTTAATATTGACTGTGTATATTTTTGCAAATAAATATTAATATTTTTGAATCTTTTTTGTCATTTGTTGCCCTTGACCCACTGCTTTTTAGTACTGTAGTATATTAGTAAAACTTTTTTTTTTTTATATACTTTTGGCATAGCTATATGTACAAATTTTAATTGTTATTTTGATTTTCAGCATTGTGGTGATTTTTTAGTGTTTATTATCAAATGTGTAGGGACTCTTTTTTCTTGACTGTTCTGGCTGCTTGACAGAATTTTGAAGAAATTACAGATTAAGTGGCAAAGTAAAGGCATTTTTAATTATTTGTCCGGCCCATTATCAAGACACCACTGCTATGGACCCCTAGGGAACGGAAGGACTCAGAGAGGGTGGATTTCATAAAACATTCCAATTTGAGCCTGTACATACTTTTGGTCAGACTAAAAGGTAAGGCATGTGCTGTAACAGTGCAATTCTGCCCATGTGCTGCCTCTTCAGTTCATTCCAGAAGCTTGCAGACACCTTTTTAATTACACAATCCAAAGTCACCCATGCCTCACCTTTAAAAATGGGTACCTAATGTTAAACAAAACGATGTACATATCTCCTCAGAATTCACTATTAGTTGCCCTTTCACAACAATGCCCCATTATTAGACTATATATGTGTAACTTCCACTGCACTTAAGCCACCATTAGGAGTGTTTTGGAATTTTGTGCGAGGACTCTGGGGGAGGGCAAGAATCTCTGATTTCGGTTGGTATCCCTGCATCAATTCTGGCTATTTTGAGTTTTTTTCCTGGAATAGGGAGTGGCTGCTTAGGCCCGAGATGCAGGGTCCTTTACCGGCAGTTTTTCCGAATCCTGGCATAGAAAGTTGACATTCTCACCTTCTCTGAGGAGGTGTCATTGCGAGGGTCGGTGGGCTGTGGGGGGTGGGGGAGCAGGGTTGCATGGCACCCTTGTGCAAGTCCAGAGGAAGCATTGCCTGCTCCCCTCATGGGGCTGCAGCAAACTTCTCATGTTTTGAGAATTTGTAGGTGTGACAACGAATTAGCATATTTGATGACATCACAGCAAGTGATATCACAAAGATTTATATAAATAAATCCACATGAAGCGAACAACGAAATGATGAAAAGTAATACACGTATTTTTAAAAATAATAAAATAACAGAACTAAGTTCATTAAAATAGACTCCTGGCTTTCAACAGTAGTGGAGCAGCAGCATTCTAATGTGTTAAAGCAATAACTGAAGAAGTGTTTAGGAGATTTTCTATTTAAGTGAAAGTTTCCCGTGGAAGATTTTCAGCTCCCACGAGTAGCTTTGTGCACCGAAGAGCTATGAAAATACTTGCATTCAAAGTTCAATTTCTAGCCCTTCTTACCAGTAGTGACATTTAGCCTACTGGGAGGGAGAGCTCAATCTGACCTCAAAACGCGTGAGCCTCCCTCGCAATTATTGAGACTTGAGACTCTGCTGAAGGGGTCGTGTTGGGGGCCGGGCTGTGCTGCCGCCTGCAGCCCCTGCCTCTGGGTTTAGAACTGAGGGGCCGATTCTGATGCGGGTTGGAAAAGCTTCCCGACCGAGGGCCTGATTCTGATGCGGTTAGGAAGGCCTCCTAACGGCATTTGCTCCTTCCAAATCGGAACGGGAACGTGTCTTCCCGACCGAGGGCCCAATTCTGATGCGGTTAGGAACAAATGTTCCCATTGAAGTCAATGGGAGTTCAACCAAATCGTATCTGGAAGCATCCGGATGCATCCTACTCCGCCGGTCAGACTTTCCCGATCCGAGTGGGTCGGACACCATTTCCCAACCGATTCGGTCGGGAAGCTTTTCCAACCCGCATCAGAATCGGCCCCTGAGTCTGGTGTTTGCGGACTCGGTACCTCAAAGCCTGGACAGACTCTTAGAAAAATTTGACGTATACCAACTTGTAATGAGGGCCCTCGATGTGTAAAATCTTGCAAAACCCCTGCTACTGCATCCATTTTCCACAGCATCAAATAGAAATCTTTTGAACCGTAGCCTGCTGTTCGGAGATAACATGCTGCCTCTTTTACAACTCATAATGATTCCAGCAGTGCATAATTGAACTATCTGAGCACGAGTCACTTTGTGAGCATCGGTCCCCGGGGTTTGACGTCTACGTCTGCTACGTGGTTTCCGGGCTAGCAGGTCAGATTCTATTTGAAGAAAAGGCCAGTAATGGCGGCCATTGAACGGGACGGAGTCACAGCCAGGAGTGGTGCACTTCGGACAACTGATTTCTCTGGAGCAGAGGGAGAAGCCATCTAGGGCCTGAACGAGAAAACGGGAAGGATGCCAAGGAAACTAGGAACCATGGGAGAATAAAAGCTGTCGTCTGAAAGCTTAGACTATAAAGTGACTGTGGATTTATATATACACATAACGAACTCTAATGCAATTGTTGGGGAAAAAAGACAGACATAAATATAACTGTTTCTCGCTTATTATAAGTGTCCGACAAGGGGGCATGCAGGAATCTTTAAATATTTACAGTCAGTGTTGGGACAGAAAATAGGCACAGGCACCTAAATAAAAGTGGCCCCATTTGCGAATTGGGTAGTAAAAAGGTGGCCCACATCTGTATTTTGATCAACTTTGTGCTTTTTAAGTTCGTTCTGCTGTCTGCATCCCAACTTTGAGGATTGGGGAACTTCAGGCGTTCGTCCTTCCTTCATGCAGTGTATGTAGTAAACTTGGGGAAAATTCAGCAGTGGAATTCACTAGGGCCCTTTCCTATTAAAAAGATAGACATATCCTTGCTTGCTCTTCTACCCACTAATTGCTATTAGTCTGTCGTTGTTGCCTACTGTGCCCAATTAGAATCCATATGCACCTTTCTTATTTCCTCAATCTCGTGCCCACCCTTTCCTTCTCCTGGTTCTACTTTTTCACCTCGACTGTCCCACTCACTGATTGATGCGACTGTGCCATCATATTCTGAAATTGAAAATGTGATGGACAGGTTGAACACAGCCCTTTGCAGCAGGTAAATTAACCCTCCGAGACTTTTTATGATTATTTAAACTTCTCAGCTGCATATTTTATACACAGAACTCTTTAAAATGTGTATTAAAATCCTGGGCAGTATATCGGGAGCATTACACCAAGAGGTGCTTGATGCTTACAGATCACAAGGGGACAGATTTACAAGCCCCTTGCGCCACTTTTGCGTCACTTTTCCCATGTTAAAAATGACGCAAAAGTGGCGCAAGGGCCTTGTAAATAAGCCCCAAGGTGCTTTAACTCTCTAAGCCAGATTGCCGACGGATACACTTACCCAGCTGGTGTAGCTGGTAAGACACCTCAGTGGTGAATGTTCCTGTTGTGATTGATTTAAGACAACCAGAAGGTGGTGCTACAAACTCAGCCTTTCATGTTTTTTAGGGTGAATGAAATAAGCATCTCTGAGTTGGGGACACTTAGCTACCAACATTACTATTAAACTGCAAAAATGTGTCAGCAAGTGGTATGGTGAAACACATGAAAAGGTGTGTGTGTGTTCGTCATGTGAGCAGAGGTTACATTTTGCTTGCAACAATCCTGTTAACCCTCCACAGGTAAACCTGACAAGACCATGAACATATTTCCGTGGTTAGGATGTCTGCCACAGGACCCTGCAGTCCCAACACGTGCTTTCTTTGTACCACTTGAAATGGTGGCCCAGGTTGACAGCTAAAATGTTAGACAGTAGAAAGAAGAGACTGAGCAGATGGGTGGATGGCACAAACCATGCCTTTCTTCCTTCCATGTCTCTTACAAATAGACTGGCAACCCCCAAACACCTAAGTACATTTTTCGGCAAGTGGGGTAGAGATTAACAGTATCATTCATACATGGTATAAAATTGTAAATTACCGCTTTGCACTGACTGTATATGGACCCGGTGGTGGGGCAGAGTGGAAAAACTCATTGCAATGACTATGTTTGGTTCTTTAAAAATGGCTGGTGGATGATGCAATGTGGGGTGGAGGAGCCAAGAAAGCAACATGTCCCAGAAAGTCTATAACATAGTCTTGCAAAGATATGATCCTCAGAAAATATTGTGCAGGCGGCAGAGGGAAATTTGAGCAAGTGGAATGTTTTACGGTCACCCTACCTCCAAGGATGATTACCCACCTTAGCATGGGCTGGATATTCTGTAGTTGAAAATATTTGCAGCAGTGGTTCTGAAAATGTGCTAGGACTATCTGGCATAGGACAACAGCATTGAGTGTATAGCACTACATGCAATGATATGATTGTGATATGACTTCTCCTCCATGACTGTGGCCCGCTAATAGGAACATGTGGAAGAAGCTCATCTGGGCTTCTCTAGTATGCCTATCATGTGTGTGAGCCTCCTCAATGGTGTGAATACCCAACTCAGACTATCAAGCAAGAGACATTTTACCTGCTCTTTCCTTCCTTTCCCTCACTGGTCTGCAAACAAAGCACTTTTGCCATCCTAAATGCAAGTAGGGAAGAGGGGTGAGGAGAGACAGGATACCAAGGAGAAAGAGAGTCCGAAGAAGAAACAGGAAGTTGGGTAGAGAGCATGGGCTGGAGGGGAAAGTAGACATTTAAGACAGGGAGATGCAGAGAGGAGTGAAGCAAGGCTTTATATAGCTTGTTGGTCTAAATTGGTGTTCAGTCTTTGGCTTGTGGAAATTAATTAGTTAGACCTGGAATCCTTGGTGTGGGTATCCCCTGTATTTTTGCCTTTGCCTCCTTTGTTTTTACTGTGTGTTGAACTTCGTTTTGCTGGTCTAGATAATTTGGGCACTTTGCCACTGCTGTTCAGTGCCAAAGTGCAAGCACTCTCTCTATAAATTGTTGTCATGCATTAGCGTTTCCATAATTGGCTTATTTGGTTTACTGTTAATCCCCTAGTACAGTGCACTGTGTGTGCCCAGGACCTGTAAACCAAATGCTGCTAGTGGGCTTGCAGCACTGATTGTGCCACCCACACAAGCAGCCTTGCAAAAGGGTCTCAGGCCTGCCATTGCAGTGTCTGTGTGCAGTCTAGTACTGCCATGTCGACCTGGCAAGTGCACCCACTTGCCAGGCCCTAACCTTCCCTTTTTTTACATGTGAGTCACCCCTAAGGTAGGCCCAAGGTACCCCTGGGGGCAAGGGCAGTGTATGTGAAAAGTAGGACATGTCCTGGTGTGTGTGGCATATCCTGATAGTGAAATACTGCCAATTTCGTTTTTCACTATTGAAAGGCTATCTGTCCCATAGGATATCATGGGAGTTTATTTATAACATCTTATAAATATAACTTCCTATTGGGACAAGCTAGGAACATCAAGTTTAGTTTGTCTGAACTCAGAATACAAAGATGCATCTTTTAGTAAGGATGATTTTTACATTCTGTATTTGAAAATACCACTTTTAGAAAGAATGTATTTTCTTTCTTAGCCATCCTGTGTGCCTATGCTAGGTTTGCATATTGACTGTCTGGCTTTGGAGTGACAGGGACTGGGGATGTGCATTCTGTTCAGACAGCCACTTGGGGGGGGGGGGTGAGGTGTGTCCTGCCTTTCCAGGATGAGTCAGGCCTGGGCTGAATAGACCTGGGCTGCATTCAGAGTAGGGGGAGGAGATTTATTTTACACCTGAATGGGCCTGGTCTGCCTTGGACAATGCTGCCTCTACCCCCTGCCAGGAAGCTGCACCAGAGAGAAAAGAACTGGTTGTGGCTGGGTAAAAAGCTTCTCTGCCACCAGAGAACAAAGGAATGTGTGCTTTAAACGTGGGGCCTAGACCCCAGACTTTTAGATTACTTCTGGTATTCAAGAGGAACCTTTGCCAAGGAGAAGAGCTGGAGAAACTGAAGGAGAAGTACTGCCCCTTTGCTGTGTGCTGTTTGGCGTTGGCCTGCAGTAGCTGTTTCTACCAAGGAGAGGATAAAGACTTTGCTGTGTGAAGTGTCTCCTGCTTGAGGAAGATCTCAAAGGGCTTGAAGTAGAGCTTGCCTTCTGTTTTGAAGACTCAGGGATATAAAGACTTCACCACCATCTCCCCTGAATTTCCTTGCTGGGAGTTCTGACCTGTCAGGCGGTGCCTGTTGCTGAATTGGGCCTCCGGAGGTTGTTCCTACTGTTGGGAGCTGGAAAAGAAATGCAACTTCAAGAAGCGTTATGTATCTGCACCTGTTTCCGACGAATCGCCGAAGAAACCAACTCAGCGCCTGCCCGCGGCTTTAGAAATTACTGCATGCCCCATCGAGTGCACCGATCTACGAAGGCCGAGATCACTGCACCGATTCCAACGCAGGCCCTGCTGTTCGGCTGCAAGAACCAACGCACCGTGGGACCATGGCTGAAGAAACCAATGCAGCTCAGTTGCCGCCGTCGCATGGAGAACTGACACATCGCCTGATCCTCACGCATCGAACAGGTGCGCCAAGTCTACAAGAACACCAGAGCTGCAGTAAGAAACTGACGCATCACCTCCCCGCACAGTAAGGAACCAACACATCACCCCCCCTGCGTGGCAGTAAGGAACAGACAGATCTCCTCCCCTGGAGTAAGGAACCAACGCATCACCTTCCCTGCACGTAAGGAGCTGACGCATCACCTTCCTTGCGGCTGTTTTTGTTTGTGACTGTGATGCATCCAAGGTATTTTATGTGTATAGTTTGCTATAGACAGAATTGTTTCTAGCTTTTAAAAGTCATATTTTGATTACTGTATTGTGGATTTTTGTCATTTTGTTCTTGTTAGGTTTAGATAAAGATTACTTATTTTTTTAAACTGGTGTGGTGTCCATTTGTAGTGTATTCAGTGTATTACTGTATGTGTGCACAAATGCTTTATGCACTGCCTCTGAGATAAGCCTGTCTGCTCATGCCAAGCTACCAAGGGGATGAGCAGGGGTTATTTTAGAAGTGTATCCCGCTTACGCTGACTAGGAAGAAGGGTCCCTACTTGGACAAAGGTGCAAACCATTGCCAACTAGAGACCCCCATTTCTAACATTGGTGGTCAGCGGTGAGGATCTGGACTTGCATTTGTGCCCTACATACAGTGATTGGTGTACACTACTAGTATAGTGCAGACCATCAAGCGACCACATACAATTAGTGGAACTTTTTCTTTTTGGATTTTTCTCCAACTTGAGAACTGCCAATTTTCACCATGACAAAAAAAACAGCATCAATTGCATCTGTGGGATATTGAATTTGAAGAGGATAGGGTTGAAACCTACACTGTGCCACAATTGAAAGCCATCTGAAAAAAGTTTAAAATCTCAGTAAGAGACCTCACCAGACAGGAGGAATACCAAAAGGCACTAAGGACCTGATTGGAATCAAGGAATGCCAGTGAGCACACCAAGGAGCCTATGGTGGAGGTGGAGAATTTAGATGGGCAGCTGCATGGGCTATTGGGTCTGCCTGGAGGGAAGTTACAGTCCAGGGGGGGCAGCAGTGTGTCTTCAAAGGGGCTGTCTCCAGAGGAGCTGGAGGACAGAGAGAGAAGCAGAGTGCATGAGTTGGAGCTTACAATGCTCAGGCTGGGGAAGGAGGATAAGGAATTGGAGTTAGAGAGGCAGAAATCGGTCCTGGAAGAAAAGAGGATGCTCTTAGAGCATGAGAGAGGTTTGAAAGAAGTGGACATAAAGGGCAAGAGTGTAGCACCAAGTTCAATGGTGGCAGCTTGTCATCAGTGCCTGGAGAGGGGAGAGTGTACATCCCCAAGGAAGTCATTAAAGATTGTGTGAAGAGTGATGACATTGGTCAGTGTTTCAGGGGATATGAGGTAGCAATGAGGTCCCATAGAATCCCTGACAGAGACTGGGGAGCGGGGTTGTTGAGCTGCTTCGTGACAGAAGGGAGGGATACCTTGCTAGCCATACCAGGTGAGGAGCAAATGTGTTATGCTCCTATGAAGGAAGCCTTAATCAGGAGATATGGCTTGACCCCAGAACTTAATAGGCAGAAATTTAGAGCCTGTAAGAAGCTTTAATCAAACACTTGGGTGGAGTATATTTCCTATTTTTACAGAGAACTGGATGGTTGAGTGAAGGGTAGCCAAGTAAATGATTTTCAGGGGCTCTATGAGCTGATGGCATGGGAGCACTTGTCTGGTAGTTGTTTTCCAGAGCTATGCTAGCATTTGGTTGACAGTAAGCTGACTGACACCAGGAAGCTTGCTGTGGAGGTGGACCGCTGGGTCAGTACCAGGGTCCATAAAGGTCATGTGGGAGACTCCGCCAAAGGTGGGCAGAGTCCCCAGCAGAAGAGTGGGGGGAACAAGGGTACACAGGAGTTCCAAAAAAGGGCCCCATAGTAATTCCCAAGGGAAAGGTTCTCAGCCCCCCCAGTGGTAAGCCTGCAGAGAGGGGCCCCTGCAAATGTTTTGCTTGTGATCAGGTGGGTCACTTCATTGGGGATCCGAAGTGTCCTGAGTATACACCTGCACCCACTGGTGCGCCGCCCCGTGGGTTGACTAGTGTAGCCTTGGGGGAGGAGTTGGGTTCCCAGGAGGGGTGGGAGCCAGCAGAGTTGACCCTGGTCTCAGTAGGGGACAGTGCCTGTTAACACTAAGAAACATGGGCAGTGGGTGACCATAAATGGCCATAGGGTGCAGGCTCTGAGAGGCACTGGAGCCAGTGTGACAGCTGTCAGTTGTCAGCTAGTGTCTAAGGAGCAGGTGGTCCCCAACGTACTTTACCCAGTAGTTGCAGCTGACAACTCAGAGTGCCTCTGCAAAGTGGCACAGGTTCCCTTTGAGTGGGGGGGTCTCAGCTACCTTGAAAGTAGTTGTGAGACCAGCCATGCCTGTAGATTGTCTGCTTGGTAACGATCTGGAGGGTTCCCCTTGAGAGAAGGTGGAACGTAGATCTCACTTGGAGATGCTAGGTCTGCCTGAGTGGACGTGTGTGACCACTCGGTCAATGGCAGTGGGTAAGGGCCATCAAGAGGACCTGGAGCCTGATAGAGTGGCTCAGTTGCCTGCCAGAAAGAGAAGAGGCAGGGGGCATGGGAAACCGGACCCCGAAGTTCCCACGGTCCAGGAGGAGGCAAACCTTGAGGGGGATACCCTGGAGCCTACAGGGGAGCAAGTGGCCGGACAGGGGCACCTGCCTGACATTGACAGCTGGAAGGGGGCCCATTCAGGGATAAATTCTGCAAGGAGCAGCAGGAATGCCCTTCTCTTGTTGGTTTGCGGCAGCAGGTGATCAGTCTGGATCACATTGGATTTACTGGGAGAATGGCCTAGGGTCAGCCCGTGTGCTGGTGGTACCCCAGCGCCTCAGAGCCTTCCTACTGGCTCTGGATCATGATGTGCCTTTAGCAGGGCATCTGGGGCAAGACAAGCCCCTTGAAAGGCGTGTCACCCACTTTTACTGGCCCCGGATGCAAAAAGACTCTGACACCCACTGTAGGACTTGCCAGACTTGCCAGGCAAGTGGTAAGAGTAGGAGGAAGTGCAAGGCTCCACTCTAGCCTTTCCCTGTCATCAGCATCCCCTTTGAGAGGGTGGGCATCAACATTGTGGGGCCTCTGGACCCGAAGACAGCCATGGGCAACAGGTTCATCCTGGTCTTGGCGGACCATGCCACCCAGTACCCCGAGGCTATCCCTCTCCGAACTGTAACGGCCCCTGTGGTGGGTCGATCGTTGATGGGGATCTTCTCCCACGTGGGGTTCCCCAGAGAGGTGGTATCTGACCGAGGTACCAACTTCATATCCAGATATATGATGTCCTTGTGGCAGGAGTGCATTACCTACAAGTTCACCACTCCTTACCACCCCCAAGGTAACGGACTGGTTGAAAGATTCAACTGGATCCTGAAGGGCATGATTATGGGTCTTGGTGAACCCATGAGGCGTAAGTGGGACGTCCTCTTGCCATGCCTGTTGTTTGCTTACAGGGAGGTACTGCAGAAGTCCTTAGGGTTCAGTCCCTTTGAACTCTTGTATGGGCATCCTGTAAGAGGACCTTGGAGTCTGGTCAAAGAAGGCTGGGATAAAGCTCCCAGTAAACCTCCCTAGGATGTATATAGCTACATGTTGGCCTTCAGGAACCAGACTAAGTGCTTCAGACAACTTGCTCAGGCAAATCTGGAAGCCAGCCAGGAAGAGATGAAATGGTGGTATAATCAGAATGCCACTCTGATCGAGTTTTAGCCTGGCAAGAAAGTGTGGGTCATGGCCCCAGTGGAGCCTTGTGCACTCCAGGACAAGTGAACTGGACCATTTTAGGTGGTGGAGCGCAAGAGTAAAGTCACCTATCTGGTGGACTTGCAGTCTTCAAGGCACCCTTTGCAGGTCCTACATGTGAACCGCCTTAAGCCCCACTTGGAGAGGCCCGAAGTGGGCATGCTCCTCGCGAAAGATGATGGAATAGAAGAGGTGACTGAGCCTCTCCCTGACCTCTTGTCTGCTAAGGAGCACAATGGTTCAGTGAACGGTATAAACCGCTCCCCCGCCCTGACTCCTAAACAGCAGAGTGACTGCCGCCAACTGTTGGGACAGTTTGCTGCTCTGTTCTCCCTGACCCCTGGTGTCACTCAGTGGTGTGTCCATGATGTGGACACTGGGGACAGTCCTCCTGTAAAACACAAAAGTTACAGTTTGACTGACAGGGTCAAAGCTAGCATCAAGGAGGAAGTCTCTAAGATGTTATCTCAAGGGGTGATTGAGCCCTCCAACAGCCCTTGGTCCAACCCAGTGGTCTTGGTCCCAAAGGTTGCTGCACCCGGTGCCACACCAGAACTCCGGTCCTGTGTGGACTACCGAGGGCTCAATGCAGTCACGAGGACTGACGCGCACCCCTTCCCCAGAGCTGATGAGCTCATAGATCGGTCGGGAGCTGCCAAGTACCTTAGTACGTTTGACTTAACGTCTGGGTACTGGTAGATTGACTTAACTGATGGGGCAAAGGAGAGGTCTGCATTTTCAACACCAGAGGGGCACTACCAGGTCCGGGTGATGCCCTTTGGATGACATTGTAGTGTTCAGCGCCACTTGAGAGGAGCATCTGCATCACCTCTGGGAAGTGTTGAAGACTCTGCAGAGGGCAGGCCTCACGATCAAGGTCAGCAAGTGCCAAATTGGGCTCGGTTCAGTGGTGTACTTGGGACACCAAGTAGGGAGCGGCTAGGAGGAGCCCCTGCAGCCAAAGATTGATACCATTCTGGCTTGGGAACCCCCATGACCCAGACTAAGGTGAGAGTCTTTTTAGGCCTCACCTGGTATTACAGGAGGTTTGTCAAGGGATTCGGCACCATTGTTGCCCCCTTCACTGAGCTGACCAGGAAGGTAAACTGGACTGACACCTGTCAGAAAGCCTTTGATGCCCTGAAATCTGCCATGTGCACAGCGCCTGTGCTCAAGGCACCCAACTTCTCACAGGAATTCGTGGTGCAGACAGATGCTTCAGAGCATGGTGTGGGAGCTGTGCTCTCACAACTAAATGAGGAGGGCCTAGACCAACCCGTAGCTTTCACTAGTAGGAGGTTACTTCCACAGGAACAGAGGTGGAGTGCGATTGAGCATGAGACTTTTGCTGTGGTCTGGGCGCTGAAGAAGCTGAGGCCCTACTTATTTGGGTCTCACTTCCGGGTTCAAACCGGCCACAGGCCCCTCAGATGGTTGATGCAGATGAGGGGTGAGAACCCAAAGTTGTTGAGGTTGTCCATTTCCCTACAGGGGATGGATTTCACGGTGGAACACTGCCCTGGTAAAGAACACACCAATGCTGATGGTCTGTCCAGATTTTTCCACCTTCGTGAAGGGAACTCCAAGAGGGTGGGTCGTTCTCCCCACATTTCAGCTGGAGGGGACAGGTGTTAGAACTGGCATCCTTGGTGTGGGTTTCCCCTGTATTTTTGCCTTTGCCTCCTGTGTTTTTACTGTGTGTTGGACTTTGTTTTACTGGTCTGGATGCTTTGGGCACTTTGCCACTGTTGTTCAATGCCAAAGTGCAAGTGCTCCCTCTATAAATTGTTGTCATGGATTAGCGTTTCCTTAATTGGCTTATTTGGTTTACTGTTAAGCCCCTAGTACAGTGCACTGTGTGTGCCCAGGGCCTGTAAACCAAATGCTGCTAGTGGGCTTGCAGCACTGATTGTGCCACCCACACAAGCAGCCTTACAAAAGGGTCTCAAGCCTGCCATTGCAGTGTCTGTGTGCAGTCTAGTACTGCCATGTCGACCTAGCATGTACACCCACTTGCCAGGCCCTAACCTTCCCTTTTCTTACATGTGAGTCACCCCTAAGGTAGGCCCAAGGTACCTCTGTGGGCAGGGTGCAGTGTACGTGAAAGGTAGGACATGTCCGGATGTGTGTAGCATGTCCTGATAGTGAAATACTGCCAATTACGTTTTTCACTATTGAAAGGCTATCTGTGCCATAGAATAGAATGGGAGTTTGTTTATAACATCTTATAAATATAACTTCCCATTGGGACAAGATAGGAAGATAAAGTTTAGTATCCCTGAACTCACAATATGAAGATGCATCTTTTAGTAAGGATGATTTTTACATTCTGTGTTTGAAAATGCCACTTTTAGAGAGTAGGTATTTTCTTGCGTTAGCCATCCTGTGTGCCTCTGCTGGTTTGTGTATTGGCTGTCTGACTTTGGAGTGAGAAGGGCTGGGGATGTACATTTTTTTCAGACAGTCACTTGGGGGGGTGAGGTGTGAAGTGTGTCCTGCCTTTCCAGGGTGAGTCAGGGCTGGACTGAATAGGCCTGGGCTGCATTCAGAATAGGGGGACGAGATTTCTTTCACACCTGAATGGGCCTGGTCTGCCTTGGACAATGCTGCCTCTACTTCCTGCCAGGAAGCTGCACCAGGGGGACAGAACTGGTTTTGGCTGGGCAAAGAGCTTCTCTGCCACCAGAGAACAATGGAATTTGTGCTATAAAAAGTGGGGCCCAGACCCCAGACTTTTATATTACTTCTGGAATTCAAGAGGAACCCATCGAGTGCACCGATCTACGAAGGCCGAGATCACCGAACCGATTTCGACTCAGGCCCTGCGGCTGCAAGAACCAACGCATCATGGGACCGCGGCTGAAGAAACCAACGCAGCGCCGTTGCTGCTGCCGCATCGAGAACTGACGCATCCTCGATCCTCATGCTTCGAACCGGGGCGCCAAGTCTACAAGAACACCGGGGCCGCAGTAAGAAACCTAGGCATCACCTCCCCGCGCTGTAAGAAACCGACACATCACCTCCTCTTCAGTAAGAAACCGACGCATCATCCTCCCTGAGTGGCAGTAAGGAACTGACGCATCACCTCCCCTGGAGTAAGGAACCAACGCATCACCTTCCTTGTGGCTGTTTATGTTTGTGACTGTGACACATCCAAGGTACTTTGTGTTGAAAGTTTCACAACTATAGTTTGCTATGGACAGAACTGTTTCTACCTTTTAAAAGTCATATTTTGATTACTGTATTGTGAATGTTTGTCATTTTGATCTTGTTTGGTTTAGATAAAGATTACTTATTTTTCAAAACTGGTGTGGTGTCCATTTGTAGTGTTTTCACTGTATTACTGTATGTGTGCACAAATGCTTTACACACTGCCTCTGAGATAAGCCTGTCTGTTCGTCCCAAGCTACCAAGGGGGTGAGCAGGGGCTATTTTAGACGTGTATCCCCCTTACCCTGACTAGGAAGAAGGGTCCCTACTTGGACAAAGGTGAAAATGCCATGACAGAATACCACCAACGCATCAGATCCACCAAAAGAACCTTCATCCAGAACAAAATCCTCGCCAACTCCAGCAACTTGAAGGAACTCTTCAGCATCATCCAGGAATTCACCAAACCTCCCAGCATAGCCTTGGACGTCACTCCCTCCCAGGACCTCTGCAACAAACTCGGCTCCTACTTCCACCTAAAAATCAAGTCCCTCTATGACAACTTCAATAAATGAACACCAGACACCAAAACTACTCCTTCCCCCAGCAATGCCAGCCAGCCTACCATCTCCGCCTGGACCCCGGTCACCATTGAAGACACCACCACGACCATGAAGAGCATTCACTCAGGAGCCTCCACCATCCCCTGCCCGCCTCACATCTTCCACAGAGCCGCCACGGCCATAGCACCCAAACTCCAACGCACCATCAATGTCACCTTCGAATCCGGCACTTTCCCCGATGACTGGAAATGCGCAGAAGTCAAGCCCCTCCTCAAGAAGCCCCCTGCAGACCTGACGGACCTCAAAAACTACCGACCCATCTTGCTCCTCCCCTTCGCGGCCAAAGTCACTGAGAAGATCGTCAACATCCAGCTAACGAACTTAATCAAAGACAACTCCATCCTCGACCCTTCCCAATCTGGATTCCGCAGCAACCACAGCACCAAGACTGCCCTCCTCGCTGCCACAGATGACATCTGCACTCTCCTTGACCAGGGTCACACCGCGGTGCTCATCCTACTCGACCTCTCTGCAGCCTTTGACACCGTCTCCCACCGCACTTTTACCGCCAGACTCCACGACGCCGGCATATGGGGAACCGCCCTTGACTGGATCTGCTACTTCCTAACCAGCTGAACCCAAAGAATCAGGCTCTCGCCCTTCCTCTCCGAACCCACAGAGACCAACTGCGGAGTACCCCAAGGATCATTGCTCAGCCCCACACTCAACATCTACATAGCCCCCCTCGCCGCCATCGTCAGACAACATGGACTCAGCAAAGTATCCTACGCCGATGACACCCAGTTCATCCTCTCCCTCACAAAGGATCCCCACACCACCAGACTCAGCTTCCAGGAAGGAATGAAAGACGTTGCATCCTGGATGAGCAGCAGCTGTCTGAAACTCAACTCGGAGAAGACAGAAGTACTCGTCCTCAGACCCACCCCCTCAGCATGGGGCAACACCTGGTGGCCCACCGCCCTTGGCAACCACCCCACTCCCACAGATCACGCCCGGGACCTCGGCATCATACTCAACTACTCCCTCACCATGACCCAACAAGACCCACGCCATTGCCTCCACTTGCTTCAACACCCTCTGCATCCTTCGCAAGACCATCAAATGGATCCCCCCAAATCCAGAAAGACCGTCACCCACGCACTCATAACAAGCAGACTGGAGTACAGAAACACCCTCTACGCCGGAATGAACATATCCCTGCTCCCCAAACTCCAGACCATCCAGAACACCGCAGCCAGACTCGCCCTCGGCATCCCGCGACATGAACACATCACCCAGCACCTGCGAGATCTCCACTGGCTTCCCGTCAAGAAGAGAATAACCTTCAAGCTACTCACTCAAGCCTACAAATCCCTCCACAACACCGGACCCAATACCTCAACGAAAGAGTATCCTTCCACATACCCAAGAGAGACCTCCTCTCCGCTGACCTCGCACTCGCCGAAATCCCATGCATCCACAGAGGAAGAGCCTTCTCCTACATCGCGGCAAAGATCTGGAACGAGCTCCCGATCAACATCAGAGGCTCCCCCACTCTGCACACCTTCAGGAAGAGCCTCAAGACCAGGCTCTTCGGCTGACTCGGAGCTGCACGCCCCCCCCCTCCCCAGCACCTTGAGACCCTCACCAGTGAGTAGCGCACTTCACAAATCCCTGATTGATTGATTGATTGAACCATTTCCAACTAGAGACCCCCATTTCTAACAATTACTTACTTACACTAAGACCCATGGCACCATGGCTATGCTACTTTGCATGCTATGTCACTGTGAATGTCACTACCAGTGAAGAGTGTCAATACAGCTGTAGACTGCGATGGGCTGCAATGGGCTGCCAATTACTAAATATCTGAGTAGATGACCCTTCCAACTTGTACAGTCAAAGAAATCATTGATGAAAACGATACTCTTGGTTTCTCTTAATCAAAACCCCAACTCATCATAGTTTAAATAACATCTCCAATTAAAGGGGTGTTAGAAATTGGGTTACTGGTTGACTGGGGTGTGAGCCCTCACCAAGCAGCAACCACAACCCTAGTCAGGGTAAGGCACAAGCAGACCCCAAATTAACTCTCTGTTAGCTTGTTTAAGAGCAGTCAGTCTCAACTTAGGGGCAATTTGTAAAGGATTCGTGCAACACTTCCAACAGTAAAACAATGAAAACACCACACATAAGAATCCCACATGATGTTAGAAAAATAGAGGTTCATTTAATAAATAAAACAAGACCAGAATGACAAAAATGCAATCAGTAGAACTGGAGTTATACATTTTTGAAGAATAAACTGCAATATAGTGCCTAGAAGCATAAAATCGCAACTGCGCTGGACCGGGTCAAAGTCAAAAGTTCAGACCAACCACGATGGAGAATGGGTCAGATACAGTCCCAGATAAGCCCAGCTGAAGGTTTACCTTCTCAAGTTTTGTGCCAAGAGTCCCGTTCGCATTGGAGAGGGTCACCGGGAGCAAATAGATTGTTGTGGACAGGAGCCCGCATTGTGCAAAGAACAGGCCAGGTGATACGGACACGCAGGCTGGATCTTTGCGGTGGTGGTCTTCCGTGGCGTCAATACTTGCTGTGTGAAGAGACGGACTAGTTGCGGCTCACGCGGACCTTCAGAGCGAGCGCCATGGTTCCGGTGTGAACAGGCCCATTCGCGGTCCCAAAGAGTTCAAAAGCTTGAATTTAAAAGCTCAAGAACGACACCAAGGGTCAAGGACCTGCAGGGCACCTCTTGGGGGTCAGGAACTTGCTGCAGATGGGTCCAGGAGCTGTTGGGCAGATTGTTATGTCCCTGAGGCTCAGATCAGGAGGCCAGCAGACTAGGCTTTTAAGTCACTCTGGGTCCTGGTTTCAAGATGGAGGTTGCAGGTCTAGTTCTTCTTCCCCAGGAAAGATGGCAGCAGGTCAGCACAACAATGTAGCAGCTCCTTCAGAGTAGCAGTCCAGTAGAGTGTCAGTACTTGTACCTGCACAGCAGTCCTTGTTACTGGCAGAGTATCCACTGGCCCAGAAAGTGTACTGAAGTGGCGGTGTCTGAGGTCCATCTTTTATAAACTTTGTGCCTTTCAAGGTGCGAGAAGCTTCTAGAGGCATGCCTTTGAAGTGCACAGATGCCCTGCCATCCCTGCTATGGCTTCAGACTAACTTTGTATGGAGACAGGACACAGCCTCTTCAGGTGTAAATGAGGCTGGGCCCAGCACCTCCCTCCCATACTGCCAGTGGTGGCTCATCCAGTCACACCTAAGCTCCCATTGTATGTGGCTGTATAGGAGGAATACACAAAGCCTAACTGCCAACTACTCCCAGTCATGTGACCAGAGACAGGATGCAGGCACCAAATAGCTAAGGCAAGAAACTTTTCTAAAAGTGGCATTTTCAGAATTGAAATATTATATCCGACTTCGCCATAAGTTAGGATTTAAAATTAGGATTCCCGAGACACCAAACATGAAACACTGATCTCTTCCTATTTGGAAATTGCACTTATAAAATGTAATAAGGCAAACCCAATGTTATACTATAGGAAAGATAGGCCTTGCAGTAGTGAAAAATGAATTTAAGGGTTTTCCCTAACAGGACATGAAAAGCTTAAACTACACTGCACCCTGCCCTTCGAGCTATCCAAGTCCTACCTCCGGGGTGACTTATATGCAGTAGCGGCTCCTGGTGGGAGTGCTGCCGGGCGGTGTTGTTGGGTGGGGGAGGGGCTGGGTGGGGGATAGTAAACTCTGGAATACGGCCCAAAAGAGGTAAATAAACATACAAATAAATAAAATGAAATTTGTTGCGCGCGCTACATTGCCAAATGCGATGCAGCGCGCGCAACGAATTTCGTTTTATTTATTTATTTGTTTACTTACCTCTTTTGGGCAGTATTCCAGAGTTTACTACCCCCCATCCTGCCCCTCCCCCGCCCCACGTCACCGCCCGGCAGCACTCCCACCAGGAGCCGCTGCTGCTTATATGTATTAAAAAGGAAGGTTTGGGCCTGGCAAAAGGTTTATTTTCCGGTCAATATGGCAGGTTAAAACTGCACACACATGCTCTGCAATGACAGGCCTAAAACGGATCGCTGACAGAATATCGACGAACACAATATCAAGGTCCCAAAATACTGGGACCGAAATATCGATGTCAAGAATATCGACATCCTATCTACATCATGGTAAGTACAAAAATATCGAAACAAAAATATAGTTGTTAAAAATATCGATGTTAAAAATATCGGGGTTTTTTTGTATAAAAAAGTAAAATAAATTAAATAATACATATAACTTAAAAATAAATATTTATAATTATTAGAAAATGTTAAAAAATATAAGTAATAACTATAATGTAAAAATAAATTAAACATACATATATAAAATATAATATATTTACTTAATAATTATTAATAAATAATTAATTTAATAAATTATAAAATGTTAGCAATTTATTAAAAATTATAAATACATATATATATACATACATCTGTAACATAAAAATAAAAATATATATATATTATAAATTGAAATATTAAAATATTTATTACTTTTTAAAACTACATTTTACACAACATTAATTGCAACAGTAAGGATAGTGTTAGACAGCAGAGGTGAATAAAGTACTATTCCCACTCCATCAAATGCAACAGTAGTGAAAATGCTGGATAGCGGAGGGGAATAATTTACTATTCCCACTCCAGCGAGTGCAACAGTAGGGAAAGTGTTGGATAGCGGAGGGTAATAATTTACTATTCCCACTCCAATGAATGCAACAGTAGGGAAAGTGTTGGATAGCGGAGGGGATAAAGTTAATATTCCCACTCCAGCAAGTGCAAAGGTAGGGAAAGTGTTGGATAGCGCAGGGTTAAAAATTACTATTCCCACTCCAAAGAGTACAACAGTAGGGAAAGTGTTGGATAGCAGAGAGGAATAAATTACTATTCCCACTCCAATAAGTGCAACAGTAGGGAAAGTGTTGGATAGCGGAGAGGAATAATTTACTATTCCCACTCCAATGACTGCAACAATAGAGAAAGTGTTGGATAGCGAATAGGAAAAAATTACTATTCCCACTCCAGCGACTGCAACAGTAGGGAAAATGTTGGATAGCGCAGGGGTAAAAATTACTATTCCCACTCCAGAGAGTGCAACAGTAGGGAAAGTGTTGGATAGCAGAGGGGAATAATTTACAATTCCCACTCCAACAAGTGCAACAGTAGGGAAAGAGTTGGATAGCGCAGAGGTAAAAATTACTATTCCCACTCCAGGGAGTGCAACAGTAGGGAAAGTGTTGGATAGCGTAGGGGAATAATTTACTATTCCCACTCCAGCAAGTGCAACAGTAGGGAAAGTGTTGGATAGCGCAGGGGTAAAAATTGCTATTCCCACTCCAGGGAGTGCAACAGTAGAGAAAGTGTTGGATAGCGGAGGTGAATAATTTACTATTCCCACTCAGCAAGTGCAACAGTAGGGAAAGTGTTGGATAGCGGAGGTGAATAATTTACTATTCCCACTCCAGCAAGTGCAACAGTAGGGAAAGTGTTGGATAGCGAAGGGGTAAAAATTATTATTCCCACTCCAGGGAGTGCAACAGTAGGGAAAGTGTTGGATAGCATAGTGGTTAAAAATTACTATTCGCACTCCAGTGAGTGCAACAGTAGGGAAACTGTTGGATAGCAGAGGGAAATAATTTACTATTCCCACTCCAGCGAGTGCAACAGTATAGAAAGTGTTGGATAGCATAGGGGTAAAAATTACTATTCCCACTCCAGTTAGTGCAACAGTAGGGAAAGTGTTGGATAGCGGAGGGGTTAAAAATTACACAATTAACATAATTAATTATCAATTAATTAATTAATAACAATTAACAATGAAAATATAATTATATATTAATAAATTAATTCAAATAATTAACAATATAAAATCATAAATAAAAAATATTACATATTAAAGCTCCGGGTTGTGGAGCTTCGGCGTGTCGGCGCAGGAGCACGGAGAACGGAGCGGCAAGGAGATCAGCCGGGAGGCTGTAACGACGCATTTTCACCGCCCCATATCGAGGGAGAGCGCGAAAACGCGCAAATTGGGGGCCCGGGAATTGGTGCCAGCGGTAAAAGGCAGTGAGTGCGTCCCTGCCGTGGGAACCCCCGGAGGGGGGGGGAGGAAGGCCCTCGCATTAGGGGGTGTTGAAAATGCCTCTAGCAGGGGCTAACTAATTAAGCCAGTAGAAACACGGCAAGCCGAATATACCACACCACAGCAAGGATAAGTGCTTTTGGGGGTTCTTGGGAAAGTCCCCTTTTTAAATTAATGTCCCATTTCATCAGTAAGCCTGAGAGCTGTCTTGGACTGTGTAAGTGGAGGCAGTAAGTGGTACGGTTAATCACTGGAGGATAAAAATAACGGAGTGTGGGCAAGGAGACGGAGTATTGTAAGGCTGGACTTAACTTGATTTTGTATCTCCCCCTCTTACCACCATCTTCTCAGTGCCCATTCACAACCTTTTAATTGCTACGGGATAAAACACGTGTTGTAGTAGGAGCTCCTCTAAGATGGCACCTAAAAAGCTAAAAATAAGCAAAGTAAGAAAAGTCCCCCCGACTTCGAATATTGTTTTAAGCGAATCTATCAGATCTCCAGTGGAGAGTATGGAAGGCCTGGAGGAGAACATCAAGAGTGTACAAAAAAAAAACCCAAAGAAGAAATTGACACTGGAAATATCGCAAGCAAGTACGAAAGGGGGGGGGCACCGTGTCCAAATCAATAAAAGACTTTGTGGGGAAACATTTTAATAGGAAATCAACACCCCTAAAAAGTCAAGTCTTTGAGAAGGAACCAATATTGATTCACGAAGTTAATGAACACAGTGCCCAAAGTATAGAAGATTCATTAATTAATCAAAGCATCCTAAGCCAAATAAACATCAATTTGGAACCAAGACTTTCCTCGTCGCCAAGGATATTTTCTGTGACTGGCACTGTTGATGGAGAATACGAGGAGAATATCTTAAAAGAGTTGGAAGGCCAGAAATATGTTACGGATTTGGACATAAGATCAAATGCAGATAAAAGCTTGGGTCAAGGGGCGAATCAGGGCTCCAAGTCGTTAGAAGAACTGGTGTGCAGTAGCTCGTTGGGCTTGGATATATCAGCAACACCCTCGGCCTCAATGCTGGACATAATGTTAATGCTGCAAAAAACTCTGCAAAGCCTGTTAGAGGTTACATTATCAAATAATAAAATACTTAAGGCCCATGAAATCTGTTTAAAACAAACTGTGTGTGAATTACAGGGCATTAGGGGGTTTAATGCCCTCTGTGGTTAGACCAGTGCTTGATACCTCTTTTCAAGGTGATGCGGGGGAACTAGAGTTAATGAATAATTGCCAGGATGTGTATATTTCTAGATGCCCAATGTTAATTAGGAGAAGGAGTGATCATCCCTGGTATAGGCGGCCAAAGACTAGATATCCTCCAAGAAAACAAACGCAGCAAAAAGGGAAACAAAAGGGTCATAAAAAAGGAAGGGATAATGGAGATAAGCCCCACGTAACATCACAAGAAAGAGGAATTTCCCCAGATAATAAAAAGGTAAGGAGGAATCCAGAGAGTCACTCAACTATGAGACAGGAGAAAACAGGGGGGAAAAGGGTTCAACAAAAAAACACCCGGGTAGTGGAAAGAGAGGAGAAAAGGTTGGGAAAATGGGTAAACTTGCAGGAGAAGGATCACCCTATGAATTCAGGGTGGGGGGGAAAAAGATCAAAAACTCCAAATATAAAGAAAGATATGAGTGAAAAGAAAAATGGGGGTCTAAAAGTAATAGACTCGAGTGACAAAAAGTGGATATTCTTCAAACCCTTGGAAGTAGAGAAGGGAGGAAAAAGCTAAGGAAAATTGTACCCCTAAACCGCTCCCAACTTTTGTTTTCTTTCTCAAAATGCCCAAGTCTGAGAGAAATTGAATCAAAAGATCTGAGGCAGGTGGGATTCACCGCTAATAACAAAGGTAAAGAATTCACAAAAATTGAACTCTACTCAGGGATGGTAAAAACCGCAATCTTAAATGCTGAAAAAGAAATGCTAAAGGAAGGAATAAGGTTAATACCCGAAGCTGAATTAGAAAGGGTAAAACAGCCTGATAGTGCCTTACTGAAATGTCATGGAGGCCTGGGGAAAAGGCAAGCAAGACTGATAGCTGGGGCATGTGGGAAAAGAGCAAATATTAACATAGTCATAGAGAACCTCGAGCCCTGTAAAAACTGGGGCAACTGGAGCTTAGGAGACAGCGACTTAAGCACACCCTTGTGGGCATTGAATGAGTCTGGACACCTCAGTGAGATTGATTAGGGAAGTGGGTTGTCGCATAGCCTAAAAATAATTTCGTGGAACATCAATGGTTTTACAGGTCAAACAAAGATTGACTGTATAAAATACGTCTCAAGGCAGACAGACATTGTTTGCCTGCAGGAAACTTGGCTGTGCGACAACACCCCAGTGGTTGAAGGGTGTGTTCAGACTCATAAACCCGCCAGTAAATCAAGATTTGGACGTCCATCTGGGGGGATTATGACACTCAGTTCCACAAGAACTGCAAAAAAAGTAAATACGATAACCACTTCTTGCAAATGGGTGTTGGTTAGTGAGGTAACCTTACAGGGTTTGGAAAGGTTAAATGACCGTGCGATTGTGGTGAACACCTACATACAATGGGGTTCTCAAGAGGAGTATGAAAGAGAAATGGGACTATTTAAAGATGATATGAACTTCTTGAGTGATAAGTATGGAAATGATCTGTTGATTATTATGGGCGATTTTAACCATAAACTAAACCCCAAAAAATTAGACCCTTGGTTTAAAGAAATTTTAAAAGCTTATGAGATAATGCCGGCACACTTCCCCATTTGTGACATGAGTAGACAAGATGAAGCCTTAGGGAAATTCCTAGGTTCAAAGGGGATATTTAGCTTAAACGGTAGGATAGGTACCGACCGTCCAGCTAACCAGACGTTCAGAAGAGGTAACCAACACCATCCCATAGATTACGTGTTTGTACATGCCTGGAACTTCGCTATGGTAAAAAAGTTGAAGGCAATCCAGCGTAAAGAAAGTGACCATCACCAACTGTTTTGTGAATTAGTGAGAGGGCCCCCAAGATTTTGCGAAAGAGTCCTCCCCCAATCGATGGCATACCCAAAACGCTTGACTACAAAATTAACAGACGAATATCTAGTAAAATTAGCTAACTTTCAACAAAATGTAACCTTGGAGGTAGCGAATGATCAGACGATTTCATGGTTTGAGGAAAAAATATATCAGGTCGTACAATGCCTCAGAGCTGACCTAAAGAGGAATGGAAAGGGTATTAAAGATACACAAGCCCGATATAGAAAGCAAATAAGCTGGTTTGACTCTGTGTGTAAGGAAAAAAAAAGGTTAATAAGAAGTGAAGAAAGATGTCTGAGGCTAAGGTATGATCAGGAGGGCTTTACCAACTTAACTAAATTAAGGAAAGATTATAAAATGTTAGTGAGGTCTAAGAAGAGGAGATTTAAAGAAAAATGCTTCGATAACCTTTTGAAAACAATAGAAACAAAAAATATTAAAGGTTTCTGGAAGTTGATTCAAGACGCCTCGGGGCGGTCACCGGAAACCATGAGTTGTGTAGTTGATGAGGCATCTTGGGAGGAGTATTTAGGCCAACTATATATGGCTAGCAATGTGCCAGTAATAAGCGAGAGAAGAGCCCCTAAGGGATGGGATGCAAAAGAGTTAATACCTTCTTTTTCGATAGAAAAAGTGAAGGATACCATTAGGAAGTTAAACCTAACTCGAGCCGCAGGGCCAGATAATTTACCCGCTGTTATAATTAAAACAGAGTTAAACTGGTGGGCACAATTTCTTTCTAAGATGTTTTCTGCTGTGCTAGATTTAGGTATTATCCCAAAATCGTGGAGGGGTGCGGTGATTAGGCCTCTGCACAAAAAAGGGGACAGGAAGGACCCAAAAAACTACAGATTAATTAATCTGTTAGACATTGGGGTGAAAGTATTCTCTAAAATAATCCTAGGTAGAATGAAGGATTGGGTAGAGATACACTCGATTGTACCAGTGGAACAAGGAGGGTTTAAGGAGGGGCACTCAACCATTGATCATTGCTTTGCCTTATGGGCATTAGCTCGGAAGTCGTTAGAACAGCAAGGTAGATTTTACTGCTGTTTTGTCGACTTTCGGGCTGCGTTTGATCTAGTAGACAGGGAGTGTCTTTGGGAGTCGCTAAAAAGTTATAACATTCCTGAAGAACTTCTAGTAATAATTCAGGAGTTGCATAGCCAGAACTGGGCTCAGGTCATCAAAGATACAAGGGGGGGCTTGACATTGGAGATTGCGATCAATAATGGCCTAAGACAAGGCTGCGTATTGGCCCCACTTCTTTTCGCAATCTTTCTTGCTGATCTACCTTCCTTTTTAATGACGGAAAGAAGTGCAAGCCCAAAGGTAAATGGGAAGCATGTAGCCTGTCCACTGTACGCAGACGACTTAGTAATTCTCGATCAAACAGAATTGGGTCTGCAAAGGAAGCTAAATGCGTTTGATGCATATTGTGCATCAAAACGCCTCACAGTGAACATGGATAAAACAAAAATACCCAAAACCCACTCCTAAAAAAATGACACAATTAACATATTTACCAATAAATTAATAATAATTAATAACAAATTACTAAATATTTAATTATAAGTTATTTCCCACAATTAACACTAGTAAATATTAATTAAATATGAATTATGAAAAATATTAATAATTTAATTATAATTAAATTACTTCCCACCCTATTCCCCTATAAACCCACAAACCGCTCCTAAAAAAATTACACAATTAACATATTTACCAATTAATTAATCAATAAAAATTAACAGCCAATTAATAATTAATAATCATAATTAGCACTATAAAATAAAATGTAAATAAATACTAATAAATACAAATTATTATTCAATTAATTATTTTTAAATTACTTCCCACCCTATTCCCCTATAAGCCCACAACCCGCTACAGAACTAAACCGCAAAATATAATTCAAATAAAATTAAAAATCAATTAATTATATTTAAATTACTTCCCACCCTATTCCCCTATAAACCCACAACGGAACTGAAACGCAAAATGTAAATATAAAAAATTAGTAACTTCAAAAATTTAACACATACATAAAAAATAAATGCAATACTTAGACAAAAAATATAGTACATACATTTAAATACACACTAAAATACATAATACTAGCTAAAACAACAATATTTTTAACTATATTTTTGCAAACGATATTAATAACTTCGATATTTTTTAAAACGATATTAACAACTTCGATATTTTTAAAAACGATATTACTTACCTTAGACTCGATATTCTTGTCCTCGATATTCTGACTGTCGATATTTTTGACAGGCGATATTCTAAACTCGATATTTGTGCTAGTCGATATTTAAAACTCGATATTTAGACTGTTTACCGCCTAAAACATGTTTAAAGGGTTATTTAAGTGGGTGTCTCAATCAGTGCTGCAGGCCTACTGGTAGCATTTAATTTACAGACCCTGGGCACATGTAGTGCACTTTACTAGGGACTTATAAGCAAATTAAATATGCCAATTGGGTATAAGCCAATGTTACCATGTTTTAGGGAAAGAGCACAAGCACTTTAGCACTGGTTAGCAGTGGTAAAGTGTGCAGAGTCCTACGTTCAGCAAAAACAAAGTCAGCAAAAACAGGAGGTCTGAAGGCAAAAAGTCAGGGGGAACCACGCCAAGGATGCCAGGTCTAACAAAGAGTTCTCCAAAGAAAAAATTATCTTCTGAACCAGACATGGAATTCCACAGAAGCACGGATCCTTAAACTTCAACCTTCTGATTCCACATACATAATTGCAGATCTAAGAAAAAGCATATCTTCCCATGAATATCTTCATCAATAGTGCTTGTCTGCTCTACTCTTAATGGGTTCACACCAGTAACTAATGATATTAGACAAATCTTGATGTGTTGTAAAAAGGCACCCTCATCGTAGTTTGTAATGTAAAAGTGGTTAACACTGGTCTCACTGCACCACTACCTCCTTCTTTATGGGATCAAGACCTCAAACATGATATTGTCACACCAACTGTGAACAGACAGTTGATGGACCTATACAATATTTCAAACTATTGACTAATCTCACACTTATCCTGTATGTCAAAGGCACTTGAAACTGTAGTCATCCATCAGCTTTCATCAAGAACTCCTCATTACCTGGGACCAAGGCATACTGTGCATCTTGACTTTGTTATATCTCTCAACTACATTTAAATAAAATTACGCTCCACGTGCTCCTTGATAGACTGTCTCATTTGGATGACATCAGCGCTATAGTGCTATTTCCATTCATTTGTAAAGCAGCGTAACAAGACCTTGCAGTAGCCTCCAAGTGCCATGCATCAGATTTACAGAACATTTAAAATGAAGTAAGTTCTGGATAATGGTAATGACTGAACATCTCACATAGTCACCTTATCAACTGCAAGGAATCCATCAACCTGGCATGCTGATAGGTGACAAAGCGTTGGTGAACATTCCGCAGAATGAATGGGTGGAAACAGGTTTTAGTCGTCTGACCAACAGGCCTTAATAAAGGAGGAGAACAGAGGCAGGCATAGGCAGGACCTGCCTGACATCTGCTTGAAGAATTGGATTTTTATCACCACCCTCAGTTGAGAAAGTCAGGTTCAATGTGTGGAGACAGAGGTAGAGCGCTCCACAGGGTAAATCTTCCTTGCACACCACGTGAGACATCCACCCCGTGCTGTTCTGTGGCACAGTGCAGCCTACCAACAGCCCCAGAGTTCTCATAACTATTGCGTCGTAATCATTATATAAAGATGTTCACAACAACGGCCCAGACACAGCCACAAACCGACTCACCACTCCACAAAACCGCCCACAAACAGCCACAACACCGGCCCATACACTGACACGTCCGATGAGGCCAGTCCAATCATGCAAATAATGGACCAGGAATACCAAATTTTATCCCCTACCTCACAGCAGTGCAGAGCTAAAAGTGTTCAGCGTTTATGATAGGGGAGGTTATTTCACTCAGATCACAGACTCTTCACCAATGGCCTAATTTTTAGTGCTCTTTTAATTGTGATGGTGATGGTAACAGGGGTTCATCTGCGGCCTGTCTCATCAGAATTACTATATTCATGTAACCCAGTGGATCCGTGGTGTCACAACCAAAGAATTAACCTGCTTTTAGCAAAGAAAAATATAGCATTACCGGAGGAAGTTGGACTATAATTACCTATTTTTTAGGCAATTTGTAATTTTTAAGGGGAGCCTCGGAAACCCACTTGTAGTTTACAGTAACTTTGCCCACTTTGTTATTCTACGCCCCTGGTTGGTGTCTTGGAAAACCTGGTCCTCGCTTGTGCCGCTGGCAGGTGCTTCTTTGAGGAGGGCAGCCTTGCCACCTACCCCACGACCAAAAGATGTGTCTTTTTACCAGTCGCGGTGCCTGGAGGGAGTGCTGCGGGGCGGTGGGGCGGGGCGAGGGAGGGGCAGGGTAGTAAACTCCGGCATACGGCCGAACGGAGGTAAGCACATAAATAAATAAATAAAACGAATTACATAGCGCGCGCTGCAACGCCAAATGGCGATGCGGCGCGCGCAATGTAATTAATTATTTTAATTTATTTATGTACTTACCTCCGCTCAGCCGTATGCCGGAGTTTACTACCCTGCCCCTCCCCTTCCCCGCCCCACCGCCCCGCAGCACTCCCTCCAGGAGCCGCAACTGCTTTTTACCCTTGCTCTAATAACGTCGATTCACAAGTGTTTTGTGTTTAAGGACAAATCTACAAATAACAAATTTATGCAAGCTAGCCAGCATTTTGTGAATTTAAAATCCTTGAAAATCTATTGGGGTTGAAGAGGATTTTCTGCTTGCAAGACAACGTTTGTTGGACTGGAAATTAGCATTTGCATGTTGATTTTTTTAATTTTGATTTTTCCATACAGGAAATATTTTTCTCACTGAAAAAGCCACATTCCTAATATTCTCATGAGAAATTACGAAATTCTCCCTATTGGCACCTGAGTAAAAATTTTACACCTTTCATATTCAAAAATAGTTTTACCTGTATTTCAGGAGTGGAAAAGGCCCTACAAAATGTTTCTAAGGGGCCCATTACGATGGCGGGCGGAAGCACAACCGCCGTGCTGGCGGATGCAAAAACCACCAGTTACCGCCGGCACGCAGCAGTCCACACGCCCGTCCAATTACGATGCGAAAAGTAGGCCAAACACCGCCGGCAAGCCAGCAACACCGTCCGCCATCAAAGTGCGCCCGTACATGTAGCGGCGCAGCCCAACTGACACACACCGTCCGACGAAACACGTCCCGCCCGGCGCATAAATTACGATGCCGCAAACAAACGGCTCCCATGGCCAAGAGATACCGTACGACAAACCGAAGCGGTAACACGGATGCCGAGCACGGACAACGAAGAAGCGGCTCCCCGAGCATGAATCCAGCACTGCAGGCACTCCCCATGCTTCTGCTGATGCACCACCAAGGACGCAACGTACCGCGGAGACGCAGGTAGGCACACACACAACAAGTGCACGCAAACAGCGCACACAGTGCAAGGGCGGAAAAAGCGGACAACCCCCACCAGCGCGTGTACACTACACCTCCACCATCGCATCCACATATGACACACAGGCCAAATCGTAACATCGCAGAACACATGTGTACACACCACCTGGGACTAGGAACCAACCACCCCGTCACGGCCCCAAAGCGCCGATGACGCCGCCACACATGCGCACAACGCAGAGGCCAACCGCAGCGCCATGCATGCGTCGCACACAGACACAGGGACACAACCAAGCAGCACACACATCAGCCCCACCCCGAACGCACATGACACGTGACAGGCCGGCCACAGACATGTCCCCAACGCCCAATTCACGGACAACACCCAACGCCACACAACCGACGCACACATGTCAGTGAAGACACGCAACAGCAGGACACACCCCAGTGTAACAAACATGGCGTAGCACACAGCGGCGGCAACACCAACTAGGAGAAGCAGGGCCCCTTCGGGAAGAGGAACGCCAGTACCACACAGAAACACCCATACCACCCTGCACATATGAACAAGACATATAAACGGAACACCAAAGAGCCCGGGGACCGACAACAGGTGGCCCAAGAATAACATTCACACACAAGGCCCAACGCAGAGCGGAAAGGCAGCCTGCCGCCCACACAAGGGAGAGCAGACAGCACTGAATGACCTTCCATTCCAACTCCGAAACCACAGCCCTACGACAGAAGCCGGTGAATACAGCCATTGTCCAAGAATAGACCAACACAGGCATGCCGAGGAGACCGACCACAGGGCAGATAGCGCATATCACAGAAGCACACAACGGACGGGGAAGAAAGAAGAAAACACTCCCCCATGTCGGCCACATGCAAGTTAATTGGAAGGAGTCACACATCACTGACCTTGAACTGTCTGAGAAGCATGTGGGAAGAGGGCCCGTGTCCTCCAAACAAGCCAACAGAACACAAGTCCTGTCTCCCTACGACTACACAGAGCTCACAGCAACCCCGGAGCGTGCACATTGCAGACTGCACACACAGCCGGAGCACGCCACCTCAACGAACCGCTGCGAAATGGCAACCGCAACACACCTACCCAACTACGCCGAACAGCTCAAGCTGTACAAAACCAACCTGTTCCATACATTGGGATGCGATCTCCTGTCCCTGCTGAACGTAAGTTACCGACTGACTTACCGCATCACATTGTTCAGCTGCGTCATGCCCGTCTTCTACTGTCGGAGGTGTCCCTACCAGCATCCCGTCGAGATATGCCTCTCCAACCCGGCATGTCTGAAGGCGGACCTGCTACCACTACTCCTCCCTCTGGACGCACACGACAGGGCCTGCTCTGCCTATGGGGGCATGGCGTATGTGGCCAACATCGCACCCGCACTGAAATGGGACCACTGTGCCTCCACACGACGGATCATCGAGAACAGCTACATCGAATGTCACCCAGCTTGCCCCATCATGGTCCTCCAAGGGACAACTTACGAACAACACCTTGACAGCCACCATCCGCTACATTGGCTGGCAAACATGTACACCACCAATGACATGGAAGCCCTGCTGGACGGCATCGCATACCTGACAACCTGTCAATTCGTCGGACCACAACGCAGGTTCCCCGAGTGACCTATGATGTCCAACCCCGCACCCATGCTTAGCTTCCGCACGGACTGGCCAGTCACCACCACAACAGCCATACCAAACGACCGGCAACTGTAACCACACCATCAACGACATCGCCATGACATCGGATATGACCGGGACATGCACACTGTTCCCCATCACATCCAGGAACACCGCATGCATCGTGGGAGGCAGTGGCATGGGCTCTGTGTATCGCACCCACATGGACGGAACTGCACGAACAACCAGGACACGACATGGATCCAGCGCACATGGACACACACACCGCTCAGTGGACATGAATAGGTTGCCTGGAGTCTGTGGGTGCTGCACCCTCCCACCCCCGCCCCGGGAATCCCATACCAGGACCTTTGCATGGACGACAAGTGCATACAACAACAACACGACCCCAGTGACTGTGACATGTCCAGTAACCACCACAGTGCAACAACAAGTGGCACGCCGCTGCATGCACGCAAGTACATGCCCTGATGTCATCTCACATGCACGCGTGCATGAGGAACAACCGCAGCAAACCTGTCACATGGAACTGAGATGGACTGTGCCCATGATGCCAAGCGGTCTGGTAGGCTACATGTATACCGTCTGTGTCAAAGTCCGCAGCTCCGCAGCTATACGTAAATGTACATTAGCACAGCCTTGGCCAAGCAGATGTAACTCTGAAGCCCACATCCCACATGCAACAGCCAATCACATGTAACCCCACACCCTATCCCATTTGCAATCATGCTCAGTATATCCTCAACATGTATTCCGCTGCCAGTAGTGTCCACTATACTGCATCACAGAGGACAGAAGACACAATATAATGTTTGAAACCTAAACTGTCTCCGCTGACTCATTTCACAAGTACGAATGAGAGAGGATGAGAGTATGTGAAGTACACGGCAGGCGTGACATGACCATGTAGTCCACTGGTATTGGATGTCAACGCAAATGAGTAGCACTACTGTGGAAGACACACATGTGTCGTGTGAAGTCGTATGGACGCAGTGCTCAGGTGGGTGGGTGCGACGGGTAGATGCGCACATGCCAAGTTGGAGCACGCCGTGTTGGGAGGGGTCATGAACAGTACACCACCGCTTCCCTGGGCATTGTGAGAGGACACCTGTCGGGGGGAGTGAACACGTGTGTGCACAGCAGCCGGGCACACGTACAAAGCGGTACCAGGCGCACCTCAGCCCACCCTCTGTGGACAAGCTGGATCCTGTTGTGCGCCCGCCATGCCCCTTGACAAGGCACACACAGCCCCAGTCGACCAGGTGTAACCCCAACATAGTCAATCCGCACAGGCGATACAGGGCACGGGATGGCAGTGGAGCATGGTGTGTGAGAGGTCTCCTCGCGCTCCTCCTGGTCATATCACGCAGGCAATAGAACCTCAACGTCTAGCATGGCACAAGTCACATGGAAGTGTAGGGGGACGCACCACAGCACGAGCAGCACTGACGTCACGGGAGGTGGCTCGCACCATCCCATCCATTGCCCATCATACCAACCACGCCACATGCCATTGCGACTAAGTGCAAGCGCGTGCGCCACCACCCCCGAGCCCTCCCCAGAGAGGCCAAAGAGTGAATGTGTGGGCCATCAGTCACAGACGGACGTGGCCTGGCCGCAAGGGCAGCCACAGCCAGTGGGTGTCGCAGGTGGCGGATCCGGAAGGCGAAGACTATGATGCATAGTCCATGCAGGCCGGGTCTCCATTTGGGGCACCACGCAGGTGGACGGCGTCCCGCAACACATCATACCCTGAGACAGCCCACTTGTGCAACTGGACCCACACATACACTCCTTGCCCTCTCTGGTGCGAGCTTGGGGCTGCCTGTGCAAGCGCTAGCCTCGCAGGTGAGCATGCATATTGGGGGAGCGAGGGGAGGACATGAGGGCTGGGGCGAAGATGACTGTATCACTGTCAGTCAGTACAAGGGATGACCCAGATGTGGAAAGGAAGAGACGTGTCCCGTGTGTACTGCAACTAGTCGCCAATCCAACTACCCCCATGTCCGGAATGTAAGCCCGCACCTAGGCCCGCCCATCCGCCACATCGAACATACCACCAGCACGTCAACCTTCCCATTCGAAACACTGACTGGGGGTGGCGACCAGTGTACAATCATGTGTAGCCTACCCACACGTACATGTGGGCCCTCCATGATCCATGTCACCTGCGGCAAAGTCATGACATGCGCAATGAGGGAAGTGAGGAGAGCTGTCCGCCCCACGCGCAGAAGGTGCATCAGCTCCACAGACCCAGCAGCGAGTCCAGCAGGGGTCACATGTGCAGGGGCAGCTGTGCCTGGTGTGAAGGCACATGCATATAGACAGCACATCGACCAATGTGTAGTCTGCCCACATCTACAGTCCATCATCATGCGGACATAGGAATTGAACACAGGGCAACACATCTTAGTTGGTGCACCCACCGTGACCAACAATGCGCAATCATCGACGTACCCGCCCTGTGCATGGCCCCCCACCCAACGGAGGCACATCCAGTGCCACCATCCCACACACACAAGCCTACCACGGAACATGCTGTGTCCAATGGTCAGTACAGAGTCAGCGCCCATCTGGTGGAACCTGAACAGGAGACACATGCACACACATGCCAGCTCCCACTATGTACCTGTGCCACCTGGCACGTGCAATGTAACCTCTCACCTGTGACGTGTGACTGCAAGCACACAGCCGTCTTGGCATGGGGCTGTCAATGTGGACACCTGTCAATGTTTCGGGAGGTGTGATCCGTACAGTGCTGTACATAGGGTGCAGTGCTGACACCTACTACTGTCTCATATCCCCTCGTGCCACAGGTCCCACTTGTTTTGGCCGCTCAGCCTGTGCCCACATCGTTGTCGTCATGTGCCATACTCATCCAGCCGCGGAAGCAGTTCCATGCTCAGCAGACATTCATGTTGCCGTGGCGTTGCCGCTTGACGGATATGCAGTCAGTCCCCATCAGCACGCCCCGCAAGTCATTGGGGCCTAGATCCCCATGTGCATGCACATGGCAGTGGTTTGTATCACTAGCCATTGCCATTGTTGGGAGACCTGTGTAAGTGTATTGTGGCCGTGCCGTCCCAGCTTGACAGCTGGGCTGTGGCTCATGTGCTTGCTCAGTCATGTCAGTGATGTGTATGCGAAATTGCTATGTGTCGTGTTGCATTGACATGTGTCCTCTGCCATTGTCCCTAGGCGGAGACCGAACATTGACCGCCCATACTAATTGCTGGCGGACATGGACGATACAGAGGTTATTAGGAAGTTTCGGCTGGACAGGCCAACCCTGCATCGACTGTGTGCCATGTTAGAACCCCATCTCCGTCCCCGCAGGGTGTATCCGACTGCTGTCACCCCCACGGCTAAGGTGATGGCCGCCATGCATTTCTTCGCCACTGGGTCATTCCAGCACACAGTGGGCATTGGAGGAGGGATGTCCCAGCCCATGTTCAGCAAGGTGCTGAGGGATGTACTGGCAGCCATGATGCTGTACCGGAACAGGTACATCCGCTTCCCCAGGGCTCGTGAATTGGCGGCAGTGAAGGGTGCATTCTATGCCCTTGGCAGAATCCCACACGTCGTTGGAGCCATTGACTGCACACATGTCGGCCTTGTTCCACCACAGGCCACTGAGCACCTGTACCGCAACAGGAAGCACACGCACTCCCTGAATGTGCAAGTGGTGTGCCTTGCGGACATGGTGATCACCCACGTGTGTGCAAAGTTCCCAGGCTCGGCCCATGACGCACACATAATGCGCAACAGCATCTTGCCACGACTGATGTCCAATATGCAACAGGATCGTGCCTGTATTGTCGGTGAGTATGTGGAGTGGTGTAGCGTGCTGGCTGTGCGATGCTGTCCCCTGTCCAGTTGGATTAGCAACGGTTCTCTGTGTCCCTCACACCCAGGTGACTCTGCGTATCCGAATGGGGCATGGCTGCTCAGTCCATTGAGGAATCCTCGCACCCCAGCAGACGATCGCTACAATGAGGCACATGGGAGGACCAGACGTGTGGTCGAGCGTACCTTTGGCCTCCTCAAGTCCAGGTTCAGGTGCCTGGACCGCACCGAGGGTGCGCTGGCGTACTCCCCACAGAAGGTGTGCCGGATAGTGGTGGCGTGCTGCATGCTGCACAATCTGGCCATTCGGAAGCAGATCCCCCTCATCGTGGATGACGGAGATCAACCAGGGCCCCAGCCCGCAGACCAGGACAGCTCGAGTGAGGAGGACAGCGGAGAGGAGGAAGCTGGTAATGTGCGGCAGCAGCTCATCGCCCGCTACTTCACTTGACGGTGAGTGTCCATGTACGACGGCTGATGTGGCTGTATCTGTGCAGGTGTGTGTGTGCTGTGTCAGGGTGGCCGTTTGTTCACTGCGTGCTGTGTGTCAACGCTCCATGGCCAGGGTAGTATGCCACTGTTGGTGGCTGTGGCATTGTGCCCTATTGCTCTGTGCGATGTGTGTACATTGCTTGTAGTTGTTGACATGTACTGTGTGATGGGTGTGTGACACACTCATTGAATGTGCTCCTGTTCTGTCTCCCACCCCTAGGTCCCTACAGGCCCTCTGGATTCAATTGCCATGCCACGCATCAGGTGCCTTTCCGCCCAAGGTGGCCGTTGTATTCCGTACAAATAAAGACACAGGGCACAAACAGCAGTTAGTGAAAAAGGTGCATTTATTACAAACTGTGACATGTGATTGTGTGTAAGGTGATGACAAAAGTGGTGCGTGCAGTGACAATGAGCTGTCGGTCATGGCTGCGTGATGATCAGGGTGTACCCACTGGTTCTATGTCCATAGTCCAACACACACATGCCATCCAGATGGCTGTGTGGAGTGGGATCGTAGTCCAAGTCAATGCAGTGGCTGGTCAAGGAAGGCTGGCGGAAGGCTGGCTGGCTGCCTCACTTGCGTTTGGAGCGTGCGAAGTCCTCCCGGGAGATCTGTTTCCACTTCGGACGGCCCCTTCCACGTTTGCGAGGGGGTGCCTGCTTGCGACATGCTGGTGGTTGAGGTGTGATCACTGGCTGTGGACGCAGGGGAACTGGACACTGCTGCTCCACCCTGCGCCCCGGCAGGTGGTGGCGGAGGGGAGCTGCTGTCCCTGGCTGTGACCTCACCGCCACCACCAGCTGTCCCATGAGGTCCACGATTTGGCCCATACGGGCGTCCATGGACCTCAGCACCCCCAGCACCTCACGCGTGTCTGAAGCAGACCGGACCCATTGTCCTTGGGCCTCTTCATAGGCCCCAAGGACTCTGGCCATGTGAGGCAGGGCATGGCTCCCAGGGGAGGCTGGCGTTTCCCTGACCCTGCTCCTCCTACCAGTCCTGCTGCCACCGGCCTGCCCACTAGCCACATTGCTCACCACGGTCCTTGCTGTGGCTCCCAGGGTGGATCCAGTCGTCCGGGCCACCACCTGCGCTGGGGCTGGTGCCAGCGAAGACGTGGCGGTGGTGGCGGCGGTGGTGGTCGGTGCGGCGATGGTGGCGGTTGCGGCAGTGGTAGTGGCCACAATGACCGTGGGTGTGGCCGCAACGACAGTGGCAGCAGGGGGCTGGGAATGTTCAGCAGCCCTGGATGATGGGTTGGTGGGTAGGAGGGGTCCTGGGGAGCGGCTGGGCCCTGCCACACCAGATGGGCCTGCTTGGTGGTCCGTGTCCGAAGAGGAGGACAGATCCTCCAGATCCGTGTGTCCTCGTTGGGGGCTTGTAGGCTGGCCGTGCTGGCTGCTGGCTCCATCCCCAGCATCCAGCAGTTCGTCACCTGTGGAGAGAATGAGATTTGTTATTGTGTTGCACCTGGCGAAGTATGTATTTGTCGTCTGACATTGACAGTTCGTGCAATCTCGTACATGGGTTTCCCGGAGGCGTGTGTGTGGCTGTAGCATCTGTAGTTGTGTGTGCTTGGCAATGGGACTGTGTGCTGTGCACATGTGGCATGGGACGGATTGGCCATGCCGATGGGTGTGTTGCTGTGCCCCTACTTATTGTGACTCTGGTGTATGCGGGCTCCTGGCCCATCCTGGGTCTGGTTTGTACTTTGCTTTTGGTGTTCAGATGGGACGCTTAGGAACGCATATGGCAACATGGGGGCCATGCCCCAGATTCGCATTTGGGAGGGGATATGCTTTTGGGGTTCAAATGGAACGCTTAGGAACGCATATGGCAACATGGGGGCCATGCCCCAGATTCGCATTTGGGAGGGGATATGCTTTTGGGGTTCAAATGGAACGCTTAGGAACGCATATGGCAACATGGGGGCCATGCCCCAGATTCGTATTTGGGAGGGGATATGCTTTTGGGGTTCAAATGGAACAGCTTAGGAACGCATATGGCAACATGGGGGCCATGCCCCAGATTCGCATTTGGGAGGGGATATGCTTTTGGGGTACATGCTGTGAGCCATGGGTGCCGAACGTGACATGTGTTGTGGCAGCATGACAGTGCATGGTTTGAGGTGTGTGCATGCTTGACATGGCCTGCATATTTGCTGTCTGTTGTGATTACTGGACATGGCATTGGACGCATCGTTATGAGTGAGTGATAGTTGTGTGCCAGCCAACGTATTGCAGTTGTCCCATCTCCTTGGTGTGCGTGCTGCCCTGTGCCATGTGCATCACTGCAGTGCTCGGGGGGGTGTGGCCCATGTTGTGTGTTGTTGCTCACAGTGTGTCGTGCGCTTAATTGACTTCTGGCACATGGTTGGTCATGGGCATGTGTCTTAGCGTGACTGCTGTATGTGTGGCAGCTGTGCGGATGACATGCCTTTCATGAGACTGGGGCTGACGGATGGGATGGATGGTATGTTGTATGTGCATGGTGTGTCTGTGAGTTTGATGGGTTCAGTGGTGTTCGTGTGCATTTATGTTGTTCCGCTCTGTTGCGTCTAGTGTTGTTTGTCTTACATAGGCGTAGTTGTGGGGTGTGTGGTTGACAGGCAGTAGGGGCTACATGGACAGGACTTCAATGGTGTTTCGGTTGTGTGTGATGAGTTGCACAGTGGCTGCCGTGTGGGACTATATTCAGTGTGGCTTGTGCATGCAGACGTGGCTCCTTGGGTGTTGCTATGTCTGTGATGGGTCATGTGGGGTGTGAGTCTGTTGTTCATGTCCGTGTGCACATTGTTCACTTGTTCGTGACGGTGGGCGGTGCTGCGTGTTCGTCTGCTACGTGACATGTCCCATGTGTTGGTCGTGTTATGGTCCTCATGCCTCCAGTAATCCAGCCCTGTCCAGTTTCCCACCTGCAAGTTGTTCGTGCATGCACTGTACTGGATGCCACATGGCTCTAAGCGGGGGTGCTCCATGTTGCAGGTCTGTGGGGGTGGGGGGTGTTGTGGGTCGTGGGGTGGCTGGACACCCACTGACACCGATTGCTGTGGACCGTGATGTCTGCCTTTCGGCTGTCATTGTGCACTGCGGTGGCTGACACGTGGCTGTGGGGTGTGGGGGATGCTCCTCCTTGCTGTGCTGTGGGACTGGGGCCTGGTGTGTGTTGTACTTGGGCTGTCCACCGTCCCACCCACTGCACTTTGTGTTCCTGCCACTTACCTGTTACTTGTCGGTTAGTGCAGCTGTGGCGGACACATGGGTGTGGTGGGTGCTCGTTGTGGCGCTTCTGGCATATTTGGGGACCTGTTGGTGGTTACGTGGCTGGCTTAGTGTACACATGTCCCCACGCATCTTACAGTTGTTCGGTTTGGGCTGTGTGTGGTAGTGTCTGTTGCATGTGTGTGTGATGTGTTGTGTATTGTGTGCTGGACATGGGGGTGTTTGTCCCTGGGAGCTGTGGCATGGTAGTTGCGCATGTGAGTACATAGCGGTGTGCTGGTATACATTAGTTTGTACTTACCAGCCTCCACTCCCCCTGCTAATCCGGCGAGGATCTCCGGATGTATTACGACTCGCACCTTCTCCTCCCACGCTTTGAAGGTCTTAAAGAGCGCGGGATTCCCTCCGCCAGTGACGGCAGCCAGCTCTCTGTTTTTGCCCTCCTTCTTCTTGACCAGGCTCTTTACGTCATTCCAACGTTTGTTAATTTCGACTCTGTTCCTGAGCAGGGTCCCGACTGCATTGACCTGGTCTACGATCCGGTTCCACATTCTGTTTCTGGTGGCTAGTGGTGTGTGCTGGACCATGTTCCCATAGATTTGTGGGTACACCTTGATGATCTCGTCGACCATGACCGTCAGCTCCATGGGCGTGAACTTGGGCATTCTTTGTGGTGCCATGGTGTTTGTGGTGCTGGTGCGGTGTGTGTTGTGTAATGTGCAGGGGGTTTGTGGTGCCGGTGTTTGGTGGTGGTGGTGGTGGTGGTGGTGGTGTTTGGTGGTGGTGGTGGTGGTGGTGGTGGTTGTGATGTGTGCGTTTCTGTGGTGTGCTGCTGTCCTTGCTGTGTCACTGTGTCCTCTCCTCTCCTCTCTGGTTTGCAATGTAGCAAGGGGTTGTGGTCTGTGGGAGTGCTGCTTTTGTACTCACCTGTGTGGGTGTGTCCTCATGGTCTGTTGTTTTCAGGTGTGTTGTGTCTGGGGTTCTGGCCTTTGTATTTTTTGTTTGTCCGGGGGGTGTTTTCGGGATGTGTACTGTGCTTGTGTATTTGTGCGTGCCTTGCTGTGTGGACTTGTTGGCCATGTTGTGTGCTATTGGTTTTGTGTGCGGATGGTTTCTGTGCAGGTACGTTGGCGCCATGGCTTCTGCCGTGTCGATTCTCATCGGCGTTGTTTGCGCTGGCGGGCGGTATATTTGTGGTTTTTCCGCGCTCATGTCGGTGCGATCGTAATGTCACGTGCGGTGTGTCGGCCGTGAGGGCGGGCGGTTTTGTGTTGTCGTCTGTGTTTCCGTCCGTGGCGGGCGGTTTGACTCCGACTCGGACGTTGGCGGGCGGTATTTTGTGTGCTTTTTCCGCCGATGGCGGTTTTCGGTTTGTGAAATCGTAATGGCGTGGTCGGTGTTCAGGCGGTGTGTGCGGGCGGATTTTTGCCGCTTCCATGCCTGGCGGATTTATTTACGCCGGGTATCGTAATGGGCCCCTAAGTAACTACAGATTGAGAAACGTGTGGATGTTCCCTGTAGTTTTAATGACCACCTCTGGAGTGAAGCAATCTTTTTTGTGTCATCCCCTAAATTTAGCATGCGTAATCTCCAGCAGTATATTGGAATTTCTGACACGCCAAGTGTAATTAAATGGAGTTAAATATCACCAATAATGGTTGTGGCTTTCTTTGAAGAAGTTCAAATAAGTCATAAAATCGGACACCAAATGCTCTTGTATCCTATTCATCTTCGAAAGGTGTCCTTGCTCCCCTTGTTTTTGCTTCTTTAGGGATGTCGTATGATATTGCTCTTGTTTTCTGCATGTGCTTCATAGATGTCTTCTTAGGGGGCTTAGTTTTGGGGCTTCATCTGAGCCATAACTCCAAGAGCTGAATTTATGGTGTGCACATCAGTGTCGCTTTGCTCCTTGGATCCTCTACTAGCAAAATGGAGATGATTACTTATTAAGGAGCGGTGTGGTGCAGCGGCCAGAGCGGCTAATACCGGAGTGCGGGGCTCACCGTTCGATCCCGGCACAGGCGGCAGCTCTGCTCAGCATCATGTGACTCTGGGCAATAGCTCACTTAATCTCTCTGACTGCCCCCAAATGCCTGGATACCCTTATGGGAGATAAGTTCGAACTTTATAAATGTTGAATTTATTTATTAAATGCATGGGTCCTCATTTAAAGACTGGGGGCAGCCTACTAGTGCGCCCAGTCAGAAGACGCTATGGCTTCCAATCCCCTAGCAGAGGCCTGCCTGCCAGATTTAGGGAGACCCTGCTTTCTGGTGGAGACCTGTGCCCTCAGTGGAGTCACCAAAGCAGCAGGTCTGGCCGCTAGTCGAGCAGACACTTCAATAAAGGGACCCATTCAGCAAAATATTTTGGTTTACAAGAATAAACTCCTGAAATGGCAGAACAAAATGACAAAGGCCCGGATGTGCAGGAAACATTTTTCCTGTGGCCAGGACCCTTGTTAGATTTCCTTACCCAGAACCGCCATCTTGTATGGTGGTCCTGGATAGGAAAAATGAGTGACGCTTGTCCGCCCGAATTAAGTTGTGAGACCATCATTGTGATGATAGGCTCTTAGGTCAAAACTTTGCATAGGTGGAGTGATTTGAGACTCTGCTGTCAGACACCCTGCAGTTCCCCCACCTCCATAATGTTCTAGTGAACAGCAGGACTGAGGAAATGGTGCATCTGCTATTTTATGATCCATGCATGGTTCTGCAAAGCTCAACATGACCCCCATAGCAGCCTGAGACTCAGAGTTTCGATTAAACCTGAAACCACCAGAATACTAAGGCAACCATTTGTATTCACGTCTCAAATACACCATTGCGTTTGTTGGTATTGGGCATGGGGCCAATGCAGGCATATCAGTGCTTGAGAAGTCATGCGAAGAGAAAGGGATACTCAGTGATCTTCCTTCATTGTTCATCTTTTTCATTCATTTAAATGCAAAATTATTTTCAAAAATCAAGTCTTTTTCACGCTTTCTCCCATCAGACCATCCTATGAGTTTTATTGCGGCTGCCATGTTAATGCGTTCCGCACTGCTGTAAGCCGGAGGTCTGATTCTGCTGCAGATGAGATGGCACAGAGTAATATCCTGCAGGATTGATTATTTATGTGTATGCAGACAGGGGTGGGATGGAGGAGCAGTCCCTCCACATCCTGTTGAGAAGACTTCATAACAATAGCATTGCTTCGAAATGAAGACTTTCCTGCACCATTTACTCGCAATAATGGGATGAAGGGTCCATTCAAGCTTGAAATGAAATATTGAAAACTGTCACAAAACTTCCTGCTAGGCAGAACATCCAGAAACCCTTTTGCTAAACATGCTGGCCAGCCTATCTGCAGGGCTCAGACGGCAAAAAAGGCTCTGTGCCTCAGAAACACTCTTCTTGTAAAAACGAATCAATAAATGTGATATAGTTTCACAGATCAGGACAACACTTGCAATTTAATTTGTCTTGAATGAATCATTTTTATTGATTGCATGGGGAGCATGAATTCAGCCCTTGGGACACAGAATTAAATTGCTTACAGGGAAAAACAATAGCGAATGGCTGGAGTGCTTGGATTAATTGCAGGGCCCCTTAATTACTCAGGGCCGCATTCACGTCCAAAGGTGTTGCTGCAGACAGGGACCAACCATAGGCAAATTATTCTTGACCTTGAAAAATAGGACAGAAGCCCTATTCCATGCTGCAAGGGAACACAAGTGACCATAGACATGCGCAGATTGCACACTGGTACAAAACCAAGCCAAAGAAATGGAATGCGCCCAGCATAAACAACAAATGAGATTACTTTGAGTATTGACCTATCAGGATATTGTTTTTTTTTTAAATTGCTCCCTCCAAGCTGTTATATGTGTTCCAGTTAGTTTGACGTACATCATGCATATGTTTTCTATATCAATTATAACTGGGATTGATCCAGACGATGGCGCTTCTGTTGTGTTAATCTCAGTTTCATAAATACATTATTTATCTAGTGCATAAATTGAGTACAAAGTCAAACTGGCTGTCCACCCCAATCTACCAAGGGATGAGTTTGTGGGCTTCATACAGCTTGTATGTCACTTTTTAACGTCACATGGCGCACTCCTTTAATATTTCAGATAAAGCCGAAAGCTTTTGATATATATGAAGGGGAAATGAACGGAAGTAAAACGAATTAACACAATAAAATAAAGAAAAAAAAAAAAATATATATAGAACCAGGGGCCTCTGTGCAAGAGACAGTTCAAGAGACTTGTTCCAAGAATACTGGGGCATATTAGCAAGAACCTGCGTAAATTATCGCAAAGCTTGCTTACCGCACGTTTTTCTATCGCCGGCTATCGCTGGATATTACCGCGGAGATAACATGCTATTAGCAAGGTTTATCTCCAATGCGATAAAATATGCAGCGATAGCGGCGAAACCCAGCAATAACGCGAGAAATCCAGCGATAGAATCCCCGCGCTAATGCTGGGGACTTAACCTTACAATCCACCTCCCATTGACTATTATTGTTAAGTCATGTTTTTACCAGTTCTAAAAAACCAGCGCTAATCGCGGTTAGCGCGCGTTTTTTTATCGCTTCGCGGTTATTGCTAATAGGCGATAGCGATGTTAGCGACTGCTTTCAGTCGCTGTTAGGTTGGGAACGCCTCCTTTGCATGTCATTAGCGATAAATATCGCTGACATGCAAAGCGGCACCCAAACCAGTTGCTATCGCCTAAAAGCTGTCGCTAACACTTGTTAGCGACAGCTTGCTAATAGGGCGATAAAAAAATCGCCGCTTTGGCGGCAAAAAGTGCCGCTAAAACGGCGATAGAGCCCTTGATAATATGCCCCACTCTTTCTAAGAGAAATAGAAGCACACTGGGGAGACACGGGCAGGGCGGAGTAACACAGGGAAGTTGCTCATTGCCCTGGAAACATCCCAAAAGTGGAAGTTGCTTCCAACAGTTCCTAAAACAAGGTAGCGAATAACATCGATATTTTTAACCGAGGGCTCTGAGTGACATGAAATGAAAGTCCAATGGTACAATCTACATAAACAAGTCCCTGACTTTAAGGGGAAGATTCTTTCCCTAGAATTTACACATTTTACACAATTTGAGTCTCTGAAAGTAAATAGATTAATCCCATGAATGTTTCTTTCTGCAACAGTCCCCTATAGCTACCCATCCAGTTCCATGTTTCAATAGAAAGCCTGTTGTCATGCTTTTTTCTGCTCACTGTACAGACATGCATGCATATGCTTCAATGCGACAACATGATTATACATTCAATACAGCCAATTAGGCAGCACCAAATGGACACGAAGCCCCTCCCCTCTCATGGTCACCTGAACACAGGTTATAAAGTGATGGACAATGCCGGCACCAGATTTTCTGGACCTGGGTAGGCGCTTGAATTCCCTGGGAGAGGATGATATTAAATACTAGAATGGCATGACGAGATGATCAATGACTATTTTAACTAGTCCCTGCGGCATTTCTTTAACAGCACATGTTAGTGGATACTCTGACTTCAGTGGGAATACACTTGAAAAGGCATTGGTCTTATTAGAGACGCCTACAATTTTACTTTTTCCACCTCTACAGTTTTAACTATTAAATTGCTCTTACCATGGACCCATTCTTTCAAATTCCTGACAACGATTTGTAGAAAATGCAATTCTTAGTAGTTGTTTCTACTGCGCTTTTAAATGTCCAATTGGCCACTTTCTAAGGCATTGACACAGTCTGAGGTACGAATGAGAGCTGCACTTGCACTGACTGGCAGGAAATGGGGTGTTGGGTGAAAGTGAAAACAGTGGGAACGGTGGACTATGATTCAGAGAACACATTTTCAGGGGTTGATTTCATACTCTCATTTTCTAAATATGGCCACTAGTATCTTAAGATATACAAATCTCACCAGGCATTGATTTACTCAAGTATGAATTCAGTTCCATTGTGTATTCTGAGTAGCACTTCGTTTACCACTTCCTAGAGTTAGCCTTTACTGTTCATTATTGTTACAATCACATATTCAAGAAGTTAAATGGACTGCCAAGTTATCTGATTAAAATTAAATAGATCTAGGATATAAATTAAGACAAAATGAAAACAAAAGCATTGAAAACCTTGGGAGCACTTGGTACTACATCACCCTGTTTCAGGTCTGCCTCAAGTTAGCTGTTGACATTCCTCCTTAGTGTAAATACAGGTAAATGAGCTCTTAATCCTTCATTATTAAGGACTCATTCAGTGCAGCAGCTCCTAATCCCAGTTGCCATGTAACTAATTGCTGGCCGCTCACAAGTACCTCGTACAGCTCTTGTTTAAGAAGTTACTCTCACCGGGACCCTTCATGCCTTAAAATCCTGCCCCTGATTATCTCGCATCCTCTTGATTGTCAGCAGTCAGCCGATTAGGCAGCAGCGGATTGTACTGTAGTCCAAGGGGCAGGGTGACACGGTCAGGTGGGCTGCAACCGACCTGAGGGTGATACAATAAGTACCGCTGGTCTAAGGCAGGTCAACGCTTATCAAGTTTGTGTTTGTTAGCTGGAGTTTCTGGCCTCTGAATGGGCTTAGGGAAGGTTCTTCACTGCATTGAGCAGCACTGCCAGTAACTGTCCAATCAATTAATCAGGGTTGGTAAAGCGCAACTACTCACCTGTGAGGGTCTCAAGGCGCTGGACGGTCTCAAGGCGCTTCATGATGAAAGAATATCAAGCACAGCAGATACTTCCGATGCGTTTTGGGTTCATATTTGCAGTTGGGTTTCCCTATCACACATTTATTGATTCCTCAACTAGGTTTTCTCATTGGTTTTACAAAACTTGCAATCAAAGGTCTTATTCCTTCTCCAGGGTTGCTACAAGCTCTACCATGAGTTTGGTCACTAGGGCTGACGTTGTCACACAAATGGCTTTTTTCCTGCTATGTAATTTTGTTTCCAGTTCTTTTTTTCTGACTGTGTCTAAGTTAGTATGTAATTTTCTTTTTGCTCACGCCTTTTAACTAGTGTGGCTGTTTTTCTGTTCATTGCCCTCTGGATGGTGGTCTGGAAAAAGACTGAAAAAACGAATTGGGTGAAAGAATAAGGGGAGATCATTGAAAGAGGAGGGTCTTCAAGTTGCTCATACAGGAGACATGATCGTTAAATGTCACTCGTAGGGCACAGTTTGATGCCAAGGAGATTATTTTTGCTGCAGTGTCATCAAAGAGCTCTATCACGCTCATCTTGTCACTCACTAGAATGCATAGAAATGGATTTGTTGACAAAGCAAACTTTAAATGCAGCTCATAACCTCCCTAAACTGCCTCGAGGTCATCCCATGCCTGAATTAACACCCTCATCAGATTTCTCTTTCAAGCCTGTACTTGCTGAAGAAATTACTGGGATTTTCACTGACGGCCGTGCTTTTGGCCCCCTGCTGGATGGAGTCAGAGTTTGTTGGGATATTTTGAAGTGCTATGTCAAAGCTGAGTATCTCTTTCCCCTTGATTTAGCTTGGGTAGTGTGTTGCCCTCTTTTTGTCTTCTCTCATGTTCTCAGCATACATGATGGAGGCATCTTTCCCCATATCCTCCTCCTTTGTTGTCCTTGGATGTTCAGATAACTCTATCACGTGCTTTGCATTTATTCTGCTCCAATAGCATGTATTTATTAAATATAAAGCCATGGTCATGTTCATTATATAGTGTGACGCTTTGATACAGGTTGATAGTACAGCCATGACTCATATATTATATATTCAATAGATTGATTTATAAAGTATAGTAGATTTGGGCAAATAGCAGATGAAATTCCGGTTTCATTTTCACATCATACATTACAAGGCTTGCTTTTCTCATAAAATATTGAAACATCGTATATAAGTTAAATGCGCAGGCATTCAACATTTTTGGAAAGCATCCAGGTCTCAATAGTCTACTTGAAGGTCATACACTGCCACGGGCTAGTGGTGTCATTTTCACAGGCAAAGCATGACAATTCAAAGTGAGGGACTGGCTCTCTAGCAGACTGAGAAACATGGAATATCTGTGAGTGAAAGGTATGTGTGTAAAAAGGCCATCTGGGATGCTGTCATAGACATTAGATAGAAGCTAGAAAAGGAAGGATCCTGCTATTGAATGATCTATTTTCATGATCACCATCTAATATATTGCCATTTTATTCTCATAATTACATGTATCACATTTTTCTTTTAACCATTATTATAATTTCTGCAATAACGCTAATTCACATTATCTGGTTTTTTTTATCTTAAGGGGAACAGGGTTCTAGAATTCACTAAATAATACATGTTATCCTGGAAGTCTCTAACAGGAAGGATCGTGACCTTCTACACATCCAGGTAAGTTGTTGGAGAAATGCAAGCCACAGCCTGTCTTTCCTGCTCATGCTAGTAATTTGGTTCATACTTGCCAGGGGCCTGTGAAAGTGTATCTGGCCTTCCTTTATGGAAAATAACTACAGTTACTCTCAGAAACACTGACTTCTTTGCAATATTTGTTTGCCATTGTTCTCCACCATACCTTCCCCACTAGAATGTGAAACACTTTTTCACATTTGGGACAGTTTTCACTTAAGCATTCATATTTTTTCCACATGTGGTTTCCAAGTCAAATCTTTTTTAATTTTTCCCCTGATTATGGGAATTGTAAAGGTATGCACAGGGTTTGTGAGTTACCATGGAGGCCCCTGAGAAAGAAGTTTAAATATGGTAAACATGTTGTGCTTTTTGTTTTAATAATGGGGAAACGTTTCTGTGATAAAAGCGTGTTTTCAAAAAACGTCATCATTTAAAGATTTGCTGTGTAATGATCACCAACTTTCTAGTTTTTGGAAATAGGCAAAGATTAAACAGAAATGTTGTCTCCATTGTTTTAGCACTTTTGAAAGTGTTGACCTACATGTCATCATTTTGCGTTTTCCACCTGCCTGTAATTAGTGAGCAAAACAAGTGAAAGAAAACCCCACAGCTGAACCATGAAAGCTTTAATTTTACGAAAAGTAAACAAAATTCAGTCTGGGGTTGTTTGTGTTAATGAATTCTCCAAAGAAACTAATCGATGAACAAAGTAGTGTATTCTGTATCAACCATGTATACTTTATGACGAACAGTGAAAAAACACTGTGAATGAGGGGTAGCTGTGCAATTTTGATATTTGTTAAAAAACAAAAACTCAGCACAGGGACAGGGGTAGGTTGTAGCTCTCTGAAGTCTACAGTACACATAATTCCAGTTGATTTTGAGGTTATTTTTATTAAAATGAATGTTTTTGGGACATTTAAAAAAGTAAAAAATGTAGACCTATTCAACATATAGCAGCAAATTTCCAAATATCCTGCATTACCACACGGCCCGCAATAAAACGTTATCATACATCTGTGGATGGACCTATCACACTTAACAGGAATGACAATAGCCTTAACCACGCGAGTTCAGATTGACACTACATTGAAACAAGGTCACAGTTTTGATCCATTTTTATTTGGTACGTTAAGGACACCCATATAGATGAGGGACCATTTTTACCTAAGCAAGCATGGAAACACATTGGGGGGTGAAACATTAGCTGTTATCTGGATGTTCTGGAATTTTCTGTCAAATAACTTTGAGGGAATTTACTTAGTCATTTGCAGGGCATTCTGTATGGGAAACCGTGCTGGAATCCATGCAACCCACACCACCGTAAATTCCCCTGAATCTCTGGCTTTTAAAAACTCCCACGGTTTATAGTATTCCATGGGTACTGAAAGACCCTGGGCCCAAATACGGCATCTATTTTTGTGGAGCTTGAGAGGAAGTTGAGTAAACTTTGCAATCTGTCTCGCCTTTGGGTAGCAGAAAGACCGTCTCTGTCTTTGGATTGGGTTGTGACCTACAGCCAGAGTCATCAGGCACCCCACAACATTTGTTTAAAAAAAACCTAAAGTGTATGGTATGCTTTAATCTATCCTCCCCTTCGCAGACAGATAACCTATACCTCCCAATCTATCCCCAATGCCATGAAGAGCTCAGATCACATCGCATTCATTGTTCTTCCCCAGCCCGGGTACTTGCCAATGACTACGCCACACACGGAGCTTAGTATTACACGTCTTTATTCATCTGCGTGTACCTGTGAACACAACATTCTAAACCAGCCTCCATTACAATCTGCTCTAACAGTTACGGCACAGTTCTGCAGAGTCTATCAGGAGCCAAAAGGGTTCCATCATTTCTAACTCGCAAGACAGTACACCTAGTATCTAGTAGGTTTTCTGTTACCTTGGGGCATTCAGATTCTGGATAATTCCTCTAATCTGCTTTCCCAGGAAGGCAAAAAGACTATCTGTGCCTGGCAGTAGGGTGTGCAGTTCCCTGCCACAGCAGGCCAGCCCTCTCACTCACATCTCATTCTCTCTTTTTTTCAGCTCTCCCTTGTGTACACCTTCTGCCCGCTCCAGATTGCAGATTGTGGTAACCAAGGGTGGGTCAGCCTTCCACCTCGCGCCTTTTTCCATGCTTATTTCCAGAGTGTCTAATGGGCTTTTTGCCTCCTAAGGGGCAGAAAGTTTGTTTGGCACTACATTCCAATTTTATACTAAGGTCGCAGAGTCTAGTGGGCTTTCAGGCCCTTTGGATGGGAAAATGTTTGATACAATCCCTCAGTGTACCCCTCTCAAAGGGCAGAAAGACTGACATGGGAGGAGCTATGCCCTTTGCCATGGGCATCACCCAGTCCACTTTCACTTTCATTGTGATGAAATCTGTGCTAATCACATTTATTGTCATTCACAAGGGAAAAAAAAGCTTCAAGCTGCAGGGAAGCTCTTCCCCAGGAGCTTTAGCTAGAGGCCTCTTGAGGAAAACTCTCTGAAGCAAGCAAGTTTCCCAGTACGAGCTGCTAGAATAAGATGATCTTGTCTGCAGCAGAATTTTGGTCATCACGCAGAGGAGATCAAGAGATTAATTCCTCGGCTGACAGTGTGCTATTGTCATAGATGTAAAGAGGCAAAGATTCATCTATTCAGTAGCCAACTATTTCCAATAAGATTTAGTTAAAAGAAAGATTGCTGCCTCCTCAAACCAGCGACTGGGCTATGCAGCTGTCATTTTTCTTCCGGTGCAAAGCTCTCATGCGACCATCATTGTCAATTTGAGAGATTCCTGCCAGAAAACCTGACCAGAAACTGGAGCACAGCATATACCCCAGTAAACGCAGAACATCATAAGAAATAGAAAAAGCAAAACAATGAACTCTGACAGACTATGGGCTTCATTTTAAGTTTCCTGAGCAGCCCACCATATTTAGAGATCTCTGCTGCCATGGCAGCTCCTCTGAAGGCACAAACAGTTTGTTGAGCTGCTGCTGTGTTTTATGTGGCTGCTCAGCAAATGTTTTTGTTATACAAAAACATATGCCCAAAGCAGACAAATCTGACACCTGGAGAATGTTCCCCATGGGTGTGAGGGTTATTTTCCTTTTTAATTTATACTTTCAGACCACCAGGCTTTTCCTTATGTTCCTGAAAAGAAAGACAAATACATCAGACCATCTGCTCTAAATAGGGCAGGCGGTCTGATAATCTTACACTGATGGCCCCAAATCTGTCACACTGTCAGTGTAAGGCTTCCATGCAACTCTAAATAGACTGGACGCACCATCAGTTTGGAGGATAGGATACTACTTCATGTTTGTAGTGGAGTACCCTGTGTGCCAAAATCTAAATCAGGCTCTTATATCAGCACACACTATGTAGCTTTTGAAGGGAAATAGTCTGCCAGCTCCAAGAAATAGTTACAGAGCATTAAAATTCTGATGCACCAAGCCTGCCAGAAGCTTTTGTTGGGCTCAGGTCAAAAGCTATGACCCTGAATACAAGTTAGGGTATTTCACCTAGAGGTAACTTTGGTGAACTTCCACTTGTTGGAATTATAAGTCTCTCCAGGCCTGATAATTCTGGACCAAAGACATTGGGACTTGCTCTACTGCTGCAGGGGCAATGTCTGTGAGCAGCATGACATTCTAAACAGTGCTAGAGTATTGGGGATACAATGCTTCCCTCCAGAAAGGCCCTAGCCTGCCATGCACCACTGAGGCCCAGCCCCAAACCCTGAGGCTCATTTGCAGCAATATAGGAAATGTGAATAGAAGTGTAGTAGCCCCCATTATACTGTACACCAAGTATCTAGTAGGTTTTCTGTTACCTTGGGGCGGTCAGATTCTGGATAATTCCTCTAATCTGCTTTCCCAGGAAGGCACAACGACTATCTGTGCCTGGCAGTAGTGTGTGCAGTTCCCTGCCACAGCAGGCAAGCCCTCTCACTCACATCTCATTCTCTCTCTTTTTCCAGCTCTCCCTTGTGTACACCTTCTGCCCTCTCCAGATTGCAGAGTGTGGTAACCAAGGATGGGTCAGCCTTCCACCGCGCACCTTTTCCCATGCTTATTTCCAGAGTGTCTAATGGGCTTTTTGCCTCCTAAGGGGCAGAAAGTTTGTTTGGCACTACATTCCAATTTGATAATAAGGTCCCAGAGTCTAGTGGGCTTTCAGGCCCTTTGGATGGGAATATTATTGATACAATCCCCCAGTGTCCCCCTCTCAAAGGGCAGAAAGACTGACATGGGAGGAGCTATGCCCTTTGCCATGGGCATCACCCAGTCCACTTTCACTTTCATTGTGATGAAATCTGTGCTAATCACATTTATTGTCATTCACAAGGGAAAAAAAAGCTTCAAGCTGCAGGGAAGCTCTTCCCCAGGAGCTTTAGCTAGAGGCCTCTTGAGGAAAACTCGCTGAAGCAAGCAAGGAAAATAGCACTTAACTTAGGAGCAAACAGAAGAAAATATTTCAACTATGTTAAGCCAAAAACGGACTTCATCTAAGACAGACAATTCAGAATCACTTTAGCTCTTAGTGCGCATATGTATTGGAGAAACAATATTTTATGTTGATAAAACATTCAAATATAGAAAGTACCTTTTTAGCATTCAGGTGTGGTGAATTCTGAAATTTTCAGATGTTTTTTTAATTTTCATTGTGTATGAATGTACTGTTGTGCTCCGGTGAACAATGAGACTGCTCGCCGGCTTGCAATCCTGCTATGCGTAAACAGGCACAAAGGTGTGAGCTACTTACCTCTGGTCAGACTGCTGAGTTGCCTCAGCCTCAGGCCAAGCTCTTCAGATGCAGCTGCTCCTTCTAGCAAAAGGGAGCAAGTAGTTTTGGGAATCCTTCCTATAGGAATCACTTCCTTAGGTCAAGTGAAGTCAATTCCTGTCCCAATTAAAGATGGATGATCTCAACGTTTCCTTTGGATGAGACCATTCCAACATCACACAAAAGGGCCAATTTGACGACACACATCACGTTGCAACACAGTTAGAGTTCTTCAACAGTTTCATGATCTTAGAAACTCTTCTAGTTTTCTCTCTGTTTCTCTCTCTGATCTAATCCCTTTCTCATCATTCCTTGGACCCTTCTTCTGTTAGCGATTCTCTTCTACTCTTGGGAGGTTTTTTATACCATTAGGCATTTCTTCCAAGAAATTTAATTTTTTTCAACCAACCAATGTCATTCTATTGAGTGAGTGAACCATAGCTACTAGTAGGAGTCGCCCTTACCTCGGGTAAGCCAGAAACAAGCCCCAGAAAAGTCTCTCTCATCCAGGTCTCGACTTGTGCAAGAATTTGTAAATATATTATGCATCTGGTTAGTCTGTGAGATCAATAGCAGTATTTTTACCCAACTGCTTCACAAATATTTGAAGTGAGATGTAGACTGTAGACTGTAAAAAACAAACAATGGTGTAATTTTGTGCATAAGGAAAACAGCACATAATCTAACACCTTACCTCAGGGACCTTTTTTCCTTTTAGAATGCATTCTTGTGTAGGCAACGTATTCCGCATTTCTCATTGAGGCACTTACATTGTTTCTGGAAACCACTGGGGGCGGGGGTGAAAGATCAATTTGTCAATTGTGATTCAAATGGTGGCTGAAACGCGTCATGAGTGGCCTGAGTGTGTGAGCCAAGACCTGCGCCTAGAAGCAGGGGCTGTGACAAATAATCAGCTACAGTAGTTCAGGAGAGACACTTAGTCTACTTTATTAATCCTTCATTATCATGTATCAATTACTCAATGTCTACACGTCCAGAATATGACAATGGCATTTATTTGGGCCTTTGTAGATCATTGTTACCAGCTGCTGTTGAAACTGAAGATATATGACTACATCTCTCCTACTGAGAGATCTACTTGCTTCCTGTGAAGAAGTACATATACTTTACACCAGACACCATCGTTAAGAGAGCATTTTATGGTTGCAGCCACATCTCTCTATAGAGGAAATTTGTGATACTTTATTTTTATAGGGCTCGGCATTCTTCTTTCAATTCCTTATTGAATCTTCCTCAATATTGACTCTACCATAGTGGTGGCTGGGCCTCTTGATGCCACTTTGGAACTGTAGCAGGAACTTTTCCGACCATCAACTTTTTAGATCTGGCTTGATAGGGCATCATTCTGAAAGAACTGTTGTTTCCAATTTTTGAAATGTACATCGGGTGAGCTTTGGCTTCACCCAGAGTCATACTTATCTGTCCACACATGCTATTGACTGTTTACTGTATCTTTCTGTCTTCTATGTAGGCCTTGCATTGCAATGCTGGATGAACTACTTTACATCTGAAAAGTATACTTAGCCATCACACATTAAATTATTTGTGTCATACATTGATCGTACACTAAAGGCAGTCTATCTATGTTTTGTTTTTCACTTACAATTAACCATAGGAACACCTATTTCCGGTTGGTGAGCGGTCTAGCTATTCCGCCACCACGCTATTTAAACTGCATGGAACGGACGCGCAGCGGCCGCGCGCCGGCGTCGCGCCGTCCGCGCCTGGACCGTGCCGAGGGCCACAAACCCTGGTCCATTTAAACCAGATGCTCTACAATACACAAGCAAAGAGATCCATAAACTAAACAAGCTAGATTCTAACCCAGGCTGCACTAGATGTATCCTGGACAATGGATTTTGGCCCTATCAGTTCACATGCTCTTGTGGTTTCGCGCTCTCTGATCAATATATGATGAAAATAGGCTAGGCAGCTAGCACGAAGCCAAAATTCAAACAGACACATACTCACAGATGGACAGAGGTACACTGTGGTCTAATTAATGTAAGGTCACTTGCTAAGCATAAAGTTGAAATCGCAGATACCATCCTGCAATATAATTTGGATGTGTTATTCCTCACAGAAACATGGGCAGACCCAGCGTCTGATCCTGACTTTGTGATCGCAGTCCCACAGGGCTTTGTCTCATCTAGACTTGACAGACCCATTAAGAGAGGGGGCGGGCTTGCGGTTATTTACCGTGAACATCTGAGAGCTACGTTCTCCCCAGCGCACAATCCTCATTACGAAGGGTTGAACTTCTCGATAGAATCAAACCCAAAAAATACCTTTAAGGGCACTCTAGTTTACCGCCCTCCTGGGTCTAGAACAAATTTCATCACTAACTTAGACTCACTTTTAGAACCTTACCTCTCTACAAAGAGGTCTACGATCTTGGGTGACTTTAACATACACCTTGAGGTGCTGTCAGATAAAGACACAGCCATGTTCACCGAAACTCTAGGCACATTGGGACTAATACAGTTGGTACATAAACCCACGCATCAGGCAGGGCACACCCTTGACGGTATTTTCTCCTCGGTACCAGGGATGATAGTGAAAGATATACATCCACTCGTCTGGTCAGACCATTCCTTAATCATATTTGATTATCCTTCCCAAACAACACCAGAAGCCAGGGCTGCTAAAGCACAGGAAAAAACCTACAAAGCATGGAATAAGATAGATATTAACATGCTCGAACTCCAACTGGAACAGACACGACCGACCTTGAGCACGCAGGTGGATCAGGCTGTTGAGGAATACATAGATTGGCTTAATAATGCCTTTACAGCGACAGTGCCGATCTGTAAAAACACTGGGAATCGTAATCAACCCTCAGCCCCCTGGTTTACGGAAGCTCTGTGACAAGAGAAACAAAAATGTCGCAGACTGGAAAGGCGCTGGAGGATGAATTATGAGGCAGAAGAAAAAAATAGTTACAAACACGCACTAACCAACTATAAAACCTTACTAGCTACTGAAAATAGGATCTTCTTTACCCAACAGATAGAACATTCTAAAAATTCAGCAAAAGAGCTATTTTTGGTGGTAAAGAAGCTCACGACCATACCTAATAGATCAACATCAGGGAGCAGTCAATCCTTATGTGATGACATTGCTAGTGCATTTAGGAATAAAGTCAACAACATATATAAGATTTTCTCTGTCACCCCCAATAAGCCAGTTGAAGTGCCCCCTATCATTGAGACTCAAAAGAACGGGCTTTTGTCTTTCCCTCAAGTATCTAGTGAGCTGGTGGGAAAACTTATTCAGGAAATTAAATCAGGATCCCCATTGGATCCCTGCCCCCTGCAGTTCTAAAAAATATAGCAGGGGAGGTAAGTCCAATATTAACAAACATATTTAATAATATGTTCTCATCAGGCACTTTCCCAGCGGTTTGGAAAGATGCAGCCATTCTTCCTCTATTAAAAAAAGCAAATCTAGATACATCTATAACTAGCAATTATCGCCCGATTGCCAGGCTGCCCTACCCCGCAAAAATGGTGGAGAAAATAATGAACACCCAACTTACACAATTCATTCAAGAAAATGGACTACTTGACCCCTCGCAGTTTGGTTTCCGTCCAGCGTATAGCACGGAGACAGCTCTTATCAAGGCCAACGAGGAGATCAGAGCAGTAATGGATAAGGGCGATGCCGCTGTGCTGATTCTCCTCGACTTGTCAGCGGCCTTTGATACCGTGCACCATGATACACTGCTTCAACGTCTTGAACACATAGGGGTCAAGGACCATGCTCTTTCCTTGATATCATCGTTCTTGAAGAATAGAAAACAGACAGTGTCCTTAGATCAGTTTCAGGCAACTCCATACGTACTGCCATGCGGGGTCCCTCAGGGCTCTACCCTAAGCCCATCCTTGTTTAATGTTTACGTATCAGAACTAGCCCCGTTAATACAACAGTTTGGTTTCAATTTGACATCATACGCTGACGACACTCAGATTGTGGTCGCGGCATACAAAAACACATTATACCCTGCAATACAGTTTCAAAAATACATGAGGGAAATCAGCTACTGGATGGGAAGACATTGTCTAAAGTTGAACTCGGATAAAACCGAAGTGGTGATCTTTGGTAATCTTCAACTGAAATGGGATGGATTATGGTGGCCGGCCGAAATTGGACAGCTCCCAAATCCAGTAGAGAAGGCCAAAAATCTTGGGGTGCTGATAGACAGCAAACTCACCTACTCCCAACAAACCAACGCCACAGTTTCAGCCTCATTCTATCTGATAAGGAAACTTAAGAAGGTAATGCCTTACATTCCCAAAGATCTCAGGAAAACAGTTATAACAACTTTGGTGCTGTCAAAATTAGATTATTGTAATGGCCTATACCTCGGGCTACAGAAACAACATCTGAAAAAACTTCAGATGGTGCAGAATGCTGCAGCCAGGCTTTTACTGAACATACCTAAGTACCAATCAATCAAAGAGGAGATCCAGAAGCTCCACTGGTTGCCTGTGGCGCAACGTATTAAGTTTAAGGCACTCTGCCTTGCCTATAAAGCAGTGAATAAGATAGGACCGGTACCTTTGAAAAACCTCTTCTCATGGTACCACCCAGGCAGACAGTTAAGATCTAACAATGCCAGATTATTGTTGGTACCAAGGATCCGAACTGCGAGTTGGGGAGGCCGTAGTATTGGCTACTGCACGGCCAAGCTATGGAATACACTCCCTGCACACATGAGAGAGGCCAACTCTCTCCTCTCCTTCAGAAAAGAATTGAAAACCTGGTTATTTCTAAACTAATCTCCACCTCTCCTACCTTCTCAGGGTTTATGTTCCAGTTCAGCGCCAAGACACCCCAGGGTATTCGCGCGCTTTAGAAATCATACTAACATTAACATTATACGTTGGCTATATAAATAGCGTTCCAAACTTCGTTGCCACCATTCCCGCTGTAAAACCAGTAACCCACTTGTTTTTGTTCACTGTGATTTATAAATAAAGGTTAATAAAAAAATGCAAGATGCACCAGGTTGGGAGGATGGGGTAATTTTATCTTTGAGTCCAGGCTGCCAGCTCTTTCCAGCATCCATCGTTCAGCTAGGAGTCTGCCTGCATGTATGTGCTACAGCAAGCCTAATCGAGAGGTATGGAGAGGGTGAATTTGTGGATCTTGGACCTTAGACAATAAATTTCTATATTCTGAGTAACACACAAGTACACCATGACAGAAGGTGGTTCCAGGGGTTTGCCTCTGGAAAATGTAAAGGAGAAAAAAAAATTGACTACCCTACAACTCACACCACAAAATCTTTGAGATCTTTGACAACCCGCTAAGAATCTTGGGGTTTGGTTTGAGGAGAACCTTACGTTCTCGACCCAGATCAAGATGTTAACTGGGAACTGTTTTGGGTTGCTTAAAACCCTCAGTAAATTTCTCCCACTCCTTCCTAGGGCCTCTAAAGAAACGGTCACCCGAGCCCTTATTTTATCGAGGTTAGATTATGCCAATGCTTTGTATGTTGGCATTCCGGGCTATCTGCTTAATAGACTACAGGTGGTTCAGAATGCGGCGGCCAGGCTTCTCCTCAACATCCCCATTAGAAGCAGCATGAGACAACATCTGCGCGCGGTCCACTAGCTGCCTGTAACAGAACGGGTTAAATTTAAATCCTTAGTCATAGCACATCGGGCCCTTCATGCCTCAGGTCCATCCTACTTACTAAAGCGCTTTTCTTTCTATACTCCTTCGAGACAACTGCGCTCTGCCTCACAACTCTTGGCTTGTGTCCCCCGTTTCCGATTGCAAAGGATGGGTGGCAGCTCCCTTGCCGTGAAAGCTGCTCTTGCATGGAACTCGCTGCCTGTTGCTCTCCGTAGCATTCAGGACCCCTTTCTTTTCAAAAAGAACCTGAAAACATTTCTCTTTATTTAAACTGGCTCTCCTCACTCCTCAAGGCTCACGCCGGGACACTCCTTGGAGTATCTGCGCGTTACAAATAACATAACATAACATATGTTGGTTTCCTGGTTTCTCTATGACTTCTCCTCTGTCTTGCTGGTGCATTTGTGTGCGGCCTCTGCATGTCCGAACCCCATGTGTTTCTCACTACTTGTTCAGACACTGGCTTACCAGAAGGAGAATGATCTTGCATTTTGTTAAGGACAACCACCCTGCTCTTGTTCCAAATGTGACCATATTGTGTCTTGATAGCATTCCTGAAACATTTAGTCACTTCTAATCTCCTAGTAAATTTGGACAAATAGCGCGACCCTTAGGTGCTCTTGCTTTCACAAAATCTCCCACCTTGACCTCCACATTCATCACCTTCTTATTTGTGTCAAAGATTTCCTTTCTCTTCTTTTGAGCAACAATCTCCCTCTCTCTCCGTTCTCCTAGTGCATTATCCACACAGCCCCTGTTCCAATACATCCAACCAGGGCATATTTTAGTTGAAGAAGATCTTCCTTTGAACAATTTGAATGGGGATTTGCCAGTAGAGGTGTGCGAGGACAAACGATAACCAGATAACCTGTTAGACAACTCCTTCTTCCAATCCACACCATTCACTCTTGCCAACTGTATTCCTTCCTTTTACTGTTTTGACAACTCTCTCTATGGCACCATTGGTCTCAGGGTGCTAGAAGGGTGATTTCTTGTGCTCAATTCCACACTCTTTCAGAAAGATTCAGTCTCTTGGGACCAAAACTGTACCCCATTGTCTGTAAGTATCATGGAAAACGTTCATGTTTAAAAATTTTCTCTAGAAACGTAATCACTGCTGAGGAAGAGATATCATGCACACACAGTACTTCAATCCATCTAGAATATAGATCCTCAATACGAATACATAGGGAGTGGCATGTTCACCTCTTACTGGTCCCAAAATATCCATGGCTACTTCCTCCCAGGGGTATTTTGGTAATGTTCTGCAAACCATGGGCATTTGATTTGTCTTCAAACCTTTATCAGAGGCCACACACTCTATGAAGTCTCTTATCATGCACTCCGTATCATGATCAAGCGCCAACCACCAAAAATCTCTTTGGAGCCTCCCTTTGGTCTTGACAATACCCATGTGACCTTCATGAGCTAGTTGTAATGCCTTCTGTCTCAGTTTCTTCGCTGGTACTAACCTTGCCCCTCTCAACAAGAACCCTCTGTCGACTGCAAGTGCATTCAACATCTTCCCCCATTTTCCTTTGTATTCTCCTAATCCAGCTGTGTTTGGTTTTTTTGAGCTTATCACCCATATCACCTGTTTCATTTCTTCATCAGACTGAAGTTCCAGCAACCATTCATCTTCACTTATTGTGCCATTGGTGACCTCACACACGCTCACCACCTCTTCTTCGTCCATACCTTCTTTTCCCCCCAAGACCGTCTCCATCATATTCACTAATCTAGACAACCAATCTGCAGAGAAGTTGCTTTCAACGGGAACATACTGTACATCAACACAAAAATCTTGTAAATTCACACACAATCCATCTCCTAAATCGTGAGGAGAATGAATCAAGCCCCTTCCTGGTAAATACTTCTACTAGTGGCTTATGATCCATCTGAACAGTGAATTTGAATCCCCACAAAAACTGTTTGAATCTATTGATGGACGAATGTACTGCAAGAGATTCCCTCTCAATGATGGAATAATTACATTCCGCATCACTCAAAGTCTTTGAGACACAGGCAATCAAATTCTCCTTACCATCTTTGGTTTGAATGAGTAGAGCCCCCAAACCTTTGGCACTGGCATCACACACCACTTTGGTGTCACTCTCAGGATCATAAACCTGAAGAGATGGTGCATGATTCAAATCTTGTTTAACCATCACAAACTCTTCTTTGCACAAAGTATCCCACACAAACTCTGTCCTTTTTTTTAAGTAACTTCCTCATGTTGAACGTTTTGCTGACAGTCTTTGATGAATCTGCTATAATATTACACCATGCCAAGAAATGAGAACAATTCTTCTTTTGACTTTGGTTCTTCAAGAGAATTAATTGTGTCTACCAGTTCCGCACATGGTTTGATTCCTGCTCTTGCAATCTTATATCCCAGATAACCAACTTCAGCAACACCAAACTTGCACTTTTCAGCCTTGAGTGTAAGTCCTGAATGTTGCAATTTGTTAAGCACTCTCCTCACCTGATGATCATGTTCAGAATTAGTGGCTCCAAATATAAGAATGTCATCCTGATAACACTTTACTCCAGGTAAGCCTTTCAAGATTCCAACCATGATCCTTTGGAAAACCGCAGCTGCAGAGATTAAACCAAACAGCATCCTCTTAAAATGATGAACCCCAAATGGCATTATAAATGCTGGGAAATCTTGAGAGTTTTAATCAAATTCTATTTGATGATAGGCTGACAATAAGTCAAGGGTTATGAAAATTTTAGCCCCAGCTAATGTTGTAACCATTTCTTTGATGTTAGGTAACGGAAACTTGTCCACTATCACTTCCTTGTTGAGAGCTCACAAATCCACACTCAGACGAATGTCTCCATTTCCTTTGCGTGCCACTACTATGGGAGCCAACCATTCAGTCGCCTCGACCGGTTCAATTACACCACACTCACAAACTTTCTAATTCGTCTGCTACTGCGGATTATATGTATTTGGGAATTCTTCTGACTTTGGCAACCGAAGGTTTTGCATTCATCCTTAATCTGATTTTGAGTTTTTACCCCTGTAATCTGCCTAGTTTATTCTCAAACAAATCTTCAAATTCCTTCACAGACTTGTTCTGTTCAATATTGACTTCATCCACCTGAACCTGAGGACTTTTGTTGGGATGCAGACTCACCCCTAATTCTCTCTGGTAAGCTCACCCCAATAGGACATCACCCTGACATGAAACGCAAATTTTGCCAGAAGTGGTCTTCTCACTTTTGCCTATGACAGCTACGAAATATCCCAACATTTCAATATTAATTTCTCCATAACCTTTAGGCTGTATATCCATCGACTCCAGTTTCCTTACTTCCACAAGCATCCCTTTGAATGTCTGTTTTGAAATGATGGTAATATGTGAGCATGAATCAAATTGCATTGAAACTTGTTTACCATCAATATTTAATATCTCAGAGGGAAACAACTTATTTGCTTCTCCTATCTGTAGCACTACCTCTTGACATGTTTCTTGACTCCTATTCCTCCAACATTTCTATTCTTATTCCTACAGCATCTACTAAAATTCCCTCTGATTCCACAGGAATTGCACACCTGTGACCATGCTGGACAAGATTTATCATTGGCTTTATGATCCTCAAGTCCACACCTGTAGCATGTGCCCTTAAAACTTGGTTCTAACTTCTTCTGTACCTTAATTTCTGGTTCCACTTTTCTAATGACTGGTTTTTGTGCCTTCACTTCGCACACCTCCGTCACCTCTTCTTTATTGGTAACTTTTGAAACCTTATCAGCTTTGAGTTCTCCCACACACTTCAACATGTGTTCTACTCATTTGGCAACTATCAGCACTTCCTCAAGCGGAGGTTCATCCTTTATCCATAACTCTTCACGTACCTTGTCACTGTTGCACCGCAATACAAATTGGCCCCTAATCCTTTCCTCAATTGCACCCCCAAATTTACAATTTGAGGCTAATTTCCTTCAACTCGTGACAAACTCTTCTACTGACTCGTTTTGACCTTGCCCTCTCAACCCAAAAGGATACCTCTCCAGAATTGTACTAACCCGTGGTAGACCGTGACGATCAAATATGGCTATAGGTATTTCAAACTCATTAAGGTTGCATGCTTCAGCATGAGGGAGTGCTGGTAGATCATCCAACATATCTTGTTCCTCTGCACCCAAACAATGCAATAACAGACCATGCTTCCTCTCCACGCTCAGACTCGTACCACACACATGTGCAAAATTGCATAAAACCTTTTTCCATTTAGCCCATCTAATCACTGGTTCCCCAGAGGAAGATAAAAAAAATGGAGGAGCTGTAACATTTTGCATAATGTCTGACTTTCTTTTAAGTACAGCCTCTTAACAACACACACTGTAGACGGAGAGGTTGTGTGTATCACTGACGACACTTGATAATAACTGAAGAATGGTGAGCTTGTTGATGCTAAATGAAAATACTATGTGAAAAAACGTATATATATGTATGGTTGAAAAAAACAATATTACACCAATTTCACATGGTAACACCGAAACCTTTAAACTGATGTTCATGTCATCATTAACATGCATCCAAGAGTTACCAATCCAATATGGCCACTGCACTTCCATCTATGGATTCCTCTTGAAGCGTTGCTAGCCCAAAAATGATGAACAGGTGAGGAACACGACCCAACTTAAAATGTCTGCTCAAAATATTAGCCAATCAGGACTGTCGTGCTCTACACACATTACTCACTTCCCTTCCTGGTGAGAATGGCGAGAACGCTAAGACTGGGAAGCTAGAGGGTGAAAAGGACATTCGTCCGCGCCAGGGAGTTAAAGGACGAAGAGGACACTCCCATGTGTTCCTAACCTCGCATGCCGTCTGAACCCAGTAGTCTGTACCACGCGCACCAGCCACAGCAGATTTACGAGAGGATATGCAGCTTCCAGATCACGCGCCAGAGAGCCTTGCGGCAAAGTAGTCAGCCCTCACTTCCAAGTGCCAGAAGCACTACTGAGGCATTATGCGTGGCAAAGTTATGAATAGCTACTACCAAAACAACGCTCTAGGGGTACTCACGCTTCGGACCTTTGACGTGATATCCTCACAAAGTCAATTCTCATTCCACACCGACCTGGAAGAAGATCCACAGAACCCTGAAACATCCGCTGCCTTGTTGAGGTGTTTTCTACTTCATAAACTCCGATCCCATCCTGTTTTATCAAATATGTGGTGTCGGATTCAGTAAAGACACCATCACGATGAAGGTAAGTGCAGCCTTTATTATATACACCTCATCCAACAGCGGTACAAGTCAAACCGCCGTTCCCGCTTCAAAGTTCTCCCTCAGTGTTCTTTATGACCTGTTAACATTCTATGTGTCAGAGTTACATTAAGCTTTATGCCACAGTCAACTGTATTAATTGCGGCTGACAGATCTTGCAGGATGAGGAAGTCCTTGCCTCAAAGTCTAGTCTGCGATTGTACAGACAAAAATTACTAGCCCGGCTTGAAGGCAGGATGGGATTTTCTGGAAGTGTACTGAAATGGTTTAAATCCTTCCTACAGAACAGAACACAAAGATTCCTGGTCAACCAGGTGCTATCCACACCATGCCCAAATTCGATTGGATTTCCACAAGGATCAACATTATCTCCCTCACTATCCAACCTATATGTCGAACCCCTTACAGAAATTCTCCGTCACGCAAACATATCCTATCACATGTATGCAGATGACCCTCAGATATACATCAAGATCTCGTCACTGGAAGAGATCAAGACAATGAATGAGGCCTTAAAAGTGTCATTACATTGGTTAACTAGCAATCATCTGAAATTAAATGCGCAAAAAACGGAATTCCTATTAATATCCCCTCCAAAAAGCTCAGCAGATGTGAAGGAATGGACCAAACTGATCACAGCGCTAAACTGCACCCCTATCCTAGTTGACTCAACCAAATCACTAGGAATCACGCTTGATAAGAACCTAGACATGAAAGCCCACATCAAATCAATGGCGAAAAGTGCCGGTTTTCACCTGAACTACCTTAGAAAAGTGAAACCACTCATTACTACGTCAGATCTCAAATTGGCAGTTTAGTCCTTAGTCATATCAAGGATTGAATATGGCTGTACAACATTAACAGGTCTACCTAAAATCTCCACAGCACCACTAAAAGCCTGTCTCAATGCGGCCGCAAGACTCATTACAGGTTCAAGAAAATATGACCACATTTCCCCACACTTAAAGGCATTAAACTGGCTACCATATGAAGCCAGAATTCAACTTAAACTGGCATGTATTACCCACAAAGCGCTCCACTACAAAACGCCAATGTACTTAGCTCAGAAAATTGAATTATCCGGTGGAGGCAGACCATCCCGGAATGCCAAGGACCTTTTGCTGAAACCTTCCATATTTCAGAAGAAGAAAACATATGACAGAGCATTCTCCGGAGCTGCCCCCAGAATCTGGAACTCACTCCCTCCAAACATCAGAAAAATTCCAAACACGTTAACCTTCAAGAGAGAAGCAAAGATCTTCCTAATGAGCAAAGTCCTACCCTAAACAACAATTGTTCGTCATCTGTAATGTGGTTAACTGCTAGGCACTGCATAGTCCTGTCAGATATGGATGCATCCTACACAAGAAAGATCACAAAGACACCAAAACAGCCCTCACCAATGATTGAAGAGCTGTGCCAATTAGATCTGATATAGGTTCACTACTACAATTAATGGATCCTACTCGTGTTAGTGTTGTAATAGATACAAAAGGTACACATCGGAACCATATGTATAATACTACTGTTATTGTACCCCAAACTAATCCTAAGCGTGTATATTGTTGAAACTGATACGAAAGGCATGTATACTATGTATGTATGTATATTACTACTGCTATACCTGTGATACTATAAACGATTTACGACATATAACTGTGAATCGCTCTGATACCCATGGGTCATGTTCGCGCTATATAAAACTCAATAAATAAAAATAAAATAAAAATAAATAAAATGCAGGACAGAGAATAAAGTTGACTCTGTTCCAATAAATCATTTGTGAAACGTCTTGAAAGATGATTTTTTTCCAAGATGACTAGAGAGACACTGGACTGTAAAGCTCTCGCCTATTTTGTCAACAGCAGGTAGTGAATACTTAGATCTGTAGTTTATTTCCTTCATGGGGCCCAGATTAGTTTTATTTAATAAGGGTTTCACAAGTTAATGATTGTAATACTCTTGGGGACATACAATTTAAAATTATGATTTGACAGACTGCATTGGGGGAACCTGATTTAATTTCAAACAGAAGTTCAGTAACTTTCAGCTCAGAAACTGCTTGAAGAGAGTGTAATGTCTTCAATCTTTTTCTGAAAATGTAGCAAGTTCTGTGAACAAGGAATAGCTGATTTCAAGTTCACAGGGGCAGTACTCGGAAATGCAACTTGAAATACAGCCTTAGGGGAATTGAAAGCACGTCATGGCAATCTTAAAAAACAAAACGTATTGAAAAGGCACTGCCTGTGCATCATTAATTGAGCATAGAAACTGTTACATTTCCTATCACAGTACGAGCGACACCATGCTCTTTCCCCTGCCAACATTTTGACATTTCATCTCTTAGCCTATGAATGTACGAAGGTTTCCCAATATCAAGGCGATTATTCCGACTCCTATGAGGTGAAAGATTCAGTTGAAGGTATCAGACAGACCGGTGCGAAAGGCGTCATACAGCGCATGAGGGATCCTCAAGCGGAGGAACCAGAGCAGTCAGTTCTGAGATAAAAACCTCACAAGCATGTGCCAAATGTATTTTTTTCCAGGCACGTGCAAGATCTACTCCAGCCCATAAAGCGGTGTTCTCTGGCATCATATTAATATTACCACAAAAAGATATCAAACAGATACCTGTTTACGTCATAGGCAAGAAAAGTCGAGTCAAAGGCCTTATCTGCTAAGTGAATGAATTACTGTACTTTAGCAGATGACACATCAAAGGACCCAGTAGGAAAGAGGTCTATTCCAGGAGAATTAAGAATCTCATGCTGGAGGAACAGGCTGGGGTTGTAATCTCTTTAGACAACTGTCTGAAAATTAAGGGAAAGGACGCTCCCAGTCAGAGGAAAGACTTATTTTTTATTTTGACTTCTTAGCAGTGAGCCAGACTGTGCTGGGCAGAGATTAGTGATAACGCCGATTCTTATCTAATTATCTATAAGAACCTTCTGGTCGCCAAGATCTTTTTACCTGTTGAATAGTGTAAAGGAGAGAATCTCATCTGGTTATATATCAGCATTCATTTTGTCTGAAAGGACCACTGACTCCGAATTCAAGTTTGAGAATTTATTATCGCCAAAAATAACTAAACGTGCAAGCACCTCAACACGAGGTTAAAGAAATAGATGGGCACTAATACAAATAATAATCTACGCAGGAATCTCATCCGACTCAGGATAAGGAGAATAGAAAGTTCTAGAAGGATCAACCAGACTATGATTGCTCCTATTTCTAAGTTGCTCTTCATTGGCTTAAACAAGCTTAAAATCAATTGCTGTCCCTACACTAACGCTAAGTGACATCCCTACATAACGATTTTCCCAGGCAAGAGTGAATAAAAGTGTCAGCTGTGAAGACTTCCTAAGAAGTGCAATCACATAGTACCTAAGCTCAGCTCTGTCCTTCTCTCAGGTCTCCCTACCTCTTCTCTGTCCTCCTCCCTCAGGGCACTATCCCTAATACAAAACCACAATTCAATTGTACACGCCTTTGTCACGCCTCCTTGGCCAGGTCTTCTTTCTTGTGCTTTTCCATCGAAACGGTTACTTCATCCTGGACGGTTGCGATGACCTTGAGTCCCAGGCACCTTCTCCGCCGAAAGTATCATCCCTACATTCCATTTCACTCCCCGTACCATGCCTCCCCTCTCTCTAGCTTTCGAAAACAAAGAGTTAGTCTTGCTAACGAGACATGTGTCCTTGCACCTGCAACAAAAGATACTTTCAACAGAAACCTTCTACTGTGCAAATTAAATCTACCGTTTGTGCCCAGAGAGCCTTACCAAGAGAAACTTTTCTCGGCCTACAATATAAGCTAACATAAGAATATACCAGGCCTTCCCTAAGCATATATGTAGTTAGGCCTTTACATATGACTTTTAAACACACATCTTACTTTTCCCTATGAGCATTTTCATTACAATTCATATGCAACCAATGAATTACATGTGCAACTTTAATATAGTGCACGTTTAAACTACTGCAACTACATTACACACACGAACTAATTCCTCTATGCATTATTTCCACACAATTCTATAAACATTACATCACATCATTATCCTAACATCATTATACTGCTGATTCGCTTTGTCTCAGCAAACTATTCATTCTTTACTAAACATACATGAATATGAAACTGAATATACGAATATATGTCTGAATACAAGTGGGTGCGGCCTATCAATGATTATGATGCACCCCTACAATTCACAAGAACATTTCGCTCTATCAGTTCCCCCTTTGATGACTCCTGTCATCACATTTCACTCTACTCCCTTGGAGAAAGAACCGACCTAAACAGAACTTGTTGCCATCTTCCCTGATCTAAATTTCTCCATGCTCTTGAGCCTTTGATACTGACTGTCCTGTAGTCTTGCCAATCTCATGTCATTTTCCCTCAAAGCTCTCTTGACTCGGCCTGCTCGATACCATTTGTAGGCCTTGATCACAATCCACAAGCCAGCCACACAAACCACCAAAATAAGGAGTGGTCTCAGGAAGTACCCAAGGAAACCCTTTCCTAGGTTCGCAAACCAACCTCCCACTTGACCAAAACCCTTTCCGACCTTTTCCCAGGCCCCTTCTTCGGTTAAATCCGCTATCTTTGTGTGGATCATAGTGATGTTACTTATATATTTCTCCAGATCCTTGCTACGGTCTGGTATATAAGTGCAGCACTCTTGAACCTTCAACATTTTACAGACTCCGCCCTCTTTTGCCAATAGGACATCCAAAGCAAGGCGGTTCTGCAAAACCATTCCCCTTATCGACAACATCTCTCCTTCCACCAACACCAACGACTTTGCTGTGTTCATCGAAAATTCATCCACCACAGTCGCTAACCTCCGGATCTTCACGTCATTCAAGACTACCCCTAGACTAGGTATCATAGCTCCAAAGATATCCCCCACAACGATCCCTGCACTTGCAGCTCTTCTCGTTCTTGAATGCTCTCCACCCTCTAGAAGATTTAAATCCTCTGTATGGTAAATCTTTGGAAATATTATTGACAAATAACATGTTCCATACCAATTTGCAGGCAACCTCACATAAGCATTCTTCCCACATACGTAATACACCGTTGGTATCACTTGTACAGGACCTTGGAGAAAATCTTTTGCTACATCTGCCATGGTGAAAACGTGATCACAAGTACTTTGTCCCACTGGAACCTTTTCGTAGTAAGTCTGATAACGCCTTATACACAACTTACCCCTCTGCTCCTTATCTAACGCTATAGGACCATAGCTTCCCTGGTCTTATGCAACCGTTCTTCCTCTGTCCAATCTGTCCTGTGATGCCCTAAATCTCGGGATTGAGTCAGCTTTCTATACCTATCTTCAACCTGATCTACAAACTTTCTCTCTACATCCGACATCAAACAAGTCAGATTGTTTCTGTGTGCGAATGCTGTATCCAATTCCAAACTCGGTATGAAGTACTTCCTCAGTCTGTCCTCGGTCTTATAATAGTCATACTTATTCAAATGCTTGTAAGCTGGGACTTCAGGAAGCACTGCGTCGAAATTGGAAAAGAAATACTCAAACTGATCTCTCTCATAAAACAAACTAAGCAAAAGACTACATGAAATACCATAAGTCAGTGGAAGATGGTGATACCTAATACCCTCATCCACTGAAGTAGGCAACTGCATACACACATAACAATCTTTCGCATCCATCACGTCAACATACTCATACAACAACTTAGCATATGCATTCAACTTAAAATCCCCTTTAGATAAATCTACATGTAATCTACGACTTTCTTCTAATAGCAAAGCTCTATCAGCTGCCCTGTCTACCCCCTTCTGACTAGGTGTGATAGGTGTAGGTGTCCCTGTCACCTCCTCTACTTCTTGCTCATGCGAACCAGTGTATGAGACTATAACTACTATGATTATAGAAATTATTACACTACTTATAAGAATGCCTACAATCCACTTTGATCTACGATTGGGATCTCCCGGCTCCATGGTTTCGAAAGTTCTCAAAAAGTCTTGGTTATCGCAAAGAACTCTGGAAAAGTCTCTGTCCTTTATTTGTGTCTTGCTCAACCAGCTCGAGCAACCATGAAATCTCCGGACTTTCCCTTTCCGATCACAATCTTATTTACACAGTCCAGAAAAAGACTTCCCTAGTTTTCGTTCCTCTTCTGTGGAAAGTCCCTAAGTTTATTCTTCTTCCACTCGGACCTAGGTTATCTTCTTCTTTTGGACTTTTATTTACAGTTCATAACTGATCCACAATGAGATCCTCATTGAGCAAGACCAGAACGTGATACAAAAGTTCAAGACGCAAAATCAGCATTTCATGTGAAAACGGCTCAACTCCAAAAGGCGGGAATTCGAGTCGATGCAAAAGCAAGTTTCGGACTTCACTCAGAAGCGGGGATTCGGAACCGTGAGTGTCAGTGTTCCTTCTATCTCGAGCCCTGGCATCCGCAGTACCACCTTCACCACCACATTCGGGCTCCGACAGACCACTTGCACTGACCTCAGCCTTCCCGTACTCACCACCCCCTGCATCAAACACAGTGTAAGTCCACTCAGGGGTAGAGTATCTGCGACAAGGCACTCTTGTTCTCTTTGACCTTCGCCGACTATCTTGTGCTTGGTCTTTGTCACTTGCTTCCGTTTCAGATACTTCAGATACTGGAGCAAGGTCTCTTTCCGGTGCTAACCTCAGGTTCAGTCGCCTCTGTCTTTCAGGCCAACTTTCTGCACTTCTGTTCGTTCGTCTGCCTTCCCCTTCTATACCCAGTGCACTACTTCCTCTTTCTGCTGAATCTGACTCTTCTCCGCCCACTGCACCGTTTCTGTCCTCGGTGTCTGAGTCAGGGTTCAAACTGTGGAAACCCCCTTCAGCTTGCTCTAGTGCACCACCAGCTGCGTCAGCGACCCTTACAGCTTGACGTGTCCTCCCATGTGGTCTTGCCACATCAGCTGGATTTTCATTTACGAGAGGAGCTGTTTCTTCCAAGGGTGCTGAAACTCTGCGGGTATGGGAAGCATGCACCCAGTTCGGCAATCCTCCACACTTCACTGCTGTGTTCGTGATAAGTATCACCTGATACAGGCCACGCCAGCGGGCATCCAAGCAACTCTTCCTCACGTGCTTTCGGACGAGTACCCAGTCACCGGGACACAAGTCGTGGCACAGATCACTCGAGGCTGGGACCACTGCTGCTTGCACCTGCTGGGATACAGAACGGACCACATCAGAGAGTCCTTTACAATAATCAAGAATCAAATCATCAGTGATGTTTATCAAGGCTGTAGCTGGTACTGCTGGCAGTCTCATTGCCCTCCCCATTAGTATTTCATGGGGGACAACCCGGTCTTTCTGTCTGGGACACTTCGCATGCTCATTAGCACCAGAGGCAAGGCGTCGGGCCATTGCAGGGATGTCGAAGAACACATTTTTGCCATCCGGGCTTTCAAAGTTCCATTAACTTGTTCCACCATCCCAGAAGCTTCTGGTCTGTAACTACAATGAAGTCTCTGGTCTATGTTCAATGCAGCACAAAGCAACTTCATGATTTCGCTATGGAAGTGCCCTCCTCTATCTGATTCCAAAGAGGTCGGGATCCCGAATCTAGGGATGAGCTCCCTCAACAGTAATTTAGCCACTGTGAGAGTGTCACACCTGCGTGTGGGGTAAGCCTCCACCCACCGTGAGAATACACATACTAGCACTAAAATGTACCTCAATCCATTGCACCTAGGCATCTCCACGAAGTCCAACTGTATTCTATTGAAGGGCCCTCCCGACCTTCCAATGTGACTCAATGTAACTACAGTTTTCTTTCCAGCATTCATCTGTTGACACGTAACACACCTCTGGCATACCATCTCAGCCATTGCTCGGAACCGTGGGTTATACCACGTCTGTCTAAACACTCTCACCATTGCGTCTCTACCAAGGTGTGCCTGTCCATGTATCAGTCTTGCCATCGGACTCAGCAATTCCTCAGGCAACACGGCTCTCCCATCGTTGGATACCCACACATCCACATCTCCTCTCTCGCACCCAGCTTTGATCCATCCCTCTCTCTCCTGGACTGAAACTTCATCCTGCAATCTCTTAAGCTCTTCCCAAGTGTCTGCCATGGCCAACATTATGCTGAGATCGGTTCCTTCTTGGCTCTCTTCTATCTCTCTTCCTGTGAATATGCATCCTTGTTCTGCACAGAAACGGGCTACTTCGTCCGCATAGTTATTACCCAAGGATACAAAGTCCTCCCCTTCCCATGGGCTGAGCACTTTACCACAGCAATTTCTTTCGGATGCTGTAATGCATCTAACAATTGTCTTACATATTCTCCATTACGAATGGGTGAGCCAGATGATGTCAAAAATCCCCTCTGAGACCATAACTGCCCGAAGTCATGCACCACGCCAAAGCCATATTGGCTGTCTGTGTAAATCGTGATTCGAATTCGATCAGCGGCCAAACAGGCACGGGTCAAGGCAATGATCTCAGCTACCTGCGCGGAGCGTACTCCTTCTAGGCAAGCAGCCTCGACCACTCCTGAAATGGTACACACAGCAAATGCTGCTTTCAATTGCCCCACACTGTCTCTTAAGCATGAACCATCGACAAAGAAAATTTCATCTGGGTCAGTCAGTGGTTCATCGACAATGTCAGGTCTCGGTTTGGTGCAAAGTTCGGTCACATCGAGACAATCATGGTCCTCACAATCTTCATCATCTGTGTTCGGTATAGGCATTAATGTCGCAGGGTTCAAGACGGAGCACCTTTTCAGAGTCACATTCTCTGCGGCAAGTATGACTTGCTCGTACCTCATTAACCTATTGTTCGTTAGGTGCTGGGTCTTGGTCCTGGTCATCAATAACTCAACCGAATGTGGCACATGTACAGTCAATGGATGTCCCATTACAATGCTTTCACATCTTTCAATGCTGACACCTGTTGCCGCAACGGATCTTAGACATCCGGGCAACGCAGAAGCAACTGGATCTAAAGTAGCTGAAAAGTAGGCAACTGGTCTACGGACACCTCCATGGTTCTGAGCTAACACTGCTAATGCACATCCTTCCCTCTCGTAACAAAACAATGAAAAGGCCTTGTTGTAATCAGGCATTCCCAGTGCCGGAGCCCTGCACAAATCCTCTCTCAGCCTCCGGAATGATATCAAGCACTCCTCGTCCCATGGTACCGGATCACTCACATCCTTGTGCGTAAGCCTCTGCAGAGGCTTTGCTCTCAAGGAGAAACTAGGAATCCACTGTCGACAATAGCCAACCATTCCCAGAAACATCCTAACTTCTCTCTGTGTGGTGGGTTCTGCCATGCTCATTATTGCCTCTATTCGAACTGGTGACACCTTCCTCTTGCCTTTCTCCAATCTGTGTCCCAAGTACTGTACCTCATTCAGACAGTACTGCAGCTTGTTCGGGGACACTTTATGTCCGTTCTCTGCTAAGTGGTTCAACAAGGCTACTGTGTCAATTCTGCAAGCATCTTCTGTTTCTGAGGCAATGAGCAAGTCATCTATGTACTGCACGAGAACTGAGTTCTGCGGCAACACAAGACTCTCAAGGTTCTTCTTCAGGATCTGGTTAAAGATCGATGGACTTTCCGTATACCCTTGAGGGATACGACACCATGTTAACACGCGATTTTCTAGCCTGAACGCAAAAAGAAATTGGCTTTCCTCGTGGAGCGGTATCGAAAAGAAGGCTTGACACAAATCGATAACCGTAAACCACTCGGCTTCACATGGGATCTGGAACAGTATTACTGAAGGATTCGGTACCACTGGACAACAAGGGACAACTATCGTGTTGACCTTTCGCAGGTCTTGCACGATTCTGTACTTCCCGCTCGGTTTCTGTAGTCCCATAATGGGTGAATTACAGGGGCTACCTCTAATCTCTTTCAGAATGCCTTTCTCAATAAAGGTCTTGATCACAGGTCTTATCCCTGCAATCGTTTCTGGCGACAGGTTGTATTGAGGTGTCCTGGGGAAATCAACATTCTGTTTCACCTCTATCCGCACTGGTTCAACCCCTCTGATTAAACCTATTTCGTCGCCTGCGAAATCCCACACCACAGGCGACACTGCGTCTCTCAGATCATGTGGAAGTTCTTCCACAGTCACCATTGGGTACAGATCTATACATAGATGCTGATTGGTAATTTTAAAGTCAGCATCATCATCTCTCGTCTGGACCTCTACTCCATTGGGCGTACAATAAATCGTGCAGTTCAACTTGCACAACAGATCCCTTCCCAAAAGACAAACTGGACTCATATCACACACTACAAACTGATGTCTAGTTTGGAAAGTACCTATCTTTACTAAGATCGGTTCTGTCAATGGGCTGCTTATTTTCTTGTTCGCTACTCCAACAACCTGGATTGATTGTCCCGAGAGGGGTAGGTTAGGGACTACTGCTGATCTTACAGTAGACCGGGTAGCACCAGTATCAACCAAAAGTGTTGCAGGATTGCCCTCAATCTCTGCCTCCACAAAAGGTCCTCTCTGGTCTACCTCCAAGACCGCTCCAAGTGTGCAGTCTTCCTCCCCCTCAGGCACCGTCAGGATAAAGGGTCTAAGCTATCCTCATCGTAACCTTCGAACAGGGGCATCTGTTGGTACGTTCGTGTTCCTTGTGAAATTCTTGGAGCTTGGGGAACCTGGGCGTGAGAATTGTAAACCCCCCTTTCATCGTTCTAGGCCTCGTTATTGTGTTAACTACCTCTTGCGCGGGTGCCTGAGCCCCCTCTTCCTCTTCCTGCAACTGATTAGCTGGGTTCAAAGGACACTCGCGTTTCCAATGTCCGACCTGGCGACAAAGATGACACGCAGTGGTCTTCTTCAATGTGGCCACGTCCACTCCTGTCTTGGGGTCTACTGGTTTTCCCTTTCCCTGTACCTGCCCATTCTGGTTTCCCTGGAAATTTCCTTGCTTTCTTCCTAAGGTCCCTCCACTAGGCTGACTCTGTGCTGTCTGCATCTGGACAAGCATCAATTTGTCTTTTAGCTTTCGATGTTTCGATTCCACCTCATCACTACAGTATCTCGCATACCGCAATATTTCATCTAGTGGCTTGTTCTGCCAGCAGATCAAATGGTGCTGTATCATGAGGCTGATTTCCACTCTCAGACCCAGTACAAACTTTGAGACAAACTGTCCCATATCCTTGGGGTCCAAGATATCCAACCCACTATACTGTTTAAAAGCTTGCAAAAGTCTTTCATAATATTCATGCACCGTTTCCTTGGGTTCCTGTACAGTCCGATCTATCTTAACCCAATCTATATCCTGAGGTGAAATCTTCAACTTCAACCATGTAATCACCTGCTCATACTTTTTCATGACTAGTGGTGATGGACCGTTTGTAACCGCCTCTCTATCCGGTTCCGAAGTCGGCCATTCAATAGCGACTTTACAAGCTGTCCACAAATCTCCCGGTACCACTATGTCAAACAAAGTGTTCAAATCAATCCACAATACTTTTGAAATTTTCACAAACCGCTCAACCTGTTTGTACCACTCCACCGGTTTTTCCCTCAGCCGAGGAAAATCATTTGTAAATGCAGCCAAATCACCTCTATTCCACGGCACATGCACGTACCCTCCATTCTGTACTTCCCGTAAAGGAAAATTTCCAACACCCGTCGCCCCTCTCCTGGCGGCGGCGTTTCCCTTCTGCTCTCTTTACTGGTTTCTTTTTGGACCACCTTTCTTCCCATTTGTCCAACAAAATCCATATTCTCATTCCTATAATCAGGTCTCTGGTGTGTGTTCTTAATCCTGTTATTCTTTTCTCCTCCAGCTCCTGATCACTGTACTGTAATCTATGTGGTCCCTGTAACGCTTTAGTTTTGTTCAGGTCCACTTCATATCTTTTGGCCAATTCCTTCAATCTATCATGTGCCATTCTAGCTTTTCGAGTCACATCTTTTGCTACAAACAGCAGCTCATCTGATCCATAAATTTCTATCCTTTCCAAAGGCAGACCCCCACTGATCATTTCGTCTACCTCTGCTTTCAACCTCACTACGTCTAGCAACCTTGCCTGTACTGCACTCCTCAGTACTTCTCGACAACCCGAGCCATCCCGCTCATTACAGTCACTATTCTGTCCTTGTGACCTATTCCCTTCCATCATATTCCTGGAACTTGGTCTGTCTTCCGAGACGTTCTGTGCCCTATCCCCTTGCATCCTATCCTCTTGGTTCGTTACTGTTGGTGTCCACTCCCTCAAAGCTGACTTAGATTCCCGCAAAGACCTCGGTCTTTCTGGTCTCTCCTCTTCTCTCCTGAAGGAAGAGTCCGCAGTAGCCGGTAACGGCGTACTTGTCTCCATTGGTCTTGGGAAATGAACCACCCTCACTCCAAATCCATTCCCACTCTCACTGTTTCCTTCCTCCCTTCTCGTCGGTACAGAGCTCCCTCCTCTCACTCGGTCTGGGTCGTATACCGGTACTATAGGGCCAATGGTAACCGGTACTGTCAAGGAGTCCGGTAATCTTGTGTTCCCCGCAGGAGGCTGTGTTATCATAGACGCCGTTGCCCCCTCCGTTCCTGTGGAAATCCTTCCCACCACTCTCATGCTAGTCTGGTTCTGGCTCTCATCAACTATTGCCACTGCTGGGGTCGTCTTTCCCTCTTCTGAATCTGGATTAAATGGTGGTGGCCTCTCTGCCAACATCCTATCCAACAAGCTGTCATCTAGATCACTGTCGTCCTCATCGATTCTTGTAATCTTTCCATTTTGTATTAGCAGTGGGTATAACTTATCTCCCTCAATCGTTTCCACTCTCCACCTTTTCTCCAGTGCATCCCACCTTGCATCTTGAAATGCCCTGGCCGATTTCTTCACCCTTTCTTGACATCTGTCCTTCTTCCTATCATACGCTGCTCTTATCCACGCATGTAGTGCCTCAAACTGTGTTGGTCTAGGTAGTGGTCGTAATGAAGCCATTACGCTTTTTAGCTGGTACAGCACCTCTAACCTGAAAGTACCATATCTAGGGAACGACAATTCTCCTTCTGCTTCTGTCATTTTATGCCAATTCTCAAGCCAAATTATAGTATGCAATCCTACATTGTTTGCCATATAATGTGCTGGTGTATCCTCGGGAGGAGCTTCCTCTCCCTCCCGAACAACCACATGTCTATCACCTCTACAAAGTTCCCGTAAAGCTTTAAAACATTTCATGATGAATCAACTTTTTGTTTACACTCAAAATGTCTGCTTTTACTTCCTGATTTCAATCCACCAATACCAGCGCGGCTCACACCAACCGGCCTATCGCAGCGCGGCACTTGTCTGACGTCACTTTTCCTCCGCTCGCAGCAGTTCCCCTCCTTTCTAATTCACTTGTTCTCACTCGCATCTGTCCCAATCATACTCTGAAATAATGTCCGTCCTACCGAACAATTACCTCTCTGACCGTCGGTCTTACCAATGACCGATCAGCCTCTTGAGCTTGTTGACCTCAATCTGGCAATCGTCTGTCCGCGAAACGACCGGACAATCGCCTTTAGCACACTCGATAGGATTCAATCACTCGATGTTCTGCACACAATAACCTACGACCTGCGTTGGTTATTCACACACTCACTCATGTGTTCCCTATCTTCAGTGGGTCTGTCAATGACGTCTCGTGACCCCCACACCTCTGGTCAACGTTCTCAACTCTGGGTGTATTCTACACCACAATAAATCTCCCGGTCCCGCGCGCGCTCACGGTCCGTTTCTCAATCACACAACTTTCGTTCCAACTCCGCAAGACATCACACAACAATAAAACACCGCAATCTACCAAACATCACTCTTTTCATACTCACTCTACTACGAACTGCTACTTCCGCCGCACCGTCACTCTCCGTCAGTTTTCCACGACCTCCGACATCCTTCTCCCGCGGTCCTCTGGATCTGCGTCACTCGGGCTCTATGGGGCAACTTAATCTCCTATCTTGCTCTAGATCTCCCCTTACCATCAAAGGTAACCATCCTACTCTGCTACCAACTGATAACGCCGATTCTTATCTAATTATCTATAAGAACCTTCTGGTCGCCAAGATCTTTTTACCTGTTGAATAGTGTAAAGGAGAGAATCTCATCTGGTTATATATCAGCATTCATTTTGTCTGAAAGGACCACTGACTCCGAATTCAAGTTTGAGAATTTATTATCGCCAAAAATAACTGAACGTGCAAGCACCTCAACACGAGGTTAAAGAAATAGATGGGCACTAATACAAATAATAATCTACGCAGGAATCTCATCCGACTCAGGATAAGGAGAATAGAAAGTTCTAGAAGGATCAACCAGACTATGATTGCTCCTATTTCTAAGTTGCTCTTCATTGGCTTAAACAAGCTTAAAATCAATTGCTGTCCCTACACTAACGCTAAGTGACATCCCTACATAACGATTTTCCCAGGCAAGAGTGAATAAAAGTGTCAGCTGTGAAGACTTCCTAAGAAGTGCAATCACATAGTACCTAAGCTCAGCTCTGTCCTTCTCTCAGGTCTCCCCTACCTCTTCTCTGTCCTCCTCCCTCAGGGCACTATCCCTAATACAAAACCACAATACAATTGTACACGCCTTTGTCACGCCTCCTTGGCCAGGTCTTCTTTCTTGTGCTTTCCCATCGAAACGGTTACTTCATCCTGGACGGTTGCGATGACCTTGAGTCCCAGGCACCTTCTCCGCCGAAAGTATCATCCCTACATTCCATTTCACTCCCCGTACCATGCCTCCCCTCTCTCTAGCTTTCGAAAACAAAGAGTTAGTCTTGCTAACGAGACATGTGTCCTTGCACCTGCAACAAAAGATACTTTCAACAGAAACCTTCTACTGTGCAAATTAAATCTACCGTTTGTGCCCAGAGAGCCTTACCAAGAGAAACTTTTCTCGGCCTACAATATAAGCTAACATAAGAATATACCAGGCCTTCCCTAAGCATATATGTAGTTAGGCCTTTACATATGACTTTTAAACACACATCTTACTTTTCCCTATGAGCATTTTCATTACAATTCATATGCAACCAATGAATTACATGTGCAACTTTAATATAGTGCACGTTTAAACTACTGCAATTACATTACACACACGAACTAATTCCTCTATGCATTATTTCCACACAATTCTATAAACATTACATCACATCATTATCCTAACATCATTATACTGCTGATTCGCTTTGTCTCAGCAAACTATTCATTCTTTACTAAACATACATGAATATGAAACTGAATATACGAATATATGTCTGAATACAAGTGGGTGCGGCCTATCAATGATTATGATGCACCCCTACAATTCACAAGAACATTTCGCTCTATCATTAGCTCATAGAGAGATGTGCTCAGGCTTTGGAAGGAGCTGTCTACAATGTTGCACAGGGGAAAGACATGGTGGAGTGATGATGCAGCATCATTAACATATGATTGTCACAGAAATCTCCAATTCCCTTCTCAAAGCGGGAGAGGTGAGAAAGAGCCTGGAAATGCTGGAGGAAGGAGGAGCGTCGCTGTTGACACCATGTCAGCAGTTTATGGGTGCGCTGACTCTTGATTTGTACTTCAGACTTTGTGGCCTCTCTCTTGGCTTTGTGACACCTGCTCGCAAAGCCATTCTAGAGTGCACTTGCTGAGGTCCTGTTGAATTCTGTGGTATGATCCTGATGTGGTACCCTGAAGACTGGACTCTATGGACTCTTACTGTTACGCATAGTCTCCCTACCAGAGGTGCATGGCCTAGGGAGCTGGGAAGGGAAGGCAAAAAGAGTGCCCTCAAAAGATGATGAACCTCGCATCTCCTACATATCTAAAAATGCAATACCACTTGTAAGAGACAGCTAGCAGTTGTCACTGTGTGTGCTGTTTGGTGCTGGCTCCTGGCACCATGCCTATAATTACAGTTACCAAGGGACAGGAGGTACAATTTCTGGATTAGCTGCCTGTTGTCCAAGATCTACTTGTGGAGTTTGCTGCCTTTCAGATGCAGAGATGATCTAGACCAAATCCTTGGATGTATTCCCTCTGAAATGCCATATATGCATATGTAACCTAACAGAGTCCTGTAGGCTGTCTATAAGGTGTCAACCACATCTCTGGTTGAGGGGCTCTTGATTAATTGCGCCATATAGTGCAGTAACTGCTTCAGACTTTTCCTCAATTTGGGAAGACAATAGTATATTCATCACTAATAGCCCTGACTTCTTCTCTAATGGTCTTATGCATGCCTTCTGACCCTTTACTCCAGATCTGAGTAACCTTAATTGCTGAAGCTGTACTGTCAGCATTAATGTCTCCAATAACCTGAATACCTTAATGGTTGAAACACCCTCCTCACCCACACCACCAGGTTTTAGGGAACAGTAGCCTTGTGCGTTAAATCATTACGATATGTTATTTGTACCCCGGTTATTCTCGAAGGCCCTTTAGGGTGGGGTTCCAATTTATAATTACATATAAACCTTGTAAATATTTTTAATTTTGTGTGTTGTGCTTAGTTATGCTTGCATTAAATTACTTTTTCTTTTTAAAGTACAAGCACTGGTTGGACATTAAGTAATAGAGTATTACTGTGTGCATTTTTAAGTTCTGTCTTTCCAACCATAGCCTGTTTCCGAGTCATCCTAGGACTGCTCTGCCTCATTACCCTGAGAGTTAATTAATAAAAAGGTACTTGGTTCCTGGGGGCCCTATGGTGGGACCGGGACACCAGATTTATATGATCCCTATTGATACAATCAGAGAATAATACTTCTGGCTGCGCAGGTACTCAACATACCAGATTTGGCACACTTTCATTATAACAAGTATTGCTATTACCTGCTTTAATATTATTATTCAATTTATCAGCCTCAGAAGTAGGCTTAATTTGCTTTGCTGAAATTTTAATGTGTGACCAGTAGATCACAGCAGATGGTAGCAGCAAGAGTTAATCCACAAAGCTACAATTCCCTTCTCTGAAAAGGTTCATAACTTTTCAAATACAAAAGTAAACAAACACAATATTATTTGCATATTGATTTAATTGCTATATCAAACTATGAGCCTTGAATCTGAATATGTAGCAAGACGTTCACGCAGATCACAGCAAAAGACGCACAATGTCCTGAGGTACCTCATTGTGAATAAAACCAATAAGCTATAGTATACACAACTCCATTGGCAAGTGTTGAACACACCGAGCTTTTGCCTGCCTATCTAAAGTTCTTTTCATACAACACACAGATACCTCAGTGCCTGAGTGGATCTGAATGCCCTTTGATTCCATTGTTCACAGCAGGTTATGAATGTATTTGAATTAGGTTGATGAAATAAAAACATTTGTGAAGCACATTTCAAGTTTGTTGCCTTGAGGAAGATAATAGAAAATGTTTTAAATAAGCTCAAGGTTACACCATATAAAACCTGAAAAGGATAAGAAGCAGAACTGGGTGTTCCAGGGATTAAAGATGAGACAGCAGTTTAGGCAGATCTACCCAAAAGAAATCTTATTGCATGGATTAACATAAATGAAAGTTGAACTGATCTCAACATATTGAGCCAATATACTTTTTAAGAGTTCTTTGAGCATCTCTCTAGTGTGATTCCAGCATAAGGATGTCAATTGTATGGTAATGCATGCTAAATAGTTACACAATGTTAGGATGAACATCAACTTCTGGGGTTCTGGGTTTAAGGTAAGCAGGTCCAGTCTTCCTTCTTCAGATAGCAGGGCAGCCCTTCTTTGAATCTTCTCAGCTTCGTGAGTATTCTGCTGAGCGGTTCTGAGGGTGCTACTTTTATAACTAGTGTCAGCTTGTGTGTGGGGGACACCACCTTTGTCTACCCCTAAACTGGTTCAGTCAGTTCTTTCCTTTTCCCTCATTGTGGCTCCAATCTGTCTAGGAGAACAATGTGCAGGCATGCACAGGTGTGGGCTGCATTTGTCAGTGACAGGGCAGGCCTCTTCAGAAGTCAGAAAGGAGCTGGGTAGAGCCCTAAGTCTACGCTTTGAAGTCCAGGAAGGGCTGAGTAGAACCCCAGGGCCATCCTGCCCAGGAGAGGAGCACTCTACCTCGAAGCCAAAGTCCTTTTGTCCCCTGTCTGGAATGAATACAAATCAACCCACGGAAGAGCTATTAACAGTCCTGTGACACTGGCCGAAAGTCACATTTGGTGTAGGCAGTAAAAAAACATCTTTCTAAAAGTGGTATTTTCATAATTGAAACTTAAAATCCAACTTTACCATCAAGGAGGATTTAAAATTATAAGTTCTTTGGGTCGTAGTCGCACAACATCTACCAAGGTCACAGTTCTTTGGTGTCACAGGTCAGCCATGCTCACACTCCTGAATGTACCCAGGGCCTGCAAATTAAATGCTACTAGTTGACTGCAGCACTCATTGTATCACCCACTAAAGTAGCACTGTAAAATATGCCTGCCACTGAAACCTGAAGTGTAGTTTTAAACTGCCATTTTGACCTAGCAAAAAAGAGAAACGTTTGCCAGGCCTAAAACTTAATTTTTAATACTTATAAGTCACCCCTAATGTAGGCCCTAAAGGCTCATAGGGCAAGATTCCTTGTATTTAAAAAGTAGGACATGGATGCTTAGGTTTTTCATGTTCTGTCAGCAAAAACAAGCTATGTCATTTTTCAATGCAGCAAGGCCCTCTCTCCTATAGACTAACACTGGATTCCTTTATTACATTTAATAAGTGATAACTTCACTTTGGGAACAGCTAAAGAAATGTTTTTTCATTCACTTAAGTGATTCATAGGGCCCAATTCAAACACAAATATTTTATGTTTATATGTTGGTTCATATTTACTCCATTTTGTTATTCATCAATACTAGGCCTGAAAAGCTATATCAGGATCTGGATTTCTGGGATACTATTAAGAATGGCAGGCAACTCTTCCTACTGGTTCTACTCCAGCTTTGTGGAGTTCTCCACAATGAAGAATCAACCCAAATTGCATTTTCCAGTTTCTTTTCTCCATAAAGATAACATTTTCCATTTGGAGAAAGCCCACCCCCAACATTCTAAACAATTGTGGGGTGGTCTATTCACATTCCCATCCTGAAAGTTGAGTTACCCCAGTCCTTTACTGAGCAAAGCTGAAGTAAATCTCTGATCATTTCCCTTGTATGAAGGGGTCCGATTTGCATTTTGGGAATGGCCATAAAATGCCCATGTCTGTAGGTATTCCCAACTTCCAAGGCAAACCACACATTGGAACAAGCTCTTCCCATCACTGGAGTAGGAATTACAAGTGCTCTTACATTTACAATTTAATTAACCTTAGTGAATCAAACCCATTGTTCTTCAATCTATCTTATAATATACTTTGGCATAGACCAACATTGAGCACTCCATTCAAAGTCATACTATAAGTCAGAAGAGTTGGTTTGTCATAACAATGTGTCCAAACTGGGAAATCTGGAGAACTGAATCAGGAGTCGAGGGATGGAATGGCTTTTTTATTCCATCAAGCATTTTCCCAGTGGGCTGAAGCCATTAGAGGCCAGTTCTGAAAGCCGTGCAGCCGCTCCTGTTAGCTCTGTCACTTTCCCTAGCCCCAGAGATTAATTGAAACAGGGGATTGAAGAGAGAGAGAGAGAGAAAAAGGGAAAGAAAGGGGCGGAGAAACAACCAGCGATCAAAGTGGGGGGGGAGAGAGAGGAAAGTAGGAGAGACAAAAATTGGTGGATGGAAAGAGACATCTGGAGCAAGGAGAGGAAGGGAGTGAGTCTGGTTTGAGCATTTTTGGGAGGACTGCTTTAGGTGCCCGAGTCCAGCCCTGGAGGTATCTCTGTAGTGGGGTACAGTGCAGGTCACCAGAGAAGTGCACCACGAGTCCCCTCTGAATGGCAAAGTAAAATATTTCTTTGACTGTCAATCCAATATCAATATCTTAATAAGAACCGTTGCCTTGTGCTAATACCAGCCTCACAACACAAATTAGGAGATATCTTAATCATTGTACATTAACAATGGCACAATGTAAATAGTGATGTACTTACATAAAATTACATTCTAAACAAGTCCCCTCCTTAGCTATAGTTAAAATCGTGTTACTTATGGGAATACTCATTATCAATCTTAGTATCAATCAATCCAAGTGTTTCTTCAATAACGTACCTTCATTGATCTTAAGTCTAGGACTATTCTAAGCTATAAAAAATAGTTATCTGCATCGTTTTTAAAAATATTGTATATCTTGCTGACAATTCCAGAAAATATTTTCATTGTTAATTAAAAAGAATTGTGATGTAACTCAAAACCACCTTATTGTTGTTAAGTCAAAATAGTAACAGCACCTTTGCATGTTGAAATTCCATTCATAATAAAATTCTTCCTTAGTAACAATCTTCATTCTCTCAATAAATCTGGAAATCAGTATAAATGTGTTATATTAACTCAGATTTCAATTGGCTGAATATGCCCCTTTCGCCCCCAATGCATGACTGAATTGGTCTTTCCTTGTTCTCAAATTTGTCTTAGTGTTTATTTTGCTGAATATCTACAAAACAATAGAGCAAGAGGATATCATTATTGGGCTTTAATCAGAGGCTTAAATGAACAGCATGCGCAGTTGATTTTCTATACTTCTTTATCAACCAGATCCCCAATTTCTGCATGGAGCCCACAGGACCAGGGACTAGTTCTGGCGTCAAGCCATTCCCTGAAATCCAAATGTGCCTCAAAATACATTTCAAAGAACCAAATTCAGCATTTTCGATTTGGTGATAATACTTCAAGAACGCCTTACAAGCCAGATTCCAGCTGGTAATTCCTAACGGTCAGTGGATTTGAACTTGTTTGGTGCTTTTAGGCAGATGTAAGATATTTTCGAATGCATTGCATTGTATTACATTCTGGAGCATTTCCGTTCTATAGGAAAATCCTCCTGATCATAATTGAGAGCTGGAAGGAATGTGGCATTTTGAAGATTTCCAATTTGATTTCTGCAGTTGGATTTATTAGCTTGAGATACAATCTAACAAGAGGAAATGTTAAAGAAGTACCTCTGTTCTTTGTAGTGGGCCAATTCTACTGAGGAGAGCCAGTATGAGACATTCATACCCCAAAAAATCATACGTGGTTCATTCAGCACCATTGCTCCCAGATGCCTTGATTTTGGTTTTACTCTCATTGACAACCAGTAAATTAGATGTATTATGAGAATCCTAGTTGTGTAACAGTCATTTTACCACTCAACCGCTTCTGTCCATTATGACTAGTTCGTCCGCATATTGAAGTATTTCAATGTGTTGCTGTCCAATTTTTGGTGGAAAAGACTTCCCTGCTTGCATAGTCTTACTTAATTCAGTGGTCTGAGGACTAAATAATAGAAGTGCTAGCATGCGTCCCTGTTTCAAGCCCTTTTTGGTATGTATTTGCTCACCGTAACCACCTTAACTTTCACTATTTCATCAGAATACAAAGATAGAATAGTGTAGCACGGAAAGAGTACATTTGGAATGAAATGACTAGGGCATTTAATTTTACCCATAACCAGTGACTACTGATGCAACCAAAAGCTGTGCTATGAATGAATGTAACATACATGGCGGCTGCCTTTAAGAATTTGTTTGGCTTGAAGGCTAGAAAAGACAGAGATGCTAATTTGTAAAATACTAAACGGGGGTGGAAGACCTTTTTGGATAAAATGGAGTTGGTGTGCCTTATTTACCCAACTTTTCAAGTCCTGTAAAAGGTATCTTGCATGACCTTTTGTCCCTAAATCAAGAAAGGCAATAAGGCAATAGTTTGAAGGATCAATCCGATTGCCCTTGTTGTGCAGGGAGTGGAAGATTGACCCTCATCATGAGTCAGAAATGTGTACATTTTGGAAAGGTAAAATAATAATGGAAAGACCCTCAGGCTCTAATTTATAACAGTAAAGAAAATGTAATAAGCAAAATGACACAAAAATGACAAAAATCAAATAAGGGGAACAGGAGATATGAATTTGTAAAGATTAAGTGGCAAGGAAAATAAAGTGCTCAATTAAAGTGAATGACCGCGTTAGACTAGGATCAAAGTGCAATTTGAGGCCAATGGTGATAGAGTCGATGCACCAAGTGGATTGGTCCTAGGGACTGCTGAGGTAAGAGGCTCTGGGCTCATAAAACACATGATTACATGTGCACATGTGTGAGCAGGATGAGCAAATGGGACTACCGCCCAGTATCTGTGTGCAAAGACCAGGCTGAGCCATGGTTTAGAAGAAAAAAAATGAAAAAATAAAAGCTAATTATCATAACATTTTCCTAATGTATAACAAACACCCCCTAAATATGTAAAAGGAGAAAGCAAATACAAGTTGATGTAACAATGAATAGAGGTTCCCTCCGAATTGATTCAAAATCCATTGTTGGTTAAGTCTGAGCCCTACTAGAGTGCCAACCAGTTCAAAAAGCATTTTCCTCAACAAGATTTCATTAACAAAGAAGATTGTGCAGTTTCCATGGAAACCAGCATTTTTATCAAGCAGAACCAGAAAAGAGAAAAAAGGACACCAAATCTATTAAACGTCACATTTCTCTTAATGTTGACCAAAAAGCTAATACTAATAAGATATAATAAGAATTTCAATATGCACACCAGTCTGCCCCTATGATCGAACAGCAGTAAGAGAGGAATCAGTGTCAAGTCCTCACTTCTAGCAAATATCATCATATATAGGCTACAAGAGACAGAGTTATGACATGATGAACAGGAATTAAATACAATTATAAGTTCAAAAGATAAACTCAACTTCCTATTTTGAGATAACAGGAAAAAACATTATATTTCTTTTTGAACTAACCTCCCAAAATAGACAATAGAGATTTTCTTCAGGATGCTATAGTGTATTGCTATGTTCATAAACTTAGTTGTTTGAAGGAGTCGCATTGATATTTTAAGTGTTTCTCTCTGAGGGGCATATTATCAAGGGCTCATCGCCACATCAGCGGCACTTTTTGACGCTAAAGTGGCGATATTTTTATCGCCCTATTAGCAAGCTGTCGCTAACAGGCGTTAGCGACAGCTTTCCGGCGATAGCACCTGTTTTTCTATCGCCTTGCATGCCAGCGATATTTATCGCTAATGACATGCAAGGTAGGCGTTCTGTCTCTAAATCCAGCAAAAACTCCCGCTAACCGCACTTCGCCCTATTAGCAAGGATAGGCCGGACCCGCAAAGCGATAAAAAAGTCGCGCTAAGGCCCGTTAGCTGCAGGAAATTAAGACCAGAAAATAGCTGGTCTTAAAATGGGAATAAGTCTTGGGCCCACATCCATGCATGTTTTTGGTGCTGGACAGCGCTGCAAGCAATGTTGCAGCGCTGCCCTGCGACAAAAATACAGTGCAGGAATGTGCACCATCAATAAGATAGTGCGCATTCCTGGGCCCCAGTCATGAAACGTGTTTTGCTGCGACAAGACAGCGTTGCAACACTTCTCATTACGCCCTCCTTGCAACAGCATGGATGTGCTGTACTCACTGTACAGCGCTCCATGACGCAAGTAATGACAGATATGTCAGGAATCCTGACGTATCTGTCTGCGCTAAAGTCATGCATTGCTGCAGTCGTGTCACAACCATGACGCAACTCCAGCAATGCATGGGGCCAGCCTATCCCTGTGGCACTGCCTCACCCTCCGCCTGCCATCAGGCAGGCGGAAGGTACAGACCCAGTGCTGTTCATGAGGGGTACCCGAATGTCGGCGCAGTGGGAGATACATCAGTGGTGGTTGGGCGCTGCGGTGTCATCGTATGGAAGCATTGGTGGAGTGTTGGTGCGGAGGGAGTTGACGAGATGTTCTTCGCTGGCTTTGAGCCAGCTGCGAGGGGGTGCGATGATGGCGGTGGCATCCGGTGGGCAAGGTGAAGATGTGATGTTACCAATGATGGTCGGTCCAGGAAAGTCCGGTGTTGTGGCTGCAGTTGAAGTTCACGCTGGCGGAGGTGACGTGCTCGACCATGTGTCCTGCTATGTGGCTTGTTGCAGTGACTTGCTGCTTGCGTCTGATGTAGGGGACCTTCCCCATGAGGGGGTGGTGTCCTGGTCACTGGGGTTCTACAGGTGGAACTTGAGGTCACCGAGTAGGATGTCGTTGGTGGATGGGAGATCCTGGGGTGCAATGAGATCTAAAATGGTATTGGAGAATGGGGGGCCATGGCCCGGGGGCCTGCACATGAGTGCCACAGAGGATGCACCTGTGCCTAGTCCAGATCTTGGAGATGACGTGGTCCATGGTCACCCTTGGGTCATTAGAGTGCGTGGTCAGTCGGAGTGTGCTTCTGTAGGTGATGGCAATGCCTCCTCCCTGACGGTTGGGGTGCTCCTTGCGGGTGATACTGCAGCCGTCAGTGATGGTGATGGCGATGTCCGGTCCTGAGCAGAGGTTGGTCCTGCCAGGCGAGGTGGTGTCCAGGGTTGATGGTGAGGAGGCTGCTGGCGTCGTATCGGTGGAGTGTCCAAGAGGAATGCTCCTTGGTGCTGAGCGCGGTCCAGGGGCAGATGGACGCAAACAGTGTAGCCTATGTGTTGCCTTTGGCATGGGAGACGACCATTACAACGCAGGCAACGCAACTCTGACAACGCATGTGCCTTAACATCGCATTTGAATACAACGCACTGTGAGGTCAGTAATGGGGTAATTTCAACTTTTTCAGGTGTGCGTGGGTATTGGATGTAAAATATGAAAAATGGGCTCTTTTATGGGGTAAAATATGAAGAATGGGGTGTTTTTTGGGGTAAAATATGAAAAATTGGGTGTTTTGGGGTATTTTTGGGGGAACATTTTGAAAAATGGGGTGATTTTTGGGGTAAAGTGTGAAAAATGGGGTGGTTTTGGGGGTAAAATATGAAAAATTGGATGTTTTTTGGGGTACATTTTTGAATTTTTGTGTGTATTTTTTGGGGTCAGATTTCTAAATCCTGGGTGTGTTTTGTGCCAAAATAAAGAGAAATTTTGGGGGTGCATTTGTCTCAAATGTGATCTTTTTCCTTGTCTTCTGGGGGTTCAGAAATGAATTTCAGGGTTCACGTTGGGTCTGTAGTGCAAAGGTTATTCTTGGGTCACACTCACTGTAGTGGGAACAGTGATTGTCATGTCTCAGCTATGCAACACCTACTCTACTGTTGCAATGTGCCTAGTATTAGTATGTATTAGAATGGAATGCGATGTCATGGCATGCATCGCAACTACGTATGTGCCTTTGGCACACGAGTGGTATGCCCGCTGTGCATGGGCGCACAGCGGCCACCATTGAGAAGTGCGGAGGGGGGTGTCTGGACAGCTGTGAGGTGTTAAACCCCGTAATGAACACTGGATGGTGCGTGGCCGCGGGGATGTGTGTGTGTGAGCGTGTGTAGCTAAGAATTTATTGAAGGAAGTCTCACCTCTAAGCCGTGTCCCGTGTCTACGTAGCTCCTGCTCTCCTGCGTCTGCTTCCAGGAAAAGGAAGTAGGCAGCCAGGCTCCCTCGCATGAGTCATTCACAATGCTGCGATGCGGCGGTGGTATTGTAATTTGGCAACAGGACAAGTCATGCAGCCAGGGGACGGAGAGGAGGGCATGTTCTCCAATGCAGGCTGCAATTGCGAACAGAGAAGTGCGCATGTCTGCATTGGGCGGCCTGAGTGGGCCGACCAAACAGTCATTGCGCACTTGAGTGTGCATGCCAATGCGCACATCCCCTGCTCCGTGTTTGGAGCAGTCCTACCCACCCGCCCAACCCCTGAGGATACATAGCATGATTACATCCGTTATTTATCCCTTGTTTGTCCCTTTTTTAACTGTTTCATTGGCTTCTCTGAGCCCGCACTACACGCTTCCCGCCGCTGCTCCCCCTGTGGCCCGCGGCCCTGTCCTTGCACATTCCCGCCTCCCAGCTGATCGTTCCTCCGCCCTCCCCTACTTAATGGCGGACGCTGCGCAATTGCGCAGTGGACAGGTGCTGCTGGCGCGCAGAAGGTGCACCTAAGACAAGCCCATCTGCGCACGTCTGCAACCCAACCGCGACCAGCGCCAGTAAGCCTGGATCACGGGCCACCCACTGCTACGGCACAGCCACCCTCCACGCACTCAAACCCGGGAAAGTCAGAGACTGACAACAGGCCTTGACAAACACGATCCACAGCCAGTTCTCCTGCCTCCACTGCCGCCAGAGCTTAACCACCACCCCGGACTCCAACACAGCCGACACCAGCACCGGCTACACCCTAGGATGCATCCCCCTCAACGGGCGCTCCGTGCACATACACGCCGTTGAAATCTGGAACCTACTCGACTCTCTCTCGCCCGACATCGCCTTCTTCATGGAGACCTGGACCAACGCCTCATCCGCCCCCGACATCAAGACCGCCATCCCGGACAGATACAAGATCCAGAGGAAGGACCGCACCAACCACCCAGGAGGGTGCCCCGCCATTGCACACAAGAGCACACTCCGCCTCACCACCCCCAGCGGAACCTTCCCCTCCGCCAGACACCTGCACTTCCAGATCCAGAACAGCCACAACTCTACACTCCGAGGAACCCTCGTCTACAGACACCCCGGGCCCCGGACACACCAGCCAGCCCACCATCTCCACCTGGACGCCAGTCACAGCCGAAGACACAGCCTCAACCATGAAAGACATGCACTCTTTGGCCCCAACCAACCCATGCCCTCCCACATCTACAACAGAGCTGCGGCCGCCATCACACACGAACTGCAATGCACCATCAACACCACCTTCAAGACAGGCACCTACCCAGACGACTGAAAGCGTGCAGAAGTCTGGCCCCTTCTCAAGAAGACCACAGCTGACCCCACCAACCTCAAGAACTACCGGCCCATCTCGCTCCTCCCCTTCGCAGCCAAAGTTGTAGAGTAAACAGTCAACAGGGAAGTGACACGATTCATTGATGACAACGCCATCTTCGACCCGTCCCAATACGATTTGCAAACCAACCACAGCAACGAGGCCGTCCTACTGGCCGCCACAGATGACATCCGCACACTCCTGACCAAGGCCACTCCACAGCCCTCATCATACTCGTCCTTTCAGCAGCCTTCAACACCGTCTCCCACCACACACTAGTCGCAAGACTACACGACGCCGGCATACAAGGAACAGGCCTTGACTGGATCCGATCATTCCTCCCCGGAAGAAGCCAAAGGATCAGACTGCCAACCTTCCTCTCCATTCCAACGTAAATCACATGCGGAGTCCCAGAGGGTTCATCTCTGAGCCCGACTGTCTTTAACATCTACATGGCACCCTCGATGCCAACGTCCAACAACACGGCCTCAACATTGTATCCTACGCTGATGACACACAGCTCATCCTCCCCCTCACCAAAAAGATCACCACCGCCAGACTCAACTTCCAGAGCGGAATGCAGGACGTCGCAGTCTGGATGACCAACAGCTGCCAAGAGCTCAACGCCGGGAAGACAGGAGTACTTGTCCTTGGAACCACACCTTCAGCATGGGACAACACCTGTTGGCCTTCACCCTCGGAAGCCCACCTACCCCCTCGGACCACACCAGAAACCTCGACATCGTACTCGACCCATCCCTCACCATGAACAGACAGGTCTACGCCGTCACCTCCAGCTGCTTCAACACCCTCCACATCCTCCGCAAGACCTTCAAATGGATACCCCCAGAGTCACGGAAGACAGTCACCCATGCACTCATCACCAGCAGACTGGACATTGGAAACGCACTCTACGCCGCCATTTACAAGTCCATACTCCGCAAACTACCGACATTACAGTACAACGCCGCCAGACTCGTCCTCGGCATCCCCCGGCACTAACACATCAGCCGACACCAACGTAGACTCCAGTGTCTCCCCATGGTGATAAGAGTCACCTTCAAAATCATCACTCACGCCTCCAAATGCCTACACAACAACGTAACCAAATACCTCAACAACAGAATCAACTTCCACGTACACAAATGAGACATCCGATCTTCCAACCTCGCACTGTCCGAAACGCAGCGCATCCACAGAGCAAGAGCAGGCGGGAGATCCTTCTCCCACATTGCATCCAATACCTGGAATGAGCTACCGGCAGACATCAGAGGTGCCCCCTCCCTGAACACCTTCAGGAAGACCCTCAAGACCTGGCTCTTCGGCTTACAGATCTGCGGACCCTCACCCCTCAGTGCCTTGCGACCCTCACGGGTGTGTGGCGCACTTACAATTCCCCTGAGTGATTGATTGATTGAGTTATCATCATGTGATGATTGTTCCTCTTCTGCACTGCTTGAGGTGGTGGGGCAACGCTCTTCCAACATAGCGGTAGACCCGCCACTTGGGGCGTGTCATCTACGTGTGATAGGTATGAGCGACTCCCCCCAGCCATCCTGCGCTACGCGTCCCACCTTCTCCATACCTGGACATTGACCCCGTGGTGCGATCCACTGCACTCTCTCCACATCTGTGACTCAGCCAGCAGGAGCCTGAGACAGGTGTGCTTTCACTGGGCTGGGTACAGCAGTCACCGCGTAGTCGGCTGGTGGACCGCCCGATGCAGTTGATGCAGCAGGGCTCCCTTAGGCGTGTAGTTGCAGCGCACAGTCCACACAAGTTCGGTGTTGCACAGGGGCCTCATCCTCCAGGGCATCCGGCCAGCCCAACATCATCCGTCCTGTGATGCAGGGAGACGGCACCCACCGTTGGTAATCCCCTCCGTGCACCCCGGTGTAGTGGTGGATCATAGTATGCAAAGCGAACATCACTACGTTGGTGCGCAGGATCACCTCTACCATTGACTGCACCAAGGTGCGCAAGGCGGGCTTCTCACACAGGTCAGCAACGTGTCTCCATGCGACCTGCCAGACTTAACCAGCAGATATGGGTGATCGTCGCACATCAATGTCTCTCGCCAAGGCTCATCGACTCCACATCTACTCCTCATCCCACTCCAGGCCAACGGCACACAGGTCCAGCGAGGGATCCAGGAACCAGACGCAGCTCCAGCGAGGGATCCAGGAACCAGACGCAGGTCCAGCAAGGGATGCAGGAACCAGACGCAGGTCCAGCAAGGGATGCAGGAACCAGACGCAGGTCCAGTGAGGGATCCAGGAACCAGACGCAGCTCCAGCGAGGGATCCAGGAACCAGACGCAGGTCCAGCAAGGGATGCAGGAACCAGACGGAGGTCCAGCAAGGGATGCAGGAACCAGACGCAGGTCCAGCGAGGGATCCAGGAACCAGACACAGCTCCAGCGAGGGATCCAGGAACCAGACGCAGGTCCAGCAAGGGATCCAGGAACCAGGCGCAGGTCCAGCGAGGGATCCAGGAACCAGGCGCAGGTCCAGCGAGGGATCCAGGAACCAGACGCAGGTCCAGTGAGGGAGGGATCCAGGAACCAGACGCAGGTCCAGCGAGGGATCCAGGAACCAGACGCAGGTCCAGCGAGGGATCCAGGAACCAGACGCAGCTCCAGTGAGGGATCCAGGAACCAGACGCAGGTCCAGCGAGGGATCCAGGAACCAGACGCTGCTCCAGCAAGGGATCCAGGAACCAGACGCAGGTCCAGCGAGGGATCCAGGAACCAGACGCAGGTCCTGCATGGGGACCAGGATCTCATCCTGGTCAGCCGGGATGTTGGGTGGCTTGAGGGGGTTGTTGGTGTGTGCTGCACTATGCCCTGGCTGCTCAAATCTGCATTAATCCTTTTTTTTGGTGCATCTTTTATGTTGGAGGTGGACAGATAGGCTAAGTCAGAAATTGCGGGTTAGCGTGCAATTTTCTATCGCTAAAGGCTGATCGCTGGATTCCACCCGCTATCGCTGGTTCCATTAACGCCATCCCGTTAATGTTAGCGACGGTTTTATCTGCTGATCCCTGCAGCTATGGCCTGTTAGCAAAACGTTGCTAATTCGTCGCTAACAGGGCGATAACTTGCAGGGAGACGGCGATAGAAAAACTAGCGCTAACCTAGGTTAGCGATAGTTATCGCCATTTCTTGCTAATATGCCCCTGAGTCTTATGTATATTACATCCAAATGTCATTTCAGGTCTATATTTCAAGTATTAAGTATTGCATTAATAATATAGTAGTAATATGGTACATAAAATATTATGTTTATTTTTAGACATTTGTTGTTTATTTTTTTTAAATGCACTTCTTTATATTGTAGTTCGTTATGACGTATATTTTGAATGCATAGTTATGTATATTCTTTGATCTTTTCTTTTTTTCCAGATGTCACAAAGCAGCCCTTCAAGCTGTGAAAAACGTATTGACTGATTTTATTCTCTTGTCTCCTTGGCAATACTATTATCTTGCCAATATTATTGATGGACTCAAGTATAGTCAAATAAGGATGATCATCCATATATGCAGCACATAACTGTATGCTTTACTTCACCAGGGTGTGTTTATTGGTGTGGGTCCCCCCATGCCAAATTAATACCCTTCTTTCTGACATTGGTGGTTAGCGCATGGTATAAGATTAGTCCAGCAGTTACCATTCAGTGTTAAAGGTTAAATATTGAAAATCTCACTACAAACTGAGATGCAAACGTTTTTTATTTTCATTTTTAATTGGCATGATGTATTCTTGATTCATTTTTGATTAAGCCATAATTTAGATTTGTTTTGCATCCTAATTGCTTTTCTTTGGGATCATGGAGATAGCTATCTGCCCTGGCTGACCTTACTGCGGTGGAAAAGAAAACTGTGTAAAGAAAGGAATCTTAGAGTGGCAAAAATGACTTTGGAATCAACCTCACAGGAGTTGAGGGTATAAGAAAGTCCCCAATGCCTGGGAAGAGTTCAGCCAAGCAGAGAACGCAAATGAGGATGACGGTGAAAGTGGCGGTGTAAGAGGAGGATTTTTCCCAAGGAGTGCTTCACCTGTATTGTCCAGGGCTCGGAGCAATGTTCCGGCTGCTGAGCAGAGAAAAGCAGCCCTAGCGCTAGATAAACTGAGGTGAGCAGCATCAGCCAAGGCACTGGAGGTAAAAAGGTAGGCCATGGAGGAGCAGAAGGCCATCCTGCCCAATGAAAGCAGTCAGCACAAAATTGGCTTGAGGTCCAGGATGGCATCAATGTGCAGTGAGGATGGTCACAGTGACAATGAAGTACTCATGAGGGGTCATTCTGAAAGATGTTGTTTCTAGCCATGTGGTTGGGAATGACACAGACAAATGGTTTGCTGTGTATGAGGTTGCATTGGGAATACATACAGTGGATGTTGGAAATAACCATTATTTTCATAGTATTCCCCCCAAAATGTGCCTTCTTTTGCTGCACCTATTTTTGTTGGCCATAAGACTCTGAACACTTTGCTCATGCTAACCAATGGTACAGTGCTTGTGCTGTCCCTTTTAAATCTGATAAAATTAGCACATACCTAAGTGGCACCTTTCACTTACTTGTAAGTCCCAAGTATATGGACCTACATGTACCCAGGGACTGTAAAATAAATGTTACTAGTAGGCTGCAGCATTCATTGTGCAAGCCACTAAAATAGCACTGTAAAACATATCTCCAGGCATGCCTCTGCAGCTGCCTTGGTGTGAAGTTTTGAAACTACCATTTAGGCCTGGCAAAACAATCCTTTTGAAAGACCTAAACATTCATATTATGTTTATAAGTCACCTGAAAGGTAGGCCGTAAATGCCCACAAGGCATTTAAAAAGTAGGGCATGTATAGTTCATCTTTGACATCTAGTGGAAGAGGTGTGGCGCAGCGGCCAGGGCGTCTGACTCCAGAGCACGGGGGCTCACGGTTTTATCCCCGGCACCGGCGGCAGGTCAGCTCAGCACCATGTGACTCTGGGCAATAGCTCGCTTAATCTTCCCGACGGCCCCCAGCGCCTTGACGCCCTCGGGCAATTGTTCGCGCTTTACAAATACTGGATTACATTTTTTGACATGCCTAGACAGTGAAAAATCTCCAAAGTCATGTTTTACTGTGGCAAAGCTGGCTCTCCCATAGAAAACACTGGGTCACACTATAACAACGTAACATCAGTTAATGAGCAGCTAGAAAAATTGGTTAAGAACTAATTTTGAAAGTAATTTAAAATCTCACTTAGTCCTCAAGTTCGATTTTATATTACGATTTTAAAAATGACACTTTTAGACATTTGTCTTTTTCCATTCTAAGCAAAGAGGGGCCTTTCTTCCAGTATTTAGTATCACCAGACTGTTGTTGGCTCCCCTTTGGTGAGATGTGGATTCCTCTCAGACCATAGACAAAAGGCTTGAGTGTGGAGAGGTGTTTTTCTTCCTTGGGCAGGATGCACTGGGAGCTTTGCCCATCCCCTTGCTGAGCTTCAAAACATCCCTACCCTGTCACTGGTAGATTTAACTCACACCTAAGCCTATCTCTCTTTTGTCTTGCTAGTCAGCTTGGCTCTAAACCCAGTGGGAGGGGGAAGCTGCCCTCCAACTGGTTTGGAGTAACCATTATCATAACCACACCTCTTGGTGGCCACAGGGAGCTCTGACCAGCGGAAGAAAGTTTCTGCCATGTTGGATTTATAGGCACTGTGGGATAGTTTACAGTAAAACACACAGGCAGTGCTGCAAAAGTGGGTAGGGTCACCCCTGGGAACGTTTACAACATTGGTTTGGAAGTGTCCAGGAGTTTCCTCCACTAACAGGCTGACACTGGGCATAAATGTGGCATTCCCAGTAGCCTCCTCAGAATACTGCTGGACCTGTGAAGATTCAGAAGAAGGACTGCATTGCTGTCTGAAGAACCTGAAGGAAGACTGGACCTGTTTGCTGTGAACACAAGCCTCAGAAGTGACTCCAATGGTCAGTTGGCTGACCTTTCCCTGAAACTGCCCAGCAGATAAGTGTCAACTGAATCTTCCAGAGACCCTGCTGCTGGCCTCTGTTAAAGTGAGACCTAGCCCTCAAGTGGTACCCCACCGGTCCTGGTCCCTGGGATAGCATTAGAGTATACTCCTCCTGTCACCAAACTGCAAAAGCTGGGACTTGGAAGCGTTTTGCCAACTTTCTGCCTGGAGAACCGATGGGGACTGAGAGTACCGTCAAAGCCACAGCCATTGGCGTTGAAACACTGATTAGCCTCCACTTGCTGATGTGCCCCGCTGAAGGAGATCTGAATTCCAGAGAAGTTTTTAAGTCCGAACATACAGGGCTTCATTGAGAATTACTCCAAACAGCAAACTGTTGATGTCTTCCTGGCCACAAACATCAGACTTCACCCGCTCAGACCTTTCACACCTCTGCCGTTGTCGAGTTCTAATTTGGATCAGGTGTGTCACTTGCCCCACTGATGACTGATGTGCTTTTTGGTACTATTTTTAATTCAAAGTTTAAAAATTCATATCTCCAGTTCCACTTATTTGAGTATTTAATTTCGGTGCTGTTTCATTTATTAAAATGTACGCTATTCTTCTAAATTAGTTTGGGATTTTTCTAGTGTTTTCTTTCACTTTATTACTGTTTGACTGATGAATATATACTTTACACATTCCTTCTAAGTTAAGCCTGACTGCTTTGTGCCAAACTAATGAGGTAGTTTGTCGAAGCATATGCCTATCTATGGAAGGAGCACCATATACAATCTGAAGGAGTAATAGTAAGGTCATTAAAAACCCATGAAGGCCACTCACAAGTTTGGCTGCACTCCTGAAAACTATTTCCTCAACTTTATTGAGACAGCCTAAAAAAGTCACATCAGTCTAGAGGACATTTTGTAATGTGTCATTGAAAGCAGTGGAAGAATGAGTGAAGGGTGGCAGTAACAAACTATAATAGGCTGTTTAATTAGTTTATGCAAGAGCACATTCTGAGTCCCTGTTTCACAGAGTTGCAGCAGCACCAGGTTGATTCCTACTCACTGATCCCAGGAAGCTACAGAAAGAGGCAGACCTTTGGCTCAGCACCTCAATTTCCAAAAGGAATTAGGGTTTGACAAAAGAAGAGTGTGTCAAGCCCTAACAGAAGTCAAAAAATGAGGTTGCCAAACTTCTGACAAGGAGAAAAACTCGAACAACTTTGGGGAATCATGAAGGTGGAACCAAGGTGAGAAGAAGCCCTCTGAGAGGGCAAATGCTTTCATTGTCATCCCTCAGGACACAAGACCAGAGATTCCTCATGCCACCAGAACATGACTTTCCAGTGGGCTCTCTGCAGGGCTGGCAAGTATGGCTCAAGGGTAGAGATTCACAAGAGCAGAAAAGAGGATCCAGAAGGTAAGCTGGGATACCTAAGAGTTCTAGGAAGTACTTCCAGAGAGTCACTTTGAATTAGGTCACTACTCTGCAGGATAGCCTGTGATGGCCAGACTTTGAAGGTGAAAAGGCTGTCAGAGAAACATGATAGAACCCTTGAATTGCACAGACAAAAGTGTGCCAGCCTTGTTGCTGTCTGTGTCCACACAGCAAGTTCTGGACTATCAGGCAACTTTTTAGTATTATGGGTTAGACCTTGAATGGATGGGCCAGTCTCAGGATATCACCTTTGAGATGGTAAAAGTGCAAATAGAAAGAGAATGATTGCAGTCTAATGTTATAACTAGGTCTGAGCAAAAGTTCAATAACGGCTGCATATTTGCACAATTTTGGCAATGTTGCATAACGAAAATAACGACCATAGACCACTTTCCAAACTTATGTGCCATTCACAAAAAAGAATTTACCCAGAACAAGCAAATTTACTGTGAAGGCATGAGAACAACAGAACGTGAGCAACTATTGCTATTGCAGCTATTACTCACAGTGCTTTTGTTTAAATGTGATCATGCGCCAAAAATTATTGCAATCACATATTTTGCACTAAAATTTAGTGCATAATGACGGATTTCCATTTGCATTATTATGCATTATTTCGCACAATGTTGCCACACGCAAATTACGTGAATTTCATTCCACCCTAGTTGTAACCCTCCCACTCCGATAGCACTAGGAAGTCTGAGAGGCCACAGTAGTGTTCCTTAACCAGCGGCGTAGAGTCAGAGGTTTTTGGCTGATATTAGGTACTGTGAACAGTCACACTGTTATTCTGTGCCTCAGAGTATGTTCTCTGATCCATAATGGTTTCACATCAATTGGTATTTCCTGGAAGACCCTGGAAGATGGCACAGAAATTGCACCAGTGGCATGAAAAGTTAAATATCCAGGATGGGCTGGAGTGTGTCTTTACACCACCTACATATATAAAAAATATATGGGTGCCAGGATCATCAATATGCTCATACTGAGCTGTAGTTTAAAGCCACTGCAGTAAAACAAGAGAAGGAAAGTCCTTGGACACCTACTGTAATATATTAAAAGATAAGTTACCCCTAAAGTGTGCTTTGTAAGGTCTCAAGACAGAGTGCCTAATACATAAAATAGTGGCACATTTTATAATTGGAAAAGGGACTTAGGAACTGATTTAGATCTTGGTGGGACTGCCGCAGTCCTGCCGCGGCGGCGGTCCCAAGTACTCCGCAAGCTGACGGCAGTGTTTAGATGTTGCGACAATAGACTGGATACTGCCACGGGTGCGATCTTCTCTGTTGGCTAACAGTACTCCATCGCCGCATTGCCGGTGAGGTTGCACCAAGCAGATTTAGATGTTCCCGTTGTGCTGGCAATGTCCTTATGGAGTGAGGCCCGACTGGTGTTGGTGACAGGTATATACTAATAATTAATGCATAACTACACATATATGCTATGGATGTATCACTGTAGATGTAGGTAATGTCTAATGTCTAATGGCCTTTATGAACAGATAGCATAGTACCCCAACAACATACACACACTACTGAATGTATACCCTCAGGCACCACAAGCACAACACCCACAATAAACACCACCAAATAGTTTTTTTAAGTGTCACTACAGGGGTGTCTATTTTACCATGATAAGTAGTAAGATGAATACTTGTGCATGACTCATAAAAAAATTGCATATAAGAGCAATGTAAAAATACATAAGGGTAAAGCAAATGTTAACACACGACAAGTGTCAAAAAACATACCTTTCATCCGGCGACAACGGAGTGGATTGGTATAGTGGTCAAGTTGTAGCAGCGAAGGAGGGACCTGGACAGCGGGGTGCAAGACAGAAACAGAAGCTGGAACCAGAAAAATTGTACATTTTTACCTCATTTCCTTTGAGTCCGCCAACTTAAAGTAGGAGGTTTCCCTGCCACATATTGGCCGACGGAATTCAGCCGGGGAAATCCTGGTTGGACCCTCTCTGACAGCCGCTTCTGCCTATGACACTGTCGAGGCGGGAGGGAAATGCTGGCCGAGTCAGAGGGACTCAAACGTTTTTTTGTCCATAGACTCACCACCATCTAATTCAGGAGGGCGGACCACCAAGTAGGTGGGCGGTGAAACAGTTGAAAAAGCAACGGCTGGACCTTTTCCGCCAACTTCTAAATCAGGCTCTTATCAATTTCTCCACCTTGAGGGGACCGGGAAAAGGTACCAAGGCTTCTCCAAAGAAGTCACACCGTAGGTGGACAAGAAAACCAGATTTGTCCTGCTCAGCTTGGAGCTTTTTGCTGTGTTAAAAATAGGTTCAGTGGAGCCTCATTGTAAATGTATCGGGCCTCATGGAGCCATGCCAACTGGAAATTCCAGCATTCCTGTGCCAGGATTTTACAAGCCAAGAGAGTCCTGAAAGTAAAATCTTAGACATTAGCAAGGTGGCAAATCCATCCCCGTGACAAAGCGACCTAGATGCTCTGAAATCCAACTATGTCTTTCTCAAAGTTTTTGAGCCCAAATGAGTAGCTTAAATGGAAGCTCAACGACGATGTATATTACTTTGAAAGACCATTGCAAATACATTTCAGAGTCCAAAGGTAAAACATTTGACCAAACCAGGGCAACCCACTGGGCATCTGACCTCCTCTGCATTGCAACCAGGCTAAAGTCACATCTAGGTCCTGCTCAGCCAACAACTATTACTTGTCCATGGCAATATATTTTTTCTATGACCTTTTTGTCTTAAAATTTTAAAACTTCATATCTCCAGTTCACCTTGTCTAATCTTAACTATGTTGATATTTTCTTACTCATTGGAGTCTCTCTATTTTTTGCTCTTTATATTAAAATGATTTGTATTGCATGGGCCTAAGAGGCACTTCTGTGGGGAATTGCTTCCAGCTTGTGCAATAGCTACCAAGAGATGGGTAGAGTTTATCAGAGACTTGTGCAAAGCATACGTATGTTTAGCAAGTTAATAACCCATTTTCTGAAAAGGGTACTTAGGGTGCTGTTGATTCTAAACACTATGACGTACCTTCAGCAAGAGGACTATTTCGAAAACGCTTAGAGATACTTCTAAAAACCCACAGCTGATATGTGAGAAGGGAGTGGACACAGCAGTAAAATTATGTTGTGGCTCATGTGCATGCGTAGGGACATGTAAGCTGCATGTGACAGACTACCCACCGATAAACACCATTTCAGAATTGTTTGAATAATTAGTGGAATCAAAGTCACCTGAGCCTAGGGCAACAGACTATAGCATTTTAGGAAGCCAGTGGACTGGTCATTTAAATGATAGGGTGGGATGTTTGCAGTCTACCCAGCAACGGGGAGGAAGTGAAAAGAAGCTAGATGCTCAAAATTCACTTAATTGACAGAGGATGCAGAGCATCTCAAGGTTTATATAAGACATGTCCAAGAAAACAAGACAAAAGTGTTTGGACTAGAGAAACCTCAACATTCAGAAAGGGACCACAGCAGTCCTGGCAAGCTCTCTTGTACTAGGACATCTGCATATTATTTGGAATAGCCCTTACTTTACATGGATATTACCTGGTTGACCTTGGAATTAGGAACAAAATGCAGACCAGCATTTGTGCTTTTTTGCATTTCATTCAGTCCCCAATAATGGGGACTCTACCAATGCCATTTACCACTGTTTACCACCTTCTTTGAACAGATGAAAATGGCAGGAGAACAATGTTGTGGATTGGGGGCCAAGAAGTGCCAGAGAGGTAGGGAGTAGCAATGAAGAAGAAGACTGGGTGCAGTGTTGTCTGCTCCCGCAGTGGTACAGGAGGGGTATAGGGAAGGGCTTGGCTATGTCTTTCTCTACAGCCCCCATCCAAAATCATTCACATCCAGTAAAACCAGATTCAGTGTTTTCCGAGCTGCTCTTACTGTGTCTCAAAAGACCATGTGGTTGGTCCAAGTGGTATCTTACCCAGGATTACCGCTCAGAGCAACTTGTAATTAGGTCCTTTAATTGTTAATGGGCTGGTCATTATCTTCTGGAGAGAGGGACAGAGGATGGGGTAGTTGATGTGTCCCCTAGAATTCCTAAGTGGTTTAGAGTTTGCCTTTGAGGAGGCAGGAGGTTTACCTCGTGGTAGGCTGATCTGTGGTCCGGAGAGACTACTGGGTTGATAGGCTGCCTATGTTCCTTGTTTGAAGTTGTTCTAAACCATTTGATGAAGAGGTGTAAGGTGCAAGATCCGTGCTAGATCTAACAAATGAATGTGTGCCTGGTACTTTTGTTCCTGAATCTGAGCCAGCAACAGTTTTTATAAGGCTCTGGGCAGGGAGTAAATATCAGAAGAGGGCAGAAGCAGCTGCTAATGGCCTCGGATAGTGGGGTGGGGGCAGAGAAGGGTGGGTACAACAAAACAAAAAAACACTTATCTGGAACGGCTGGCCACCACCTCTCCTCCGTCCTCTGTCATCTTCCTTCTTCCTGCAGTCTCGGCCAGCAGCAGGAAGCACCCGGGCTCCAGGTTCTCCTCAGCCAATCACAATGCTGTGATGCAGTGCTGTGATTGATCTGAGCGCTGTGGTTCAGCTCTCAGATGGGGAATGGGAGGCTGGGCATGTTCCTCACCAGGCTGTGTAATGCAGCTTGGTGAGGAAGATGCAAAGTGCACATGACTGTTTGGCCGGCCTAAGAGGGCTGGCCAAGCAGTCGTGCGCACTTAGGGAATGTAAACCACTCCTCCTCCTGCTCTGGCCAGCCTCACCCTGCCCCAAGAGCCACTGACTTCAATAGGAAAACTAAAATGATAATAACAGTAGTTATTATCATTTTATTTTTCCTTTTGTTCAGTGGGGCGACGCTCCTCCGCCTTAGTGGAGGAGCCACCACTGGTAGAGGATCAGTATAGGTTGGAGGTCGAGGGAGGTTGGGATTGAAGATTGTTCGGGGCCATTCTATGATATGGCCAGCCTGGAGGATGCCCTGTCTGTTCCCCCAAGCTGTTGTGTGGGTTCGGTGGGGCTGAGGCACTGCCTCTACCTGAAGCCCCTGACTCTTGGTCTGTATTTTACTTGGTAAGGATCTGCACCTGGTAAAACCTGGTCCTGCATTTCTTGAACGAGTAATACCAGGCCTGAAAACCCCGTCCAACACATAGGGGTATATTCACAAGAACGTGTGATAACTACCGTAAGAGTAGCGTAACGCAACTTTCAATATCGTAGCCTATCACGGGAAAATAACCCCGTGTCAACGTGGAATTCACAACAAGGCGGTACCATGCGATAGTCATCAGATAACGCTCCAAATGTCAGTGTGAAAATCAACGCCACGCCGAAAAAATGAGAAACGCGAACGCGAGAAATCATGCGATGAGGCCAATCGCGGTACAAAAAGTAGCGAAAAGCAGCCTCAGGCCGGCAAATCACACGCGTCTGGCGGGAAATTGCACCATAAAATCCACAGAAACAACACACCAGAAACAAGCCAAAGCACGTAGCAACATGGATGCACCCTGACACAGCGCAGAGGGCAACATGAACCCCACAACCCCCACAGACCACCAGCAAGGAACAACTGGCTCGGGGAAGGCCAAGGAGAAAAGGGAGAGGAAGATGGGGTGCAGACCGCAGGAAAACAAGACCAAGGCCACGGAGGCGACAGAACACTACCAGCAACTGACCCACAAGCAGACCACCAGGAATGCAGTCGGAGTGCCCAGGAGGCCAATCCAGGAGGCCAAGAGGCGCCGGCAGGACGTGACCACCTAAACCAGGTACAAACCCGCTGCCAACAGGAAGGCAGCAACGGCGACAGGCGGTGGCAGTCCAGCGCCACAGGAGGAGCTGGAGGAAACCCAGGCCACAGTCATCAGTGTGGAGAGGGTGCAAGGAGTAGGGAGTATGGACACAGCTTGAGAGGACCTGACACAACAACAACAGGGTGAGGATCCAACAGGGACTGGGGGGACGGAGGGTGATGGGAACAATGCCACACATGCACAATGAGGTGTAAAGCACTGCACACCCACAATTACCCAGGAACATGTCCCGCATCCCCGTGGCACATTGCAGCACACACACATAGCAATCACAGCACATACCATGACAATGTGGCACAAAGTGCAACACCCACACTGCAGAACAGGGGACACAACTGGGTCAACCCAGGCGCAGAAACAGAACAATCACATTGGACAGAGCAGGGAACTGTGAGATGCACATCTACCCCTACAACCCCACATCAACCATGTAGGCCAAATGTACACTGTCCCAACATCAAATAGCCACCACCGCCCAAACAGTCACAATGTACATTGTCACACAGTCTGCATGTCGACAAGAACAAGGCGCCAACCCAATGCCAACATGCACCTCCCCTTCACAATGCAGAGGGACAAACAACACCTCCAGCAGGTCAGAACAGACAACCCATCAGTGATGCCCGAGACGAACACCACACCCCGACACTGACACCCTACAACAGCCCATGGACATCCCACACAACCCACCACCAGGACCAGGGCAGACAAGCTACTCAGAGGAGAACCCAGCCCCTGCAACAGACCACACAGCATGAAGCACCCGCAATCACGGCTGCCTCACAACACTTCACCCACCCACACATGGCACCCCAATGCCAGGTGGCAGAATGCCAAAAGGAGGTGGCCCAACAGGTGAGGGTGTTGCCGAACCCATGGAATGCGAACTAGAACACATACGTGGGTGTCCAATACCCTTCAGGGACCACCTACACCCCACAAAGGAGACCCACACCTCCACAGAGACACATGAACATATCATGTTGAACTGGCTACGGGCACGTGCGCCCGGCCCCTTTATTGGCAGGGCCACATGTACAGTGACGCCTGTGCTGGATGTGTGTGGGGTGAGTATAAGCCAGCCCGCACGGAGTGCATGGTGCTGCCAACAACCTGAACAGTGGACACCAGTGTAATGGAAACAGAAAACACCAGCATAACAGAGTCAACTGCAGAGCAACATGGAGGGAACCGGAGTAAGGCCAGAGGTCACCCAATATTCAGTCTGGAGGTTCCGTGAGTTGCAGTGCACTGAGGTAGGGGCACTAGAGAAGTGCGCGCTCATGTGAAGAAATTGCTAGGATTGTGTCCCTTCGGGTTAGTCCTGATGCAGATGCAGTGGGGTGTGTTACACCTGCATCAACTTCCTCATCAACGTCCCAGGTCTCCCACACTGCCTGAGGTGACAGTTGCGTCCGCAGTCCACAGCGAAATACCCAGTATTAGATCCGGGTGTGTAGCTTGACTACCGCCACCATTCTCCATTCCTGCCTTGGGGCTGTTGCCACCTGCCCTCCCATTGTCTGTGCCTTCTCCCGTCCGCACACTTGACACATCCTCCTCCTCATGGTCCCAGGTCTTCCCCACTGCATGAGGTGACATTGCTGCGCAACCTCACAACAGCACAAAACTCAATCAGTAACGGACAATGGCTTGCGGTGCACTGAGTCACTGGCACCTGGAGTGCTGAGCAGGGTATCAGGCCGATGATGGCATCCACGACAGGTCTGAGCAACTCCGTAGGTCTGTCAGGACCACCGTTTCCACTCTGGCAGATGGCGGTTGGAGGTGATCCTTGCGGTGGTGGCGTGTGCCTCCTGTGGTGATGCGACGTCCGGGCCGGTCAAGACTCGATGCCATGTGTGGGCCCTGGTGGCCCGCAGTTGGGGCCGGAGGAGGCGGACAGCACTGGGCCACAGATACATGGCATTGATGACCCCAAGACCATCGCTACAGAGGCCATTCAATGTCTCAGAAGGAGGGGTCCCAGGCCTGAGCAGCACAGAGTTAGTGGCCTCGGATGCACTGCGGCCGGCACAGGCACCCAGCCACGGGACGGTGACTTGCAGTGCATTCAGATGGGCCATGCGACCTGAGCGGGTCCCCATCAATATCCGAGGTGTATGTTGCGGAGGGTTTCGGGGGACAGTGGAAGGTGTCCTCCAGGGCATGATGCGGAAGGTCTGATGTTATCTGGAAGCAGCAAATGGAGGAGTGGAAAGCGCAACCCTCGTTTGCACCAACAATTCGGGATCAGCTACATGAGGATGAAAACTAGCCCCTAGTCCATAGACTCATACGCCACCAATGTACGACCAGTGAGTGTCCATGAATGTCGGGGAACAAACTTAGTGGCACAGGTGCTGTGAGGGGATGCAGTCTGCGATGATGCCGGTACACATATGTGAACTCCAAGAATACCAAATCAAGGCTCTGTGACCTACTGGACCGCAGTGTAGGCCGGAGGTAGCGGTCAGCAGTGGCCCACAGCCACGGGTCGTTGGCTCGCGAGGCACAGAGTTAGTGACACAGTGGCAGTTGTCGGTAGTGTTCAATCACCTCCGTGAAGCTGATCATGTTCCCTCCGGACTGCAACGTGTCATCCTCTTACGCCCCTCCGTGCGTGCGAAGAAATGTATTCTGCCTTTTGAATTACCGATGTTCAGTTCCAAATCTGTGATCCCACTCGTGCGCAGTGTAGGCCGAGGGCAGTGGTCCGCGTAGGCCCACAGACACATGTGGTTGTGATGCCATGCACAGACTTGTTGCCACCACATCGGAGGGTGTATTGTGAATTGTTCTCTGCCTTAAATAATGTTCACTGCCATGGTGTAATCAAGACTCAGTTCCAAATGTGTGACCTACCTGACCGTGGTGTAGGCCTGAGGCAGCGGTCAGCACGGCCCATTCACCGAGTGTCTCCGGCATAGGTTGGAGGGCCCCACCGGCCTGTGTAGTTCAGGTTCAGTGGCACCACTTGTTAAGGTCACCTCCGTGTATGTGACCCGGCATTCGTCTGGACTGACCCTCATCTTCCTCTTACACCTCTCCGTGCGACCACTGGTGTGGACTCCGCCATTCGTGCTTTACGACTAGGTGCTGGATGTGTGACCTACTGGTCAGCAGGGTAGTCCTGGTCCCTCATCCACGTGTAGCCGGCTGGCGTTGTACAGGGTTAGTGGCACCACGTGTAGCAGGCTGGCGTTGAACAGGGTTAGTGGCACCACGTGTAGCAGGCTGGCGTTGAACAGGGTTAGTGGCACCACGTGTCGCAAGATGCCCATATGGAACTATGCCTCACTGATCGGGGGGTCTGGTGCTGTGGCCGCTGGCCCGGATTTGGGGTCACTGCCATTCATGACTCAGGACACAGTTTCACATATGGGACCTACTGGTCCGAAGAGTAGGCCGGGGGCGGCAGTGGAGTACGTCAACGAAAAAGAAATAAAGCAGTCCTGTGCCGTGGAGGCCGTGATGGTCTGAGGTGGCTGCCAAGGTCTCGGGCCTCGGGCTTGGGGCTTGCGCCGGCAAGTGGTGGGCCCTCCTTGACACACGCCGGTGTCGGAAGGTGATCAGTGTGGCCTGGCTGCGCAGGGGCTGGCCTGACGGGTTCGTGGTCCAGCATGCCGGGGTCCGGCAGGCGCACGCATCGCAGGCAACTCCGCTCACGAGGATGGCGTCGGCCTCGTGGCGAGGTGGGAAGTGCCGCCCTGGCAGAGACGTGGGTCTTTCCGGAAGAGGACCACGCCCAGGCCCACGTGCTTTTTATTCACACCGCTATGCTGGCGTGGCGTACGCCGGGCCATCCCACTCCGCTGACGCTTAGGGGGGGCGTAACAGGCAACATTTCCGCGAGGTCCCCCACTGGCTGGGGTGACATGGTGGCGTCCACTGTCCACTACACTCCATACACAAGCGGTGTATGTCGCCATGGATATGGGTGTGTTCTGCATACTGCGAGGTGTCCAGCACATCTCCGGCACTCTTGGCATTGTGTACTTTCCCAATCATGGTTCTACTACATCCTTCACACATGCCTGGTTGCCACCTCTCCCCACATTCGGCTATTATTGGGCTGAGGTGCCATGCTGTTGCTGGCTCATGTTCAGGGCTTGCCCATGTGGACATTGTAAGTTGTTCTGTCGTGTCTGGTGGGTGGGCATATTGTTGTGCCTGTTGTATGTGATTTTGTGACATGTGCATTGCCAGCGGTGTGAGTTGCATGGTTGTGGAGTTGAGGTGCGTGGGGTTTTCATTTGTATATTGCCAAGGGGCTGTGCATTTCCCTTGTTGCCATCCTGGGAACGCTGGTTGATGATGGACTGTCAGAGGATGAAGGTATCATGCACACTGGCTGAGTATTTGAAGGCGACTTTGTTGGGTGTTCCACGATGTTCTGTTGTTGCCTGCACATTGGTGAGAGACGTGTGCTTCCTGTTGTGGCGATTGCGTGCTGTGTCACCAGGGGGCACAGGTAGTACATGTGTGCTGTGTATTGCCCCCAACACGTGCGTGCATCCTGCTTGGGCGTATGGTCCTTGCTTGGTCTCCAGTGGATCCTGCGCATTGTATTGTACGTATGGGGACTGGGGTACCATAGTGATGGTGATGTCCAGGACAGATGTGGGGGACTTGGATGTGGCTGGCTGTGAGACTCCTCCGACTCTGGCGGGTGTTGGTTGGGGGGTCCCAGGGGCCAACAGGTGCAGCCACGCCATCAGCTTTGTGTGGGGTGGAATGTTGGCTGTCCGCTGTGTTGGTGCCGTAGGCCTGTTAGGCGATGATGGTCAGGATGCGTATGTTGGTTGTCCCTTTCAGCCTGTAGTGGATGGTGACATTGTCTGATGTTGGGTCTGTGCGGCTGGTACGTTTCCTGGGGTTCAGCTGTCTTTGTCTGCGCTGCGTCTGTGGTGGTCCGGGGGGGGGTGCTCCGGGTGTGGGTTGGGGTCCTGGGGTCGTGGAGGTGGGTGTTGTGGCCCTCTTGGGTGTCCGGGCCGCATGATGGGTGGCTCCATGGCATCTGTTGCCCTTCCGATGTAGCCCTGGGCTGTGCTCCCTTTTGGTTTGCAGGCTGCCGTCCGACTTTACACCAGGTCAGAGCAGGTGTAGATTTCCTGGTGCTAACGCGCCTTATCGCCTGTTTTGTGTTCTTATCGCCGATGTGGCTGGTCGTTGTGAATGTTGAGGTGTGATGTTGTCTCGGCTTTTGTCACGGGAACGCCTACTCTGCATCTCATTAGCGATATTTGCGGGGGTCCTCTGTGGTGATGTTTTTTACGGCTGCTATCGCGGGTAAACTGGTGCTGTGGGCTGTTTACACCGGCTTGTGAATGGGGGGGTAAATTTATCACGACTTTGGCTGCGATAAAGTGCAGTTATTTCGGCGATAGCTCCTTGTGAATATGCCCCATAGTATTGTAGAGTGGTGTTTACTCCAGGGAGACTGCTCTGCCGTAGACATAGCGGGGGCCATAGTTTTGAACTGTAACACTTTCTGATTGAGTGGAAGACAGTGGATTGGCAATAATGGTAAAATGATTTAGTCGAACACTTCAGGCACAGAATGAGGCGATCCACATAGTTCCATACCCTCTAGATTTTCGCCAGATTTCTGGAGTCAAGGCCTATAAAGATACCCTTGCTATTTTTTTAGACAGCATTTTGTGTGAGCCCGTATACAGACTACTGTTGGACTTGGCCCTTTTTGCAGGGTCATCCCAGAACTTTTTGCCTTCCTCCTGGATTTTTTCTGACATGTTGTTGGTGGTTTTATGACTCTTGGCACTTTATCACTGCTGATCAGTGCTAAAGTGCATGTGATCTCTTATGTAAACCAGTGTGTAACTCTCTTTTGTAAACTTGGTAACATTGGTCTACACCAGTTTGACATATTTAATTTACCTGTAAGTCCCTTGTACAGCGGTATCCCATATACCCAGGGCCTGTAAATAAATGCTACTGGTGGGCTTTCAGCGCGGCTTGCGCCACCCACCGAAGTAGCCTTACAAACCTTTCTCAGCCATCTGCCACTGCGGGGCCTGCGCGCTCAGTTTACTGCTGCCGTGACGTGGCATAAAGTGGTTGCCATGTATGCAACTCCCCTTTTACTACATATCAGTCACCCCTAAGGTAGGCGCTAGCTAGCCCTATGGGCAGGGTGCGGTGTAAGTAAAAGGTAGGACATGTGCATTAACTATGTGGCATGTGCTGGTGGACAAACAGCCTATTTGGTTTCTCACTTCTGTGAGACTGGCCTCTCATAGGGATACATTGGGGATTTTCTGATATGTGCTTCAGTGGTAATTCCTGACATGAGAGGGGTAGCGTGACCATGTTTTGGTATGTTTGGAATAGTAGTGATAAATCCTGCTTATTGGTGAAAGCAGATTTATTATAACTATTTTAGAAATTCCACTTTTAGAAGTGGGCATTTCTGTGCGCTGATGTGTCTTTGTGCCCTGCCTGGCTGTGTATTGACTGTCTGGTTCTGACTGACAGGGAAGAGGGGATGTGCATTCACTCCAGCCAGTCCCTGGGGAGTTGAGGTGCGTCCTGCCCTGCCGGGGTGACTGAGCGCTAGGCTGAATAGACCTTGGCTGAATTTAGAGTAGTAAGAGGAGTTTTCCCTTACACCTGAGTGGTGGGAGGAGTAGCACCGGCACCTGAATAGGGCTGTGCCTGCCTTCCACAATGCTGGCTCCGCCCCCTGTGGTGTGTCTGAGGCCAGGTTTTACACTGTGAATGGGGAGTGTTGTGCACTTGTAAAGGTGGCTTAATGTGCCCCCAGAACAAAGACACTAGGACTATAGGAATAGGGGCTGTGGCCCGATGAGAAAACAAGGAGGACACCCTTGTCACGACCGTCCCGGTCCTGAGGGGCCATTACTGAAACTCGGCCTATGGTAGGTGCTGTCCCAGCACCAGGCAAAAGTACTGCATTCACTGTCGTAGGTAGGCAGGAGACCTGCGCACCTACATGTGATGGAGAATTACCATATCATCTCTAATAGAGGTGCAGGTACTTCGGTGCCCTACATGCGGGAATGTATTGTGCTAACCTTGTTCACTACAGAATATATGTTATGCTATGCCCTGATGTGAATATATGTGGTGTTACATTGCCAGTGATTATACTTCCATGATGTGTGCACTCTACCAGTAGTTACTGCAGTGCACTGCTGGGATTGTTATGACAATGGCCCTATTGGCCAAGTGATTTATGTGATTCTGTTTGAAGTTATGACAAGTGCCTATTGGCACAGTAATATATGTGACTGTGATCTAATGTGTTTTTATGGATAATGCAAAGAATATTTTTATATAACCTAGTGTGGAGTCTCTTTTGTGGTGTGCCTAGTGTGTCACTGCTGTAAGTGTGTTTCGCAAACGCTTTACACATTGCCTCTGGAATAAGCCTCACTGATCTGTCAAGCCACCAAGGGGGTGAGCAGGGGTTATCTTCAGTGTGTAACTCTCTTGCCCTGACTAGAGTGGTGGGTTCTGCCTGGCTTAGGTGCCTACCCTAGCCAACCAGAAACCCCATTTCTAACAACTACCATTACCAAAAAGACATGATATGTTATAGATGTGTTTGGATTGTTGCTTGGCACAAAAAGCTAAGTGGTTAGAAGTATACCTGCAGAGTTATTTCACAAATATCAGAAAGCTGCACCATGTGTAAATTAGGCTTTGCTCTATCCCAGAAGGACAGTTGTCCCATACTGATGTGCTAAATCACCCATGGGAAGACAGTAACTTGAGGCATGCTTTAATCTTGATAGGCCTCATCAGTAAATTGTAGCCTGCTTATTAAAGATAAAATTGTCAAGCTTATGTTATAAGTGAAGGCAGAAGAGTCCAACTTAAAAGGAAAGTGTTAAGAAGCGCAGGACGTGTGTAAATTGCGACACTGCGTTTGCTAGGCTCTAACATTGCAGTAACCCCCCCCCCCCACACACACACACACACTCTTGCCCGCTACCCCCGCAAAAAAAGACTAATAGCCAACTTTTTAAGAAATGGAAACCGCCATAATTTCTTTGCAGGTAGTCCAAAATATGAGTTCACACCTTGCATTTGTACGTCTAATAGCCGAAGGTGGATGATTAAACATGTCAAATTATTGGTTTGTCCTGTACAATGGTTGCATTACAGACCTCAATTATGCTGTGCAGTTAGTTGAAATCTGTTGAGATAAACGAGGCATGGAAGTGTACCAGGATGCATGCAATATTAAACCAAAGGGCATTCACTTTACTAGCTGCTGCCATGGCACTTCTGATGAGCTTGTTTGAATAATGTATTTTACTTTCTGGTTTGTGTGTTCTCAAGCCGTGATGGCGGGTGCAATGGTTGTGTTTAGTGTTACTGAAGAGAAGCACATTGTCATCTGTAAAACTAGTCGCCATGAATTTGCGGAGTGAGGTGTGGTGTTCTTGGGCATAGCTTATTTCTGTTCAGAATTGCATTTCCTGTTGTTCAGTGACAAATTGTGGTCTGTACGGTTCTTGGCACTGTGTGGGATGCAAGAGATCGTTGTACTTTGTGTGTCTATTGAAGTTAGCCTTTGTAGTTAGAGAGTAACAAGATACCAGCTGTACACCCTTGGTGTTGTGCTTGTAGCAGGAGAGCGGTGTTTGTGTTTCTAGCGGAGAGCCACTGGAATTATGCGGCAGGAGAGAGCCAAAAAATATCTAGCAGGGTTTATTAAATTATGTGGCAAAAATAGGCAAATTCTGTGGCATAATGTGGCACATTTTGTAATAGTATTACTTCATTTTTAAACTTGGTAACACTGTCTGGACATTGGTTGCATCTCATTAGTACCAATTTAACACCCAACTATAGCAATAATCGACAGAAATGTGACTTGCAGCATTGCGCTGCAACAAGTGTTGCTGCATCTTTAGTAACTTTTGAACCGTTGGAGCTAGAAACAAAATTTTGCTAAAGTCTGCAGATTATGAAGACAGATGATACATTATGTGGCAAATGCTGCAGATCTATAATCATGCGAAAATCACTGCAGCTGCACAATTGCATAATTACAGTGACCCTGGACTAGCGTAATTTGTTGTGTTATGCAATGCATGACATTGGCATGTGATACGTGATTAGGCAATGTGCACATTGTCGGTCCTTAGCTTGCAAAACATCACACTAGACATCTGAAATCTATGGGCCTGATTCACAGAACTAACTTACGTCAAAATCCTAAACTTACAACAATTTTGGTATTCACAGAATGAACTTACACATTTGGGTATTCACAGAATGAACTTACACATTTGGGTATTCACAGAATGAACTTACAACAATTTTGGTATTCACAGAATGAACTTACACATTTGGGTATTCACAGAATGAACTTACAACAATTTTGGTATTCACAGAATTAACTTACTCATTTTGGTATTCACAGAAGGCACTTACTCATCAATGTGTAAGTTACACAAAATGAGTAAGTTACACAAAATGTGTAAGTTACACAAAATATGTAAGTTACACAAAATGTGTAAGTTACACAAAATGTGTAAGTGTCTTCTGTGAATACCAAAATGAGTAAGTTTATTCTGTGAATACCAAAATGGTAGTAAGTTTAGGATTTTGTCGTAAGTTAGTTCTGTGAATCGGGCCCTCAATTTTCCTTAAATTTTATAGACACATGGTGAAATTTGCCAGCACAGTACAACCGCAGGCAGCACATCAAGTTTCACAGTATCCTGCAAGACAAGAAATTTAAGCTGTCTCTCTCAAGTGAAAAATGTGAAAAAGTTTATTCGGATGAAAAACAGAAATTAAGCAAAACGCACTAAACCTGGGGGAACATTTACTAATATTTGGGAAAGGCACAGTGCAGCAAAGCAACAGAAGAGGGCAGGAATGTGCCATATCTATTAAGATATAACACATTCCTGCTCTCTCTCTGTGCCTGCACATCGTTGGCTGCCAACGCTGGCACCCTTGTACCATCATGCAAGAGAGTCTGTGTTGCTGCCAGGATTATTTTTGTGCAGGAAGGGACACCTTCCTGCATAAAAACAATTCTCAGATGTTTTTTCCCTTTTCTATGTGTGCTGCAAAATTCAGCCCCTGAAGAAAGAGGAAAAAACGGGGAGAAATAAACAAGTTTTTTCTCTTTACACTTCACCCTGGGAAAGTATACCACTTTAACACATTTCCAGGTTTACTATTGTTAGCAAATCTGGGAATGCTCCAAAGCCAAGGTCAGATGTGAGGGAACACCTACGCTCCACCTATGGAATGCCTTCCCAGGGCAGAGTAACACGCTGCCTCGCTTTATTCCAGATTTACTATGCCAGCCACGCAAGGTGGCTCTGTGTGGCATAGTAAATCTCATTTAAGGGTTTGTGTTGCCCTTGTGTCACCTTGTGTGATGCAAGGGTAACAACGCACGCTCTTGATAAACCTGGCCACTAGTATTCTGGAAGAAACAACGTTTTCACTTGCCCTAGCCCAATTAAAATCCCATGCATTCAAGTGAGCGGCCTCAGGCAAATTGTTTTAGGCAGTTTGCCTCTATTTCCTGTCTCATCTGAGTGAGCTGCATACAATGTTTTTCTTCTGGTGAGGGAGGCCTCCTTTACAACGTGGGCTGAACCACGCATGCTGTTTCCCCAAAAGAAGAACTATTCTTGCCTTAACCAAGCATATGCCTTAACCACGCATATGCATGGTTAAGGCAGTGTACGGTCTAGATGTGCGGATGAGCGGGCAGAGGAAGAGAAGTCGGGAGAGGGTACTCCGGGACATGGTCTGGTAAGTGGGGCTGGGGCCGGGTTTTTTGGGGTGGGGGTGGTTTTTAGGGCTTGGGGAGGGTAGGGGTTGTTTTAAAGGCTCAGGGGGGTAGGTCGGGGTTGTTTTCAAGGCTCAGGGGGGGCTGGGTTGTTTTTAAGACTCCGGGGGGTTGGGGTTGTTTATAGGGCTCGGGGAGGGGGGTGGGGGGTCGGCGTTGTTTTTAGGCCTTGGGGGATCGGGTTGGTTATTTATGGCTCAGGGCAGGTTGGGGTTGTTTTTAGGGCTCAGGGTGGAGTTGTTTTTAGGGCTCAGGGGGGATGGGTTGTGTTTAGGACTCTGGAGGGTCGGGGTTGTCTTTAGGGCTCATGGGAGGTTGGGTTTGTTTTTAGGGCTCGGGGGGCGGGTTGTTTTTAGGGCTCGGGGGGCCTGGGATGTGATCTTGACTACACATATCCCTTTATCAGTCAGGCCTTTACCACAAATTTGCGTGGTAAAGTCATGCATGTTAAAGACATGCATGTTAAAGGAATGCGTTGTTAAGGCACATTAGTTGTTAGGGCAGTTTTGTAGAGGCACGCGTGGTTTAACCATGCGTGCCTCTCTCATACAGCCATCTGGTGACCATGCAGTCCTGACAAGTACCACACATCAGGGGTTTGACTAACTCATTTCAGTGATGGTGTCTGCATCATTGCACTAAAAGCATGCATAATTAGGTACCCCTAACTACCCCCAGGTGTACTGTTGCAGCAGCAAGCTCACTGCGCTATAGAAAGCGTGCATGTGACTGTGCAAAAAACTAAATAGATACATGGTGAAGTCAAGCACAGTGCAGCCTTGTAAATCAATAATCAACACCACATCCGAGGCTACCACATGTGTCTTTTGCAGCTCCTCATCATCAGAGGGCCTCATGAGGATCCGAGGGAGGCGCCTTGCCTGTTACTGTTTTCTAGCAAGGCACCCTTCCCTGTGATCACAGCACGCAGGGTGATTGGCCTCCTAGGCTGCAAGGGAGACCATTCAGGAAGCGTGCAGCAGCTTTGTTTTTCCTAGTGCACCTGCCTCGGGCAGAGCAGCACTTTTTCTCCACTTGCGACATGGAGGTGGAGTCACACTCTGACAAAGACTATGAGGTAGGAAGCGGGTTTTCATTTTAATTTCACTTAATTACACTCCCTGGATGAAAACAACATTCACCAGACCTTCACATGTTGGCACAGAGAGGGCACGGGTCCATGAACATCACCTGCTCATATGTTGGAGGCTCGCAGGAGTGGGGCATGGGCACACTTGTCCAGTCATGCCGGGGTCCAGCTCCCAAGTACTATCACTAAAAGACAGCATTGCGCTCACTGGACTCAGCTCAGCAGCGGAGACCAGCGCTGCAGGCTGTCACTCGGACTCCTCTGCCCCGGGGCCAAGAGAGCTTCTCCCTGAAGCAGCTAACCAACAGCATTGAGGCCACTCTCCTGAACTGCAAAAGCCTGGGGTCAAGTCAAGTGAGTAGCTGGTAAGCTGCAGCCTAGCGTCAGATATCAGAGGGAGCACAGAGTGACAACTCTGATGACGTAATGTCTGCAGCCAGCAGACTCTCATGCAAGTGGACTTGCAGCAGCCCTGTGCCAGGCCCTCTGAGAGTTCCTACAGTGCCATATTGGCAGAGCAGAACAAGCAGCACTGAGACCGTCACCAGTGAAGCGCTCTGCCGGGCAGACACACTCCTCCAACTCACAGCCTGGGGGAGTCACACACTGAGTCTCTCTGACTCTGCACTCAAGTTCACTCTGACCGCAGCAGGCATATGTTTTAACAATAGTAGGCCGTACTTAGTTTACATCAAAGTGAAGCATATTATTCTTAATTTATATTTCAGTTATTTGAAATGCACAAAACTACTATTGGTTTAGGTTAACTTGTTCCATTAACAAAGAGAGAATGAATCACATGAAATAATTTCAGATGCAAGGTGTGTGTCAAATACCAACTTCTTTCAGCAGTAAAACCCAAGCTGTCACTATCCCATGATCCATGGTGCTGTTCTGATGCCCTGCACTAAAGCCACTCTCCAAATAAATATCAGGTGCAATTTGCGGAGGTCATAATGGGCTTTAGTTCTGACAGCTTAAGCAGCCTTCAGCCTAGATCTCACAACAGAACAGAAACAAGGAAAGAATGGGGGAAATGCACTTTTTTACATTTTAAAATCACAATTGGTTAATGCAATCACTGCAGATGTATTGTGAGTAATCAAAGAGAACTAGAATTGAGTCCTGGCACAGGGGGAATATAGAGTGCAATGACGTCCCAGCCTGTGACTGAAACCACTATGAATATGCATGTTATTGTTTTAAAATTGTATTGCACACAGTATACAAGAGACGTTGCACTGTACGACCATCCATTTCAGGGGGTTTGTAGCAGTAAAGATATTTGTAGAGCTTCGTATTGCTCAAAAGTGTATAATTTCTGGTATTTATCACTTTCCATGCACTCTTAGCTTGGTATTACTAGCAAGAAAATATCATACAAAGGATCACACATTTGACAGTTGAATGTCACTCGTAAATGTATGGAAAACATGGAAATGTCCCACATAGGCAATCTGAAAGCTTAGCAGCTTCGGCCCGTAAGTAAAGTTACAGTCACTGTCTGCAGTCTGCACAAAGTTGAGTTCAGCGTCAGTGAGGCTGGCTCAGATTCCACGCTGGGTCTCTCTCACATCTTGGTGCCTTTCCATTTCTGGTGCTTTACAGCAGTTTTAAGATCTTCTTAGATTTTCTCATTGCTCAAATGGGTGCAATTTCTGATATTTATTTGTGTCCCTGGACTTCCATAGTTTGATTTTGGTCACGGGAAAGTGTCACTCATAGTCGTTGAATCTCACTCATAATTACACAGAAATTATGAAAATGTCACACATAAGCATCTGAAACTTTGGCAGTTATTACCATGTATATAGTAGAAGGGTCAACAATTCTCAGAAAATCTTTTACATGTTGACTAAATTAATTCTACAAAAAGAGAATCTGCAGATCCTGCTGCTCTGTTGTTGCTCTGCTTGAGAAACAGATTGTATGCGGCAATATCTGCTCTTGCTAATTATGGTCCCAGGTGGTTAACAGCGCCCTGATGTAAATAAATCATTACTACTTATTATCACTTGTCCCCCAAAGCTCTAAAAAGTGTGCACGCTACTCATTTACTTACGAAATGTACTTTTCCGTCTTGTTAAATTTCTTCTCAAGGTACTTGGCCGACGTCTTGCTGGGAATCTTCACCATAGAGAGCTCTTTGTTGTACCTTGTCAGGTTGCAGGGCATCCTGCAGATGCAATAATTGGTGTCTTTCTCAGCAAGGAGGCCTACGGAAAGAAGGCATAACAATAATGTCAGCAAGTGCTTGAACTCATTAGCGGTACCACAGACTAGGTACAACACAGACAATGGAACAGACACTCTGCAAGAAGACAACCCTTTAATTTCCGGGTTACAGATGGGTTCCTCTGTTAAATTCCCGGTTACAGCTAGGTTACCCAAGCCATAGAAAAGATCTGATTTAATATATTTAGTCTGTTTAGAATTCAAGATCTCTTCTGGTAAACAGCTATTTTGAAAAAGCAACTGAAACAGAGCCCTTCACTTGTTTGATTCTCTTGACGTGAATGGCTCTGCTTCAGCCTTGATGACCCTTTAGAAGCTTGAGCCCCTCAAAGTCTCCTGATTCCTCTAGAATGTCTTTGTTTTTTGCAGATGCTTTCTCACTCAATATTATAAAGTGTCATTGATGATAGATAGGGTTGCGTTATTGGTATCACCACTCAACGTTCAATAAATCACCTAAAAGCAGCCTCTCACATTGTTTACAATCTATTCATTGCTATGAATTACCATGATGCCCCTTCGCCATTCTAATCCCCCTGTGTGCTTTCCCACACTTTAAAGTCAATAAACATTATTTAGCACTAAGCAGCCCTGAGATTAAAGCAGAGCAAGCAGGGATATGACCTGCAGCTGGTCAGGATGACAGCAGATCCACCTCTTCTACAACACACACTGGCGGCTAGTGACTCATGAAAGAGGTGGGTGGGGCAAAAGCAGCAGCAGGACTCATGGCTACCACTTTCATATGTCACTAGTCGCCACTGCGTAAAGTGTGAAAGATCCGACGTCTCATTAAGGCTGCTCTGTTTCAAGATTGCTGCCCAGTAGACAAGCGGATGTGCTACTTAAGAACTATGCAGATAACGGCAGTTAACAGGCTGTGTGTAAATATCGTGCCTGCTCCGCTTGATTAAAAAACATAGCCTGTTCATTTGTATTCAGAAACAGAGAACCATAATCTGTACCCACAGAGAGCAAGTCAGATGCATGCGAGGGTGCACTTCGGAGCATTTACCACATGACAAACTGTTAGACTAGGCATCCTTGGCGTGGTTTCCCCTGACTTTTTGCCTCTACCTCCTTTTTGCTGGCTTAGATGCTTTGGGCACTTTACCACTGCTGATCAGTGTCGAAGTTCAAGTGCTCCCTCTGTAAATTGTTATTATGATTGGGTCTCCCTGATTGGCATATTTGATTTACTAGTAGGTCCCTAGTAAAGTGCACTAAGTGTGCCAGGGCTAGTAAATCAAATTCTACTAGTGGACCTGCACCACTGATTGTGCCACCCACATGAGTAGCCCTGAAAAGATGTATCAGGCCTGCCACTGCGGTGCCTGCACGCGGTTTGTTAACTGCCATGTCGACCTGGCAAGTGCACCCACTTGCCAGGCCCTAAACCTTCCCTTTTCTTCCATATCAGTCACCCCTAAGGTAGGCCCAAGGTACCCCTGTGGGCAGGGTGCAGTGTATGTGAAAAGTAGGACATGCCCTGGTGTGTGTGGCAAGTCCTGATACTGAAATACTGCCAAATTTGTTTTCACTATTGCAAGGCTATCTGTTCCCGTAGGATAGAATGGGGAGTTTGCTAAGAACAATTTTATAAACATAGCTACCCCTGGGAACAAGATAGGAAAATAAAGTTTGATATGCCTGAACTCAGAATGTTAAGATGCATCTTTAGTGAGGGTGATTTTTACATTCTGTGTTTGAAAATACCACTTTTAGAAAGTAGGTATTTTCTTGCTAAGCCATCCAGTGTGCCTCTGCTAGGATGTGAATTGTCTGTCTGGCTTTACGGTGACAGAGGCTGGGGAGGTGCAGTGGCTCCAGAGAGTCTGGATGAGTCAGGGCTGGGCTGAATAGACCTGGGCTGCATTTAGAGTAGGGGGAGGAGATTTCCTTTCACCTGAATGGGCCTGGTCTGGCTTCCACAATGCTGTCTCCACCCCCTGCCAGGAAGCTGCCCCAGAGAGGACAGAACTGGTTTTGACTGATCACAGGGCTTCTCTGCCACCAGAAAACAAAGGATTTTGTAGTATAAATATTGGGGCCCAGACCCCAAAACTTTAGATCATCCCTGGAATTTAAGAGGAACCTTTTCCAAGGAGAAGAGCTGGAGAGACTGAGGAGAAGTACTGCCCCTTTGCTGTGTGCTGTATGGGGTTGGCCTGCAGTTGCTGTTTCTGCCAAGGAAAGGAGAAGGACTTTGCTGTGTGCTGTGTCCCCTGCTTGAAGGAGATCTCCAAGGGCCTGTGTGTGCTGGCCTCCTGTTCTGAAGTCTCAGGGACACAAAACTTCAGCCCCTGCTCCACTGAACTCTGCTGCTGTGAGTTCTAACCTGCCAAGAGGTGCCTGTGCCAGTTTTGGACCTCTGGAGGTTGTTGCTGCTGTTTGGGAGCTGGAAGAAAGAAGAAGCTTAAAGAACTACAAAAATCGATGCATCCCTCTTCTTGCAGCTGTTTTTCCAACGCATCTCCACAGCACAAGAAGAATTTCCACGCATCGCCGTGCCATGGCCGAAACCGACGCAGCGCCTGTCACCGATGCAAGAATCGACACATCAAGGGATTGTGGCTGAAGAAAACCGACGCAGCACCACTCGACACCGCCGCATCGATCAGCGACGCATCCCGGATTTCCATGCATCGCACCTGTGTGGCCAGTTTTCCCGACGCATCACCTGCGGACCGGAACCGTCACGAAGAAACAATGCATCACTCCCCATACAGACCGGATTCGACGCAACTCTTCCTCTGCGTGCCACAGAACTGTTGCATCGCCTCCCCTAGGTCTCAGGAGCTGACGCATCTCTTTGTTTTCGACGCTTCTTCATTCTGCGGCTGTTTGGCCTTGTGAATTTTGACGCAAATACAGGTACTCTCTGTAAAAGTCAAGCATCCATAGTTTTCTGTGGTATAAGTTCTTGAAACCTTTTGAAAGTCATATTTGTAATTGTGTATGTTGGATTTCTGTCGTTTTGGTCATGCTAAGTTTAGATAAAGATATTTTATTTTTCTAAACTGGTGTGGTGTCCAATTGTGGTGTTTTCACTATGTTACTGGGAGTGTTGGTACAAATACTTTACACATTGCCTTTGGGAGAAGCCTGTCTGCTTGTGCCAATCTACCAAGGGGGTGAGCAGGGGTTATCTAAAGTGTGTATCCCCCTTACCCAGACTAGAAGCAAGGATCCCTATTTGGACAAAGGTACCTACCTCTGCCAACTAGAGACCCCCATTTCTAACGCAAACCATATGGGGTGATAACAAAAGTACTTACCAATGTCAGGGGGAGGCTTACTTCTCCTCTCAGGCAAACATGAAAAGCAATGCTCGTGAAAGGAAGGCAGCCACAGTTAGAGGCAGGAAGTGGCAAGTAACTAAACAGTACATGCAGTGATAGGTGCTGCTGACTGCACAACGAAGCAAAGGAACTTCCACCACAACTGTTCCCAGAAACTACCATGGCTAGAGCAAACGAACAAAACCAATCCTGGAGCTGCTCTCATGTATGAGAGCAGTTCCAGAATTGGCCGGAGCAGCCTAAGGCAGCGCTCCTTTTCAGGCTAGGAGCCTGTGTCTGCGGTCCCACAGCTAGTATACAGCTCACAGATTGCTGCAGTCTGAAGTGCGCATGTCGGGCTTAAGCATCCTCTACAGAGATCTATCTGCTACCTAAATCTTCTGGGTTTGTCATTAAGCAGTTTTGACAACGGTCCATTTTTATAATCCTAGCTCTGAACAGACCTTTTTCTCTGCTCAAGAAGGAGCATGATTCCTACTGATGGTGCTTGGGTAAACTTCCACTTCAAAGAGACAGTTAGACCCTTGCATTGGCATCTCATGTGCATGTTGAATACAAGCACTGTAAAATGTGCAGGATTGCTGAGCACAGATGCAAGTGTAAGATTGCTGAGACCTGACAGATCCATTTTAGGTTGCTTCTGGTTTTACATTGCACGAGATGAAGCTTGTGATGGCAGCCAGGGGTAGAGGTTTTACACGTCATTATGCTCATGTTGTGGGTACTCCTGCCTGGTGCCAGCATTGTCACTAACTGTGAGAGCCATCACCTTTTACAAAAAATGTGTCTGTGCTGCAGAAAGAACATGATATATGAAAAGGCCCTACCCCAAACCAGTTCCTAGGCATGACAGTGGGATCTGTATCTCATGTCTGGAAGTGTAAATAAAGGTGGGACCAAAACTATACCTCTTGGTTCGAGTTCTAAGTTCCCATACACCAAGGAAGGGGGTATGCTGAAGATCAGCAGAGCGGATATCTGCGTGACATCCAGACTCCCACAGGTGAAACGACATCACCTGAAATCTACACATCTCACTAAAAACCTGTGGTTCTGCCTGGGGCCTGTAAGTCTCCCTGACATACTAAGAAGGGGAGATGAATTGCTGACCTTGAGGTAGTTGACTGCCTGTCAAACAAAAATCCCAACTGCTTAGACTGGAAGAGATGCAACTCAGAAAAGTGGACTGTTTAAGGGAGAGTAACAAGAGTTGCCTGAAGGTCTCTTGGACTCCCTGATTGTTTCTACCTTCAAGCAGTATGAGCCGAACCAGTTCACTGGCCATCCTTCAGGGTGTCCTCTCCAATAACTGTTGACAGAAGACAATGGAATTATGCTGACTCAGCCTTCTGTGCAACTAGCCCATGGACCTACTCCATGGGCCAGAGGATGGCAACAAACCTCTGGAAGTTTAGGAATCTGCCTGATCAGAGTTGAGTTCCGTTTAAAATCTATTCTATGCAGTAAAGTCAACTGGAGCCCAAGATGACCATGTGGCAATCACAATAAGAAGTCAAGTGAATTACATGCTGCCCTGGAGATGGGGAACAGTGCTCCCGTGTACATCCTCTCCCACCTGATGCTCAACATCTGTAATTGAGGCCATTGGTGGCAAGCTGATTCCTCCCTTTGCTCATTGGATGTGTTGGAGGGGTATTGATAGTACTAGAGGGAGAGAAGGTGACTAAAGAGATGTCCTACCAGTTTCTCCAGTGTCTCCTGGTTTCACTGGGTCTAGAAGCACTTCTTTACACCAGGATGTTCTAATGAGGTGAAGGGATATGCCAGTGAAGGTGCAGCATGGGTGAGTGCTGGCTCTCTCAGTTCTTCTAGATACCTCAATGGCTCCACAAGAGCCAAATTACTCCTCTGTGCGCTCTTTCCACCCAGTAGTTTAGTGAGCCCTGATCTGGCTCCAAGTCAGGGAGTCTGGTGTTCTGTTCTTCTGTTTTTGTGGAATGAGGGTCATTCATGTGATCAGTGAAACACCCATCTTGGTTTGGCATCATAACCCCTGTGCAATAGCAGACAATAAATAATCTCAAAAGGAATTCTTTAAACCTTGAGAAGTGAGGACTACAAAGGAATCAAGACAAGTGATGGAGCAAGGTAAATAAGAAATTTTTGAACCCCCTAATATTAATGTTAATAATTAACGTTATTAATTGTTTTGACGACTAATCAACATTTTTGCATCTTTTATATTCTTGGTAACTGGCAATATAGTTGCAAAACTAACTTACTTACAATTGTAAGGGTAGAATAATATTAACATAATGGTTTGCGTACTAAATAGAGTGATGTTGCATGATTTGTGCTATGTAGTAAGTTGTATTGTGGCAAAAGAATATGGATGGTAAGTAAACCTGGCTTTACATGTCGCTTTTGCTAGGTAACACCTAATTGGGGTACGTAGAATGAGGGGTGGGAAACGAAAAGGCTTATTTTCTTTATTTTTAATTATGATTGTGTTTGTTTTCATGATTGTTCGTTCGGGCCTGTTAGGCTGAGCTGTAAAGATGGCTGCCGAGACAGATGAGCTTAATGCGCAAGTGCAAAATGGCTTCCAAGCGGAAGAAAGCTGTAGAAATATGTCACGTGGTTGAAAGTAAAGCCCAGAGTGAAACGAGTCAAGGACAGCGTGACCTTTCACCAGATGAGTGCCAAGAAGGACTCAGCTAGAATGTATGAGAACCGAAGATGCAGCTGTGAATTAACAATGAACTGTTTAAAATAAAGTTACAAAAGAAGATACATGTAAGGAACTGTCAATCGGATTGGTAATGTCCTAAAGCCGTGAGAAAGGACAAAAGTTATAAACATTTTCGGAACCGGTTTAAGCAAGGAGGGCAATGAGGAGATGCTTGCCACCCCTCCAATGGACCAATTAGCGTGAATCTCGCCCCCAAAGAATGAAACATTTCTGTTTAGTAAGCTAGTAATAGGGTATAAGAGGATCTACACTTAAGTAGGAGGAGCGCTAATCATACATAATTTTGAGCACTGGACGTTGACGCTGGAGAACTGCTTCTATTTTCCATAGACCATTTCTTTTAATATAATTGATCTTTTTGCTTTAAATCTGACTGGGAAGGAACGAGATCGCTGCGGGAAACCTGTATAGGTGGTCCGTCGAGGAGGCCTGTTTAGCGGGACAGACAGTCAGTTTTTGGGAGTTCTATGCTGTGATCTGCAATTATCTGACGAGGTGAACTTTTATTTTCCATCTAAAAGGGTATGCATAAATTCTTTAAAAGTTATTTGTTATAATAATATGAAACGTATTAAACTGATTAATAAAATTGAAACTTATTCATGCATTTAAAAGAAGTAGATAAACTTTATTACAGTTAAAATTACGAGTCTGTGGTTCTTTAGCTCAATAATAAGTGTAATGTTTTAATGAGTTTAAATGTGATTGAGCTGGTCTTAATCACCATCAACTTATTCTTACTAGTTGGTCAATCGACCAAAGAGCGGAATACCTTGATGTCTTAGAAACTGACAGGATTAAAACTAATTATGTACGATGTTTGAGAAACTATCTTGTCGACTTTAAAAAGGTATCCCGTTCTCTTCCAGCAGTCATAACTTTTTCTCCTAGGTGAAAGTGGATGGGATCCAGGGAATATTTGAGTGAGTGAATGTTTATGCGGTGTTATGGGCCCCACCGTCATATTGGTATAGATGTTAAAAAGAGTGTTTTCAACCTGGATGTCATGTCCACAGGAGAAGAAATTATATTAGTAACGCTGGATCAGATTTCTTGGTAGCAGAGTTATGGTTACTATAGATTAGTTTGGTGATTATTGATTATTTCATGTCGAACACTTCATGTTGAGTTGTATTACGTTATATGTAAGTCGAAATTTTGAAGCTTCCGGGAAGTAGGAAGTTGGACACGTGTGGCAAGAGAAGCCACATGGAATAGTGCATTGTCTGGTTTTCAAATTGGTGATAACACAGGTTGTGTTATGATAGGGACATTTTCTGTATAAAACGTGTATGAGTGAAATAGCAACCGGTTTCCTTGTGAAACTCTGGCCTTAATTCTCAGGAGCAGTGTAGTCTCCACATGTGTTTTATCCCCAGAGAAACGGGTTTACCCCTTGCTTGAAAGAAGGGTAAGGTAGAGGGAAGTGCTACACTTATCGAACGAAACGATATTCTTGTAAGATAGAGTAAACTATCACTTTTGTTTAGCGAGAACAGACAATGGAAATGTGTTTTATGTCGTAACTATTAAGATTTAGTCAGGAAAATGAACTGCCGATAAATGTTGTAAAGGAGGGGTCAGGAGTAAAACTGACGTTGACAAAAGACCGCGCTGGGATTGGCCAGTACGGTAGAAACACGGAAAACGCCCTGATTGGTGCGTTGGTGTGAGACGCGCTGAGATAGGTCTGAAAAGCAGTGACGTAGAGGCTTCGGATTGGTGCGTTGGTGTGAGACGCGCTGGGATAGGTCCGAATAGCACATAGAGATCAGAGCAGAGTTACGGGCTTACAGAAGTAAAGGAAATCGTGAAGAATGGCTTATTATGAATATGGTAGAGAGAAACTGTCATGGATGGCGAAAATTAAGAACTTCTTTAAGAAAGACAAAAAGGTAGTGACTAGAGAGGGACAGGTAATTCCTCCGCCGAAAACACCAGCTTCGCATATGATGTTGAAATACGGTTATTATACCTGCATTTGGTTAGAAAATTGGACAAAATATACTCAGAATGATGGAGTATTGGCTTTTCCAGAGAATGGTTCGTTTAGCATAGCAGTACTTCGGAATTTGAGAGAGAAAATGATGAAGCTTGAGCCAAGACCTAGACCGACACAGTTTGAGGCGTTAGGTGAGTGGAAAGACGAGATGTATGAACGAGAAAGATACAGAGGTGCAAAGAATCATAGTATAGTTCCTGGAAGGTTGTGGGGAGTGAATCATGAAGACAGAATGAAGCGTTGGAGATATGCTAATATGACAGAAGGGTTGTTTCCAACTTTTACAAATGAAGAGGGTACAAGAAAGAAGTGTGCAGAGAAAAAGAAGCATACAGTTACAGAAAGGTACAGGTATGGAGGTAGCGAGACAGAGGATGAGTTGCTGGAAGACATTTTAAACAGAAACCCACCTCCATATCAACAGAATTCTGCGGTGGTGACACCCAATGCACCGCCAATGGAAACTGGGAGGAATAAAAGCCCAGAACGAAGATACGAGATAAATAGGTCAAATGAACAGCTAAAAACCCCACAAAGTGAAAAAGTTGACAGTGACAATGCAGCCGAGTTAGCAAAAACTACAAAAGAATTGACTGAGAAAATAAGAGAGTTAACAATGAACATGGAAGCTGTGACTGTGCCAGTAACAATAGGACCAGTAATACCAGTTTTTGAGAACCAGAAAATAGATGAGCATTCCCTAGTCATCCCCATGAACTCAAATTTGCAAAAAATGAGGAAAGGAATGGGACTAGAAAATGAAGGGGCAAGAAATTTGGTCAGTTCATATAGACCGAGCCCACCTACTAACCTGACAGTAAATGAGAGTGAGATAAGGAGGATTCCTATGGGAACCGAGTCTGCATCAGAAACACCAGAGAGGAATAGAAATTGGATAGAAATAAATAGTACACCTGGTGGTCCAACTCCAGACGAATTAAGTGAATGGATGAGAAACTTGCAAAAGAAAGAGACGGAACCGAAACCATTAGATGTAATTAGGTTAAAGATAGATATGGAAGAATTAATTTTAGGGACTATTGGTACAGAAAAATCGAAAACATACCAGGACGACGAGATAATGTTCCTGTGCAAGAGCATTACTTGGAGAGCTAGAAATCTACATGACAAATTGGAAGAGACAGCGAATGAACTAGGAGTAGAATTTGTAAAAGTCAGGAGTTTGCAGAAACCGTATAGGGTAGATTTTTGTGAGAAAGATATAGAAAATCTGAACACATCTGGACGGTTAACACAGATAAAAGAACTGATTGTTTTATTGAGAAAATGGGGTGATGTGGACAGATGGAGAAGTAGGTGGACTAAAAGAAACGACAAAGCATCTTTGGCTTTTGCGGTGACAGATAAAGAAGCAGTTGTACGGGAGTATCCGATGAGAGAAACTCCAGGAGGTAGTTATGTACATGTCCCTTGGAACAGACAAGATATACTGTCATTTACAAATGACTTTCCAAAATTGAGAGAAAAACCTGTAGAATGGTACAGACAAGTGGAAAGGTTTGTCAAAGTTTCGAATGTGTTGTGGGTAGATTTGGATGGGTTATTTGACATTGTAGTACCAGCCGATTTATGGACAGAATGTAAAATTACCATTGATTGGCCAACTGTAGAATACCCAAGAGACGCAAAAACAGGAGCGCCAGGACCAGAAGTGATGAGGAAATATGATCAGGTTATTACCTTTTTGAAAAACAAAATTCCACCTAAAGAAACTGATTGGGTAAAAATTGACAGAACTACGCAAGAGAGTAAGGAGTCTGTACATGCCTACTATGAGAGGCTACTTTTGGTTTTCAAACAGTATAGCGGTTATGAGACTCTGAATGAGAAGGACATGAATCATTTTGTATATAGATTTGTTTATGGGTTGAAACCAGAAATAAGCAAAATGATTAAACAGCATATGATATGCTGGCAGAACAGTACAGTGGATGAAGTGTTGAGGTATGCCAAATATTGTAGTGATGACATTGAATGTAGACAGCGTAAATTAAAGGAGAAAGCAATGTGGGCGCAAGTGAAAGTTGCAGAAAAACAAGAAGCTCAACTGAATAATCAGGGTAATGAAACAGGACAAACAAAATCCAAGCCGAATATAGGTAAAGGCAAAGGCCAAATGAGTATAGAAGAAGCAAAGAAGAATTGGCCATGCCACAACTGCGGAAAGTTAGGGCATTGGAGAAACGAGTGTAACTTTCCTCCAAAAGCTAATACGGAAAATCAATCATTAAATCCACAGGTGCAGAGTGAGGTGAGTTATCAACAGCTGCAGCAACCACAGGTAGTTACTCAGCAGAGTCAGGTGCCACAACCACCACTTCCCAAGAGTGTAAATCCACAGAGATACAGTGCAGACACAGGATTCTACGGAGGAGAGCAGGTAACACAATTGCCGCGCGCAGCTGCGATAACGCAGTATTGGTTACGACAGGATGGGAATGAATCGGATGAAAGTTTATGACGGTGCCTAGGAGAGGAGGAAGAGTGCGTACTTGGCGCAACTCTAGAGGTAGATCAGGCAGGTCCATTTGTGGATGGAGAAGTGAATGGTGCAAATGTAACATTCCTTGTGGACACTGGAGCTACCCGTTCTACTGTTAGATCAGTGGAAATTCCAAACCTTCCTCTCTCAGGTGAATATATCCAAGTCGTTGGTGTCTCAAATCAGCAAATTAAGGCGCCACTTACTAAATTAGTAAAAGTAAAAGTTGGACCATTCAGAGAAATGCACCGATTTGTGGTGTGTGATTGCAGTCCTGTAAATTTACTTGGACGCGATCTACTTTGCAAAATGAATTGCACCATCTATTGTACTCCGGATGGGATTGCATTCCAGACACCAGATGAAGATGTATTATATAAAATGACAATGGCAGAATTAGAGCCAGGAGTGAATGACATCTTTCCTGTGTTCGATGTAGAGAAAATTCCAATTGAGTTAAAAGAAACAGTCAAACAGGAGGTATGGGATTTTACAGGCGAAGACATTGGGTTAATGAGAGGAGTAGACCCTGTTAAAATTTCTGTTAGAGAAGGAACAAATTACCCAAATACTCCACAATATAAATTGACGCCAGAAATCATTGAAGGAATAACACCTGTAATAAATAAAATGATTGAAAAAGGAATTTTGAAAGAAATAATGAGCAGTCCATGTAATTCGCCTATAATGGGACTGAAAAAGCCGAATGGAACATATAGAATAGTGCAAGATTTACGGAAGGTTAATAAAATCGTCGTTCCTTGTTGTCCAATTGTACCAAACCCTGCTGTGATACTCTATCAGATTCCACATGAGGCAGAATGGTACACCGTCATTGATTTGTGCCATGCATTTTTCTCTATTCCATTACATCCAGATAGCCAGCCATTATTTGCGTTCAGGTTCGGAGAGCGTATTTTGGCATGGTGCTGAATTCCTCAGGGATATACAGAAAGTCCCTCGATCTTTAATCAGATCCTAAAGAAATCGTTGGAAGATTTAAAAATGCCTGAAAAATCTGTGATGGTTCAGTATATTGATGACCTATTGGTGGCATCAAAAACCAGAGAAGCATGTGTTACTGACACAATTGCTTTACTGAACCATTTAGCAGGAGGAGGACATAAGGTGTCCCCATCAAAATTACAGTTTTGTCAACAAGAAGTTCAATACCTAGGTCATAAAATTGAAAAAGAAGTGCGAAAGGTAACGACTGAGAGAATAAAAATTATCCGAGGAATGAGAGCTCCAATGACACAAAGAGAGGTGAGAATGTTCCTGGGAATGGTTGGATATTGTCGACAGTGGATAAGTGGATTTTCACTAATTGCAAAACCATTACAGCGATTGACAAAAAAGGATGTTAAAGATCCGTTTGAATTGAATGATGAAGAAATGAAGGCATTCAGAGAACTAAAAGCGAGACTGTGTGGAAGCACCGGCATTGGGAATGCCTGACTATGAAAAAGAATTTGAGCTGTACTGTAGTGAGAGAGATGGGTGTGCATTTTCAGTGTTAGTACAAAGACATGGAAATATGAAAAGACCTATTGCATATTTTTCAGCTGTTTTAGACCCGGTAGCAAAAGCGTTGCCTGGGTGTCTGAAAGCAGAAGCTGCTACTTGAGTGAGTCTGAAACAAAGTGAAGGCATTGTGATGGGATACCCACTGAGAGTATATGTTCCACATTCAGTCGAAATTCTCTTGACAATAACCAAAACTCAATACATGACACATAGTCGGCTGACTAGGTATGAAAAAGTGATTTTAAGTGCAGACAATGTAACCATTGACAGATGCACAAGTGTGAATCCTTCGACATCATTGCCGGATGAAGAGAGTGTGACAGACAAAGATGAAGTTGATCATGATTGCTTGAATGTACTTGAATACTGTACAAAACCAAGGCCAGATATCAGAGATGAGCCTTTAAAAGAATCAGATTATGTGATGTTTGTGGATGGCTCATGTTTGAGGACAAGTGAAGGAGTTTTGAGTGCAGCGTATGCTGTATGTACAGTAGCTGCAATAATGGAAGCATCTTGTTTGAGAGTGATACGTTACGCCCAAGTGGCTGAACTAAGTGCTCTAATTCAGGCATGCAAACTGGGAAAGAATGTTCGAATCACAGAGATCACGGATAGCCAGTATGGCTTCGGGGTGGTCCATGATTTTGGGCAGATCTGGTCCCAAAGAGGTTTCTTGACGTCTGCAGGAACTCCAATTCGAAATGGTGAGTTTGTGAAAAAATTACTTGAGGCGATACAGCTGCCTAAACAGATTGCAGTAGTATAGTGCACTGCGCACAAAAATGGGGAAGACTACATAACTGTGGGCAACAAAGATGCTGACGAGATAGCTCAGTATTGTGCTAAAAATGTAGTCTCGTTGAACCGGAGAAGAGAAAGAGAGCATGTTTCATGTCCTTTGCTGTTTACTAACATTATCGAAACATGGGCTGAGGTGAGACAATTACAAGAAGCTGCAAATGATGAGGAAAAAGATAGCTGGATAAAAGCAGGATGCAGGAAAAGGGAGGAAGATGATGTTAGGGTTTATAGAGATGAAAGACCAGTTATGCCTGATAGCATGATTTCTAACATGGCACGGATGTACCATGGACAAGCTCATATTGGAAGGGATGGCATGATCCGATTTTTCAGACAAACTTGGTATAACCCAAAATTCAGGGACATAGCTGAAAGTCTTTGTCAAAGATGTCTTATCTACCAACAGATAAATCCAGGAAGGAAAACAGTAGTGAGTTTAGGAACAATAGGACGAGCGGGAGGTCCTTTCACGAGAATGCAACTGGATTTCATAGAAATGCCCCCAAGCAATAGACTGAGGTATGTTCTTGTGGTCGTTTGTTTGTTTTCTCGTTGGGTGGAAGCCTATCCGACCAGAAGGAATGATGGGATTACAGTAGCTAAGCTCTTGCTGAGAGAATTCATTCCAAGGTACGGATTTCCAGTAACGATTGAAACAGATAGAGCAACACATTTTCAAAACGAACTAATTCAACTGATATGTGAAGCTCTTGGTATTCAACAGAAATTGCACTGTGCATACAGACCAGAGGCTTCTGGAGTGGTAGAACAAGTGAATGGAACAATAAAGAATAGGTTAGGGAAAATGTGTCAAGCCACAGGACTCAAATGGCCAGATGCCCTTCCACTTGTACTAATGACTATCAGAAGCATACCTGATAGAAAAACAGGTCTGAGTCCCCACGAAATAATCATGGGACGAGCAATGAGACAAGCACATGTACCTGTCAACAAACTGCTGACTATAACTGATGATCTCATGTTGGATTATTGCAAAGGATTGGCTGATGTGGTACATTCTGTGTTTCATCAGGTTGGACCGGATGCGACCACTCTTGAAAGAAAACCAGCTCATGATTTGAGTCCAGGAGATTGGGTCCGCATAAAAGTCCACAGAAGAAGAAACTGTTTGGTTCCTCACTGGGATCAACCACGACAAGTGATCCTGGTGACAACAACTGCAGTCAAATGTGCAGGAGTGAAAAACTGGGTACATGCCAGCCACACTATCAGAGTTCCAGATCCTGAAGCTCGACCTGTAAGTCGACATCTGGAGATATCTGATACCAGTTCAGCATCTGATGCAGAAGAATAAACGAACAGGGTTCTAGATCATGAAGCTCGACCAGTAAGTCGACATCTGGAAGACCCAGGTACAAGTCTAACAACAGGAGAAGAATTTGAAATAGCAAAGGTTCCAGAATTTGAAGATCGACCTGAAAGTCGACATCTGGAAATATCAGACACCAGTTCAGCATCTGATACAGATCAATCAGATTGTGATGAAAAGCTAACGAATAAACGGAACATTGACATCGTAAACGAAGAAGCTGTACCAAGAGACAGTGACAGTGATCAGCCAAGCATAAGTTATGGTAAAAATCGTTCAGAAATTGTCAAATTAGACAAGGGAGGGATAGATTCAAATAGAGAGATAGAAGAATCGGAAGAACACCGAGGAGCAATAGGGATAGACCAACAAATAAAAGAACAGGGAAATATAGAAACAGACAGAGAGATCAACGAAAATTCGGAAGAACCTCGAGGAGGGATAGAAACAAGTGATCGAACAGAAAAGACACAGGAAGAAGAAGAGCTAGATAAAGAAGGTGAAATCATAAAGTTCAAAATAAGAGGAAATGAAGTAAGGTCTGAAACAGAATCAGAAGAAAGTGAAGGAGAGAGAAAACAGAGACTAGGACCAAGAAAAAGAACTTGGAGAGCTGAACGACAAGAAAAGGAAAGTGAACCGAAAAGCCGAGAAAAGGAGATGATTGGCCCCACGAAGTCAAAAGATTGAGATATAAAATCATAAAGATCAACAGAGATAATGCAGAACAAGTAAATGAAATAACAAGTCAAAAGGAACAAGAAAAACAAAGTGGAAAACAATTGCAGAAAAAAAAAAGAGTAAAGAAAGCTAATTTGAAATATAAGTCACCTGAATGGCTATATATCGCATTGACTGATATCAAAGAAGAAGAAATCATTCACGATAACACAGAAGAAAGCTACAAACCAATGGGTGAAAGTGAAGTGCAACAAGTTTGAAGAGATTGAAAAGAAAAAGCCGGACTGGACACTAAAAACCTGAATAAGACAAGAAAGAGTTCTGAGAAGAACTAAAGAGAGTACCAAACGAGACAAATTGAGAAAGAGGAGTGGCTGAAACGTCATTCTGAGGTGTGGTGACACATTTTCTGTACAAATATATATATTTAGGTAATAGAATAAGATGGTAGACACAGAGAATAGATGTGAGTTTTTACGTATATGGTGTAGAATGTGTTTCTTTTGTACAGGTTTATTAATGTTTGTATGGCTTATCTTAGCAATCACCATTCCAATTAGATTAACTGTAAAAGAAACGTCCATATTAGAGAACAACACAAAGAAGGATAAGGAAGTTAACATACAGAACACAGCCATATTAATAGATAGTGCAGAATTACATAAAGATAGATCCATAACAGATTTTCAAAGAATGTTTTCACAAAATTATTATATGAATATGTAGAAACAATGGATGTAAGAGATTGTTATGTTTGTATGAAATTACCTGCGTCTGTTTCAGAAGGTGTGACGTATCATCACCTTCCTTTGACGTATGGAATGACATGTAGTGTTTTAGCTAGTTTGTTTTACAAAACAGGTAGATTAGAATATTATTACACTGACATAAATAAGATTTTTGCAAAATTTCCTATAATTCCTGAATTGAACAAAGTGAAAGAAGCAAAGATGTTTGGTGAATTTTTCTTAGAAAATAAAGATTTGACATTAGAGGATGTAGTTAAACACAACCTTACCTGTGAGTTAAAGAAAGAGGAAAAGGTATTTTTGGAGATGGTAGAAAGCAGGAGAGTTAAATTTCAAAGAAAGGTAATAGAGGAAGAGATGAAAACACCCCTTTGGACATTTGAAGAAGGAAGTAATGATTAGAAAAAGACAAATGCAGCTATGACTTTAGATTGGCCCCAACAGGGAAAGTTGTGCATTAGTAGAAATAGAACTAGGTATGACAACTATTTTGTGGGTTCCAGTGACTGCCGAGACAATTATCACATTTTAGGAGGATGGGGATTCAAAGGAGGAAAAGATCCAATATTTCCAGGGATCTATTATATTTGTGGAAACGGAGCTTATTACGGGTTGCCGGATCATTGGTATGGGTCATGCTACTTAGGCCTGGTCTTTCCAAAAATCTTTCATGTAGATAGAGAAGAAAAAGGAACACACGAAATGGGTGAAACATTCACACGTAGAAAAAGGGAAAGTTTTTCAGAACTAGTGGGTAACATTTTTGGAGCAATGATACCAGCAGTGGGAATATCTTTGAATGCATTTAAAATTCGAAAATTGTCCACAGTAGTAGATAGTTTATCAACGAATACTGCTGGGGGGTTCTTGATGGTAAATACCGAGATGGTTGCCATGAGAGCTATGGTGATGCAAAACCGACTTGCCCTTGACATTCTTTTGGCAAAAGAGGGAGGAGTCTGTGGAATGCTGAAAGTCCAACATTGTTGCACTTACATTCCAGATAAAAGTGAAAATATACAAAAGTATATAAAGAATATTACTAATTTACACAAAGAACTTGTTCCACTGGAGGTTGAAAATGCTTGGGAGAAACTTGGTAAGAGTTTTTCCTCAATACCACAATGGTTCACTGAAATAGGTAGTTCTATTGTAGGGAAAGTTTTAATATCAGCAACAGTAGTAATATTAGTGGTGTTATTTGCGAAATTTGTTATTATATGTATTAAAAGGAGAAAAAGACAAAACAAAATGAAAAGAGAAAATAAGATAAATAAAGAACGAGAATTAGGTGAAATAGAACTTGAGGAACTAAAAGAAAGCATGTATGAGAGAACAAGAAGACAAGATGAAAAGGATACTGATGTGTAAAACTAACAAGAAGCAAATGAACAAGAAACATGCTAGCCGTAAAATTGTGTAACATGGGTTTTTGTGGTGATATTAAAAATCACCAAAGGGGGGAGTTGATGGAGCAAGGTAAATAAGAAATTTTTGAACCCCCTAATATTAATGTTAATAATTAACGTTATTAATTGTTTTGACGACTAATCAACATTTTTGCATCTTTTATATTCTTGGTAACTGGCAATATATGTGCAAAACTAAATTACAATTGTAAGGGTAGAATAATATTAACATAATGGTTTGCGTACTAAATAGAGTGATGTTGCATGATTTGTGCTATGTAGTAAGTTGTATTGTGACATAAGAATATGGATGGTAAGTAAACCTGGCTTTACATGTCGCTTTTGCCAGGTAACACCTAATTGGGGTACGTAGAATGACGGGTGGGAAATGAAAAGGCTTATTTTCTTTATTTTTAACCCCTTCGATGCTCATGACGGAATGGTGCTCATGACGGAACCATTCCGTCATGAGGCCAGGGGCACGAAATCCCTCTGCTGCAGACAGCAGAGGGATTTCCTTTCTCCCCACAGCCTCGGGAGCTGGGGAAGAGCTTCCCCAGCTCACGAGGCCCCCTCCTTTCAGTGAAATGAAGATCAGCGCGCACGTCGCGCTGACTTCATTTCACTGAAAACGAAACTAAAATGAGCCTTTAGGCTCATTTCAGTTTCACTTTCTACGTGCTCAGGGGGCTATCTCAGCCCCCTGAGCACGTAGAAAGACGGGAGAGGTATCATTGGCAAGGGAGAATCTCCCTTTCCAATGGTACCCCTCCCAGTGGATCTCTGCTTGGGGATCGCCCCAGGAGGGCGATCCCCAAGCAGGGATCTACCCACTAAGGCACCAGGGAGGGGGAGCGGCCCCTTGGGCAAGGGCTTTTGCTCCCCCCAAAAAATTGCCATTGTTCAGTCTTTCTGCCCTCCCTGGGGGGAGATGGGAGCAGTAGCCCCAATCTGCCCCCCCCGGGGGGGCAGAAAGCCCACTAGACACCAGGGATTTTTATTAGGTGCATTTTTTTCAGGGTGGGGGCTGCCCGAAACGGGCACGCCAATGCCCCCAGCCACCATTACAGCCTTTCTGCCCCCCCTGGGAGGCAGATGGGGGCTGCAGCCCCCAATCTGCCCCCCTGGGGGGGCAGAAAGCCCACTAAACACCAGGGATTTTTTTGGACGCATTTTTTTTTAGGGTGGGGGCTGCCCGAAACGGGCACGCTAATGCCCCCACCCCCTCACCCCCATTACAGCCTGTCTGCCCCCCCTGGAAGGCAGATGGGGGCAGTAGCCCCCAATCTGCCGCCCGGGGGGGGCAGAAAGCCCACTAAACGCCAGGGATTTATTTTATTTATTTATTTATTTATTTTTTTCCCCCAATCCATGATAGTCACATAACATTACATGTTTATAAACCCAGGTTTTAAAAGAGAAATAAAACAGTCTTAAAATCGAGCAGTGAGCATAGACATCAAATTAAGCTAAAATCTCCAACATAATTCATAATACAATATTCCAATATACACATATATACACCATAGAGAAACTTTTTTTTTTTTTTTTTTTTTTTTTAAAGTGCAAGTGCAAATGCTAAATATCTTAAGGAAACATTTCAATATAAAGCCTCATGCTTCCATATACGTCACAACCGGTCCCCAAATTTCCATGCCCAGCTTCCTCTTTTGGGGGCCTTCTAAAGCATATAAACTATGCTCTAAGTTAAAAATCGTCAAAAACCTAGCCCTCCATAATTCAAAAGTTGGAGCATCCTTCTGCAGCCACATGGAGGCGATACACAGCCTTGCAATAGCAGAAACTAAAAAGATAAAATATCTAAATTTATAAGCTGCTTGATCATTTCTATCACTTTCCGCTACGCCCAACAATATATGACTAGCTGACAGTGAGACTGGACCCCTAGTGATTTCCACTAAACATTTCTCTATACTCTCAAAAAAATCACCTAAGTGCCTACATGAGAAAAAAATATGTAAAATATCTGCATCTTTATTTTATGTGTAATTTTTTTTTTAGGGTGGGGGCTGCCCAAAACGGGCACGCTAATGCCCCCACCCCATCACCATTACAGCCTTTCGGCCCCCGGGGCAGATGGGGGCTGTAGCCCCCAATCTGCCCCCCCGGTGGGGCAGAAAGCCCACTAAACGCCAGGGATTTTTTTGGTGCAATTTATTTTAGGGTGGGGGCTGCCCAAAACGGGCACGCCAATGCCCCCACCCCGCCGCCACCATTACAGCCTTTCTGCCCCCTGGGAGGCAGATGGGGGCAGTAGCCCCAATCTGCCCCCCTGGGGGGCAGAAAGCCCACTAAACACCAGGGATTTTTTTGTGCAATTTTCTTTAGGGTGGGGGCTGCCCAAAATGGGCACACCAATGCCCCCACGCCCTTGCCACCATAACAGACTTTCTGCCCCCCCGGGGCGGCAAAAAGCCCACTTGACGCCAGGGAATTTTTTTTGCAATTTTTTATTAGGGTGGGGGCTGCCCGAAGTGGGCACGCCAATGCCCAAATCCCCGCCACCATTACAGCCTTTCTGCTCCCCCTGGTCTCCCGATAAAAATGGTACCTCACACGCGTGGGTGGGGCAAGTACCCGCGACAGGCAAGGGCCCAAAACCTAGTGAGGCGACATCAAAATTACCTATCACAAACCAACCTGGTTTCAAGGGGGTCCCATGAGTTTTTGGCCCCGGGTTCGGCGGCCAGCTAGGGAAACCTACCAAACCCACACATTTCTGAAAACTAGACACCCGGGATTCCAGGGAGGTATGGCTTGCGTGGATCCCCCAAAGTTTTCTTACCCAGAAACCCCAGAAACCTGAAATTTTGCTGAAAAATCACTTTTCACACATTTTGTGTGGGAAAGTTGTGGCATCACCGGGCTGAAACAAATCTCCTACCACCCAGTGTTCCTCAGGTCTCCCGATAAAAACGGTGCATCACTCGGGTGGGAGGCCCAAGTACTCGCGACAGGCAAGGGCTCAAAACATATTGAGGCTGACATCAAAATTGCCTATCAGAAGACGACCTGGTTTTGCAAGGGGGTCCCATGAATTTTGGCCGGGCTCGGCGGCCACCTAGAGAAACCTACCAAACCCACACATTTCTGAAAAGTAGACACATGGGAGATTCCAGGGAGGTATGGCTTGCGTGGATCCCCAATGTTTTCTTACCCAGAATCCCCCAGAAACCTGAAATTTTGCTGAAAAATCACATTTTTTCACACATTTGTGTGGGAAAGTTGTGGCATCACCAGGCTGACACAAATTTCCTACCACCCAGCATTCTCCAGGTCTCCCGATAAAATGGTGCCTCACTCGGCGGGGAGGCCCAAATACGCGCGACAGGCAAGGGCCCAAACGTATTGAGGCGACATCAAAAATGCCTATCGCAAAACGACCTGGTTTTGCAAGGGGTCCCATGACTTTTGGCTCGGGCTCGCGGCCACCTAGGAAACCTAGCAAACCCACACATTACTGAAAAGTAGACACCTGGGGATTCCAGGGAGGTATGGCTTGCGTGGATCCACCAACGTTTTCTTACCCAGAATCCCTGCCAACCTGAAATTTTGCTGAAAAATCACTTTTTCACACATTTTTGTGTGGGAAAGTTGTGCATCACCGGGATGACACAAATTTCCTACCACCCAGCATTCTCCAGGTCTCCCGATAAAATGGTGCCTCACTCGGGTGGGAGACCCAAGTACCCGCAACAGGCATGGGCCCAAAACGTATTGAGGCAACATTGAAATTGCCTATCACAAAATGTTTTGGGCCCGTGCCTGTCGCTGGTACTTGGGCCTCCCACCCGAGTGAGGCACCATTTTTATCGGGAGACCTGGGGAACGCTGGGTGGTAGGAAATTTGTGTCATCCCGGTGATGCCACAACTTTCCCACACAAAAATGTGTGAAAAAGTGATTTTTTCAGCAAAATTTCAGGTTTGCAGGGGATTCTGGGTAAGAAAACGTTGGTGGATCCACGCAAGCCATACCTCCTGGAATCCCCGGGTGTCTAGTTTTCAGAAATGTGTGGGTTTGGTAGGTTTCTCTAGGTGGCCGCCGAGCCCCGGCCAAAAGTCATGGGACCCCTTGCAAAACCAGGTCGTCTTCTGATAGGCAATTTTGATGTCGCCTCAATACGTTTTGGGCCCATGCCTGTTGCGGGTACTTGGGCTTCCCACCCGAGTGAGGCACCATTTGTATCGGGAGACCTGGGGGAACGCTGGGTGGTAGGAAATTTGTGTCAGCCAGGTGATGCCACAACTTTCCTACACAAAATGTGTGAAAAAAGTGACTTTTTCAGCAAAATTTAAGGTTTCTGGGGATTCTGGGTAAGAAAACGTTGGGGATCCATGCAAGCCATACCTCCTGGAATCCCGGGTGTCTACTTTTCAGAAATGTGTGGGTTTGCTAGGTTTCCTAGGTGGCCGCCGAGCCCCGGGCCAAAAGTCATGGGACCCCCATTGCAAAACCAGGTCGTCTTCTGATAGGCAATTTTGATGTTGCCTCAATACGTTTTGGGCCCTTGCCTGTCGCGCGTACTTGGGCCTCCCACCCGAGTGAGGCACCATTTTTATCGGGAGACCTGGGGCAATGCTGGGTGGTAGGAAATTTGTTTCAGCCCGGTGATGCCACAACTTTCCCACACAATAATGTGTGAAAAAGTGATTATTTTCAGCAAAATTTCAGGTTTCTGGGGATTCTGGGTAAGAAAACATTGGGGGATCCACGCAAGCCATACCTCCCTGGAATCTCCCATGTGTCTACTTTTCAGAAATGTGTGGGTTTGGTAGGTTTCCCTAGGTGCCGGCAGAGCTAGGGTTCAAAAACTACAGCTAGGCACTTTGCCAAAAAGGGTCATTTTTCACAGTGAAATTGGGGTGTGTCCATGTTGCGTTTTGCGTCGTTTCCTGTCGCGGGCACTAGGCCTACCCACACAAGTGAGGTGCCATTTTTCTCAGAAGACTTTGGGGAACGTGGGGTGGGTGGAATTTTGTGGATCCATGCAGATTCCAGAACTTTCCACCACAGAAAAGCGAGGAAAATGTGTTTTTTTTGACAATTGTTTAGGTTTGCAAGGGATTCTGGGTAACAGAACCTGGTGAGAGCCAATCAAGTCACCCCATCCTGGATTCCCCTGGGTGTCTAGATTTCAAAAATGTATAGCTTCGCTAGGTTTCCCTAGGTGCCGGCAGAGCTAGGGTTCAAAAACTACAGCTAAGCACTTTTCAAAAAAGGGTCATTTTTCACTGTGAAAATGTGGTGTGTCCACGTTGTGTTTTGCGCTGTTTCCTGTCGCGGGCACTAGGCCTACCCACACAAGTGAGGTACCATTTTTCTCGGAAGACTTTGGGGAATGCGGGGTGGGTGGAATTTTGTGGATCCACGCAGATTCCAGAGCTTTCCACCACAGAAAAGTGAGGAATATGTGGTTTTTTGACAATTGTTTAGGTTTGCAAGGGATTCTGGGTAACAGAACCTAGTGAGAGCCAGTCAAGTCACCCCATCCTGGATTCCCCTGGGTGTCTAGATTTCAAAAATGTATAGGTTTGCTAGGTTTCCCTAGGTGCCGGCAGAGCTAGGGTTAAAAACTACAGCTAGGCACTTTGCAGAAAAAGGGTCATTTTTCACTGTGAAAATGTGGTGTGTCCACGTTGCGTTTTTCGCTGTTTCCTGTTGCGGGCACTAGGCCTACCCACACAAGTGAGGTATCATTTTTCTCGGAAGACTTTGGGGAACGCGGGGTGGGTGGAAGTTTGTGGATCCACGCAGAATCCAGAACTTTTCACCACAGAAAAGTGAGGAAAATGTGTTTTTTTTGACAATTGTTTAGGTTTGCAAGGGATTCTGGGTAACAGAACCTGGTGAGAGCCAGTCAAGTCACCCCATCCTGTATTCCCCTGGGTGTCTAGTTTTCAAAAATGTATAAGTTTGCTAGGTTTCCCTAGGTGCCGGCAGAGCTAGGGTTCAAAAACTACAGCTAGGCACTTTGCAAAAAGGGGTAATTTTTCACTGTGAAAATGTGGTGTGTCCACGTTGCGTTTGGGCCGTTTCCTGTCGCGGGCAGTAGGCCTACCCACACAAGTGAGGTACCGTTTTTCTCGAAAGACTTTGGGGAACGCGGGGTGGGTGGAATTTTGTGGATCCATGCAGATTCCAGAACTTTCCACCACAGAAAAGTGAGGAAAATTTGTTTTTTTGACAATATTTTAGGTTTGCAAGGGATTCTGGGTAACAGAACCAGGTGAGAGCCAGTCAAGTCACCCCATCCTGGATTCCCCTGGGTGTCTAGTTTTAAAAATGTATAGGTTTGCTAGGTTTCCCTAGGTGCCGGCAGAGCTAGGGTTAAAAACTACAACTAGGCACTTTGCATAAAAAGGGTCATTTTTCACTGTGAAAATGTGGTGTGTCCACGTTGCGTTTTGGGCCGTTTCCTGTCGCAGGCACTAGGCCTACCCACACAAGTGAGGTACCATTTTTATCGGGAGACTTAGGGTAACACAAAATTGTAGAGCAACTGTTATTATCTATTGACTTTTGGTGCATTTCTGCCTTCCAAATGAAAGACAATGTGTAAAAAGAAGTCATTTTGAAAAATGTCCTATAATTCTCATGCTAGTATGGGTACTCCCAATTTCGGAAATGTGCAAATATCTACTATTTCTAAACTCTATATTTTGTTCCCATTTCAGAAATACATAGGTGTCTTTCATACCGATTTTTCCATGTATAAATTTTCCCAGAATAATTGCTATATACCCGGTACATAATAAAAACCATTGCAAGACGCTGCTCAGTTATTGGCTCTGGGTTCGTCGGGTTCTTGGTGAACCTACAAGTCCTATATATCGCCACAACCAGAAAGGTCCAGCGGATGTAACGGTATATTGCTTTCAAATAGCTGTCATAATTAGAAGAAGTTACAGGTGAAAATGTTGACACAAATGGCTGATTTTTTCAACTAATTTTCATTTTTCCTATATTTAACTGTTTGTTTCTATAAAGAAAACTTGAAGGATCTACACAAATGACCCCTTGCTGAATTTAGAATGTTGTCTACTTTTCAGAAATGTATAGCTTTCTAGGATCCATTATTGCTTTCATACCCATTTCTACCATTAACTGGAAGGAGGTTGAAAGCACAAAAAATAGCAAAAATAGACTATGTCCCAGAAAAATGCCAAAACTGTGTAAAAAATTTGGTTTTCTGACAAAAGTCTGCTTGTCCCTGAAAGCTGGGAAGATGGTGATTTCAGCACCACAACCCCTTTTTGATGCCATTTGCAGGGAAAAACCAGACGCTTTCATCTGTAGCCCCTTTTTCGCATTTTTCCCCCAAAAACCAAAATTTTGCTGTATTTTGGCTAATTTCTGGGACCCCTCCAGGGGAATCCATAAACCCTGGGTACCTTTAGAATCCCCATGATGTTGGAAAAAAAGGACGCAAATTTGGCGTGGATACGTTATGTGGTCAAAAAGTTACAGGGGCCTAAGCGCGAACTACCCCAAATAGCCAAAAAAAGGCTTAGCACAGGAGGGGAAAAGGCCTAGCAGCGAAGGGGTTAATTATGATTGTGTTTGTTTTCATGATAGTTCGTTCGGGCCTGTTAGGCCGAGCTGTAAAGATGGCTGCCGAGACAGATGAGCTTAATGCGCAAGTGCAAAATGGCTTCCAAGCGGAAGAAAGCTGTAGAAATATGTCACGTGGTTGAAAGTAAAGCCCAGAGTGAAACGAGTCAAGAACAGCGTGACCAGATGAGTGCCAAGAAGGACTCAGCTAGAATGTATGAGAACCGAAGATGCAGCTGTGAATTAACAATGAACTGTTTAAAATAAAGTTACAAAAGAAGATACATGTAAGGAACTGTCAATCGGATTGGTAATGTCCTAAAGCCGTGAGAAAGGACAAAAGTTATAAACATTTTTGGAACCGGTTTAAGCAAGGAGGGCAATGAGGAGATGCTTGCCACCCCTCCAATGGACCAATTAGCGTGAATCTCGCCCCCAAAGAATGAAACATTTCTGTTTAGTAAGCTAGTAATAGGGTATAAGAGGACCTACTCTTAAGTAGGTGGAGCGCTAATCATACATAATTTTGAGCACTGGACGTTTACGCTGGAGAACTGCTGCTATTTTCCAAAGACCATTTCTTTTAATATAATTGATCTTTTTGCTTTAAATCTGACTGGGAAGGAACGAGATCGTTGCGGGAAACCTGTATAGGTGGTCCGTCGAGGAGGCCTGTTTAGCGGGACAGGCAGTCAGTTTTTGGGAGTTCTATGCTGTGATCTGCAATTATCTGACGAGGTGAACTTTTATTTTCCATCTAAAAGGGTATGCATAAATTCTTTAAAAGTTATTTGTTATAATAATATGAAACGTATTAAACTGATTAATAAAATTGAAACTTATTCATGCATTTAAAAGAAGTAGATAAACTTTATTACAGTTAAAATTACGAGTCTGTGGTTCTTTAGCTCAATAATAAGTGTAATGTTTTAATGAGTTTAAATGTGATTGAGCTGGTCTTAATCACCATCAACTTATTCTTACTAGTTGGTCCATCGACCAAAGAGCGGAATACCTTGATGTCTTAGAAACTGACAGGATTAAAACTAATTATGTACGATGTTTGAGAAACTATCTTGTCGACTTTAAAAAGGTATCCCGTTCTCTTCCAGCAGTCATAACTTTTTCTCCTAGGTGAAAGTGGATGGGATCCAGGGAATATTTGAGTGAGTGAATGTTTATGCGGTGTTATGGGCCCCACCGTCATATTGGTATAGATGTTAAAAAGAGTGTTTTCAACCTGGATGTCATGTCCACAGGAGAAGAAATTATATTAGTAACGCTGGATCAGATTTCTTGGTAGCAGAGTTATGGTTACTATAGATTAGTTTGGTGATTATTGATTATTGATTATTGATTATTTCATGTCTAACACGCTGGATCACAAGCATATTCTCAGGTGAAAATGAATAAATGAATAACATGAGACTTCTCACCTTGGGAACATATTTTACAGGAGTCTATTAATGCCCTGCATTCTGACCTCAAGACAATTGCTGAACATATTTTGAATGCTGTTAGATCTGTGAAGTGGAAACCACAGGGGCTCCCTGAGAGCCACAGAGATGGAGAGCGCTTAAGGTAATGTAGAAAAGAGAATCAGCTCTTTGTATAAGAGAGTGGCTGCTTCAAACTCCTCATAGCAAGAACCAGTAATTTACAGTATGAGTCTGGAAGAGGATGTACTGCGGATGGATGCTAGGCGGAAACTCCTAGATAATGTGTATAGAGGAGCTGTGAGACGTCTGGGGACACCACCTTATTTCAGAGATGACCAGTTTCAGATGGAAATGGAGACTTAATTCTGATATCTGTGTGACAGTCAGGAAATAGGTGACTCTTCTTTGGCAAAACAAGTATATCTGAGCTATTTACAGGTTCGGTTGGATTGTTAGGTGGCAGGGTGATGTTGGTCCTCAGAAAGGTGACACTGATGGATACCATTTTTAGAGTAGTCATTCATAAAGGAAAGATTCTGTGTGGTGACAATTGTATTCTACTTTGTCCTAACCTCAATATAGTGGCCTTGGATATCAAAAAAACCTTGGGGCATATTATCAAGGGCAGTATCGCCACTTTAGCGGCACTTTTTGCCGATAAAGCGGCTATATTTTTATCGCCCTATTAGCAAGCTGTCGCTAACAGCTGTTAGCGACAGCTTAATGGCGATAGCGGCCGTCTTGTTGCCGCTTTGCATGTCAGCGATATTTATCACTAATGATATGCAAAGTAGGCGTTCCCAACCAAAAGTCAACAAAAACAGCCGCTAACACAACTACCCCCTATTAGCAATGCCCGCGAAGCGATAAGAAAAGTCGCGCTAACCGAGATTATCGCTGGAATTTAACACCTGATAAAAACTTGACTTAACCATCTTGTCAATGGGAGGTGGATTGTAAGGTTAAGTCCTCACCTGCCTATTAGCAAGCTTTCCATTAGCGCAGTGAATTTATCGCTGGATTTCTCGCGCTATTGCTGGGTTTCGCCGCTATCGCTGGATTTTTTATCGCCTTAGAGATAAGCGTTGATAATAACGCGTTATCTCCGCGATGAAATCCAGCGATAGCCGGCAATAAAAAAAACAGCGCTAAGCGCGCTTTGCGATAATTATCGCAAATCCTTGGTAATACGCACCCTTGTGTTCTATTAACCCAGATTTGAATAAGAGGGGAATTTATACCTCTCTCACCAACCCAGTGAGGCTGAGAGTGAACTTTAAAAGCAAGAGATGCTTCTTCATACAATGGCTCCTCATTAATATTTAGAATGCAGTACCATGAATCCTAGGCAATTGAATAACTTGGTTTAGTTTTTGGAGCTTGCAGAATGCAGAAGGCATGCAGTGGTCCATAAGTGCCTGTTCTCATTGGAGCTGGGAAGTGTGTGGTACAAGGGTGTGTTCTAGTTGCCTGTTAACATCTTTTTTCCCTTCATAGGGCCTGATTCTGATGCGGTTAGGAAGGCCTCCTAGCGGCATTTGCTCTTTCCAAATCCGATCGGGAACGTGTCTTTCCGATCGACTCGGAAAGGTTTCCAAACGACCGAGTATGATGCGAGTTAGGTGTTAGGAATATCCCAATCCCAACGCGGCGGCATTTGGAATGACCGAGCTGTACGGAGCAGAATCGTATGTCTCTACGGCCCGCGTTTCCGAACGACCGAGTCCGATGCTGGATTTGGACAGCCTTTCTGAATCGTGCCGTCTGAATCGAATTAGCAGCCGGAATCAGACTTTGGGGGCCTGTAGTGGGCCCTCCTGCACCCAGAGCCTTCCCAATCGGGCTTGTGGGGGTACCCATGAGTCCCCCCTTACCAGCCATGCACAGTGTGGCAGGCACCAGGGGGTACCCGCCATGGGGTGCCCGATTTTCCCCAGCCACCCCTTTCTTCAATGGCAGCCTATGCATTCGGTCGGAACAAAGGCTCCCATTGAAGTCAATGTGAGTCCAACCAAATCATATCTGGAAGCATCCGGATGCATCGTACTCTGTCGGTTGGACTCTCCTGATCTGATTTGGTCGGAAACCATTCCCAAACCCATTTGGTCAGGAAGCTTTCCAAACCGCATCAGAATCAGGCCCTAAGTCTAACTCCCTCTGCCCTGTCTTCCTGGTGCAAATTTTATGTGTTACTCATGCAATAAAAAGATTTAATATTAGAATTAATTCTGCCCCAAAAAAACTCAATTAGGAAATGGATCCTGTTCCTCTTTATCACACATGCTAACCCTTTGTTCATCAATCTAATGTTGAGGGATGTTTTTCCTATTGTGGGATGTGATTGTTGAATATGGAGCTTCCTATTTGAGCAAGGGTAAACATGAAACTATTTGCTGGTAACTGTCGAAACCCAAACTATACAGGTCTTGTTGAGATATCTGTTCCTTGTTGAACTTGGCCCTCTTTTCAGGGTCATGCCCAGACTTTTTGCCGTCACCCTTCTGTTTTCTGAACTCACTTTTGCTGGCTTTGGGGCTCAGAGCTTTTCACCACTGCTAACCAGTGCTAAAATGCTTGTGCTCACTCCTTATAACATTTAATTTACGTATAAGTCCCTAGCAAAGTGCTACTGCTACTAGTGGGCCTGCAGCACTGATTGTGCCACCCACTTAAGTAGCCCTTTAAACATATCTTAGGCCTGCCATTGCCGCCTATGTGTGCAGTGTTAAACTGTCACTTCAACCTGGCAAAGTACAGCTTTTCCCAGGCCCACACCTTTCATTTTAATACATATACATCACCACCAGGGTAGGCTCTGAACAGCCCAGAGGGCAGGGTGCAGTGTATTTAAAAAGTATGACACGTATTTTTAAGTTCTACACGTTGTGGTAGTGAAAAACTCCTAAAATCATTTTTCACTTCTGCAAAGCCTACCTCTCCCATAGGATATCATTGGAGTTACTTATTTATATTTGATAAGCTCTAACTTCCATTTGGGAGCAGGTAGATAGTTCGAGTTTGGTGTCTAAAGAATTATAATTAAAATCTGTCTTTAATGGTAAAGTCGGGGATCATTTTTGACGAAAGGTGTTTTTTTGCCCCACAAAGAATGGTCAAAATAAATCTCTTGGCCTGATCAGGAGCCTCAGTCTTTGATATTGTGAAAACACTGGGGGATAAGCCCATACAGGCGATGGTAAAAATCTACCAAGCTAAGTGTTTATCCATCACTAGTTATTGGAGCGATTTATGGAGTTTCAAGGACTGCGAAGAGATCCAGAGAGTTGTGAATAACTTTATTAGAAGATTGCTCTCAATTCCTCAATCAGTAGTCACATTTATAGCACATGAAGTGGGTCTGGAATATATCTCCATTAGGTTGACCCTCTCATCCCTAGTTAGATGGTTTAAAATCTGGTCAAGCACAGAGTTAGATTTGAATCAGGCAATCAGTAAAGATTGTCTCTCTCTACACAAAGACCACTCAATTCCGTGGCTACATTATAATAAAGGCTCCTTAGAGAAATTGAGCTGTCCGACTCCATATGGGGCCCCTGAGAAGATCACTAAGAAAGACCTGCCCTGGATTAAAAAACAACATATATTGAGAGCTAAAGACAACAGAGAAGATAGAGAACTTTCGAAACCTTTGGTCAGTGCACACATTCTCTTGAAAACTGTCTCATCTCTGGAACCTTATTTGAATGTAGTTACCATACCCCACCACTGCTTTGTGTTAACATTGTTTAGACTGAATCTCTTGCACTGCCTATTAGCAGCACCTCAGGGTAAACAAATGTGGAAGACTTGGAGCTTTGTTCATGTGATACTTTTTCACACCAAGATACATTGCATTTTATCTTGTTTGGCATACACTATAGCGCCTTGCAACTTCGCTATATTTTACCATTGCTCAAAGACAAGGGATTTTGGCAAGCCAGGCTGGCCCTGATTTATCTCCAAATGTTGGAGAGTCCCCTAGTTTGTTTTAATGTGGCAAGTTTTTTGTCAGGCGCCCTTAGAGGCAGAAAAAAATATTTGAAATGTTGAAACCATTTGTGTATTTTTAATAATATTCTGTATTTTAAATATTGGTGAAATGTTTTTATGGTGACCTGACATTTTAATGTATTAAATTATTTTTGTGTATGTGATGCTTTTATGGTTTTTACTAACCGAATAAAGTATTTTAAATGAACTGTAAAGTCGAAATGCCACTCATAACAAGTTGGCATTTTCTTGTCCTAACCATTTGGTGCCTGTGGCCTGATCCTGGTTCACATGACTATGGGTAGCTGGCCTTTGGGTATTTCTCTCAGACAGCGAGACAAATGGAAGATAGGTGGTGGCAGGATGGGCCACTCTGAGTTAACAAGGTAGAGGAGCTGTCACCTACCTCACTTGCACACCACAAAGGCTCTGCCTGAGCATTCTCACAAAGGGTTTGACACCTATCTATTGTGACCCCAGACAAACTGGGGCCAGGACAGCAATGTAGGGGATGCCTGACACCTTAGGGGGAGGGTTGGAGACCATTATAAACTTTGTCCACATCAAAGTAGGCACCAGGTATAAATATTGGACCTCAGATCACAACTCTTCAGTGAGTGCAATTCTGAACCTGTGGGCTCTGCCAGGAATAAGGACAGTTGTGCTGCTGAAGGGCTGCCACTCTGCTGGACTGCTGCTCTGAAGGACTGATGCCCTACTCTGCTGACCTTATGGCTGGTGCCCTCTTGCCTGGATAAGAAGGAGTGGACCTGTATCAGTTGGACCCAGGACCCCAAAGTGACTTCAAGGGCTAGTTGACAGGCCTCCTGGCTACAGCCTCCAGAAGGTCCCAACAACCTTGAACCTAGCACCTGAAAATCTGTGAGTCCTACCCTGCCAAGTGGTGCCACCCCAGTCCTGAACCCATGAAAATGGGTCCAAAGGTGCTTTGCCAGCTTATCTGTGGTTTCAGCAGAACTGACACATCTACTCTACTGCGCGACATAACCCAGAGCAGATCTGTTGCATCTCCTCTGCGGATTCCCCAGATGCAAGGAGTTCGCGTTGTAGCCCGCAGCAACATTGGACCTGCTGCTGTGCGACACATCCCCAATGAAGGCCCTCGCCTCGCAGCCTCACAGCTCATTGTAAATGACGCTGTGCGACACATCTGCAAACAGGACCTCACATCGGCTCGGTTAAGCGACACATTCTCATAGCAGGACTACGCAACTCTTTGCAACCATGATTAAGGTACACTTGTTATGTGGGCCTTGATGGGTCTCAGTAGCCGGCCTGTGCTCCATCGCTATTGGCATAAACTTGTGACTTTTCCTTGTCTAGCGCAACCAAATATTCACAGTTGAACCTTTGTACTTTTTAATGCTGTTTTCACTTAAATCCGAGTCGGCGATGTTGGCGATTGCAAGGTACGTTTTTAAAAAATGTTATTTAATTTTTCCCTTGTCGTGGTCTGCCGACTCCCCTTGCCCACTGGCCCACCACTCTTACCTGCACGGGACACTCCTGTTTTCATTTCCTTGCTGCTAGAGTGCTGCATACATATTTTACACATTGCCTCTAAGTTAAGCCTGACTGTTTTGTGCCAAGCTACCAGAGAGATAAGCACAGGTTTATTTAGTGACCTTAGTAGTTTACCCTGAGAAGGATTGTGATTATCATTTGAGAAAGGTCCTCACCCCCACCATTAATAATCCATAGATAGATAGACCGACAGACAGACAGACAGACAGACCGATAGATAGATAGATAGATAGATAGATAGATACCATCACAGACCTAAGTAGTAATAGAATAGTCCAATGTCTATATGAGCACGAAATACAAGAGCTCTGAAAGCCATCTAAATAGCCAGTCTGCAGGATATAAAGACTAAATCGGTTTACAAGTATAGCTGTAGTCCTCAATATTAATACATGCCAGCACGATATACAGGAGTGCAGTTATAAATGCACTTAATTGCAATCATGCTAAAAAGAGGATACGTTTATAAAGAACAGTGTCAAATGGACACAATCTGGTATGCTGTAAAATAGCAGCAGTCAGATAAACAAAGTCATCTCCAAAACGAATTTACAACAGCATTAGCAGGAGACAGGAATTCATAAAGCTGTAAGGTGTCATGTGCTCACATTTTGTAGAAGGTATCTTGAGATCACATCGGTCCCCGAAAACAAAGGCAATACTGAAGTAATAATGAAGTAAAAACCAAAACAATGGCTCTGGACAGAACTACTTTGTTAGTGGATGTGCTCCTTGTGAAATAGCGAAATACAGTCACTCAAAGTGAATTCAGCCAATGGCTGAAGTAGGCTGACCCACTGCCCCATCCTAAATGCTGCTGTGGGTAGAAGTAAAATGTGAATGACACAACAAACAAATGGGTGCAGAGAGCTGGCTGAAAGCCCCTTTAAGTAAGTATATTATACATAACATTTTAGTAAAATCAAAAGGTCTTGGCCTACACAGATCTAAAAAGGCCACCCTGCTATAAAAAGAGAACGTAGAGAAAGCCCCTTCCATCTAGGTTGGGCTATGCTGCTCTTATATTGTGAGTAAAAAAAGGCAGGGGCACCATGCGTGTAGTGAATTATAGGGTTAATGATGGGCTTCAAAAATACTGTGCATCCTTGAATGAGAGATCTTAGTCAAAGGTAGAAACTGTGAGACCCTGGGTAAGTCTTCAAATTCCCCAGTGAGGTACAAAAAATTAGGCCCTGGGAGTAATTTCAATTACGCTGGAGTAATCGGAGTAATTTCGGTAATTCTGCGTTTGATGAGGAATTACCCATAATTACGCAATTATACCTGCACACCAAATTATAAGTAATTTGGTGGGAAAAAACATATCGCAAGAGCACGTTTAGCGAGCGAGAGCGGCTGCACCCTATTCATGTTCTAGTGCATTTATCACCATTTCTTAGCGCGAAATGCGTCCTCACGTCCATTTTGGACACGAGGATGCATTTTGCAATAAGCAAATAGCTCTAAATACTGATAGTAAGTTGGGGTAAAATCCTACCACAAAAGCACACATTTAGCGCTAAATCTTCATGCACAGTGCATTATGGCACCCATTTGGATGTAAGGGGGAATTTTGTGCTATGAAAATAGTGCTAAATGGTGGGAGTAAATTGTAAGGAAAATCCTACCCCAAGAACACATTTACGGAGCTCAAGCGACTCCTCGCTCCCGCTATTTGTGTTCTGCTGCATTTAACGCCATTTCTTGGTGCAAAAAACGTTCTCAAAAATACATTTTTGCACTAAGAAAAAGTGCTAAATGCAGAATGACTTCTCACATAATTAAGTGTAATCTCGTGGAATTCTCGGGTAATTCCGCGTGCTTATGCTACAGTGAATTACGCGAGTTACACCACCGGTACAGAAATGAGCAGACAGGTTTGTGCTCAGACAAATATTGAAGCAAAACTGTGGCTGCAGAAATAATCTGCTGTAAGGCTAGAAGATTCTCAGGACATTCTGACTAGGCTGTTATCTTCCAAGCAGCTCGGCAGAGAACTCAGAGGTCAAATGCGGTCATGCATTAAGAGACAGCTGTTTTCTTATGCCGAACATTGTTACACTGTTAGACATCCGTCATCCATACATTTTTGTTTCAATTTAAAGTTGGTGAAAAAAATACATACGTTTTAGTTTTCAAACTGAGATGTCCATCACAAAGCAGCACCCAGAGGTGCGGACATCTCGTCTTGGAAGTTATCATTGTAACATAAGGTGAAGTCTTATTTTTATTTCGGTCCCAGTCTCGTCAAGGCTTTTTTTTTAAATTTGTTCTTGCGTTTCCCGCGCAGTATACCGCAGGCGATGAATATTCAAATATGTCTGTTTGCAGTAACATCTCTGTATCTCTTGTCTTAAACAAGTAACCATGGATACCATCTGTGAGATGCAGTGACATTCCTTCCAACATCAGTCCCCAAATCTGGCCTGAATGAGTATCAGTGTTCACCGGCGCCAACTTTACTACCTTTCTTTTGCCAACATGTGAATTGTATCTTCGCATTTGCATGCCAAAGTAAATTAGGAAGGTTGTTACAGCAGACATGGCGCTAATGATCAACTCCTCGTGGCAGTAAGTTTAGTCCGGCTGTGCTCGAGCCCAAGAAATAAAATTAATGTCATTTGTAGAGGGGGGCACATCGCATGCGCTTCGTCTTTATTCATAACAGAGACACGCGCCAACGTGCAATCAAACAAAACGGCCTATATGATCATGACAGCTTGATTTCTGATGAAACATAAAATATGGCAGTTCAGTTTTAAGGGTCCATAATATGAAACTGCAACATTGCACCAGTCACGTGCACTCGGGAATAGCGCAGATTGTTAGTTCAGGGATAAAATAGACCAGATTTTACAGAACATTATTGGAAAGTTTAATCCACCAAATAAGAAAACTACTGAGGAACCGAATGACGTCTTCAAATCTACAAAGTCCATCCCCTACATGTTCACATCCTTGATACTTCAATGTCCGGTTTTAGAAGTTCGTAGGCTACTAATGAACTCACCACTGTGGACATAGGGGCATATTAGCAAGGGCGTTATCGCCGCTTTAGCGGCACTTTTTGCCGCTAAAGCGGCAATATTTCTACCGCCCTATTAGCAAGCTGTCGCTAACAGCTGTTAGCGACAGCTTCATGGCGAAAGCGACCGTTTTGGTGCCTCTTTGCATGTCAGCGATATTTATCGCTAATGACATGCAAAGTAGGCGTTCCCAACTAAAAGCGACTGCAAACAGTCGCAAACACAACTTCCCCCTATTACCAATGCCCGCACAGCGATAAAAAGTCGCGCTAACCGCGATTATCGCTGGAATTTAACACCTGCTAAAAACCTGACTTAACCTTACAATCCACCTCCCATTGACAAGAATGGTTAAGTCCTCACCTGCCTATTAGCAAGCTTTTCATTAGCGCGGTGAATTTTTCGCTGGATTTCTCGCGCTATTGCTGGGTTTCGCCGCTATCGCTGGATTTTCTATCGCCTTGGAGATAAGCGTTGATAATAACGCGTTATCTCCGCGATGAAATCCAGCGATAGCCGGTGATAAAAAAAACAGCGCTAAGCGCGCTTTGCGATAATTATCGCAAATCCTTGGTAATATCCCCCATAGTTCGATATCGGTTAATATGTGCAAACAATACCCTGTTCCAAAAAAACTCAAGTAGACCTTAATCACGTGACCAACTGCCTATGTTGGTTGAAATGGCAGTGTTGAAGGAGCTTCAGGTTTTCATTGAGGCCAATAGTCTTCATCGAATCCGGGTTTCATTTGGAAAGAAGCGGTGATCTTATTTCGGAATGTTTCGAGGTGTTAGAGATAGATGGTTTAGACATCCAAATGGTAATATATTTGAATGCAACCACTGAGGCAGAGACTGACGTGATTGAAACCAGATTAGAACTTGTCCAGCAGGTCGTACTGTTCAATGTTCAATGTGCTGACATATTTGATTGTGTACACATTTCTCCAACAGTTTTGTGAGGAAGGAGATGTTCGACACCGGACGGAAATTACATAGATTTATCAGATAGGTGCCTTGTTTTTTCAGGTCTGGTGTCACTTGTCCAATCTTCACTCAGTCTGGGAGATTTGTTTGGGTTAATGATGAGTTTACGATTTTCATCCAGAGTGGAGTGACAAGTTCTTGATGTCCTTTATGATTGTTTAAGGGATTGGATCATTGAAATGCTATGTAGGTTTCATTCACACTATGAAACCCTCATTAAAGATGGGATTTGCAGGATCAAATTCATTCCATGTACCCTCATTTTTGGTCTTCGTGCACTGAACGTAGCTTTGGGATTCATCAAAGATTGGGATCTCCCTATGGGTGTGGTGCATGGTGATGGTTGACTCCCATAAAATATCGCTTTCAGAAGCAACTGCTTTTTCAATTTTCCTTATTTTCTCCTTGAAGAAGCTCGAGAAGGCTTCACAATTTTCCCTGGAGTTGCTTGTGATCACAGTAGTATTTTAGGTCCCTGTTGGTTGTTTCAAAATTTTGAAGAGTTTACTTGGCCGGATTTTGGCTCTCTCTAGTTGGAATCTTAAGAAGAATGCTTTTGCATTCCATATGACCTTTTTGTAATTGCTTATTATCCCTGTTCATGTTTCTTGTATCTCTAATCCAGTGTATGGGTTTTATCCCTTGATCTCTTCCTTTCAATGTGCATGTTATGAGGTAGAATATAATTTGGTGATGTTCTGACCAGTTAGTTGAGATGATGCAATGGATGCTAATAACCCCAACTTTAATATGATTAAATAAAGCAAAGCACTTTTGACTTGCAAAAGCCCTGTGCACTCTTGTAGAAGGTTATAATTGGTAAGGCAGCTTGTTAGCGTCGAAACCTGTATATTTTCCTTGTGGTTCCAGTGGAGGCTGGAATCCCCTAGAAAGATGGCGCTCATATGTAGTAGGGAGTGTACTATAATTGTTTCCAATCATTGTTCAAGAAACATCTGCTTATCCCCTTGGGAGTGGTTAAGGAGATGTAGTTTCACTATCGATCTGCCTGCTGTGTGCATCTCGACTGCCATGTATTCACATCAGGACAGATTTTCCACTGTGAAATGATTGTTGTGCAGGGAACTTCTGTATATGACTGCAATCCCACCGCCCTGCCATTGTAGATGATCTAGGTGTTTGATTGTGAAATTATGGGGTGCTAGAATACCCATGTGGGGGATTAATTTAACCATGTTACAGTTAGGAATATCAGGTCAATCTCATGAAACAGGATAGCTTTGGCTCTATCTGTAGCCTTTTAGAGACCGATCTGCAGTTTTGTGCCATACACTTCCGTGTCATCACTGACTCCCAGGGCTTATTTGCATGGTCAGGGATAAGCAGTATCGAGATCAGGTTCTCCAAAGTTAACATTCTGTGTATTGTGATGTGTTCTATATATGTATGGTGTCTGTCACAGGCCATATGCCGTAGGTTGTTAAAGGAAGTATCTGTGAGGCACCTTGGTAAGGATGCAGCAGGGTTTCGTCCATCTTGGATAGCTGACTGACTTGTCTCCTAGGCCGGTGGGGATCATTAGCAAGTGGTATGAATAGCCATGATTGAGTAATACAGTATGGATGTTTTGGGGAAGAGTCTGTCATTGGTGTGTAAAAACCTCTGATATATTTGCTTTATTGTATCTTGTATAGTTAGTGAGGTCACATTTAAGTTCGTTAAGATGATTTTAGCCCTTTGCTAAGATATTTGATTTATATATTCTAGCCAATTGAAACGGTGGTGCCATTGTGAATTAGGGTTGCGAAAGAGACTAGGGACATTCCCAGAGGTTGCCTCATCACAAAGCTCTATCTGAAATTATTTCTGGTGGACTGCTCTGGGTGTGTAGGCTTTGGGCATTCTGGTGCAAGAGTTCGGTCTTTTCTGATGTAAGTGTGTAGGACTGATGTGCGCCTGGCGGACTGCTCCATGCTCTCTGTGTGCATGTGAGTTTGACCTTCAGGTGCCTAAATTTGGTATATGGCCTGTGAGGATCTATGTCTGCTGGGTGAGAAAGTGCCTGCCTTTGTACAGGCAGGGTGTAGTTCATGGATCTGTCATTCCATAATCGTTCTGTAGACTGTGGGTCTGGGGCATTCATTATGTGTTAGGCAGGGACTGTTGTGCTTCCATCTTGCTGTGACTTTGAAGTGGAGCTGTGTGGGTTTGAGTTGCAGATCTGTTCAGATGGGCTTGGGATAGTTCCTGTTACACAGGATCTCTAAATCCTGTCGGGGTTTGTGGGTTAGTGTCTGGGTTCAATATTGTCTGTTTCCGAATGATGGTGGCTCGGTGTGGAGGGGTAACCAAGCGGTTGTGGCTTCTTCAGTTCCTTGGGTATGAGAAAGGATACTTATTCAAAGTGTCATGGTTGTGGTGGAGTTGGATAACATTGGTGTGATGGGGTATGGATCATTGGTGGTCTGGCGTGTGTTGCATGAGTGCAGGGTGACAAGGTTGTGTTGTGGGGGAGCCATTGAGGTGCGATGAATGGTCGGGTGTTTATCTTGTGGGATAGCTGATCAAAAATCTCCAGATTTAGGTGAGAGGCTTGTAAAAGTATATTACTATTCTAATAGGTTGACATCACTTCACGGCTCCTTTATTGATGCAAAAATAGGTTTCGGAGACAAGTATTTTCAGGGAGGTCTTTAAGTAATCTGTGCTTGAAATTCCAAAACTCATTGTTAGAGAAGAGCATTCTTAGAGAGGTTAGGTTGGAAATTTGTTTTGAAGGAATTGGGGCCCATTTTCAATAGCCTTTCACTGGAGATGAAATGGTCCTGCCCATTCATAACTAAGGTTGTATTGGCTTGAGTCAATAGTCGGGAATTTGGTTTGTACCCGGATCTGTGAATGGTTCCCTTCAGATGGGCGGTGCTTCTCACTGGAAAATCATGCTTTCAGTGCATGTTGCTATAGAACTGCTTCTGTGCTCATTTTCTACTGATGCCCACATCATGCATTTGGGTGTGTAAAGCATAGTTTTTTAAGTTAGTGTTCGTTATGTGTTTGCTGGACATCACTACCTTTGTCTGGATGCCATCTTCTCCGGGTTTGTGTGAACAGAGCCCACGGTAACAATAAAAGCAACTCAGTGTAATTTATGAGCAGAAAAGTGACCGGAACTCTAGTGTCATTTATGGGGATTGTTCTTGGTCTTAGGGTCTAAAGGTACTTTCAAGCTCCACTCTAGCCAGGTCAGACTCTTAGTCTGTTTAGATAAAATGGGGGACCCTCTCAAAAGGCTGCCAAATCCCAGTCAATTGCTGTAGGATAGAGTTTTCTAGTGTACTCAAAGATGTTTGGCTTTTGTCATGTCCCATTTCTCTATCTCTTGCTATAGCGGAGAGTTCCCTGGTGTACTGAAGGCTAGCAGGTTATTTCTTTTCGGGCTTGCTGTGAAACCTCATAGCTCTTTTAGTTTCTTTTATTATTACATCCCTGCAAAAAGTACTTCTGTCCTCGTCAGGGCAAGGGACCCACTCATTATTGGTGTTCTCCGATATAACCTCTAGTCCTCTTTCCATTTATATAGCTCCAGTGGGAATGAGTCTTCTTTTTATTTCCATGATCTTAAGCCATGAATATGACAATCTGTTTTTAGTTTCACTAGCACCTGACTCCAGAGCTTGGCTGGTCTCCAAAAATGGCTGCCACTCTTCCCCAAATAGTAGAGAGCAGAGGAAGAGATTACTGGAGTGAGGCGATAGGGCTTGATGGGCTTCACCGTCAGAGCAGGTTTCACAGGCACCTAGAGACAAGCAACCAGCCCTGGTTTATCGTAGGACATCAAAGGCATCACCCATCAACACAATGCTTCCAGCTCCCTCGTCGGGTAAAATGCTCCACTCCTCCGAACATCAGTGAGGGAGCACAGCTGTAACACTTGGGCTCAGTTTCCTCAGTCATTCTAGGAGCAGCGAGATACCATCCAAACCCCCGCAGCAGCACTGCTACAGCTGGACTAGGGCACATCGCTGGCACCGTTGGAGCTCAGGTCCCCCACCTCTATTTACCCGGAGCAGAGCGCATTGCTGTTGCTGCCAAACTGTGGTCTACCACCTCTCTTCCACAGCTGGTCTCACTTGCTCTTCTGTTCCCAGGCGCCCTTGTATCTACACCAGTGCCACATCATCAGGAATCATTGGAGCTTCAATCCACCTTCCTTCCCGCAACTAGGATCTTCCCTCTTAGTTGACGTCCCCAGGTTAGTGTTCCAACATGGGGATTAAATTATTGTCCCAAATGTCTTTCCACAAACTTGTTCTACCTGCAACTCCCAAATTTGAACTATCCCGGAAGTGGATGGCTGGGGGTAAGTATGGAATTTTCACAGATTCAGATCCTGACCCCTGAACCTCTGTTTCTCCATCGGCCACCACATATGTTTAATCTGCTAGAGATTTTCCCTGCTCCCTTATAAAGCCTAATAGCCTAAAACCCAGCAGCAGACCTCTTTGCTATCATTTTTGACACCATCTATCTCTGGCTAATGTTCCTACCAGAAATCCAGAACTTATATACTGAAAGGGCACTCAGCACTACACATGTCGCAATGACACTAGCCCCATTTACCATCATCTCACTCAATGACAATTTTTTATCTAGCTTTATGAAAAAGAAAAAAGATTTTGTCATAGCTGGCTTCAAAACATACAGAAAGAACACTAATACTAGAAACTCCTCTATCACAAACAGAATTTGAAAAAAGGTAAAGAGAGTCTGAGGAGGTAGAGTATTCTATAGCAGTCTCCTACTTTCGCCTAAAATCAGCCCATCTATTAATTCAGCTAGCTCCAAGAAATGTGGAAATGAGGGGTTGCGATACTAGTGTGGAAAATCATGCCTTATAAGCTTATCAAGACGTGGTGAGACACAGAAGAAGTTAGAACGACATGTGTTTGTTATAATATTGATTGGTGTGAAGAGCATTAATGTGGGCTCAAATTATGTCCGTAACAATGCAAAACGCAATGTTTTGCATTTGACGGTCTAGGGTCCTTTCTGAATTTGGGTCGACACAAAAGATCATTGAGGGTCATTGAGGGTGACTTGGACTTAGCTCCAGGGTTGATTCAAGACAGGACAGACCCGATAGTTATCCTAAAGAACATTGACAGAGGGGTAATCAATGATATACAGGGGGAACACGGCTTCCCAGATATATGGAGTCTCGTCCACTTCAACGACAGCAAATATATTTTTCTACTTATATTAGTTAATATGGTTTAGCGTCAAAGAGCATGGGTGGTTGCATGAGAACGCCCATGTACCACCCATGTAACGCCCCCTTGATGCAAAGTAAGGCAATGCAGCGTTTCACGCTGCTTTGCTTTACTTTTACATACAAACTAACGCAAATACCAATTTGCGTTGGTTTGTAAACTCCAAAACCGCTTTAGCATGAGGTTTGCGCTGAAAAAGTAACGCTAACCCGGCACTAAACTTTTGAGAATCTGGGTCTCTGTATATACATCAAATTGTTACATTAGCTACAGCTATAACTACATCACATATCAGACTAAGCATAATTTTTTATCCACTGTATCCACAGATGGACTCCACCTGTCACAGACCACATCCCAAATCACAAACAGCACAGTGCCAATTGCCACAACCATCACTAGTGCATCATATAAAGCATCCAATATCACCACCACCACCAAGTAAATTATCACAGCATGGCTCACCTTCATCAATGCATCAAACAATGGGGCCAATTCCACTTGTTACACAGGTGTCAAAATAGCAGCATGGGTTATCATCAACTGTGCATTAAATTACACATTCAACATCACTGCTACCACATACTCAAATTAATCACGCAACGTTAACACAATGACGAGCACATCTAATAACACATCCAACACCACTGCTATCATAGATCTGCATTATCACAGCAAGGTGCACCATCAGTATCATTCGCTCTATTGCTTCATATATTAAATGCGGCAATGGCTTATATTGATGATGAAATACATTTGTATAGTTTTTGACAATGGCATCTTCTTTCTATCGCATTATGCATTGCATATCCCAAATTGCTGCCAATGGCACATTCATGTGTGGAAGTTCACACGGCTGATATGGATTTGTTTCCGCCAACTCTCTTGGCTTATCTGGATTAGAAGAACCCAAATGAGAAGCACATATTTTTATGTAAGTGAGCTATTTGTTTCAATAGTTAGCTGTGAAATTGTTTTTATGTCTTGCTCTCCGCAGTCTATCTTGGACCATGGCCTGTCTTCCCTGATTTTATTTGGGGAGCCTGACTAACGTAATTCAGACCTGTGAGATATGCAACTGGCCAGTAAACATGGGCACTTAGCAGACGTGGTTGGTTGAGCTGTTCAAGGACAGATCTTCATTCTCAAGAGTGTAATTAATGTTCACAAATATTCATTGGAAGTCTTGTTTGGAGGAACTTTTTATAGCTCTGGAGTTCTCCTTCAAACTGACTGGGCTTTCATACTTACTGTATAAACTTTGCTGTGCATATCCCGAATTGTTCCACTTTTCGGAAGTAAAGATTTATGCTGAGCAACACTAATAATAAAGATTATTCGGTGATTTTTGGGAAGCATCATTTTGTTAAAGCTTTCGGCCAAGTCCCTGAGTTAAGCTCGTCTAGCCCTCCACGTCAAACTGTGAGCCGATTGTTAGAGAATGGATTCTCCAAAATCACATAACAGAGCCACTTTTAGTGTGAACCATTATATGAGGAGTTCGTGAAAGTGGCATCTGCTTTCTATACACAACGTATCACAGCCACTGTCATTTGCTAATTGGAATTACTAATCAGTTTCCGCCAGTGCATTCAGGATCAACTTGCATCAACCATTTCTCCCGGAAATCGACACTTTACACTATTACTGTTTCCGATGTCATAATATTAACGATCGTGTACTGCTGCACTCAGTTCTTCTTGTGGCATTACAATTATCTCGTTGTGTCATCAAATTCCTTTCTTCAATAAAAGTCTATAGATACTAAGGGGGTAATTTATTATTTGGCAGGTGACCTGCACGCCCTCTGGGTCAGCAGAGGCCATCATCTGTTCCTCCCCAGTGGAGGAGTGCTAGCCGTATCTAGAGACGCCATTACTGTCTGGAGAGCTTCTCTGTGATGAAAGTGCACCAACCCATGCAACATTGGTACATTCATCACGACTTAATGCCGAGCTGTTTACCAAGTTGATGCGGCCCAGTTGGCATTAATTTTCCATTTCAAAACGATCCCTCAAATTGAGTGGTTATATTCAGGGCCACTGGAATTATGCGATTGTGCGGCTAAGGCATGAGTATATATTTGTCTCATTTTCCACACAATCTATCATCTGCCGCATAATCTGCAGATTTTGACAAGAAAAATTTGTTTCTAGCTCAAACGGTTCAAAGGTTACTAAAAATGCAGGGACACACGATGCAAAGATATTTGTGTTGCTTATTGCTATATTTGGGTGTTAGACTGATACCAATGAAGTGCAACGAATGCCCAGACAGCCTTAACAAGTTTGAAAATTACAAAATAATGAAGTAATACCATCACAAAATGTGGCACCTTTTGCCGCATAGTTTTCCTTTTCCTGCCGCATAATTTACTCATCCCTGGTGCATAATTTGGCCCTCTCCTGCCAGATAATTCCAGTGGCCCTGGTTTTATCTGAAAAGCAAAAGAACAACAGTACATCTGTACAAGCAGCTTTCTTTCCAGTTGTGAGAACCATTGAATGCCTGGAACTGACTTCCTCACATGGTAGACTCAGGCTGGGAAGTATGCATTGGAAGGACTTCCCTAAGAAGGGTAAAATTCCCAATACATGAACGACAGTGACCCAGTGATGGATGTGTGGCCTTCTTTAATTGACTGATAGAGAGCTAACAGTAGCTCAACTGGCAGTGTGTTAGACCTGTCAGCCTTAGGTTTGTTTTTCCCCTAACTTTTTGCCTTCCTCCTCCTATTTTTGCTGAAGTTGTTTTTATTGACCTTAGCGCACTGCACAGTTTACCACTGATAACTACTTCTAAAGTGCTTGTGTTCTCTCCTTTAAACATGATGAAATTGGCTTACACCTAATTGAAATATTTAATTTACTTGTAAGTCCCTAGTTAAGTGGTACTTCGTGTATCCAGGGCCTGTTAATTAAATACTACTAGTGGACCTGCAGCACTCATTGTGCCACGCACTTAACTAACTCTTTTGAACACATCTCAGGCCTGCCATTGCAGCCTGTGTGTGCAGCTTTAAAGTGCCATTTCAACGTGGCAAAATAAACTTTTATCCAGGTCTAAACCTTCCTTTTTAATACATATAAGTCAAGCTTACGGTAGGCCCCAAACAGCACATAGGGCAGGGTGCACTGTAATTAAAATGTTGGACATATACGTTTACGTTTTACATGTCCTGGTAGTGAAAAACTCTCAAATTCATGTTTTCCTAGTGCAGGGCCTGCCTTTCCCATAGAAAAGCATTGGGTTGCCTTATTACTTTTAGTAAGTGATAACTTCCAATCGGGAGTAGGTAGGAATGTCGAGTTTGGTCTCTGAAGCATTGTAATTTAAAACCCTCTTCAATGTTAAAGTTGGATTAAGTCACAGTTCTAAAAATACCGCTTTTGGAAAGTTCTACCTAAGGGTACTGTACTGACGCACCCATCTGACGCACTGCGCTGTAGTGAATATTTCTTCACAGTGAACCACTTCCTCCGAGATTTTCCAATTTGTTCATTATATACCAATTGTAATATCAATCCTTGTACCATAAATCTTCCTGCTTATATGATCACAGCGGAGACAGCGTCATTGCATTATGATTCTTTATTCAACAGTTTCAAATGCCTACTGGTGCCCATCCAGGCTTTCAACATCGGCACGTGAAGTCAATCATACTGCAGAGTGGGCTCATTTCATTAAATACACCCAATGCATTTCGAGCCTGTGCGGCTCTTCGTCAGGGGTTTCACTGAAACAAATAAAAAAACAGCTCAACTAACTGCTCAGTACCAACTTGCTATGTGCTCTAAAAATACTACGACTTCAAATATCACTACCCTCATCACCCTCATTTACTTCCACAACAAAACTATTGAGTGCTCAATCTTCATGTAAATCCCCCGGAAAAAAAAAAACCCAAGCCACCCAAAAGGTTCATTAATGATGTAAAACCATAATAAACTGGTACAAAAATTCCCAATTCACCATCTTTTTACCACCGCTAATCACTAATTAATTTCACCATAAGGAGATAAGAGAGACTGTGTACACAATGCAGCAGCTCCCTTCCTAAAACTTCCTAAAAAAACCGGAATTTATATTCAACACGAAGCAGTGAGCACTTAATTTGATTCAAATGAAGTGCTCACTGGCACTGCTTCGTGTTGAATACAAATTCCGTTTTTTTTTTAGGAAGGGATGAGGTCACGTCAGAGACCTCCTGCGCATGTGCTGGCCGGGGCGAGGACTATTGCTCGCCCTCGAAGCACATGCTAGAAGAGTGATGTCAGCCTGAAGGGAGTGGCCAGAGAAAGCGGAAAATGGTTGGTTTTCAATGGGGCGCTTATACTGTGGCCCAGGCGATTTTAGCAGCGCGCTATTGAAGTGAATGGTAAGGGGCAGGGCTGGCCTTTCTCAAGACAGAGTAGTGGGTGGCAACAATTGGAGCACCCCTTGCCTTCGCGGTACTTTTAGGCCTCCTGATTGGATAATGGAAGCTGGGGGCGTGGGCTGTGGAAGAGTTTGGCTGTGCAGCTCTGATTTCGGCATAATCGGCACGCAGGCAGCAGGTGTGCTGTATTCCATGTGTTGTTGGCTGTGTTTGATCGGGACGGACTTGCTGTGAACCCGACTGGCGATCCGGTAAGTACAACATTTGAGATAAAATCACGTTATGAAGATCGTGATATATATGACGGATGGGGCCTTATTTGCATGCATACGAATATAGAAGCAAACCCTGTAAATGTGGTGTACAGTGTAAAAGAAACATACGCTTAAGTCATAACAGCTTAAATAACATTATTGAATCCGAAATAAAGTATGCTTTATGCATGGAGAAAGTGTAATAAAAGTGGGTTCCTGCATTAATACGAAAGTGCAAAGCATTGATATTGCCACATAGCTGCCTGGCTAGCACCTGCATATTATTATCAACTTTAGGAGGGAAAGAGCTCGTCACGTTCTCACAAAGGTTAGGTATTCAATTTGGGCTATTACTGAATGCCTTTGTGTCTCCTAAACACAAACTGCGCGATGGCTGTAATGCGAGGTAAGGTTTTATGCTCCAAGCCTCCCCCTTCAAAAACTCACTTTGCTATCTTATTACAAGATGAATCAGGGCTACAAGCACTGTAGGCATAGTCTCAGCGGCCTCGTGCTTCACAAGAGAGTGCACAAGGGGTGCTGGTGCATGGATGGAGTCAATCTCAGACATGACTGCAGAGTTTTGCTGATGCTCTACAGCAATCAGCATGGTAGCAAGGCTGGCACAGACCCCAATGCAAGGAAATGCCCCCATCCCAGTGACTAGGCAGTAAAAAACAGAAATCGGGGTACAAAGGGTCCTGTCGCTGTGCATTCTTAGGTGCACTAATGATAGCTCTGTTCTTGCTACTTTGCATCCCTTCACTTCCCTGCATGAGATCCATGTCTCCTATTTTCCTGCATGCCCGCCCCCACACTCACAAACCTCACCAGCCGCCACTGCTCAGACCCAACTCTTCAGATCACTTCTGGACCTGTGGACTCTGACAGGAAGAAGGATTACCCAACTGTGAAGACTGCCCTGCTGCCAAACTCTGCCCTGCTGACCAAGGACTGCTTTGCTGCCCATGGCCTTCTTTGCCTGCCCCAGGACTCCTTTGCTGCTGCGAACTGCCCTGCTGAATCCGGCCTGCCTGTGTGGACCCAGAACTCTAGGAAATATCTAAGGATCAGTGGGTTGGCCCCCTGTTCAAGCCACAGGCACATAATAGGCTCCTTCGATTCAATGCATCTAGATGCAATGTAACGCAGTCCTCTATCGACTCCGGCCCTGTGCAACGCAGCTCATCACCGACCCATCTCAGCTCAAGTCCTCACAAGCCCCGTAGCTTCTTCAATGCCAACACCGACACCAGTCAAGCGCAATGCATCTTGTCCCCAGCACTGACGCACCACAAATGCAAGTCCCCACAAGCCCCAACAGCTTCCTTAATGACGACGCAGGAGCTACCATCGCAGCTCTTCATCAACAGTCATCGAATCCGCCATTGCATCTTGACGTTGGACCTTGCATTGCAGCTCCTCGTTGATAGTTCCTCAACACCAGCCCACGCAGCTCGCCTCAAGGACTTTCACACCTCGACGCACAGGCCATAAAGTAATTTTTAAGTGGACTGAACGTAGTCCTGTATCTGGCCCATGCTCCATCACAGTAGGCCTGTACTTATGACTTGGATGCGGTTTACCATGACCAGATAATCACGGTTGGCGCTTTTTGCTTCTTAGCACCTGATTCCTACAAAATATTTAAAGTTGAATAGCTCCCATTCTACTAATTGGATTTTTATTCTTATGGTGTCAAAAATGTATTACATTTTACTCTATTTTCCTAAATTGGTGTGGGATTTTTCTTCAGTTGTGTTTTTGCTTTGTCACTTATTTTTTAATTGCTGCATACATACATTGCCTCTAAGTTAAGCCTGACTGCTTTTGTGCTAAGCTACCAGAGGGTTTAGCACAGGAATTGTTGTTGCTGCTTGAGTAGAGTCACTCCCCTCAACCAATAGCTTGATGCTGTGGTTTGCATTTTGTTGAACTAGTTCTAGCAACATTGAATGCATTGCAGGTATGCGTTTGATGGACTATCCACACAAATTACTGCCACATTATTAAGACTGCCTGCCTCTGCTGTTGTTTTTAGTAATCTGTATTATCTTAACTTTCACCTTTCACCCTCCTACCAGACATTGATGGCCACTCTGACTAGCCTGCTTCTGACAGCATTATTGACACATTTCGCTATAGCAATGCCCCTTGCGTGCTCTGGACTGGTAATTTAAGGAACAAATCTTACCCATAACCTACTATGAGGTCAGAGAGCGTTGGATGCTGTTTTCCCTTATTGTTTTTTTCTATGTACTATGTGCAGTGATCGTTTCATGCGCCGCCCATTAGTTAATTCAATGCATTTGATTTACTGCTGGCTGACGCTAATGAACTAAATTCTGATTATTTTCAATTGTTCATTTATTTGAACTTCACTGTTATGGATCAATCCCTCTCTCTAATTGCTGCATGTGACATTGATCTAATTATATCAATTTCATTTCATTAATTCAATTTTGCTATTACATACCTAATTAGGTAGAGTGTGAAGTACACATATGTTGTTGAGATGCTTTGTGTCACCGTCCCTGGCACTGTGGTGTCACTAAAACAGCACTGTGCCCCGTTCAGTATTAATATTATAACATCTGCCGGCAGAAGGTCCACAGGGGAGTTGCACATTTTCTGAGATCTTTCTCTCGGCACTGCCTGCACACTCAATCACCTGGCCACGTGCAATTCTGCAGATATGGATCACTGACATAATATCGTCAGTCAAAATATCGAGGTACCAGAATATCGTCGCCAAAATATCGATGGTCAAAATGTCGACTTCCAATCTCCCTAAAGGTAAGTACCAAAATATCGAAACCAAAATATTGTTGTTAAAAATATAGTTATACAAAAATATCGATTTTTTTTAATGTCTTAAAAATAATATAAAATTAATTAAATTATAAATTTGGCGATGCAGCGCGCACTACGAAATTCGTTTTATTTATTTATTTGGTAACTTACCTCGGTTTGGCCTGATTCCGCTTTTTACTACCCCCCACCCCACGTCACCACCCGGCGGAACTCCCTCCAGGAGCCGCTACTGCTCTTGTGTAATGCCAGTCATCACTGTCCCTTAATCTGAAGACAGTCATGTGGGGGTGAGTAGACGCCACTTTTGCAGAGACGGTACAATACTGTACAGTGGTCAAGATACGGAGACATTCCTTATTAACTGAAGAAAGTTCGTCGTGGGTGGATTGGGGGTCTTACACAATGCAAATTTGCTGTTATCGATTTTACTCATGGAATGGATAAGAGGATCAACATAACTCAGCTTGATCACAAGTGCTTACTTGAACAACCTTTTTTGTAATTCTGTTAAGGAAGTGAAGAGCATCGTGCATAAAAAATAATTGTGTCTGCTTATTTAAGTCTTTTTGTAAAGCAATTAAAAAACTATGAATGAGCTCAGAGTGCTGGGAAGGAGGAGAAAGAGGAGACAATAGTTCTTGGCTACATAGTTAATGTGACCAGAGGGAGGGACATCCGCCCATTATGCATACCATAGTCTTGTTAGAGTTCAATGTAGCACCAGTTTGAGTCATCCAGTCATCACAACTGATATGTAGTTCTGAAAGTTAGCTTATGGACACTGGAAGCTTACAGTCATAATAATCTAGGTGTCATCAGACCAAAAGACCTAAAGAACAGAAGCCAAGGGAGCAGCATATGGAATAAAAGGAGCAGGCCTTTATGATGACCCATGAAGCTCAACACAAATAAAGGACCTGGCAGTAGACTGGGAAGGAACAAGACCGACCGCTTAAGTACATTCAGTGAGGAAGCATGAAAGATGATTTAAGGACTTCAACGACATTCTACAATCAAAGAGCCAAGCAAGAAGAGAGGAAAGAGACATTACACTGAAGGCTCGAGGGAGGTCTACGGTGATCAGGGAAGCCATAGCACCTGATCCGTGATGAATCTAAGCTGGTTCAATCCAGAGGCCACGGTGACCTCTGAGCCAAGCATAGCCCTAAAACCCAGCTTTTAGGAGAGTCAAAAAGAATGTTATTAATGATTACTTTAAGTTAACATCATTGTCAGCTACCTTGGACAGCAGCAAAATAGGTTTGCAGGGTATGGAAGGGCCTGTTGAAGGTGTTCTAAGGAGGGGAACCACTAATGCACTATGACAGAGTCAGCACTACTAGAAGAAAGAATACCCAGAACCTTCATAGCTGAAGCAATGTCATTATCAGCATGGTTCATTATTTTATCCCGGCGACGATCATAAGGAGAAGCAAAGAGAAAGCAGAGAAGATGTTGTTGCACCTGTGGACTCAGGAGTACATTTATTAAGTGGGGTAGAATTGAAACCTCAAGGACCTGGTACACATGTGGAGTAAACGGCAACAGCAGAATTAGACGTAAATGAGGCACAGATGTTTTTCATTTCTAGATGGAAAAAAAAGTCTGCGAGTGATTTCCATAGGGTCAGAGACGGGAGATGGAGGACCCACAGCAGCGGGAGGGGTCCAGATCGGCATCGATGAGGGAACCAATTGACAGTGCCTGAAAGTTCAGTGGAACAAAAAGCAGGGTATTGTATGGCCGTAAAAGGATGGCTAAAGGTGACAGTTGTTACTCGAGAATGTTGCGATTCATAGCTGTTTTGGCAAACATTTGTTGGTGACTTGAGAAGAAGTAGTTGGGGATGGCTGAAATCTGGAAACGTGACCTTGAAACAGAAACTTATTGTTTCCTTCTGAAGTGTCCCTTGAAGCTCCCAACTTTGTGTCTTCTTAGCAGTCCGTTCTTCTAGGGCGCATCTGCAACGTACTTCAGGTGATCTTGTGGGGTGCGTACATGCAGGGAGATCAGACTTATATCAATGTAGGATTCAGGAGTGAAGACACGTCTTCTGGATGACCTATGATGCAGCAAGATGTAATTGTTGAAAGGATAAGCGACAGTAAAGTATCTTATGGATCGCTGGGGATTGTGTATGTGACCGGGATGTGACTAGATAGAAAAGGCCCGAGTCTGGCTTCAGGCAGGTGATTCAAGGAGAAGTGTGGACACCTGCCAGGTGATTCTAAGACTCTCGTGACACAAGAGCCATATGTCACGAAATCCATGGTGTTTTGATATATAACATAGCATAATATTACATGTGTTTTTGTAAAGTGCACGTTCACCTAGAAGGGCATCTTGGTGCCGAATAACAGATGTATATTTTTATATGTTTGTCACAAGGAGAGAGAGAGATATAAAGGGAGGTGTGTTCCAGTGCTGATCCTCCACCTGCAATAACCAAAATGGTACTCCGTCTAACTACAAAACAGATTGGGGCTATGAATTAAAAGGAACTCTGCTACACAATGCTCTTCTGTTATGATTTAGTGGTCAGAAATCAATTAAAAGCTGCAACTGTCATTTAGTTCTCACACCTGCAATATTAATCCTAACTGACCTCTCTTCTGTTGGCAAAGCAGATCACCACACAAAAAAAGAATCAGAAAACACTTATCATTACTGAGCGCTTCATTCGTAGAAAAACGAACAAAATGTAACTATTCAAGATTGACTAAATAATATGAGCAAGCCTCATTGGAAAAACCTCTCTTTTTTAAATTAAAGAATTGATTTTTGATAAGATGTTAATTAGATACTTTGAAATCCATGTATAAATTAACCCTTGGATGCAAATGTTATGTAATGCTTCTATCCTGCTTTTTAAGAATATTCTTCTTCAATTTTGCACTTCACTGTCCCTTCCTTAAATCATTTCTACCCAGTTTTGAGAATCACATATTGTTTGCCTCATATTCAATGTTTTAAACACAGTTCAAGTGGTGATCGCAAGATGGCCGTCGTAGGAGAGGAGCTCTCCTAAGCTGGTAAAGGCTCGGGATAAACTTAGGTTTTAAATCCCGTATATCTAGCCTTGCCACCCCCCACCTTCGACCGGAGCACAATAACTTGCCACCCCCGCCTTCGACTGGAGCAAAAAAACTTACTGGCATGGCTGAATAACTGCAGTGGGAGTTGTCGAGATCAGCGAAGTCCCAGCGGTTGTTTTGATCGCCATTTAAGCTGATGGGAACACTGGGAGCGTTTCCCGGTGGAAATTCTGTTTCTCTGGTCGGGCCCCCACACAGCATGTTTTCTCCTGCCACGATCGCGCAGCTGACTCCTGGTGGAGCGGGAACGCAGAGGTCGATCGAGAGGGCAATTGAGATGCTGTGAGTTTCTTTGGGGGAGCATACCGCTGCAACGACCACTTACATGACCAGCGTGGCCAGACGTGATCAGAGGCTGATGCTGGCGGAGAGAAGTATCGACCAGCAGGACCTCTGAACAAGATAGAGTCCTAACTGCAAGGAATGAAGCGGTGAGAAGCATGTCCATACCTCAGTCTTGGGGGCTTGGTCGGGTGTGGGCTAACCTCGCTGACGCTGCCTGATTCCCCGGTGAATCCTGTTCGTGCGGCTACACGATCACGCTGCTGCTACTTGGGGGCTGCGGGGACTTCTTTTACTTGTGGGGTTTGGCTTTGTTTGTAGCCTCTGGCTGGCTACGCCACGGTTTTTGAGTAGTCCTCAGGCCCGGGGGCAGTTTCTGCTTGGTGTTGTTACTCGCTTGGTGTTGTTTCAGCGTTTCCACAGCCATTTTGTTACGACCCCTCCTCAGAGTCTTCACCCACCCCCTGAGCAGCCATTTTCTCTTCCCCTCTGCCACCACACATCCCCGGTGTTTTACCTCACTCACTTGAGGTCTGGAGACTCCAAACAAATGGCTAAGCTTGGAGCTCCATCTAGGAGCCACAATTAGTACTGAAGGCTACTTTTGTTCAGACCGGCTTTTCTACTGGACCTTGGAGCTACATTACCTGTTGTTTACTGTCAAGCTTAGAGCTCCCTCTTGTGGACATAATTTGAATCTAAAAGCTACCTTGTGATTCTGACCTCTGATGCAGGAACATTGAACTACTTTGAGCTAACCTGGGGATATATTTGCTGAGACTCCCACCCATCAGGGGTCACTCAGATCCACGGCAGCGCCCATTATCGTTTGACTCCCCTAAAACTCCAAAGCGTGGTGAAGAAAGGCACAGGAGTCCAGAACATAAGGGAATTGCCCCCTTACTCACTTCATAGAAACCTGGGCCACTACAGACAAAGCAACAGACCAAAAAAAAAAAAAGCTGCGGAGACTCACTTGGGAATTGACCTGATTTACTGCCCCAGACATCTTTCCTTTTGTAACGTATCATTTGTTACCTCTTTTTGTATTTTGTTTGTTTTTTTGTTATTTGCACAATTATCACTTTTTCCTCATGTAATGTAAGCGCTTGCTTTTGTATTATCCTCACTTGTAATTTTCTCCTCATGTGGTGTTGCTGTTCCTCCTGTGATGCGCTCTGACACCTTCGGGTAAAGTCCGCGCTAAATATAAAACGCATAAAATAAATAAATAAATTAGTAACAGTAGTAAAAAGAGGACATATACCCTCTGGGAGATAGGAAAACTGCTGGTCATAGAAATATGACTGCACTGTAACGACAACAACTAGCTCAATATATCAATCCTGGGTAACAAGTTCGATATATCTCCCTAACCTACCTCCTATCACAAGACACTCACTTCATCTCTTCAAACTCTACAAAATGGAGTTGCCTCCGACCCCGCACTATGTTGTCCCTCAACACTGCTTATGTATCTGTTCTGTGAATCTTATGTGACCCTTCCTGCATTCCCTTTCCAACTCTGAACTTCCTCGCCCTCGCAAGCATTGTTGTTGTTTCTATTGATTGTCAACCCTATCCTCTTACTCTAATTTTTTATCGCTTACTATCTTGCTTTCCTTCAGGTATTCCCTTTCTAATTGTTTCTATTGATTGTTGACTCTATTCTTCTTACTCAAACTTTTTTACCGCTTAGTATTTTCTTGGCTCATTGATTTATTCATATGTCCCCCTAACTCTTTCTATATTTTTATTTTTATTTTTGTATTACTCTCTACTACGGCAGTCCCTCTCTAATTTAAACATTCCACGCCCTCGCAAGCTTTGTTGCTGTCTTCTACTGATCTGCGCGTACTTGCCGATTGTTTATCTACTTGTTTGCAAACTTTGCTGCTGGTATACTGATCTGTTCCATTTGTGCCGACTGCTTATATATTAGATTTGCTCCATGCTGTCAATATAATTTTGTTTATCTATTTGATCTGCTCCTTTTTGTCGATTTATAATTCCTCGCCTGTCTACCCTATTCCTTGTCTAGCCCCCTTACTTCTACCCCCACTCTCCCAGTGCCCCCCCGGTTCCCAATCATCATCTCCTGTTCTACCCCCATTTCCTTAACCTCCCTCTCCCCACTCTCTCTTCCTCTCACGTCTACCCAACATGCCCCCTCACAGCATTGACCATCACCCCCAGGACCCTACTCTCTTCAAACATGGCCCCAACTCATGGACCATTCTCTACCCCCCAATCTCTCCAAACATGCCAAGAAAAACTTCAAACATAAACTCCTTATCCGTAACCCTGAAACACTCATTGTTGATAACTACCTCAGCCTCACCTCCCCCATTATAACCAACTACATCTTTTACTCCAAACGTCCTTCCAAATGGAAAAGCATCTTCCTACAACACCTCCCAATCTCTAAATCAATCAAAATACCATATGGATTCAAAATATCCACCACTCCCTCCCCAGCCTTTCTTGGAGATATTGATATCTCCATCTTCAAAACAGGTAACATCCTCATACAAGCCACGGTATCCCACCTTTCCATCTTCGAACACCACTTCAGCATTATGTCTCTCCGCCTTGACCACTCAGCGCCTAACACTCCTTCTCCCCTATTGAATAACACCCCTCCAACCTCTCCCTCCCCCATTCCCCCTCACTTCACCTCCACCCGCAACCATCCAGCTAACACCATCCTCCAACAATCGACTTCACCATCACCCTCCTGGACCTCACTACAGCAAATGGCATCCCCCAACCAACATTACCTATTTCTCATCCCCCTCTAATTTTCCCCTCTCCACCTACCACCCGGAACTCACACTCCTCGGACCCCTCCACTAAAAACGGTTGCCCCCAATCCCTACCATCTACTTATCATTCCCCTCCCACAACCCCGCCTCTGCCTGACCCCACAACCTCTCCCCCCTACCCAACTACTCACGTACTCCACCGTCCTTGCCCTTCAATCCCCTAACACAACTCCTCACACCCCTCCTCCTACCCATCCCGTACACCCTCTTCTCCTCCCCATCCCCCCTATCCTGCCCCTTCAGGCCCTCCTAACTCCGCCTCCCAATCCTTTATCCCAACCCCCGATAAATACACAACCCCTCCACCCCAATATATCCGCTCTCCACTCACTCTATGCCCTTTTATCCTCCCTGACCATATCTCCTGAAGTTCTTAACCTCATGTCTAACCTAGCCCAACCCCTCACACCTTACAGCACCGACACCCCTCACTCCACACCCACTACCCTATCTCCCCCCTCACACCTCAGTCCACCCTCCACAACTAACCCAGACCACTCCCTACCCCAAGATTATTCCCTTCCCCCCGCCCCTTCAATACCTCCCCTTACTCTAATTGCCCCGAACCTACTCAACAGTGAACTCGACCTATCTAAATTGATTACTGAACCCCTCCCATCTAACAGCCCTGTCACCCCTCACTCCACTCCCACTACCCTATCTCCCCCTCTCACATCAGTCCACCCTCTGCAACTAACCCAGATCTTTCCCTACCCCCGCCCATGCCCCTTCAGTACCCCCTCCACCCCAATTGACACGAGCCTACATAACACTGAACTTGACCTATCCAATTTGATTACCGAACCCCTCACACCTAACAGCCCCGTCACCCCTCATTCCACACTCACTTCCCTATCTCCACTCACACACATCAATTCACCCTCCGTAACTAACCCAGACCACCCCCCCTCGATACCTCCCCTCACCTTAATTGCCCAGAGCCTACACAACATCGAACTTGACCTATCTAATTTGATTACTAAATTCTCTCAACTCAGGAAAGACTTTATCTCCCACAGCTCCAGAACCCTCCCTCACCATAAAATCCCCACCCAGCCCTGCCCAAAAATCCCCCCAAAAATTCCCCCCGAAAATCCCCAACACCAAACACAATCATTGGAGATCGACTCCTCTCCGCTGCCGTATACATAGACCTCACCGCACCTCGAACCATCTCTCCCCGTCCGACCTCTCCGACCTATGCAACTCTTACCTTCAGAGCTTACCAACCACCAATTCTCCACTCCCCTACTCCCACATCCCTGTTATCTTAGGGACTAATAGACTCCCCTCCTCCCCCACTTCCCCCAGACCACCGCCTCAACTCACGTCGATCCACACTTGCCCACCCACCATATGCAACCCCACACCACTTACATGTATGCTTGTCAACTGTCGCTCCGCAGTCCAACATGCCACGGAAATTTCGGAAACTATCCTGAGTGAATCCATTGACATTGCATTCCTCACAGAAACCTGGCTCAAAGACCACTCAATGAGCATACTTGACCTACTCTCCCCCCGGGATACTCTATTCTGAGAAAAGATAGACCTGACAGAGTTGGGGGTGGTCTAGCCATTATCTTTAAAAATGAACTTCAGCTATCCCTTGTCAATAATTCTGGCTACTCCTCCTGCGAATACCTGGAAGCTGAACTGACAACCCAAAACGCCCACCCAATTCGTCTACACAACATCTATCGCCCTCCGGGCCCCCCAGCCCTTCATCGAGGACTTATCTGAGCTCCTGACACAATCCTCATTATCCAACTCAAAAAATCTCTTTCTTGGGGATCTCAACCTCCATTGGAACGATACCGATGATCCCACTATCCCCCTCCTCACCAATCTACTTGAGATCAATTAACTCAAACAACTATGCCTGTCCCCGACACACACCAAAGGAGCCATCCTTGACGCCATTCTTTCCAACGAAGATCTGGCCTCCGTGACCAATATCGTCCCCATTGACTGGTCCGACCATCACCTTATACTGTTCACCATTGCTACCAATGCAAATCTCCCTACCTCCAAAATTAACTGACCTAAGAAACTGACCAGAAATCTAAAACATATCCCCCCGGGTGTTCTTGAGTCCAAACTCCAAGCTCAACTTCTTCTCATTCCCCCCTCACAAAATGCCAATGAGCTCACTGAACACTTTAACAATACTGTCACTGGTATTCTTGACCAACTAGCCCCGCCCAAACTCAAAAACCAAAGAACCACCCCCTCCAACTCTTGGTTTAATACCGAGCTTAATAACGAAAGACGGTCACTCAGACTGTCGGAAAGAACCTGGAGACACCATCCCTCTCCCGCCCATCTTGCACTCCTCAGACATGCTAGATCCACGTACAAAAAACCCATCTTCAAGGAAAATGCCTCCTTCTTCCGCACTCAACTTGATCATGCCAAAAACAGACCTAGGGAACTCTTCAAAATCATTCGTAACCAAACTTCCCCCGCACCTCCTAATCTGACCGCCTCCTCAGCCAGATGTGAAGAAATTTCCCACTTCTTCTCAGAAAAAATAGCCAAAATTGATCAATCCTTCCGCTCCACACAGCTCCCCTCCAACTCCCAATGCAAACCCGTCCTCACCTCTAATGCCTACCCCACATCCCTTGACCAGCTGACCCTGCTACCTCTCCGGAAACCAACTCCCCTAACTCACAATTAAAGAACAATGCCTCCCTGCTCAACTTCCTCCCGTGACTGAGCTAGAAGTCCTTAAAATAATTGGTAATCTTAAACCGTCCTCCCACACAAAAGACCCCTTACCCTCCTAACCTTGTCCCTGCCCTTAAGCACATCATCACCCCATACTGGACCACAATCATCAACACCTCTCTCTCCACTGGCTGTGTCCCCACCTCCCTTCAACTTGGACAAATCTCTCCCATAATCAAAAACCCCAATGCTGACCCCAATGACCTAAACAATCTCCGCCCCATCACTAACCTCCCACTTCTCTCAAAGGTCCTTGAAAAATGTGTCCTACTACAACTAGACAAACACATCGAAAACTTCAACCTACTTGATCCCTTTCAATCAGGCTTCAGGAAAGGCTGCAGCACCGAAACGGCAATGCTCAATGTCGTCGATGACATCCACCACTCACTTGATAATGGCGAGACCTGCCTTCTTATCCTCCTTGATCTCTCCGCAGCGTTCGATACAGTCAACCATTCAGCCCTACTCAATGTGCTTAGGACCCGTTTCGGCCTCAATGATATTGCCTACAAATGGTTCGTCTCCTACCTACAACACCGAACTCAGCAAATCAAAATTCAAAACTGTCTCTCTAACCCCACTCCTGTCTCCCTTGGAGTCCCCCAAGGGTCTATTCTCTCTCCCTCCCTCTTTAACCTCTTTATGGAACCCCTCACCCTCATTCTTAAACAAGCAGGCATCAACTACCACCTCTACGCCGATGACACCCAAATCTATTACAAGATTAAAACTCATGCCGACATCTTACACCTGAACAACACCCTCACCAAAATCCAAACCTGGTTCCACTCCAATCATCTCAAACTTAACCCTAATAAATCTGAAATCATTCTCTTCTCCCCTAAAAACAACCCTCTCCCCGTTCAATAATGGATCTCTGACCTTAACGCACTCAACTGCTCATTCACCTTGTCCAACTCCGTCAAATCTCTTGGTATTTCTATCGACAACACCCTAACCCTTAACGTCGACATCAAAAACTCTGCTAAAGGAGCCCTCCTCACTCTCCGTCACCTCAAGAAAATCAAACCCTTTATACCCACCGATGATTTTAAACTTGTAGTTCAGTCACTTGTTCTTTCACGTATTGATTATGGTAACGCCATCCTCAACGGAATCCCCAAGGTCCACCTTGCTCCAATCAAAGCTGTGCTCAACCTTGCCGCCAGGCTCATTACAGACTGCAAACGCTTCGATCACAGATCCCCGGCTCTCAAATCTCTTAAATGGCTCCCTATTGAAGGCAGATCTGCATACAAAACTGCCTGCATCACTCATAAAGTCCTCCACCAAAACACTCCACAGTACCTCTCCAAGAAACTCCTCATTACGGGCACCACACGACCCCTGAGAAGCACCAACTCCCTCCTCCTTATACCACCACTGCATAAAACGAAAGCCACACAATCACGCTCCTTCTCTGGGAATGCCCCTATCATCTGGAATGCCCTCCCAAAAAACCTGCGCTGCAACCCCTCCTATTTCAGCTTCAAAAAAGACCTCAAAATCCACCTCCTCAATTATTATTGGGGATCCTAACCTGTGACCTGCACTCGATCTCCAATCTCACCATGTTATATTAGTCCATTAATATTTGTCCATTTCATGAACATCATCGGCCTAATTACTTGATATGTATAGCTCCTGCCCCTGTTTATCTATTTGATTCGTTTATCTAACTGTTTGATTTGTTTATCTACTTGATTTGTATATTTCACATGTTGTTGTCATTATCTTTTATCTACTTATACGCCATGTTTGGCCCAATTATCATTGGGGGTCCTAACCTGTGACCTGCACCTGATCTCCAATCACCATGTTACATTTTGTCCAGTATTATCTGTCCATCCCCCGAACATCATATACCTAGTTACTTGAAATGTATAGCTCTTGCACCTGTATATTTACTTTGTTTTTGTATATTTCACACGTTGTTTCTTTATCTTTTTATCTACTTGTATGCCATGTTTGCGTTATATTATCTTCTCATGTAAAGCGCTCTGATACCTCTGGGTCTAGCCAGCGCTATATAAAACTCTCAAAATAAATAAAATAAATATTATCTTCAGATATGAATTATAGGGTTCCTTTTAAAACTTACTGTTATTTATTAATGTGTTGCAACTTATGTTGCCTTTTACTGCCCAACTGTCAAAAAAATAAGTAAAAGAATTCTGATGGGCATTTACTCAGAACGTCATTAGTGTCAAGGCAGGAGGCCAAGCTGGAGATGCCACTTACTGCCAAGTTTGGTCGAATGTGAGGAAACAGTATCTTGAGGCCATCTGTGCTCAGTGCCTGTCAGTGAAGGAAGTCATTACAGAGTGTGAATTCTGACTGGACTCAGGCTGTATGTGCACTGGGAGCACGCTGTGGTGTCCAGCACAGGCAGTGAAATTCGTTTAGCATTGGGCCGTGGACTCTTGTGTGACTATGGATCAGCCATCTTGGATATCCAGGTATAACTTTTGTTGCGATGCTTGGTATCCTCGATAGGCAATTGTGCTACAATATTGCTGCAGCAGGACCTTGCTAGATAGATGTTGATTTTCAAGCATCAATTCTTCTAGATCCTGAAAGATTGGATTATGGAGATTGAGTTTTGCAGCAGAGTATCAAGACGTTGTATGCGATTGCAAAAACAAATTTTGAATTATTCCATGTGCTCTTGCTTGAACTCAAAGACTGGGGCTGTATGTTCTGCTAAGAGTTCCTGTAACAGAACAAGATGAATTATTGATTGAACAGTTTACATGTATGTTAATGAGTACAGTGAGTTCCAGTCTGTGGATACATTGCTGAGTGTAGGGGAATCACAGGAGGTTAATGCTGGTGTATTCATCAGTTCTACTGATGCCAAATAGAAACTATGCTCATCTTACACAAAAGAGCATATAGCAACACAGCATAAGGGAATAAATGTATTTAGCAAGTTATTTTTCCCCTTTCCCTGTTTCTGCTACTTTTCTTCATATGTTAATGGATGTTGAGAGACGCAAAAAAACATCGCATTCACCGGTGGCGCAACAAAACGTGAGGGCCCCCCTGCAAAGTACATAGAGGGCCCCCCAAACCCAATCAGGAGCTCTCAGACCAGGCCCCCCCCACCCGTGCACTGTGCCGGAGGGGGCTCCCTGGAGCTCAGGCACCCCCCCACCCCCCCCCCGTCCCGGCACCACAGGGGCTGTGGGGGCTAATGTTGTGCCACTGGTTTTCAATGGATCTTTCGCACCTGGTTAGTAAAAACAAGATAATTAGTTTCAGGAAACTTGGATAACAGGAAACAAGAACCATTCCTTAGACGGAGCTAGATTGCAGTACAGGCTTAGGCCTTTCCTGGCAGGGTGGAGCCAATGCTATCTTCTCTGGAGCACGTTTCTATTTGGCTCCATTTGTAGCTATTCCCTGCTGAAAAAAAGGACATTACTTTCTTTTTATTTGATTTTAATTGGTTTCCTCTTCTTTTAGGATGCACTTTGAATAGTTGTGCTGCATTGCTTTCGAGGTTTGTCTTTAACAACCTGAGCAGCTGCGAGTGGTTCAGATGTCTAGGTGGTTCTAGTATGAACGGCACAGGCCCTGAATCACAGAGGTAATGTTGTACCTAAGTGAATGGTTGGTACCATAGTTCCTCAATGCAAATGTATTCCAGTGATACACAAAAGGTGTCAGTGTGTCAGAACTTTATGTTGGAACAAATCTACTCAATGGCGCAGGTTATGGGTGTAGGATGGCAGGGGTTTCCGCCACTTCAGGTGAATACCCACACACTCACAAGTGTTGCATATTCTTTCCATTGGTTAACACATTCTCATCATGGATAAGGTCGGGGATTCAGTTCTGCAAAGAGAAGGATTAAGGGGGTATCCTTGATGACAATCGAGTGGGGTCATTATAGGGAAAATGAGGTTGTAGGGGAAAGATTTCTAGGTAGAAAAATGTTTTCATAGTGGAGGTAAAAATAAACCCTTAAAAGACCACCTGAACGATTTCAGTTCATGTCTGCATGTGAATATATAGGCTTTCTTCTTTTCCAGATGTGGAAATGTTAATTTATGAGAGTTTGCTAGGGATTCTGTAGCTGATACAGCTTCCAAAACTATTACTGGAATACACTGTGAATGTGAACATAATGTCAAACCAGGAGGCTGGAAATTTAAGCAAATATTAGGTGAAAAACGTAGAGCATGTATATAATGACTTTTACCTGGACGTTTTGTGAAACAGGCCCACAGAGTTCATTACTCAATTCAATAATTCTGTGGCTTACACTTTCAAGAATTAAATGGAATAAGTTTACTTTTCAGATTTATGAATCACTTTACTGAATAATTTGCATTTCCAGGTTCACTATTTTTCACTATTTCAATACATTTCTCTACAGTCATATTTTACTTCATGTTCTCTTTCTGTTTCTTATATTTTCCTTTTCCTTTGTTTGTGTTTCTGATATTTATTGCATAGTAGTTTAATTTTGCATTTATCTCCGTTCTATGGCTTTGTCACCTGGGGACAACATTATTTTAGCAGTAATTGTGACCTTGTTCAGTACACTGAGCCCACAAACATTTTTACAGCGCCTCATTATTCCCTGAGGTAGGGACTCACAATAGAATAAATGTTTCGTAATATGAATGAATAAATTATGACGGGTCTGGTACCACGTGCACCACTGCCTGCCTGTTCCAATTGACAGCTTTCAGGAGAAATCATGCCACATTTCTCACACTTTCCCCTAGACTCGCAAAGCTCATAAATATGTTAAAGAGGTTACAAGGCTGTGGAACCTCTTTTATTAGTCCCATATCGAGTATCAAAGAAGTAGCGTGTGTGGATCACCACAATGCCTCCCATGGTGGCAATTCTATGGAATGGTCTGCTGCTCAGGGCCGCATTCCAAGTGCCCCAGAAATCCTGACAGAGGCAGGGTACAGGAGTTACTGGCCCCATTGGCATTACATCGAATGCAAGGACACTGCAGCTTAAAGCAGGTGAAGTCTCCGGGTGAAAATATTTATGTTATGTTATGTTGATCCATTGAGCGCACTTGGCATCCAGCCACTTGAGCAGATGTAAAATTCTGCAGAGAATGGAAGGAAAAATGTGGAAATTGGTCTGGAAACTAATTGCTGCATGTTACTCCCCAATATCTCATAATCAGGAGTGCTCCCCTGCTATCCCAAATTTACTGATGACCAAGGCATCGGAAAACGCTATGGGCAAGGGAGATGCTGGGTCCCTTTCCGGCTCTCTTGTGATGGGCTCCAAGTCTCCCTATAAAGGACGCCTATTCCCATAAATTGCGACCTTGTGATGAAAATAAAACTGGAACATCATCAGAGGGTAGGATAGCTCATCAGGCTAAACCCGCATGTTATTCCCCATTATCCCATAACCAGGAGTGCTCTCCTGCTATTTTGGATTTACCGACGACCAAAGTCTCCCATAAGAATAACCATCGGCAGATCAAAAAGCACTACAATGAACAAAAGTAACAGTTATCATTAAAGACTGAGACACAGTCTTCACAATATGAAGACCTATTTTTAAAGTTATCTTTAACATTGCAATGCATAGGTCCATGGGATGGAAAACATGTTATATATCTCCATGCTGAAAGGCACATAGTAACAATGGGTAAAAAGCAGTTTGAATTTTTGAAATAATGTTGAATTGGAACTTGAAATGGTCCAAAATATGTAAACCCTAATTTGAGCTACTCAGCAGGTCAAACTGGCTCAAGAGGCAGGCTCAAATTAATACAAAAAAATATGTATGGTAGCACATGATTATTTGACAGTCTCCAGAGAGCTATGGGTGTGGGAAGATAATTCACAGCCATCATCCATCCTCAAGAGTGAAGCCATTCCATTGCTCTCCAGCTTTCATGCATTACCATTGTTCTAACAGATCAATGAACAGATCGCCCTGCAGTAACGAAATGTAGGATGGATTTTGGTATTTGTGTTGCTTTGCATTTCCATAGATAATTTAGGTGACTTGGGCTCTTTTTCAGTTAGTGACACTGGGAGCTGAACATGGAATCTAAAGCACACAGGGTTACTGCAGTGCAGGGAAAAGAGAACGTGAGGATAGAATTGTTGCTGCAAACCTGTCATAAGGCAGGGGGAGAAAGAAAGTCATCAATGTTTTTATGAGATCTACATGTTAGACCTGGCATTCTTTGCATGCTTGTCCCCTAACGTTTTGCCTTCAGATCTCCTGTTTTTGCTGACTTTGCTGGCCCTAGGGCTCTGCACACTTCACTCCTGCTAACGGGTGCTAAAGTTCTTGTGCTCTTTCCCTAAAACATGGTAACATTGGCTTATACCCCATTGGCATATTTAATGTACTTGTAAGTCCTTAGTAAAGTGGCACTACCTGTATGAGGGCCTGTAAATTAAATGCTATGAGTGGGCCTGCAGCACTCATTGTGCCACCCACTCAAGTAGCCCTTTAAACAAGTCTCAGGCCTGGCATTGCAGAGCGTGTCTGTGCTGTTTTAAACAGCCATGTCGACCTGTCACATTGCACCTTTTGCTCGGCCCAAACCTTCCTTTTGAATACATATAAGTCACCATAGGGTAGGCCCACGACAGCCCAGAGGGCAGGGTGCAATGTATTTAAAAAGTTGAACACATATCTTTAAGCTTTACATGTCCTGGTAGTAAAAAACCCTTAAATTCGGTTTTCACTACTGCAAGGACTACCACTCCCATAGGATAACATTGGAATTACCTTAGACATTTTATAAGTGTCATTTCAAAATTGGAATCCTGGTGTCTCAGGAATCACAATTTAAAATCCTAACTTATGGTGAAATTGGATTTTAAATTCCAATTTTGAAAATGGCACTTTTAGAAAGTTGGCATTTTTTAGCCTTAGCCATTTGGTGACTGCAGCCTGTCTCTGGGTCACATTACTGGATGTGGGTGAAAGATGGGCTTTGTGTATTACTCCTAGACAGCCACACACAATGGGGAGCTTAGGTGTGACTGGATGGGCCATCACTGGCAGGATGGGAGGGAGGAGCTGGAACCAGCCCCAATTACACTTGAATAGGCTGTGTCCTTTCTCCACACAAAGGGACGCATGCCCCCTGTAATTAGTCCGGAGACAGGGCCAAGAAGGCAGGGCATCTGTGTACTTCAATGACATGCCTCTATAAGCTTCCCCCCCCTTCAATGGCATAACACGGTATATAATGGCCCTCAGACACCACCATTTCAGTGCACTGCTGGACCTGTGGATTCTCTGCCAGGAATAAGGACTGCTCTGCTGCTGATAAGGCTGCTGCTGCTCTAAAGTGACTGGTGCCCTGCTGTGCTGCTCTGCTGCCTTCTTGCCTGGGTGAGAAGGACTGGACCTGCATCTCTTGAACCCAGAAATCAGAGTGACTCCAAAGGCTAGTTCACTGGCCTCATGATCTGAAGCCTCAGGGACATAACACGCTTCCAACAACCTTTCAAACACAAGGAGATGATGGACGGAGCGCTGAAACCTTTCAGACACTCACCCCCAGTCACAGATCTGGGTTGAATCCATCATCGTTGTTTTAGCTCACTTCGCCATCCCAGTTCAGATCCAGCTATATGCAAATCAGTCTTGACCCTGTGCATCATGGGAACAGTCCAGCCCAAACTGCCAAGCCTGGTCTTTCCTGGACCGGAAACAAGCATCCTGGGACTGGTGTTAGGTTAAAACCCCTCATCAGCCAGGCTAGGTTGAATCCAGTGGCAAAGTGAGCAAGGGACCCACATCTGGGCATACCCTGCCAACTTAGGGCGAACAAAGCAAACACAAGGAGATGATGGACGGAGCACTGAAACTTTCCAGACACTCACCCCCAGTCACAGATCTGGGTCGAATGCATCATCGTTCTTTAGCTCACTTCGCCACCCAAGTTCAGACCGAGCTATATGCAAATCAGTCTTAGCCATGTTCCTCATGGGAACAGTCCAGCTTGAATTGCCAAGCCAGGTCTTCCCTGGACCGCAAACAAGCATCCTGGGACCGGTTTCAGGGTAACACCCCTCATCAGCCCTGATTTGCATTAGCGGTCCACTAAGGCTGATTTAGAGCTTGTCGGACTGGGTACTCTGTGGTGATGGTGACAGAGTATCCTACCCGCAAACGCAAGGTCTGCCCACCTGATTTTGAGTCCGGCATACTGCAAATCTTATGCCAACAGAGTAAAATTTACTCCATCAGTGTAAAGCTTCCTTCAACAGCCCGATAGAGTAGGAGTCGTTGGAGGTAAGCCATCCAACTATCTGCAGTATTGAAAATGGATGGTTGGATGGCTTCTTTTTAACTGTCTGTCAACTCCAGGTATATCCTGGCAGTCAGAAACCGCAAAAAAGGAAAAATGACTCCCACTCCAGGGGAGAAAACTCCCATTTGTCATTGTATTTTTTTGTTAAAAGCAAACTTTCACTTTAGGAGTTTCTTTTTGAAAAATAAAGCACTTTGCAAACATTTGACAGGCAGCCATTATGTTTGAAGGAGCCAACCATCAAACTTTTCCTACGTTGACAGACCACCATCATGGTGGTTCCAGCAAATGTATAGAGATGTCCACGGTGCCAGTGGGCCGCTCCACATATTTGCAGGCAGGGTTGCTGACATAAAGTCCTCCGCCTTTACGCCATCTGCCAAACCTTGAATCAGGCCCTCTGTTTAGAGTGGCTCAATGGGTAAAAAGCAATGAGTTTGAATGCTACCCTGAGTGATTATTAGTGGTCAGGTAATTTGCAGGCATTTGTCCCTTCATCTTTTGGGCATTTGAGTGCCAGCACCATGCCTGGAACCCTCAAACTGACACAGCTTTCCAAGCCTACTACTGCCAGTGTTTGCAACTTCCAAAAAGTAGTGAATTTGCATCCATTCAAGGAGAACTTATATGAATGGAGAGATACTACTTCTTTGGAAAATTGGTCACTATATATAATTAAGTTCCAGATCCAAAAAATGAAGAAGTTAAAACCTCTTAGTGAAATCAGGATGATGAGAAAAACCAACAAAGATAGAGAAGTCCTGACTCAGTTCCCCGAGACCCAACTACCAAGTTAAGGATTCATTTATTTGGGGGGTGTCACAATGCAAACATACTCACCCCTCCCCTAAAGCTAAGCCCCGGGGTAGCCCTTTCACAGGGTTTCATAAAGCCACATATCACATTGGTGTACTGCCTACCACACTGTGAGTGTAGTAATATTACTAATCACACTGCTGAAGCAACAGGTCATTTAAGCAGTGCACTCCCTTTAACTTCAAAGGCGACAATCCAGTATAAACCCTGCTCATTTATTGATACATCTATTTAAAAATATAGACATATTAACAACCTGTTGGCAAAACATTGCCTTCTCAACCTCTGCTTTAAAAGATAAAAATTCAAACGTGAGAAATTGGGTTGTTGGTAGACAGTGATGTGAGCCCTTCTCAAACAACAGCCACAATCCTTGTCACGGTGAACCACAGACAGCCACTAAATTAAACTGCACTTAACCCTCGGGTAGCTTGGCTGAAAAGCAGTCAAGCTTAACTTAGAGGCAATGTGTAAAGTATTTATGCAGCACACAAACGGTAATAAAGTGAGAACACAACACAAGAAAAAACACACATCAATTTAGAAAAATAAGATTCTATTTTAATAAATGTTTTGACACCAAAACGGCAAAAATACAATCAGTAGAACTGGAGATATGCAATTTCAAATTTGTAAGGTAAGTATAGTGCCTAAAAGCACAAAGGCTAACTGTGGTTATCTGGTCATGCCAGACAGGGACAAAATTACAAGTTCAGGCCGAACGCAATGAAGTGCAGGCTGGATACAGGGACCAGGTTAGTCCCAATGAGGACTGCACCTTCTGTCCTTGAGGCCGGGCATTGAGTCGCACTGCGTTGGTTCTGATGAAGAGCTGCGATGAGGTTCTGCAATGGCTGTGATATGAGTTCCTGTTCCAAATTGCACCGTGCTGCTTCGGTTTTCATGAGGAGCTGCGAGGGTTGCGATGTGAGGTCCTGCGTCGGGTTGCATTGTGCTGTGTTGGTTCTGAAGCCTCAGTTGGGCCATGATGAGTACAATCTGTTGCTATCTAAGTGTCTAGGAACTGGGGGTCACCTCTTGGGGATCAGGACTTACTCCATTAGAGACCATCAGCAGGGCACAGGCCTGTCTAGTTGAGTGGGGGCAGTTGGGCAGATGCAGGGCAGGTCTCCGGAGCTTGTCATGTCCCTGTAGCTCAGAACAGGAGGCCCATCAGTGAGCCCTTGGAGTGACTCTGGTAGTTCTGGGTTCAAGGAGCAGGCCAAGTCTTCCTTCCTCAGGTAGCAGGGCAACACGACAGTCCTTCCAGCAGCAGCAGAGCATCCTTCTTCTGAGTCTTCCACCGGTCCAGAAGTGATCTGAACAGAGAGTCTGCGAGCCCGATTTTGGTGCCTCCTTTAAAGGGGAAGAAACTTCAGGTATTTTCCCTCCACAGAGGTGTTAGGAATTTCCTGCCTCCCTGCCCTGGTCCCAGTCTGTCTGCTGTCACAATAGGCTAGTGTGAAACTGAGGCAGTGTCTTTGAAGTGCAAGTGTAACAGGTGGCAGCTCTGCCCCTCTCATCAAGTCAGGAGGACCCATCCTGCCAACACATAGGCTCTCTATTGTGATATTGTCAGGGAGAAATACAATAAGGCCATCTACCCAAGCAAGAAACAGGCTGTAGGCACCAAATGGTTAGGACAAGAAAATGTCAATGATATAAAAGTGGCATTTCAGAATTGTGACTTGAACTCCGACTTCACCATTTAAGAGGTTTTTAAATTACAATTCCTCGGACACCTAACATGATCTTCCTACCTGCTCCCACATAAAAGTTATCACTTATTAAATATAATAAGGTAACCCAATGTTATCCTATGGGAGAGGTAGGCCTTGCAATTGTGAAAAATGAATTTGAGAGTTTTTCCCTAAAACGACATGCAAAACGTAAAAGTACTTGTTCAAGTTTTAAAACTGCACAAACAGGCTGCACTGAAAGGCCTGAGAGACGTTTAATGGGCTGCTTAAGAGGATGGCACAATAGGTGCCACAGGCCCATTAGTAGGATTTAATTTGCAGGCCCTGGGTACATGTAGTTCCACTTTACCAGGGACCTAAAAGTAAATTAAATGTACCAAAGTTGATGTAAGCCCATTTTACCATGTTTAAATAAAGAGCACAGGCGCTTTAGCACTAGTTAGCAGTGGTAAAGTCCACAGAGTCAACCACCATTAAGTGTACACATTGAAGGTATGGTCAAGGCTTTCCCATCTAAAAGAAAATAAAGTGGAGAAACATAGATAGACGGTGTATTTACTGCCATGATCCCTGTTTTTGGGAGGAGCACACAGGGTAGATCTCCAAAGCCCCAAGAGGGAAAGTACGTATCACACCCTCTTTGTAGAAAATGAGAACTGAAAGATGTCTCTCATTCCTCTCTCTAATGAGTCATGGTATTTTAGATAGGGAGTTTTAGGAGTCAGACAACCCTTATCTCCAGGTGGTATAGCAAATATAAAGCCCCACCCTGGTTCACAAAACAACAGAGACTCACAATAGCTGTATTTTTCTATGTATGGTTAAATGTATATGGTTATTTATTAAGTGGTATTTGTCTACAAATCACATGTATCAGAATGATAATTATTACTAACATTTCAGCAGTCATTACAAAAATCAGAGCAATTTCTAGAAAAGCTCTAAACATTTTCATTACATATTCCTACTCTTTTAGTACTAATCGCCACTTAATTTGCAAATATGCATCGAGCCAGATTATTATTTGACTGTGTTTGTTTATGATATCTAACTGCAATCTATTATGACACGCCATGTCAGTTTACCCTGCATACCTTAGAAAGCTATCAATCTGCAATCAGGTATTGGCTCTTTGGCATGTCCCCTCAACAATCAGTCCCCATGTGTGCCGCACCTCCCTAATTCTACCAACATTTTTATACCTTTGTGTCCAAAGAGCTCCTATGGAGAGGCCACCCCATGCAAATCTTATATGTTGCTGCTAGAGAACACTACAAAAGCGTATGCTAAGCAAGCAAATGTAACTGTTTCTACTTTACTCCAAGACAGACTCATACAAGACAGGATGGCCTTGCAGATGTAATCACTAAACGAAGCTATGCAGCTTTCAGAGAGTGTAAAGTTTCTAGTTTTCTGTTTTAGCTCAACTAATGTCAAAATGCAGTTATGAATAAAATAAGGTAAACAAGCACACAATTGTTAGCATTACTATTCAGCTAGCTTTCTAGGCCCTAAGCCTGCCACATGCATGCCCTAAAGAATTAGTGTTTTCATGTTGACACACACTCAGGCATGAAATGTATGTAGCATGTATGTATTACCAGGAAAGCCCTGCCACACATAATTATACACCTGTGAGAATGATAAATATGAATGGTGTTAATGGTAAAATGAGGCAAAACAGACACCAAAACTGGGGATGAAATCTGTATGCATGTTCATTGCGGATAGGATAGTAAAATACAGAGGACACCCATACCCATCAAGCGCCACTCCCAATACCTTTCATGTATAGTTGACGCGTCCATAAGAGAGAGAAAGAGACTCAAGGAGAGCCTAATATGAGGAGGCATTGAAGGGAGTGCACAGGAAAAGCAACTAGATGCCAGACCATGCCTGGCGAGGTCTACCCAGTCCTGCCCCACACCCTCTCTCACCTGCAGCTCTGCCATTCCCCTTGCCATCCCAACCCTCCCTGTAAGTCTAGCCCCAGCTCCCCTTCACTCTATCTCCCTGCAAGGGGAGAACCTTGCTATAGAATGATTATTGTAGCAGAACTGTGATTGCAGAAAGAAACCATTATTTCGAGAAAGCTTGCGCACCAGGTGAAGTTGATACTGCGTCACTCACCGTGCCGTGTGTGGAGGTATGTGGCTCTCAAGTGGAATGAAGCCACTGACTGATGTTTGTGGGACTCAGGTTCACCCTTGTCTGCATTGCAAGCCCAACATAACACATCAATAGTATCTTCTTCAACAGTGACACGAGTCACATTCAATGTCAACATCTGCTGCACCACTGCATCGACAGCAACATCAGTGTCAGCTTATACGTTGTGTATTAATTATTAATCATTATTGCTTGAGACTTCTTACCACAGAACAAAGTCATAAGTTATCACTGCCTTGAATATTTTCAAACTAGGAACTGAAATCAAACAGCTCCGTATACAATTGACTGGATAGAAGGTACATTGTTATAAGGTGCTGGTGGCATGCAATACTATGGAAAATGGCAGCCTAGGGTTCAGTGTAGGGTCACTAGATCCCTTATCATGCAGTGTGGTGTGTATTAGTTACTAACCTAATGCTGGCTCCGCACACTCCTTATACTGCTCAGGAGTACAGTATGGCGCATCACCTACAAGAGAGCAAACATGTAATGGTTAGAATATGGCCAATTATTATAGATGAGCAATTCCACAACATGGTTAAGTTAAAACAGAGAACGCTATTGGAAATCCAGGATTCAATTAAAGCTATTCTTGATTAGCAATGCACAACATTGACACGTGGATAAAGAGGCACATTACATGGGGTTCTCGACAGAATTAATTACTGTAACGGGTATTTCAGACATAGCACACATCAATAGTTCTACTAAAACCTAAAGAGTTTTAGCTGTGAGGCAAAGTAGAGAAAACACTTTCTTGGAATCTAAAAGAATTGCATGAGTACAAAACTCGTGCACTATCTTGTAAGGTTACAGCACAGTTCAAAGAGAAAACTCGGCTGAACCCTTGGTAGCTATAGCACAAACAGTGGCTTTTCCCCAGAGGAATACATAATAGGTTCAAAGAGAACCAAACAACATTAAAGTCAAGAAGACAAAATTAAATATTCATAAACCAATTTAGAAAAATCAAGAAAAATGTGCTAAGGAAAATGACACAAAATGGATAACGTTGGATTACTGAAACCAGCAGGCACGGTTCTAGGATTTTTGGGGCCCTGGGCTGAAAGGGAATGTGCGAGGCCCTTCTAATTTGCATAAGTGACACCTTCAGGGCTCAGGAAGCTTCTTTGTGGAGACTTCTCCTGGGCCGCAGCTCCTCCTCTCAGTCTCCTTACAAGCACCTCTTTTACAGCCCGTTTCGGGCTGAAGGTGTGAGAATTGCTTGGGGGCTGGGAGTTAATCCTAAGAGGTGCTAAAGTGCTGGACAAAGGGCCTCCAGGAGGCCTAATTGCAGGACAAATCTGCGACTCCTTGCAACTGGGACACCATCCCTTATTGGCCCAGGGCGGGCCTCCTCCCTCTCATGGGCCCAGTTGCAAAGAGACGCGTTTCTTTTAATTTGAATCGGCCGGAGTACACGAGGGGCTGGTGGTGTATTAAACTGGTGCGGGGCCCAATGCTGGTGGGCTGAGTGCGAGGCCCTGGGCAGCTACCCACAATGCCCATGCCTAGCGGCGGCCCTGGAAACCAGAGCTAAATATCGAGGTCGATTCACAAACATGCTTAATAGTATGAGCAGAGTTCAATGACTACGCCTGCACATACCTTTACACTTTTTTGATATTCTTAAATCAGGTGTAACAAATAGACTGTAAAGCCACGCAACCTGACCTGTGACTTTTTTAATGCAATTTCTTTGAAGTCTGCTTGTTGCCTGTGTGCTGTTTTGTACAACAGTGAGATGGGCAACTGAATGTTTTTTGTTTTTTGTTTTTATTCATGGTAAGACATTTTTCCTAATGTAGAAACCACTTAATCTCTACCTCCACCAAATCTAAAGGTGTTCCATACCCCTTCTGTGGGAAATTAGGTTGTTAGTTGACTGGAGTGTCAGGCCTGGTCAAGCAGCAACCACAATCCTTGTCAGGGTGAGACACAAGCCAAGCCTAAATTAACCTGTGCTCAACCCTCTGGTAGCTTGGCACAGAACAGTCAGGCTTAACTTAAAGTATTTGTGAAACACTTCAAACAGTAATAAAGTGAAAATACAATACAAAAAGGATCACACACCAAGTTAGAAAAATAGTATCCTCTTTGAGAAATAAAACAAGACTAAAATGACCAAAATTCTAATTAGTAGAACCGTAGATATTCAATTTGAAAGCTTTTAGTGAAAATAGTACCATAAAGCACAAAGTGCCAACAGTGGATATCTGGTTGCTCCGGACTGGGACAAAGCCACAGGTTTAGGTCAACTGCCATAGAGCGTGGACTGGCTCGCTGACCAAAGTACCTTAAATTCTGGTTTGCAGAGCGTTGCGAGGTTCCGCATTGATGATGCGTCCTGTAGCTGAAGCGATGCATCGGTTCTGAAGAACTGTGAAGCTGCGATGCAAAGTCCATCGTCGTCATTGAGGCTACCGTCGACGAGATATGCGAAGAGCTGTACTGAGGATGCATCGTGCAATGACAGTTCCGAAGGTGTTGCGAGCTGCAGAGGTGATGCGAGTCTTTGCAACTTTGTCCAATCCACGGTCGGGTAGCTCACAGATGGCAGAGTCCAGGTGCAGAAGCAATGGTGTTGGAAGCCTGTAATGTCTCTGAGGCTTCAGATTAGGAGGCCAGCCAACTAGTCCTTGGAGTCACTCTGGGTTCAAGAGAAACAGGTCTAGTCCTTTTCACCCAGGCAAGAGGACAGCAGGCAGCAGGTCAGCACAGCAGGACAGCAGTTAATTCAGAGCAGCAGTCTAGCAGAGTGGCAGTCCTTGTAGCAGCACAACACTCCTTCATGGCAGAGTATCCACAGGTCCAGAAGTGTACTGAAGTGGTGGTGTCTGAGGTCCAGTTGTGCCTTTGAAGAGGGGAGACGCTTCTAGGGCATGCCTTTGAAGTGCACTTGTGCCCTGCCTTCCTAGCCCTGTCTCCAGACTAACTATAGGGGGTATGCAGCCCTTTGAGTGGAGACAGGACACGGCCTATTCAAGTGTAAGTGGGACTGGGCCCAGCTCCTCCCTCTCATCCTGCCAGTGATGGCCAATCCAGTCACACACAAGCTCCCCATTGTGTGTGGCTGTCTAGGAGGTCTACATAAAGCCCAACTGTTACCTACACCCAGCCATGTGACCCATAGACAGGCAGCAGGCACGAAATGGCTAAGGCAAGAAAATACCAATTTACTAAAAGTGGCATTTTCAAAACTGTAATCTAAAATCTGACTTCACCATAAGTTAGGATTTAAAATTATAATTCCAAAGACACCAAACATGAAGAGGTTACCTGTTTCCATTTGGAAATTACATTTATAAAATGGAATAAGGTAACTTCAATGTTATCCTATGGAAGCCTTGCAATACCAGGACATGTCAAACCTAAAGGTACAACTTTTTAAATACACTGCACCATGCCGTTAGGACTGTCCAGGGCCTACCTCAGGGATGACTTATTACAAGTGAAACTTTGGGCCTGGCAAAAGGGTTATGTTGTCTGGTCAAAATTGCTTTTTAAAACTGCACATGCACGCTCTGCAATTGCAAAAATAACAATTGATGGACAGAATGCAGAACAATGTCATACATTCACCCCAGTACAGAGATCTGGGCCTAAATCCATAGTTTTTCTGTTCAACATGCCATTTCAGTTTGAACCCAGACACATGCAAAGCAGGCTTGACCCTGTGCCCAATATGAACAGTCCAGCGCGAACTGCCAGGCCAGGTCCTCCCTGGACTGGAAACAAGCATCCTAGGACCGGTTTCGGGGTTTCACCCCTCATCAGCCAGGATAGCTTGACTCCAGTGGCATGGAGAGCACGGGACCCAGGTCTGGGCATACCCGTCCCACTCGGGGTGACAAATGCAAAAATAACAATTGATGGACAGAATGCAGAACAATGTCATACATTCACCCCAGTACAGAGATCTGAGCCTAAATCCATTGATTTTCTGCTCACCATGCCATTCCAGTTTGAACCCAGCCATATGCAAATAAGTCTTGACCCTGTGCCCAATGGGAACAGTCCAGCCCGAACTGCCAGGCCAGTTCCTCCCTGGACTGGCAACAAGCATCCTAGGACTGGTTTCGGGGCTTTATCCCTCATCAGCCAGGATAGCTTGACTCCAGTGGCATGGAGAGCACGGGACCCACGTCTGGACATACCCGTCCCACTCGGGTGACAAATGCAAAAATAACAATTGATGGATAGAATGCAGAACAATGTTATACATTCACCCCAGTAGAGAGATCTGGGCCTAAATCCATCGTTTTTTTTTGCTCACCATGCCTTTCCAGTTTGAACCCAGCCATATGCAAATCAGTCTTGATCCTGTGCCCAATGGGAACAATCCAGCCCGAACTGCCAGGCCAGGTCCTCCCTGGACTGGAAACAAGCATCCTGGGACCGGTTTCGGGGTTTCACCCCTCATCAGCCAGGATAGCTTGACTCCAGTGGCTTGGAGAGCACGGGACCCACATCTGGGCATACCCATCCCACTCGGGGTGACAAATGCAAAAATAACAATTGATGGACAGAATGCAGAACAATGTCATACATTCACCCCAGTACAGAGATCTGAGCCTAAATCCATCGTTTTTTTGCTCACCATGCCATTGCAGTTTGAACCCAGCCATATGCAAATCAGTCTCGACCCTGTGCCCAATGGGAACAGTCCAGCCCGAACTGCCAGGCCAGGTCCTCCCTGGACTGGAAGCAAGCATCCTAGGACCCGTGACTCAAGCGCTTGAAATATATAGAAGTAAGGTCCAGACAGCAGCTTTGTATGGAGCAGAGTTATGGGGCATCAGTAACACTAAACAATTGATCATTGGGGAAAATAAATTTGTGAGGAGTTTGCTGGGGTTACCCCCGTCGACACCTCTCATCCCAATGTTTCATGATTTAGATATCAAACGCATAAGGCACCTCGCAACTTTACGACCATTACTGTATTGGATACGGTTGTGGACAATATCAGAACTAGCTGTATATAGAGAGGGTGTAGGTGAATTATTAAACATCGACACCGATCTTACCTTCCCCTGGTTAAGATTTGTGAGGAAATGGCTCATAATGCTAGGTCTTGAGTAACCCTGGGAAAAGCACTACGCTACGTTCGCGTAGTTTGCGAAGATTGCGCTACTTCGCACAACGCGAATTGCACGTAGCACAGTGCAAACACGCGTAGCATAGCGTAGCGTAGTGCAGCGGTCATTTTTTGCTTGCTCGCGGTCCTCAACGTCAAGTTGGCGACCGCGAGCAAGCTAAAATGACATCCCGGCGAGACTTTTCCTCGTTCGCGATCAGCAACATCAAGTTGCCGATCGCGAGCGTGGAAAATAAACCTCCCGGCGAGATTCTCAACGCGGGAGGTCAGGTTTCTCATTGCGAGTGGTCGCGTATGCTCGCGACCGCTCGCGATGAGAAACTACCAGTCCGCGTTGAGAAGCTGCCGCTCGAGTAAAAATCTACTCGAGCGGCAGTAAAAGACAGCTTGCACTGTGCAAGATGCCGTTTTCAATGATTGCACAGTGCGGACAAGCATCCGGCACTGTGCAATCATTGCGAACAGTGCACTACGCAGTTCGCGTAGTGCTAGGCGTAGCGCGAACTGCACTTTGCGTAGCTTCGCGTAGCGCTACTTCGCGAACTACGCCCAGGCTTAGTCTTGAGTCATACTGGACAGATCCACATAGTTTAACTCCTAGCTGCAAAGGCATATTGAAGGGAATTTATTGGCAATATATATTGAATGAACTTCACTGCAACCCCAGATTAGGAAGACTAACATCTCAATTCCTTTCTATTAAACCAAGCCCGAGCCGCGAGGAGTTTCTCGATAATGTACAGCCGCACCTAGCAAGAATCTTATACCTAAAGTTAAGGTATAATATCTTACGGATCAAGAGCCATACAGCAAATTGGGGGAGTGAAGAAGATCGCTCTTGCAACCTATGTAATACACATGCTATAGGGCCCACAGAAGACATACCACATATCCTGTTCTTCTGTTCAGCATATGCTAGAGCTAGGAAGAAGTGGATACGACCACTATGCCACTCAATGGGATTTAGAAAACATCAAGAGGCACTAAGGGTACTGATAACTAGTACTGCACCACACATTATATTTGCCCTATGTAGATACATGTTCATTGTGGGATTGATAAGGAAAAAGCGGGGTTAAAATTGTGATGTGCTGAAGATTATGCTCCTGACCCCAAATGATTATTTTGGACCTGTATAAAACAACTAGCGGACTCCCATTTTTATTATATTGTAAATAGGTTCTATATTGATTTTATGTGTGAATTAACCAGAGAAGTATTTAATGGAAAGACTTTGTGATACACATATTGTTTTATTTTTATTTTAACGGGAAGTCTTGATTTTTAATAAGATTATATGATACGGTTGGACGTATTTTAGAATGTACCATGAATTATTGTTATTATGCAACTTTTATGACCCTTGGTCGAAATAAAGTATCAAATGGCCACGCCAGGTCCTCCCTGGCCTGGAAACAAGCATCCTAGGACCGGTTTCGGGGTTTCACCCCTCATCAGCCAGGATAGCTTGACTCCAGGGGCATGGAGAGCATGGGTGGCGAAGTGAGCTAAAGAACGATGATGGATTCAACCCAGATCTGTGACTGGGGGTGAGTGTCTGAAAAGTTTCAGCGCTCCGTCCATCATCTCCTTGTGTTTGCTGTACACGCTCTGCAATGGCAGGCCCAAGACATGTTTAAAATGCTACTTAAGTGGGTGGCACAATCAGAGCTGCAGGCCCACTAGTAGCATTCAATTAACAGGCCCGGGGCACAGGTAGGCCACTTTAATAGGGACATACAAGTAAATTACATATGCCATTTGGGTATAAGCCAATCTAACATGTTTTATGGAGAGAGCACAAGCACTTTATCAATTGCAGTAGTAAAGTGCGCAGAAAGCTAAGGCAGCAAAAAAAAAGTCAGCAAGCAAAGATCTGAATGCAAACAGTTAGCGGAAAACCGGGCCAAGGATGCCAGGTCTAACACCTTCCCATTCTCAAAGGAACTTTACTCTAGCCCATAGCAGAAGTAAATCTCCGACAATTCCATTATGGGAAAGGGTCAGATGTCAGTCTGATAATGCACACAAATGTATATGTATTGGGCGTTCCCAAATGTACAGGGCTAATCACATTTTCTCCTGCTCGCTTCCCACCCCTTGCACTAGATTTAGCACTGTAGAACTCTCCTCAGTCATGGACTAGAAAGCTGTAGTAGTATTACTGTTTGCTACTTACTGACAGGATTCCTTTTATGTATTCCTGACAAGCATACATGTACATTTACAGCAAAAATGTCTTTTAACATTTGTCCCAGGGATGGTTTATAATTTAAAGCTATAAGCACCAAGTAATAGTAAAGCTCAGCTAAAGTCAATGTTCATTGGAAACTGGGACCTAGTCTCAAGTTTATGCTGACTGCAATGGAGTGGTGGTCACGTAGGCCATGTCGGTCAAACTGTTCAAATGGACCAAACCAACAATCTTTGGCTGGGGAAGTTTCTTTCTTGGGAAGCCTTGGTGCCATGTTCTAATCATCTACGAGCCAAAACAAATTACAAAGTTCAATTTTTTCAGATGCTGGAAAAGCCATTTCTGATCTTATCTAAAGCTTCCAGAAAAATCAACCTGGGGCCAGATCTCTCTCTGGATATGGCTTGTGCAGGGCCCACTGCATGCAATTGGAACTGGTTCTTGCACACAGGATGAGGTCATTCTTCCCCCTTTTGTGTCTGTGAGGTGGTATAGGGGCCCGACCAACCGATCCTTGAAGGAAACTTCCTGCTCGTGGGTTCAAGTGAAGAGCAGTACACGCGACAGGCTTTTGATCTGATGAGCTGGTCCTGAGAAGCCATTTTTAGCCAGTTTGCTATCCATTGATTCAGGACCTTTCCTAGGTCTATCTACGCAGATTTTACAACAGCAGACATACCACCTTTGCAGCACTTTCTATCTTGCCTACCTACAATTGTTTTGTTTTGCTGCAGTTTGGATTTCGACCCAGTATTTGTCCTGCTGCGATTTTCACAATTTTTCTTTTTCCCTCCTCCGGCATTTTCTTAGATATTTGATTTCCAATTCTCTTGTCTTAGAAGGGTTTTGAAATTGCATGCAAATTAATTTGCTTACCTACAAACTATCCCAGAAGCCTTTCACCAAATTGGCAGGAGTCATGCCCCACTGTTTAAAATGCCAAGTGCACTCCCGGCTCTATGGTAATGATAACCACCCTTGCTTCATGGTCTGGGGACAGGTATTTTCCCTACAGGGAGCAAAGGCGAATGTCTAGCAGGTCTCTCTTGATGAAAGACTGCTGGCGCTTAGGAGTTCTCTTGGCCGTAGCCTGTCAAAAGCCAGGGCTGGGCTTTTTTATTAGCCATTTGTTCATGTCACTCCCAAGTGGCGCATCCTTACATTCCTTACTAGCAATTGGCCGACCCCATGCTTCTTGCTCTCAGAAAAGGTGCTATCTTTCATAGAGAATATGAGGTATTTTCTCTCACTCAAGGTTTAATCTCTGTCAGGATGCAAGCCCAGCAGAACTGAATTAATTACTACTGCTTGAGCCTTTAGCAAGCACAAAGTATGTTTTCTATAAGTTACCTTTATAATATAGTTATCACAAATCTACCATCACCATTGAACTATGTTGATACATGTGATAAATATGTTTCCTCGCTGAAACTATGAACACAGCTAGGCCTCAGAGTGGGTAAATGCCTCTTTACAGCTCTCTTTCCTATGACATTTGTAAATACAGGGATTCAGACAGCAGCCAGACTGGCCACAATTGTGATCCTAGAGCCATGCATTTCCAGTCATTCATGTGGCTGAAGTAAATGCACACTGCAGTCCCATTGCATTTAACTTCTATGACACAGCTGTACATTATGCCTCCCTACTGGGCGTTATGAGAGAGTTGATTAACAGGCATCAAAAATGAGTAATACAATGATCAAATACTCGAGTTAAGTATTTTGGAACTATATGCTTTCAAAAGTTCAGAGAAGCTTGATTTTGTTAAAATGATACTTGGAGACAGGCTGGGACATGCATATAAGCAGCCATGCAGAACTAGACAAGGCCATTGAGGATAGAGGCTCCAACTTGGCAAAACTTGCTGCACAGATGTGGCAGACCTGAGGTCATAAGTGCCAGCACTGATCCAGACTCCTAGAGTGGGTCCACAGATCTTTGACTTTCACAGCTCTACTGGAAAGGTACTTAGAACTCCTGAAATACTGACAGACGTAACATGTCCCAGAAGAGGCCTCGGAAGCATTTACGAGCCATGTGATTGGCCTTTATTGAGGAGAGAGTGATGTCTATGTGGACCACCCCTGTATTTCTGGCTATTTAAATAAGGCATTGAGAACAAACAGCTGTTATGCAAGCCTCGGCACACTTAACCTCTTCGACGCGGCGCAAATTCCGCCGCGGCGGAATTTGTCGCGTGCGCGTTCGGACGGCCCCCGGCCGTCCGACGCACACGAGCACCGTGACGTCGGACGGCCAGGGGCCGTCCGACGCATGGAAGAGGTTAAAGGAGCATGACAGATTCATGACGCTTGTTAACCCAACTGCAAAGTCGGGTGGCTCACACTTTCCTGCTAAAAGTGAGATGAAAGTTGAAGCGCTGCTTTAAGAATGCTAATGGTGAGCGTGGTTTGGCACTACTGTGAGATGAGAAAATCACAAAAAAGGAGAGACTAGGGAAAGAGCCTTTTCTAACTCCCCATCCACAACTATATTCTCACTATAAAGAAAAGGTGGATTCAGAGTGGGACGAGAACTAAACGTCGATCCTGGAGTAAGTGTGACGATTGGATCACGGTCCCACGACGGTCCCGGGTTCAGCCAATAGCTGTGAAACTCGGTTATTCTGTTACTCTGGGCGATTGCATAAGAGTGAGATAGGGAGATTATCCAGTGACTAAGACCTGAATGTGGGTCTAGACCAAGAACGTTTTTAAAGGATCAATACCCTGATGAAGGCCGCTGTGACCCCTGGGGCATACATTAAAGGCCGAAACATGTTGGTTCCTGCAAAGAGGATATAGGGGTACTGATTCCCCCGGTGTATCCTATATATTTTTAACCCTATCGTGGGTGACCAAAAATAAAGGTAACCTAGGTTCCCCTCAGATAGTTTTATCATTATCTTTGAGCCTCTTCTGCTCACACAGGTTTGTCGTTTTGCCTGCATTTTTGTTCTATTTGGACTTAATCGATGCAGGCGCGCTGACAGGAATGCCGCACCCGCCATTTTGAAGCCAGTCGCTCTCATTGCGTTAGCAATACCTGCCTCATTGTTCCAACAGCTGAATTCTTTTCATGGTGTATCTCATTTTTATAAATAGATATATTAGAATGCTGACTGCTTTTTACATATAAGCATATACTTTTTCCGGTTCGTTGCCTGACACTTCTTTTTCCTCATTATTTTGGATATATGTCTCTCAGACATTATCTTTCTTATTGCTATACTATTTTTTGATACAGTTCTTCCTCATTTTTCATATGGGACGAACCAAGGGAGTGAGACCTCTCACGTCCAAGAATAATAGCCCCTTACATAATTTCTATATTCGCACTACCAATTCTTTTACTGTGCTGGTCGGAGATATGGAGGGCAGTAATCAAGAGTTGCCATCGACATCCACTGCACCTTCTAGTGGAACTTGTTCTAAAATGACTCCTAAACAAGGTTCAAGTACATCTCAGGCTACTAAAAGGATCAAAATCCGTAAATGGAGTACACCAATAATAAATGGCAGATTTTAAATGACAAATTGTCCCTAATGGATACCAGGGTAACATGTGAAGCAAAGAGTTAGCGACATTGAGGATACTATGCAGACTCTTACAAATCTATGATCTGAAGTATCTCAACTTAACAGGCATGCTGAGGAATTAGAAAATCGAAGTAGACGAAATAACCTCACATTTATGGTCTGGCGGAAGGGGTGGAAGGTAATGATCCTGTGTTGTTTTTCCGATCTTTTCCTCTAAAATACTGGATCTCCCTGGCTCTCCATTATTAAATATACAGCAAGCACATCGACTTTGTCGTTCTGTTCAACACCCTTCAGCACCACAAAAACTAGAGGAGTTATCATCTACTTCCTTGAATATGTTAAACTTCTTCTGGTTATTAAAGCAGCTAAGGCAGAATTTCTTGGCCTGGCTCGCAGTTATCATTTGCACAAGAATTGACTATAGCTGCGGCAGACTGGAGTAAACATTCCTGGATATGAGACCAACTCTTCATGCCTTGAACGCAAAATTCTGACTTTTTCTTCCCTGTTTGTTTAAAATAACATATAAAAACAAAACTACACCTTATAAGGACTCTGTATTACTGCAACATTGATAAAAGCAGAGAGGAAGAGATGGACACATCAAAGAGTCTTTCAACTTGACTTTACCTTTGTCTTGAGATAGCTTTGTGCTACTCCGAATGAATTTCATGTTTCATGTTATTATTTATATCAATTGTTTCTATGTCTCTTTCCTCATCTAACCAATAATTTTTATGAACCTTTTATTTTATTTTATTCCAGGTATTGTTTGATATATATTCTAAGCCTGGGCGTAGTTCGCGAAGTAGCGCTACGCGAAGCTACGCAAAGTGCAGTTCGCGCTACGCGTAGCACTACGCGAACTGCGTAGTGCACTGTTCGCAATGATTGCACAGTGCCGGATGCTTGTCCGCACTGTGCAATCATTGAAAACGGCATCTTGCACAGTGCGAGCTGTCTTTTACTGCCGCTCGAGTAGATTTTTACTCGAGCGGCAGCTTTCTCAACGCGGACTGGTAGTTTCTCATCGCGAGCGGTCGCGAGCATACGCGACCACTCGCAATGAGAAACCTGACCTCCCCGCGTTGAGAATCTCGCCGGGAGGTTTATTTTCCACGCTCGTGATCGTTGCTGATCGCGAACGAGGAAAAAGTCTCGCCGGGATGTCATTTTGCTTGCTCGCGGTCGCCAACTTGACGTTGAGGACCGCGAGCAAGCAAAAAATGACCGCTGCACTACGCTACGCGTGTTTGCACTGTGCTACGTGCAATTCGCGTTGTGCGAAGTAGCGCAAACTTCGCAAACTACACGAGCGTAGCGTAGTGCTTTGCCCAGGGTTAATATATTCCCACAAATGCATTATCACTTTTCTGTGTGGCCTGCCTCACCCCTTGTTGGCTGCGTCTAAGTTCTTGTCGTGCTATCCCCTCTTGTGGTGTCACCACTCTCAACTTTTTGTGTGTTTCATAGTTATATCTACTTTATTATTTTGTTTTATATGTTTTCTGTCCCTTGTTTTTCCATAGAAATATCTTCTTTTTCTTCTCTTTTTCTTTTTTCTTCTTTCTTGTGTATTTTACAAATCTCTTACTTTATCCTGTTACTCTTACCTATTTTCTCACTTTCATTCTTCTATCTTCTTTTCCTTTATCATCCAATATCAGTAAAATGGAAACATAGCATAAGATGTCTTAGTTTTAAATTAATATTTTTATCCACTATTACTCAATAGTTTTATTATGTATATCTTTATTCATGTTTTCTTTTCTTTCACTCTAAATTGGTCATTGCTTTGTTTACTTATAGAAGTACTGTTCATATATATAGAGTTAAATGTGTAGACTTTAACAAGTTTAATGTACATCGTTATCTATGTCTTTACGTGTAATTACATGGAATGTTAAGGGATTAGGACCCCTATTAAGCGACAAGAGTGCTTACACCCTTAGCTAAGTCAAATGAGGATGTTGCTTTATTTAAAAAAATGCATGTGGTTGACAAAGAAGTTCAAAAACGCATTTGTAATTAGGTAGGCAATCCTTTTTCATTCCCTGGGACTGGTAAGCAAAATGGAGTTTTTGTATTATGTAAAAAAACTTCAGATTTTAAGGGGTCGATTCCGATCTCGGCCGGAAGCGCACCTAACACCATTCGCCCGGATAAAAACCCAGCCGAATGCGTGTTTCCCGACCGATTCGAACAGTCGTCCGAACGAGCAAGTACGATGCGCATAACAGCACAAATACCGAGCGAGCCGTACTTACCCATTCCAGCTCCTGTTCCCCGCCCGAGCCGGATCCGTAAACGCCGAATCGAGTCGCACGGAAGCTAATACACAGCACCCTCCGGCCGGACTAGTACGATGCGCCTTCCGTACGCGCCGAACACATCGCTACGTCCGGCTCGTCAGAGCATCCGGGAGAGCCGCACATAAGCTCCGATTCGCGCCACAAGACGATTCACGGCTACGAGACGAACAAGCCAGCGACGAGTACGAGTCCAAGCAAAGAGAAACACGAACGAGACGAACCAACCATGAATCCCATCGCGCAGGTCCTACCAATACTCTACATCTATTACTGGAACTGGTACGGACACGTACGGCGCAGACGGTAAGTCTAACACCCACAACACAAACAAACGACACGTACCAGACATATGTCACACACACATAGGGATGCAGAAATGACGTACATTAGCAACAGCAGAACCATAGGGGCGGGATGGCCATCACCAATGCCATACACACCCATAGGGGCCTGGATGCCTACCACTACCACCACCCCTACCCATGGGGGGCTGGATGCCTGTCACTACTACCATCCCCACTCATAGGGGGATGGATGCTTACCACTACCACCACCCCTACTCAGGGGGGGCTGGATGCCCACCACTACCACCACCCCTACCCATGGGGGGCTGGATGCCTGACACTACTACCATCCCCACTCATAGGGGGATGGATGCCTACCACTACCACCACCCCTACTCAGGGGGGGCTGGATGCCTACCACTACCACCACCCCTACTCAGGGGGATGGATGCTTACCACTACCACCACCCCTACTCAGGGGGCTGGATGCCCCCACTACCACCACCCCTACCCATGGGGGCTGGATGCCTGTCACTACTACCATCCCCACTCATAGGGGATAGATGCCTACCACTACCACCACCCCTACTCAGGGGGCTGGATTCCCACCACTACCCCTACTCATGGGTGCTGGATGCCTACCACTACCACCACCCCTACCCATGGGGGCTGGATGCCTGTCACCAACACCACCCCTACTCAAGGGGGGCTGGATGCCCACCACTACCACCACCCCTACCCATGGGGGGCTGGATGCCTGTCACTACTACCATCCCCACTCATAGGGGGATGGATGCCTACCACTACCACCACCCCTACTCAGGGGGGGCTGGATTCCCACCACTACCACTACCCCTACTCATGGGTGCTGGATGCCTACCACTATCACCACCCTACCCATGGGGGCTGGATGCCTGTCACCAACACCACCCCTACTCAGGGGGGGCTGGATGCCCACCACTACCACCACCCCTACCCATGGTGGGCTGGATGCCTGTCACTACTACCATCCCCACTCATAGGGGGATGGATGCCTACCACTACCACCACCCATACTCAGGGGGGGCTGGATTCCCACCACTACCCCAACTCATGGGTGCTGGATGCCTACCACTACCACCACCCCTACCCATGGGGGCTGGATGCCTGTCACCAACACCACCCCTACTCAGGGGGGACTGGATGCCTACCACTACCACCACCCCTACTCAGGGGGGGCTGGATGCCTACCACTACCACCACCCCTACTCAGGGGGGGCTGGATTCCCACCACTACCCCTACTCATGGGTGCTGGATGCCCACCACTACCACCACCCCTACCCATGGGCGGCTGGATGCCTGTCACTACTGCCATCCCCACTCATAGGGGGATGGATGCCTACCACTACCACCACCCCTACTCAGGGGGGGCTGGATTCCCACCGCTACCACTACCCCTACTCATGGGTGCTGGATGCCTACCACTACCACCACCCCTACCCATGGGGGCTGGATGCCTGTCACCAACACCACCCCTACTCAGGGGGGGCTGGATGCCCACCACTACCACCACCCCTACCCATGGGGGGCTGGATGCCTGTCACTACTACCATCCCCACTCATAGGGGGATGGATGCCTACCACCATCCACCACCCCTACTCAGGGGGCTGGATGCCCACCACTACCACTACCCCTACTCATGGGGTGCTGGATGCCTGTCACTACTACCATCCCCACTCATGGGGGATGGATGCCTGTCACCAACACCACCCCTACTCAGGGGGCTGGATGCCCACCACTACCACCACCCCTACCCATGGGGGACTGGATGCCTGTCACTACTACCATCCCCACTCATAGGGGATGGATGCCTACCACTACCACCACCCCTACCCATGGGGGCTGGATGTCCTACCACTACCACTATTCCCTACTCATAGGGTGCTGGATGCCTACCACCACCACCACCCCTACCCATGGGGGCTGGATGCCTGTCACCAACACCACCCCTACTCATGGGTGGCTGGATGCCTACCACTACCACCATCTCCACCCATGGGGGCTGGATGCCTGTCACTACTACCATCCCCACTCATAGGGGGATGGATGCCTACCACTACCACCACCCCTACTCAGGGGGGGCTGGATTTCCTCCACTACCACTACCCCTACTCATGGGTGCTGGATGCCTACCACTACCACCACCCCTACCCATGGGGGCTGGAGGCCTGTCACCAACTACCATCCCCTACTCATAGGGGGCTGGATGCCCACCACTACCACCACCCCTACCCATGGGTGGCTGGATGCCTGTCACTAACTACCATCCCCACTCATAGGGGAATGGATGCCTACCACTACCACCACCCCTACTCAGGGGGGACTGGATTCCCACCACTACCACCACCCCTACTCATGGGGGCTGGATGCCTACCACTACCACCACCCCTACCCATGGGGGCTGGATGCCTGTCACCAACACCACCCCTACCCATGGGGGCTGGATGCCTGTCACTACTACCATCCCCACTCATAGGGGGCTGGATGCCTGTCACTACTACCATCCCCTACTCATAGGGGGCTGGATGCCTACCACCAACACCACCCCTACTCATAGGACGGGTAATGCTTTACACAACCAGCATACTCCAACATAAGGAATGTAAGAAAAACACATCCCCCCAACACCATGACAAGCGTGTGTAGCCTGTGTCAAATGCCTACAACACTGAACATGAAATTGAACATACAAAGTGACCCCCTATCACATGTGTCACACATAAATGTGTGTGGCCTCCACAATGCAAGCAGACCATGACCACTGTGGCAATGGGGTCTAAACCCCCATCATCACAGTGACCAAAAGGTAAGTGTGGGGTCCATAGCTGAAGCACATTTTGAACATTGTGGCAATGGGGTCTAAACCCCCATCACCACAGTGACCAAAAGGTAAGTGTGGGGTCCATAGCTGAAGCACATTTTGAACATTGTGGCAATGGGGTCTAAACCCCCATCATCACAGTGACCAAAAGGTAAGTGTGGGGTCCATAGCTGAAGCACATTTTGAACATTGTGGCAATGGGGTCTAAACCCCCATCATCACAGTGACCAAAAGGTAGGTGTTGCATTGGAAAAAGCAGCAAATGCCAAACAGCATGGATGATTCCTGGTCACAGAACAACAAACACATCAGTGGCATAGTAGTGCTTGTGTCCCATAGCAACATAGATTTGGTGAGGCAAACAGTGCAGTGAAAACAAGACATACCTTTGGCCATGTGCAGACAAGCATCACCCATGGGGGCTGACATTGTCAACATTCATCAATAACACAATGACAGAAGTGACCATCATAATGCAGAGCAACATATCTGCACCAATGGACACACAAATGTAGATATCCTGTGGAGACTGTAGATGTGAGGTGAACAAATACCATACCATGGCAGCAATGGGACATACAAACCATGATCACTGTGCTGACTGATGACCTAGGAGTCCCAGGGACAGCAGGGGAAACCCACCAAACAACATACAGCCAATGGCACACTAAAGATATGCCAATGCAGTGGTGCAGATGCACAAACACAAACAGGCAGCCCCACACTGCATATCAAACACAACAGGTGATGGGGGGTGCCAGTGTCCCCAGGCAAACATACAACACATGAGGAGGCCTGAATCCCAATTACACAGATGTGCATACATTGCCACACAAAAGTAACTCATGGATCGGATTCCCCTATGTGGGCAATCAGGCATTGTTAGATGAGAGGGAGCCCAAATTACACATGTCACACAAGCTTGTAGGAACAGCAACTAACACAGCAAGAGACAGACCCACCACAGCACTACCCCCAGGGACCCCACATTGTGGTGACACTGGCCTGCATGATAATCCCACTGTAATGACAAAGCTAGATGTCGTTCACACTGTGAACCACAGCCATGTGTCCTGAGCAACAAACTACCATCACACCTACACAAGCACAAATCAATCAGCACGGCCTGTCAGCCAAGGCCAATATGGAGGCAGGGGTCCAGCCGTGCACCAACTCTCATTTGCACACACTAAACACCACACACCTTGATCTCCACCAATGTGCAGCAGTGAAGCCCACATGGACTGGTGACAATGCACATGCACCCATGACAATCCCAGGGGTGGTGGTGGGAACTAAGGAGCAGAAACCCATCACACATGGCCAGTCAACAAGACTCGTGAATGTCTGACACACTGCACAGTACGCCGTACATGGGCATGACATCAAATCCACACCAACCAATGGGATCCCGGCCACAGTCACACACCAATGAAGAAGCCAAGGTCACCCACAAAGAACACACATAGACAACTTCCAACATTGCAGCTCTGACCCTGAGGAGTGGCAGCAGTCACACACACAATGTGTCACAATCACTGAAAGCTAACACAAACTGTAAATTACATGACTGGTGTAACCAACAAGTGCCAAGGGGAATCCTGACTGTGTCTCATCTGTGTTTGCCCACAAACTCAGCCCTGACAGCAAACACACCTATGGGTGACACCCCGATGACCAGTAATGTGCCATGCACCCACATCCCAGAGAAGCCAGGGAGAAGACTTTGGGGGAACATAGGTCAACTCAGCAAGCATCACAAACAGGAACATCACTAGGGATCCCAGCCTGCCTAGCAAAATGGAAGTGAACACACACAGACATGCTCACACAACACACACCTTGGGCTCAGGCAATGTCACAGAATTACACACTGCCATGAGGGGACTCCACTCCTGTGTAAGGAAAGCTGTGCCATATGTTGTCTCTGTAGGGCTCTATCATGTCAGCAGAACACTTGGTCACTCAGTCAACAATTAGCACAAAATGAAGGCTCCCGTCATATCAGCCTGGTCAGGGGAGTGTCACCGAAATCATCTGCACAGATCCAACACACATGTATAGCAAGTTGCACTGATAACACAGATGAGTCCTTCCCCATTGATGCCCAAACTTGCATGTCCAGTGGAGATGGCCACACGGTCAGGGAAATAGACAAATTGAACAATGGCAAGCACAACAGATGTGCAGGGGTGTAAGCCACAGATGTGATATTGCAAATAAAAGTAGGAAATCCCATTGCCATATTGTGAAAACATGACACCCTCATATTTCTGCAAAGGATGACATGGATACACACCAGGATAGGACACTTTCCCCCTGGACCACATGGGGTCCTGCACAGTAACACTTCATTTTCCTGATATCAAAAATCACCATCACTGCAGCAAGGGCATGGTTAGCATCATCAACATCATGTACATCTGAAGCAAGACCACTAGAGAACAGAAAGTAGCTTTATTCAGCATATGTGTTCAGAAGTGAAAGTCCAGAACAAACACAAAGGCCAATGGCCAGTCCATTATCAAAGTCCAAACAGGGTGACAGTGGCAGATGTCACCCTTTGCATGCCTGCACTGCTACACACCAGGGACAGTCCCCTCGGAGGGGCATACGGGGGGGCAGGCCAGGCACCACAGGGACAGGATCAGGGCTCACCAGAAGGAGGCAGGGAAGGGGTGGTGGGTGCTGGAGAGTCACTGACAACTGCAGTGGAGGTGTCTGACATGGTGTGTGCCGGCACAACTGGGGGGCATGAGCCAGATGGTGTGGGTGCCGGCACGACTGCAGTGGGCTGGGCAGATGGAGTGGACAGGTTCCCCACTGCAGTGCCCAAGTCAGACGGGGTGGTAGTGGACTCCACTGCAGTGCCTATCTCCAGGGGAGTAGAATGGGGTTCAGGTAAGGTGGGCAGGACAGAGGGGGAGGACACGGTCTCCACACCAGTGGCACAAACATGCACAGCGGGGGTGTGGTGCTGGAAGAGCAAGTGGTAGGGGGAGAAGGTCGGACCATTTTGGGGATGGTTTATCTGTGGGTGGGGGAACCTGGGGCAGGGTGTGGTGGGGGAACCTGTGGAGTGGGTGCCTGAGGGATGGAGGAAGGAGACTTGGTGGTTGAGCTGCAGGGCGGCGGCAGGGTCTTGCTCTTCCGTGTCCGGGGGGACTTGCGGATGGGGGCCTTAGTCTGTCTGTGCCTGGGGGAGGGTGTCCGGGGGTGAGGGGCACTCCCCTCTGTGTGGGTGGACTTCCTCTTCCCCCTGTATGCTGGATCAGCTGGATCGGAGGGGAAGAGGCCGAGGTCACAGAGGAAGAGCTGCTTTGTAGGTGGGGTTGCAGGTGAGGCAAGGGAAGGGGCCTTGGAGGGAGAGGTATCGGAGGACTGCGGAATGACTGTGGATGCCTGTGTGTGTGTCTGTTCGTCATCCCCTGTGGGTGTGGTATCAGTCCCCTGAGGATGCCTGCGTGCACGTTTTGTTTTTGTATTGGGTGTTTCCGTGCTGCCCGTGTCTGTGTGTTTGGGTGATAGTGCAGGTGTGCATGTGCTTGGGACAGGTAGGGTGCCAGGAAGTGTGGCTGGGGCAGAGGTAGGAGGGGTGAGGGACTGTCGGAGGAGGGACACTGCTGCCGTCAGGGAGGAGTCCATGGACCTATTGCTCCTCTGTAGGGCAGACATGCCCGATGAGATGCCCTCCATAAACGACACCAGCTGTGTCAACAGAGTGGTGTGGGCATGGAGGACACTCAGCATTGCTGTCTGCCCTACATGGAGCTGGCGAAGTAGGTACACAGACTCCTCACTCAGGGCAGCAGGGGACACAGGGGCAGGGGGTGTGGTGCCTGGCATGAAGGAGACACGCTCCCGAACACAGGAGCCTCCACGGACCTCTGGAATGGGAGCCGATGGGAGGGCGGTGGTGGTAGTGGTGGTGGTGGCGGGGACAGCAATACTAGCTGGGGTGTGGTGGCTGCTGACACCCGCCTCCACAAGGGAGTCATCCTCCGAGCTGCTGTGGTCCTCAGCTGAGGTGGATGGTGCTGAGGACTCCTCGGTGTGGCTCCCCTCGCCCTCCGTGCCACTGGGTCCCTCCGACCACTCATCGGCTGCTGACCCAGTCTGGCTCTGCAGCTCCTCCTGGTCCGTGGAGCTGTCCCCTCCTGTGGCCGTGGATGTATCTGCAAACAAGTAAGGAAACAGACAAACATCAGTCACCTGCACTGACCGCACACACCACAGTAAGTACTGCACATTACAGAGCAAGCCCTGGCATCCTTAGTTGTACATTGCCAAAAGTGCTCAAGCAGAGTAGGAGAAGCCAATTGTCAGTCCGATGGTCAACATCCCTCATGGCCTTGCACCCATCTGTCTGGTGCCTGTCGGATGGCAATACCCCAGTGTGGACACATGCACCACCTACACAGTAGTTGGACAGTGCAGAGAACACGGTGAAGTATGTGAACAATACATGCACACATCACATCTCTTGCCACGGAGTCAGTACAGGTGTCCGGATAAAGGGATGGCCAGAGTCTATTTTGAAATGCATGTGATGCATACCAGCACCAGACACCATGATGCACCCATGTCCTGATAGTCAATGCCACAATGGGATGCATGTAGCACATGTCACTCACCTGCAGGATCACTCTTAGGGAGTTTAATGCCATGGCACAGGCATGCCTGCAAAGTCATACATCACTGTGTTCAGTCACATGGGCAGGGCAGCCAGCCAACAACAGTCTGCACTGTGTCACAATCCTAGGTCATAGGGAATGCAAGTTCTGTAGCTGACAAGTGCACATGTCCATCCCCCACAAACCACATCATCTGATCTCTTATTTGTCCACGTCATACCAATTGGACATATGGGAGACATGAAACACAACCCTCTGAACCTGAGCACCTCACAATCTGCTGTGAATGGGAAACAGCTGCCTGAACTTCACAGTCGCATTCCCCAGTCTGCACAGTCAAGTGATCAAACACCTATATGTCACACAAGTATCGTCTCCTATGGTCACATCTCAGGTGGCATGCTGTGCCTTAACCGATACACACCCCAGTAGCCCTGACAACGACACCACAGCACAATGACACAGAGGCAGAAACCTGAGGGAACATTTCACTGAGCACAACGTGTCAGCTGATACACAGGAGTGGGAGTACAGAGTGTATTGTATGCCCTGGAGTAGGCATGACTGTCCTGCTCCACGTGAAAGAGGGATGAGCCCTGGACAGTAGGCAGGTGGCTAAGCATGTGTGACACACTTGATATACATACTCCTGAGGCCCAAACATTGTTCCCACCTGCAGCATGGGGGGTGCCAAATACCCCAGGCACATGTGGTGAGCCAGATCAGCAATTGGACCACACATAAAAGTCACTTGCAGATTACATGTCAGAACTCAGGCATTTTGTAAGCAATTGACCCACCCATGAAGCCCACCACAGAGTAACAGGAACAAATGCTGTCCCCCACCTTGAGCTAAGCAAAATGCAAGGACACAGTAACCAAGTGACACAATTTCCTGACTGCAAGGGCCACACCTGGGTATCAGATGAGGAGTGGGCATGTTACAATTGAGGGACATGGGTCCTGGACCATAAGACTGATGTACTGTGGAAGTTTAACCAGGCCAGAGGAGGGCACATAGCATGTCAGACAAAGTTCACAGTGCAGTCATGGACTCACCCTCTCCTTGCTTCTGTCTGGCCTTCAGCTGCCCATCCAGGTCAGGGAAGACCACCGCCAGGATCCTGAGCATGTGGGGCGTCAGGGTCCGGTGTCCGCCCCTCCTGCGAGGAGGTGACAGCTTCAGCTGGACCCTTGCGATCCTCCGAGTCCAGCCCCGAAGGTCCTGCCACCTCTTCTGGCAGTTGCGGATCCAGCGCTTGTAGACCCCCATGGATCTTACTGCCCGGACGATGGTCAGCCATATTTCCTCATTCTTGGTGGGCGTCAACCTGTGAGGATGACAAAGTGAAAAGGCCATCACTACACATGCAACATATCCGTGCATCACACAGTTGGACATACATGTCTCAATCACAGGGGCATATGATGTACACAGGCAGTGCAACGATGGCTATGTACAGTTTGCCAGCAGTTACCACATGGTATCATTGCCTGGGAAGTCAAACCTTGTTGGAATGCACTGTTACTGCACTATACCTGTTCAGTGCATGTAACTACACACTTTGGGGGGTGTGAACTACTCAGTGAGCATGCTGGCCAGTGGTGTGCAGACTGTAAGCCTTGCTAGTCAGACAACATGCACAATTAGTAAGGCAGTGGACAGCACACTCACCTGCTCCCCTGGTTTCCCATACAGCTTGCTGTACTCTGGAAGGAGGCTGTCCAACGGCCTGGTTCTCCTCAGTGGTGAAGGCTGGGGCTCTCTCCAGAGTACGTGCCATTGCAGTAGCCAGAGGATGCAGAGACAGCAGCAGTGTTGGTGGCAGATGTCGTCCTTGAGCATGTAGTGCAGGCAAGTGAGCCCTCAGGGGAACAGCCAGCATTATATGTGTGCTGCAGAGGCAGATACTGGCCCATGTGTCCAAAGTGATAGGTCCAAGTCGTTTGCATCTTCTGAATCTGGCCAATCCATGGATTTGCGTCACTTATACACGCCCACAGCATCCTTCAAAAGTTCAACCTCATGACACCCATGTATTTGCAACATTGTTGTGGCTGGCCAACTGAATTCACTGCATCAGACTCGTTAAAGCTTCGAAAATTGCGTCCGTTGCCATGCCAGGCCCTAGCCAATGCGTGCGCACCGATCGGTCCATTGCTGTACAACGCGTATTCCGAATACAACGCGTACCCGCTCACATCATATGCAATGGCCAATGCGTGCGCACCGATCGGTCCATTGCTGTACAACGCGTATTTCGGATACAACGCGTACCCGCTCACATCATATGCAATGGCCAATGCGTGCGCACCGATCGGTCCATTGCTGTACAACGCGTATTTCGGACCACATCATATGCAATGGCCAATGCGTGCGCACCGTTCGGTCCATTGCTGTACAACGCGTATTTCGGACCACATCATATGCAATAGCCAATGCGTGCGCACCGATCGGTCCATTGCTGTACAACGCGTACCCGCTCACATCATATGCAATGGCCAATGCGTGCGCACCGATCGGTCCATTGCTGTACAACGCGTACCCGCTCACATCATATGCAATGGCCAATGCGTGCGCACCGATCGGTCCATTGCTGTACAACGCGTACTCGCTCACATCATATGCAATGGCCAATGCGTGCGCACCGATCGGTCCATTGCTGTACAACGCGTATTCGACTCACATCATATGCAATGGCCAATGCGTGCGCACCGATCGGTCCATTGCTGTACAACACGTATTTCGGACCACATCATATGCAATGGCCAATGCGTGCGCACCGATCGGTCCATTGCTGTACAACGCGTATTTCGGACCACATCATATGCAATGGCCAATGCGTGCGCACCGATCGGTCCATTGCTGTACAACGCGTACCCGCTCACATCATATGCAATGGCCAATGCGTGCGCACCGATCGGTCCATTGCTGTACAACGCGTAATCCGCTCACATCATATGCAATGGCCAATGCGTGCGCACCGATCGGTCCATTGCTGTACAACGCGTACCCGCTCACATCATATGCAATGGCCAATGCGTGCGCACCGATCGGTCCATTGCTGTACAACGCGTCTCTGTACAAGTCACTCGCATATGTCACCATGGTTGTCACTGGTGTACGTATGCCAGCCACATTTACTTGCCAGGGACTTAGGGGCCCACCTACAACACCACAGCCTGTCCACACTGTATCCTGAGGCATGTAAGGCTGCATTACCTTTTCTGTGTATGTGGGTCAACATGTGGTTTTTTGTGTGGCACTTGGGGGCAGCCATTCCTAGTCTGTGCACGTGTTCATGGGGACAGAATCCTTTGTGTGTTGTGCACATGACCACTGTGGTGTGCAACGGTTAATTTCAGAGCATGTGGCATGGTCACATTTCCAGGTTGTGTATGTGTATGTCATGTCACACCCCCCTGAATCCCATGTGGGAAGGTATGTACGTCACAGGGTGACCCATTGCCACAATAGTGATGGCCCTCCAGAGTCTGTGTGCATGTTGTGTTTACAATGTCTCTGATTCCATGTGCACAATGGGAGACAGTCTCCACATCCACGTTGTTTGTGCATGGACTTTGATGTTGTGCTTGTGTGTGTGTCACAGACGTCCATGTCTGTCCTGCAGAGGCAACAGGGACCACTACCTGTGGGGGTCATGGTTGTTTTGCTGTGGTGTATTCATGAAACGCCATGTCATGCCAGTGTCCATGTGACAATACAGGGTCCCCGGGGGATCCACCGGTCAATGAGCTGTGATGCCTGGGGCACATCTGTCCTCACATGTCACTGTGGTGTGTGTTTGGAACTTGACAGCAGTACATGGGTACTGTGACTCAGCCTAATGATGTCCCATAGCACAACCTGGAACTTGTTGTTAACACATGTTGAACAGTGATGTTAGATGATGGCCATGTTGGTGCCATACATGTCCTTACAGAACGGCACACACATCAGGTACTTGTGTCTTGTAATGATGTCTCATGTGATATAGAGTATGGTCAATGCCACATATGTGGGGTGAGTGACAATCTTTCTTTGTTCACCTATGCACTGCAGGGCACCAGCTGTCCATAGACCATTCCCTGACCTTGCAACCATGGTTGAACGTGACTGCATCCGACGGTACCGCTTCAACAGTCCGCTGATTGAGGAATTGGTGGTGCGTTTGGCCCCACATTTGGATCTGGCCGGCCATACCCTACAGCGCTGACCCCCAAGGTGAAGGTGATGGCAGTCCTACACTTCTTTGCCACCGGTACCTTTCAACACACTGTGGCGTCTGCTGGTGGGATGTCACAGACCATGTTCAGCCGTGTGCTGCGCGATGTTTTGGAGGCAATGTTGAGATACCTGGCCCGGGAACATCTATTTCCCCAAACGTCAACAACTCACTGACGTCAAGAGTGACTTCTATGCCCTGGGGAGGATGCCGCATGTCATTGGCTCCATTGATGGGACACATGTGGCTTTGGTACCACCACAGGCACATGAGCAGGCATACAGGAACAGGAAACATTACCATTCGGTCAATGCTCTGGTGGTATGTCTTGCAGATATGAGCATCTCACATGTGTGTGCCCGTTTCCCCGGTTCTGCACACGATTCCTACGTAATGAGGAGTAGTCGCATCACGAGGATGATGACACAGATGCAGAACCAGCGTGCCTGGCTTGTCGGTGTGTACTGACTTTGTACCATTGTGTGTGTTCGGCAATGTTGTATTCCACCCTCTTTTCCAACCCAGCTAATGTGCAATTGTCTGTATGTAGGTGACTCGGGATACCCCAACATGCCGTGGTTGCTGACACCCCTCAGGAACCCTGTGACACCAGCCCAGATGCGCTACAATGAGGCACATGGCCGGACCAGGAGAGTGATCAAGCGGACATTTGGTCTCCTGAAGAGCCGCTTTCGCTGCCTGGACAAGACAGGAGGGGCCCTCCCATATGCCCCTGCAAAGGTGTGCAATATTGTCATTGTCTGCCTCATGCTACACAACCTGGCAGTGCTGAAGGAGTTGCCTCTCATCCTGGATGACGATGACCAACATCCGCCACCTGTGGAGGATCCTGGCCTGGGCCACGATGCTAGTGATGATGATGATGATGAGGGGGATGTCCGCACACAGCTCATCAACAACTTCTTCAGCTGAATGTGAGTATACAGAGATGTCATGTCAATGATTTGAGTTTGCATGATATGTGTTGGTGGTGCTCTGTTGCTGTTTGAGTGTGGCCATGTGCTACTTGACTGTATGCGTGCAGCAATGTGTCCTTACAGGTGGTCTGTACTCCCCAACAGTGTTGACATGCTAACTTGGTTGTCTGTAAGTATCTTGTGACATGTATTGGGCATGAGTATTGCAGTTCTGTCCTGTTCTTCAGTGCTTTTGACTGTGTGTCATGTCTGTCCTCCACAGGGTACTTTCAGAGTTGTTTGGTCAACTGTGATCACCCGACACCATGATTCAACTTTCAGGGTGGAAGCAGTTGTTTCCCTACAGGTGATGTGCCACACACCCCTGGACTTTATTTCTTCTACACTTGGTGACTGTGTGGCCACTGCCACGTGGGATTACCTTGCATCTGTGGTGTAAACAACATGTTGCTAATGTGTAATAAACATGTGCTTCAGTTTGGAATGTGCGTTGTCTGTGGTCACACATCTGACTGACATTTGCTTACTGCACCTGTGGGCTAGTTAACACAGACTCTGAATAGGTATGGTGTCCGTGCATTCCACTGTATTTCCTGGCAACTTCATTGTAGGCGAAGAGTCAGATGGCCCTGATGTGTATGTGTTGTGTAGCCCTAGTGGTGTGTCTCCCTCATATGTGTCACGTTGCCATGACTCACATGACGGTGTAGAACTCGCTGTAGCAGTTAGCATGCACAGTGTCATTTTGCAGATCATCATCTCCATGACAGAAACCACGTTGGAATCACAACAGAGGCAAGTATGGTGTATTAGTGAGTTTATTTCCATACATGTGTGGGGATAGTGCACAGGATGGTGGGTGCTGTACATTGTGTTCGGAATCCAAAGTTCCCAGATGAGTTGGAAGTCTTGGTAGCAGAAATGTCCAGAGTAAAGTCCACAGTCATGTGATACATTGGTCCAACTTAAACTCCCCATGTCATGTGGGAGAGTTGGGTTGCATTCAACAGGGTGAACAGTTTGCACACAAAGGAGAATGTCCAGAACAGGTGTTGGGTTCCTGGGGGATGTGCGTGGCCATCGGCCTCTCAGTTATCCTTCCTCGGACGGCCCCTCTTCTTTGGGGGGGGAACCTCACGTGCAGGCTGCTGCGGTGCAGAGGACTCTCCGCCAGAGTCATCCTCCCTCCCTGTGGCAGTGTCAGTTGTTGCAGCACCAGATGTTGTGGGCACACAGGGAGGTGTGGCCATGTTGGTGCTCATCTGGCGGAGGCATGTCAATATGTCCCTATGCACCGCTGTAAGTTCTTGCAATGTGTCCCACTTGGACTCCATGCGAGACATGTGTGTCTCAACACGGGACATGTGTGAGTCCAAGCGGGCATGATGGGCAGCCTGCTGCTGTTGTATGTCCTTGAGGATCCCCACTACCTGGCTGACCTCTCCGGTGCTAGTCTGGTACGCATCAGCAATGCGTACCAGTTGGGGGTCATCATGCAGTCCAGACCCCTCTGCAAACAGCGACCTATGTCTACCACCCCTCCCACCACCCCTGGCGACACGTGCAGGACCTGCGGTGGCACGCAGAGGTGACCCTAGGCCCCTTTGGAGGTTGTTACTGGTGTTGTTGTCCGTTGCTCTACGGTGGGCCTGGGTCCCTGTGCTGTTGTCATCGGTGCACCTTGGTCTGTCCGTGTCGGCGGGGGTGGTCTGTGTGTTGGCAGTTGTTGGAGGGGTGGGTGCAGGGGGTGCAGATGTTGGTCCTGCTGGTGCTGCATGATGAATCACACCGGAGGTGCCAGGTAGTTCTTCGCCATCCGAGGTGGGCAGAGGCTGTTCCACACCAGTGAGCTCAGTGTCCCCCGGAGCCTGGGACAGGGACTCCTCCTCGTCTGCTGCTGTGTCCCCATCATCACCTGTTTTTGGAAGAGACACACAATGTATGTATTGTTTCTACAGGCATCAGTGGTTCACACACCTGACAGTTGTGACTGTACCTCTGGATGCGGGCCTGTACATTGCATTGTCCTAAGTTGTCAGAGTCAGAGGTTGATATTGGTGTTGCACATTGTCCTGCCAACCTGACGCATTTCAATGTGAATGTTGAGGTGTGTGCATGGCCAGCATTGGTTGTATTTGGTGGACATCCGGCCCTCCTTCTCCCCCAGCCCAGTTATCCCACCATGAAGCATGCCACCCTTGCAGTGTGTGCAGGTTGACTCTCAGGATGTAAGTCAGTGGTGTCCTGCTGTTGGCTGGTGCCCAGTTCCCAGCAGGGCCTGGTACTCCCCACAGCAGTAGGCCCAGTGTCAGCCATCTTGTGCAGTGGCTTTTCCACTCCCTGTGATGTGAGCATGTTTCAGAGTGGTGCTTGATGGGCCATTGTGAGGGTGGGCAATGTTGGCTGTGCCTACAACTCCCATCATGCTATTGCCTACACCCCCTTCCCAGCATGCCCATACTTCCTTCCTTTTGACTTTGCTTACCTGTGGGGTAGTGTGCCTGTGCTGACAGGATGGCTGGCAGTGTTGTCCTGGCTTTAGTTTGCCTACATGTCCCATAAGTGTCCCTGTGCTTCACACAGCATAAGCCAGGGTGGTGGTTCTTTGTGGGATATTTAATTAAAGTGTGAGGCATTGCATTCTCCCAGGTGAGTTGTGTGGAGTTTGTGTGTTAAGGGTGTGTGTGAGAAAAGCTGCTTGTAACTATGGTCAGAGCTGTCAGTCCTCCTTCCCACCCAGGCAGATATCCCACCATGGAACGTGCTTCCATTGCAGGGAGTGCAAGTTGTCTTTCAGGATGTCAGTCAGTGGTGTCCTGCTGTTGGTTGGTGCACAGTTCCCAGCAGGGCCTTGTGCTCCCCACAGCGGTATCCAGTGTCAGACATCTTGTCAGTTGTTTTCCACTCCCTGTGATGTGAGCATGGTTCAGAGTGGTGTTGATGGGCCAATTGTGAGGGTGAGCAATGTCTGTGCCTACAACTCCCATCATGCTATTGCCTACTCCCCACTTCCCAGCATGCCCATACTTCCTTCCTTTTGAGTGGACTTCACTCTGTGTGAGTGTGACAGCAATGGCAAGATGGCTGACAGTGTGGTCCTGTTGTTTGTTGGTGCACAGTTCCCAGCAGGGCCTTGTGCTCCCCACAGCAGTACCCAGTGTCAGCCATCTTGTCAGTTGTTTTGCACTCCCTGTGATGTGAGCATGGTTCAGAGTGGTGTTGATGGGCCAATTGTGAGGGTGAGCAGTATCTGTGCCTACAACTCCCATCATGCTATTGCCTACACCCCACTTCCCAGCATGCCCATACTTCCTTCCTTTTGACTCTGACTTACACTGTGTGGGTAGTGTGACATGCGCTGACAAGATGGCTGACAGTGTTGTCCTGGCTTTGGTTTGCCTACATGTCCCATAAGTGTCCCTGTGCTTCACACAGCATAAGCCAGGGTGGTGGTTCTTTGTGGGATATTTAATTAAAGTGTGAGGCATTGCATTCTCCCAGGTGAGTTGTGTGGAGTTTGTGTTAAGGGTGTGTGTGAGAAAAGCTGCTTGTAACTATGGTCAGAGCTGTCAGTCCTCCTTCCCACTGAGGCAGATATCCCACCATGGAACGTGCTTCCATTGCAGGGAGTGCAAGTTGTCTTTCAGGATGTCAGTCAGTGGTGTCCTGCTGTTGGTTGGTGCACAGTTCCCAGCAGGGCCTTGTGCTCCCCACAGCAGTACCCAGTGTCAGCCATCTTGTCAGTTGTTTTCCACTCCCTGTGATGTGAGCATGGTTCAGAGTGGTGTTGATGGGCCAATTGTGAGGGTGAGCAATATCTGTGACTACAACTCCCATCATGCTATTGGCTACACTGACTTTACCAGCATACACAGGATTCCTTCCTTTGAGTGATCTTCCCTGTGAGGTGGTGTTCTAGTGGTGGGCAATTATCTGACTGTGTTTGTTAGTTAGATTTGTGCCACTGCCTAGCTGTATTTGTTGTTGGGTTTGTACATGTCATGACACAGTTACATATCACTATGAGATGGCATGTATTGTGTTTATCTGACTGACATACACATCTTGGGATGATTATGTTTTGTTTGCTGTGTATTTGCTAAGGGTGCATGGTTTGACTATCCCCTTGACAGTGATGTGTGTGTATTGTCACGCAATATTGTGTATATTGGTTGTGTACTCACCAGGCTCTGGGATGTTTGATAGTCCATATATGCTCACTGGTGGTAGGATGGCCCGCACCTTCTCCTCCCAGGGCCTGAGGTATACTGGTTTTGCAGGAGGGCCACTGCCGGTGTGTTGACTCAAGAGGTAGTCCTTCTTTAGTAGGTCCTTGACCCTCCTGCGCACGTCATACCACCTGTTCTGGATGTCTTCCTTTGTGCACAAACATGGTGATTGTGCATTCACCCTGTCGACGATCCTCTCCCACATCTTGGTTTTCTGCGACATGGGGGTCTGTTGGACCAATGTGCCAAACAAGTGTGGCTCTACCCTGAGGATCTCATCTACCAGGACTTCCAATTCACTGTCTAGGAACTTTGGATTCTTCTTTGGGGGCATGGTGATGGGCGGTGGTGGGGATTGATGTGTGGGTGGTTGTGCAAGTGAGGGTGGGTGAGTGTAGGTTTTGCTGGGTGTATGTGAGGGTGCTATTTGTGAGGTGGTGATGGTATGTGGCTTGTGTGATGTATGAGTTGTGTGTGTCTGTGGTTGCTGTGTGATGGTGTTCTGTGGTGGCAGGTCAGTAGAATTTGCAAAGGATCATGGTAGGGATTTGTGGCCTTTATATGGGTGGAGTTGGGGGTGTGTCTTTGTTCCATGTTTTTCCCCCCAGTATTTATTGGCTTTGTCATTGCTTGTTTGGCCCTTTTTTGGTGATTTTTCATTAGTGGTTTCTGGGCATGTAGGAGACGTTCTTCGGACGGAGTCGGACGCTGCAGTTGGCTCGTGCGAGCTTCTCCAAGTCTTTCACGCTGTGTTTCTGATGGATTTCACGTGCGGCGTGACGCGTCGGTCGCGGTGTATTGGGTTGCTTCGGCTGGGTTTTGTATGCGTGTCGGTCGTACGGCTTGGGCTCCATGCGACTCGGTCTGTTTTTGCACGCATTGCATCGTACTGCGCGGGTCGGTGTTCGCGGGCACGTTTCGGTCGGGTTCATTCCTGGTGCGTGTCGGTCGGTTCGATTCGCGTGGTTTTCCGGCCGGGTAGCTGTTTTCCGTGCGGTTCGGTCGTTCGGCTTGTGTTCCGTACGAGTCGGTCGTGATTCACATGCATTGCATCGTACTACGCGGGTCGGGCAGAGCCGGTACGTGTCGGTCGGACAATTTTCCCGTACCGAGTCGGTCAGTATGTTTTCCGGCCCGAATCGGAATCGGCCCCTAAGTTACTGTCACAAGAAACGGACACAGAAGGTTGTTGGCTTGTTTTACAACTAAGTATCAATGGTGTACAGATAGCAATCTTCAATGTTTATGCACCCATACATTCAGATAAATCCTTCTGGCCCAACATTACAAATAAATGAATGTCTATTACAGATGATAACCTAATTTTTGGAGGAGTTTATAATCTTGTTATAAATCCATTTTTAGATCGCTCTTCTAAAGCTAATTTTCTCCCATCTGCTATGCATAGAATGTTTCCCACAACCATCAAACAGAGTGGTCTTATAGATAAAGGGAGGCTCAGTAATCCTTGTTTGCAAGAATATACTTTCTTTTCATCTGTTCATTTCGCCCAACCCAAGATTGACTACCTGTTTGTCTCCAAATCACTATCTCAACACATTCTACACGCAGATATTGGAGCCATAATAATTTCAGATCATGCCCCAGTCACGCTAGATTTAGAATTGCTTCCTATTGCTCCTAAGGTTAAACATTGGCGTTTTAACACAGCTCTTTTACTGAATAGTGATTTTACTCAGCAGTTTAAAAAATGTATTCAGTAATTTTTCCTTTTAAATGAATCATCAGATAGATCTTTTCAAACCATTCAGCATGCCTTTAAAGCTGCTTCAAGAGACTTTATTTTGTCATGTGTTTCTGAGAAAAAGCTTTAAATTTTCTGAAACATATTAAATTATTAGAACAAGATTATTTTGCATCCAAATCTAGACCATGTTTAAATGAACAAAATAAGGCTAAACTTGAATTCTACAAACTTTACACAGATAATGCTGCATTTTGTCTCCTCAGATCAAGCGCTAAATACTATGGAGGGCAAAATAAAGAGGGCAAACATTTAGCAAACTATTTGAAAGTTAAAATAGAATGAGTTAAAATTTAAACAATAATCTGTAATGAACACTCCCCGGTAACTAAGAATAAAAACATTTTAGCAGAATTCTCTGATTATTATAAAAAACTTTATACCCCAGAAACTGTTCCATCCCATGCTGATATTGATCAATACTTAGGGGCCGATTCCGATCTCGGCCGGTAGGGCTCCGAATCGGATTCGGCATAACCGGATCCGATTCGGAGCCCTATTTCCCGACCGATTCGTACGCGCGTCCGGACGAGCGAGTACGATGCGAAATCGCCGACCGACTCGTTCGGGCGTCCCAACCGCTCCGACCGACTCGTTCCCGGGTCTAACCGCACCGACCGACTCGCTCGGACACGACTCGCACCGCGCAATGGAGACGTTCCCCGGCCGGGTAAGTACGATGCGCGCCGCGAGCAGTCCGACCGACAGGCGCCATCCGGCTCGAAAGAGCAGTCGGAGCCGTACTTCGGGGGTCCGTGTCGGACCCCCCTGTATGCGTAGCCGCGCGAGTCGCACACAGGGGGGACCCATGGGTCCCCCCTACCTGTGCGTGTACGGCGCGAGTCGCTTCGCCGCGTACCCGCTGTAGGGGGCGCCCTTGTTTGCCTCGCACCCATTGAGGCAATGGGAGCCCGCGTACGCGTTGTACGACCGGCTCCCATTGACTTCAATGGGAGACCGACCGACTCGAGTACGATAGCATACGGACGCATCGTACTCATTCGGTCGGGCTGCACGGGTCCGATTCGGTCGGAAATCTCTCCGGGTCCGGCTCGGTCGGAGAGATTTCCGGCCCGAATCGGAATCGGCCCCTTAGCCTCTATTCAAACGGAATTTGGCTTACACACAGATTTGTCTTCTGTTGATGTTGATTTATTGTTCTAAGATATTCACAAAGCAGTTAAATCTATCAAGAACATTAAAACTCTTGGGCCAGACCGTTTTCCCATTGAATTTTATAATTATTTTTCAAAAGCATTAGTTCCTAAACTACATAGACATTTTAGCTCTTTTACTATGACCAATTCAGCTTCCGGTACCTTTCAAGATGCTTTAATTTGCCTTATTCGTAAGAAGGTAAAGATCTCAGTTTATGTAAAAATGAACGACCAATATCCTTTGTTAACTATGATTATAAAAGGTTTGCCAAAATCCTTGCGCTTTGACTGGATTGTCTTTTTCCCACTTTAATAGGTAAAAAACAATCAGGTTTCGTTAAGGGCAGCCACCTTTCAGATAATACTAGAAATTTTTTCAACATTTTAAATAAATCCAAAACATACTCACAATGATTAGCAGCTATATCTTTAGATGCCGAAAAGAATTTTGATCATGTTCATTGGAATTTTCTTTTATTTGCTATCTCTGGGTTTGGTTTTGGGCAAAGGTTAATTTTCTTAATTTCTATCCTATATTCTTCTCCTAAGGCTTCTGTATTTGTTATTGGTTTAACTTCTCCTTTTTTTCCTCTTCACAGAGGAGTTAGACAGGGTTGTCCTCTATCTCCTCTTCTTTTTATTTTGATACTTGAACCTTTCTTATCTTGCATATGACAAAACACCAATATATAAGGATTTAAACATAGAGATATATATATCATATGCCGATGACATTCTCTTATATATGTCATCTCCTAGTTCTTCTTTACAATCCTTCCTACATACAGTTTCCATCTTCGCAAAACTTTTGACAAGTGTGAAATTCTTCAACTTAATAAATGGTGTTTCAAGAATGATTTCACACTTTCGAATTTTCATTGGAATCCTAATAAAATAAAATATCTATGTCTTTGATTCACATTCTGTGAAACATACGGTTTCATTAATTTGAATACTCTGTTCTTCACCCTTTAACATCTCACATCATGCTGGAATCCTTTGTGTCTTTCATGGTGGGGTAGATTAGATTCTATAAAAATTATGTTAGCCCCCATAATACTTTTTTACCTTTCCACAATCCCTATTAAAATTTCGTCTTGTATTTTTAAAAGCATTCATTCCATTTTAATCAATTTTTATGGAATAATAAAAAAACTCAATTGTCCATAATCAAACTTCAACGTATTAGAGAGGAAGGGGGAGTTAACTTTCCTCATTTTCAATCTTATCATACCGCTTTCCTTCTAAAACATTCGGTCTATTTAAATCATGAGGATAATTTAAAGCAACATTTTTTGTGGGCGGTCTTGGGATTATCTTTTATTCATCCCTTTACCTTTTCAGAATTTTTATCTTTTACTCATCGTCCCTTTAATATGTCGCTACCCATTTAAAAAAAACACTTGTAATATTTTACATCCCATCTTTATTTCTAATCTTTCCACTCTAGACCAATTTCTTCAATCTTCCATCTGGTGCAATACATTTTTTTAATTAATAATAGATGTATTTTTGGGAAATCCTGGTGGGAAAAAGCTTTGTTACAGATTTATCAATTAATGCAAAATCATTCACTAATCCCATTTTCCCAAGCCAAACAAACTTTTATTTTTCCAAATTCTTCTCAATCCAAATATCAAATTTTAGGTATAAAACTCTTAGAACCTTATAAAGCCTTCTCTCCCAATTCTTTCTCAACTACTATAAAATCTTCTTTACAACAATTATTCTCAACTTTCCCTTCTGCCTCTAAAATATATGCACATCTTCTTGCCTCACCTCAACCTAGGCCGAAAACCTCTTTGGAATTACAGTGGGAACTGATCTACACATTTCTTTCTCTATTTCTTTATAGAATAAGATTTGGATTTTGGTACGCAAAACTTCACACAATGCTAATGCTACTCAAACTTTATTCTTCATATAGAATAGCCTAATGTTTACTCCAGCTACTTTGAGTACATTTAATTCTACCATATCATCTACATGTTGGACATGTAATTTATCTAACTCAACATTGAAACACATGTTATTTGAATGTCCTCATGCATACCAATTCTGGCTTCAAGTTTGGTCACAATTTAACGGAATTTTCCATACTCATGTCCCTTTTTTCACAAATGTATTTTAGGCAGCCTTTCTGAAATGTGAAACGTAGTAACTTTAATGTACAAATTGTAGATTTATTAATTGCCGTAGCATTTGAGCAAATAATAAAGAATTGGAAAAATGCTCTTAATATTTATTTACACCACCCTATTACTGAAGAAGTTCCAAAACATCCTTAGCTTTCTTTTGTTTTTGCTTTTTCTAATAAAAAAATGTAAGGATAGGTCTACTCTTAGATTACCAAAATAATGTTAATGTATTTTTGTATAACCAGTTTTGTTTTACTTCTATTTTAATGTTTTCTTTCCTTTCTTTCTTTCTTTCTTTTTCTTTCTTGCTTTTTTGATATGTACATTTTACCTATTTCAGTCATTTATTTAGAGCGCATGGTGTTACCTTATGGTTTGTTTACTTTTTATTAGGATTGTTTCCATGATTGTATTTGCATTTTTACATTTCAATAGAGTTCTCTTTTAAACTTAAAACAAAAAGAATGGTAATGGTGAGAAACGGTCTCTTTGATGGTCCTCAGAATGCATACTCCTGTGGGAGATCCAGGGTTGAAATAAGCATGCTGAACTTAGGGTTCTTGGGCTGCCCTGCCATTGACTCATGCAGGGCCGGCTTTAACACTGGTGGCGCCCTGTGCGACAATGTTCGTTGGCGCCCCCACCACCCAATGACCACCTCTGTCATGGATTCCCTCACCACCGCCCTTTAACAGTGCCCCTCAAGTCTCCAGAACCACTGTCTCTCGGATTCATTTAGTTTTATAGCACCACTCATACCACTGTAAGGTGTCAGAACACTTTACATCTCACACACACACATTGCACAGAGACAATCATAGGTGTGTAAATCAGTGTAAGGGAAATGTTACATCAGACAGGACTACAAGGTGTAGTGTAGGAGTGACATGTTAGTAATACTGGTAGGCAATATAGTTTAAGAGTCCATATTCTGGAAAAGCACAAATTCTGAATTTAAAATGTAACACCATTGTTAGGGGTTTTCTTTAATAACAAGAATTGTTTTCTACCCAAATGAACCCTTTTGGCAAGATTAGGATATTGAAAGACTGGGCAAAAATAATATATAGCTCGAGCATAATACTTGCAGTTAACACACAGCTGTTTGATGGCAGTTAATAGCTCAATGTTCTATATTACGATTTTGACTTACAAACGACAAGTAAAAAAAGGAGCTCTCTTACAGAAGCAGTAACCCACTGACTTATTAACATTACATGAACTTTGTTATCTGCATGGTACCCATTCTTAGCAGCAGTCATTTTAACCCACTGCACTACCTTTGGATGAGTCAATACTTCCACTAGACAAACCTCTGTGACTTTCCAGGAAGACATTAATCACCGGACTTATCTTGACATTTTAATTGATGCCCGATAATTGCTGGAGGCCAGGAACGCGGTAGCAGGTGCTTTTTAAATGACAATATACTTGCAAAAATGACACCCCTACCCCAAGTCAGCGTCCGGTGCGGTGGCACAGATCGCACCGTCCTAGAGCCGGCCTTGGACTCATGCTCCGAAATGCAGACCTGCCAACTTAGGGCACAAGTCCTAAAAAGAAGTGAGGGGACCAACCAAGTTAGGCAGAATGCAAGTGACATCATGGGGCATGCCATCACAGTGCATGACGTCACGGCGAGTGACATTGCACATGGGATCACAGGAAGTGACCTGACTGGAAGTGACATCACAAGAACAGATATTAAGACCTCATACATATGTTCTTCAAGTATATCTTGAGTATATTTAAGCACATTACGAGATTTAACAAATTACATTTTGCGACAGGTTGTGGACAAAAAGTGTGCAATCCAGATGCAAAATCTGGGCCTCAACTAATACATTTATGTTTTTTCAAAACCCTGCCACAAAGAAATTGGCATCAAAGAGAAGCCTGGTAGTACATCTGTTCTGCTTAATTGGTTGTAAAGTCTGCATTTTAAAATATTTTATGGGGTTAAGGCAACTGCTGCAGAAATCTTAGTGTGCCTACTAAATCTCAGGGAATAGTAATAATGGTAGGAAACTCAGGTGGTTAACGCTTTTGCTGGAGAGATCTGTGTTTTGTGTAGTTCCAGATTTGAATCAAAGTAGTATAAAAGGTAAATGCATCTCCTGCCAAGTAAATGATGTAACATGCAGATGACAGATTTTTATTTCATGTAGATAGGTACGTGGATTACTGCTTTTAACACAGAAATCCTTTTGTTACTTGCAGTTCATCAACTGTAATCCTTCTAATATAGAACAGTGAGCTATTAAGGACATGTGACTCCTTCACCAAATAACCTTCACTGTCTTATGTAACACATCTGGTACTTTGATTTGCACACTTACATGATTTATTGTCAAAGTATAATGTGGATGTTATGCAAAGTGCTCTGACACCCTGCCTTGGGACGAGTAGTGCTATGAAAGAAATAAAATAGTGGTATTTAAAGTGGTATTTTATTTCTCTAAATACTGGGACAGACCAACACATCTGTCATTCTTACAGTGCATGCACTTATATACAGGAACTGAACAAAGTCAAAAGCATGCCTCTCTTAACTACCTGTGAAGCAATAACAAGCTGTGTGCTATTGTTTTCCCTCTCTTTAATTTGCTTTTAAGTGTGAGGCTCCAGACCATGTCCAGGCAGGATACTCAATCAAAAGGAGGCCCGATGGCCCCTTAACTTTGCTTTTATCTTTGGCCCAGCTCGAGGTAAAGCCTCCCCCTCCCCCCTCCACCCCGCTTCGCTGCCTGCACGTTGCTGCTGGGAATGGAAAGCAGACAACATATACCGGGAAAAATTCAGCATATTTCTCTAGGGCCCAAATTCTTGCCAGGGTGGATGGCATCCACCCGCATGTACCCCCGACTTGTGCAATGTGCCAACTGAAAACAATATTTCACAGTGTGAAGAGATGCAGGGCCTCATGCTGGGAACTACCAAATAGGTGCTTGTGTGCCCTCCTACCAAAGCCCCTCCCCCTTCTCAAAATACCAAAGGATTGTTGAGGCTGGTGCAAATGCCCTGGCTTATTTTCACACCCGTTAGTAGATATTAGCTGTTCAGAGCTCTAAAATACAGCTGGATACCCACTGGGTGCAGCTCTTCTTCCCTGTCACCAAGTGATATCAGCTCCTCAATGGGCTACCCGGCAAAAAAGAGCCGATATGGTGTGTTGATAGGTTGGTAACTGGGCACTTGATGAGCATACAGCAGCATCCTTTGCATTGCTTGCTTCAGGCTGTGAACAGCATTTTCTATACACTGATAATTTGGAACTATAAGGTACAGTATTCTTCTGACCTTCACACACTTGCTATTAAACATGGGGGCATATTCTCAAGGAGCCATCGCCGAGTTAACGGCACTTTATCGCAGCCAAAGTTGCGATAAATACATCGCCCCATTCACAAGCTGGTGTGAACAGCCCATAACATCAGTTTACCCACGATAGCAGCCGCAAAAAACATCGCCACAGATGACCCCGGCAACTATCGCTAATGAGTTTCAGAGTAGGCGTACCCGTGCAAAAAGCCGCGAAAACACCACTCCGCAACATTCTCAACGACCAGCCAGATCGGCGAAAAGACCACGAAACATGCGATAATGCGCGTTAGCAGCAGGAAATTAACACCTGCTCTGACCTGGTGTAAAGTCAGACGGCAGCCTGCGCCACAAAAGGGAGCCCAGCCCACAGCTACACATGAAGAACAACAGATGCCATGGAGTCACTCACCATGCACCCCGGAGCCCGAGAGGGCAACAACACCCACCGGCACCACCTCCCCCACCCCCCCGGACACCCACCGCCCACCCCCGGACCAACACTGAGGCAGCGCAGACAAAGACAGCGACCCTCCGAAAATGCACCAACCTCACAGACCCAGCACCAGAGAATGTCATTGCCCACTATATGCCCAAAGGGACAACCCTCCTCCGCATCCTGACCACCATAGCCCACAGGCTGACGGTACCAACACAGCGGACAACCAACATCCCACCGCAGACAAAGCTGCTGGCCGTGCTGCACGTGTTGGCCTCTGGTACCCTCCAACCAACCTTCGCCTCAGACGGAGGAGTCACACAGCCTGGCCAATCCAAGTCCCCCACAACGGTCATGGATGACACCATCAGCTTGGTACCCCACTATCTATACCTCACACACACTGCGCAGGAACAGCCGGAGACCAAGCAAGGCGTGTACGCCACAGCTGGCTTTCCGCACGTGTCAGGGGGCAATTGACTGCACACATGTCCTACTAGTGGCCCCTGGCGACACTGCACACAATAAGCGCAACAGAAAGCGCACGTATCCCACCAATGTGCAGGCAATAGTGGACCACCGTGGAATCTCCGCCAACGATGTCGCCAACCACCCAGGCAGTGTGCATGATACCTGCACCTCCCGACAGTCCATCATCAACCTGCGCCACCAGGATGGCACCCACGGAAATACACTGCTCGTTGGCCAATACCAAATGCACACACCACACACCTCAACTCCACAATCATGCAACACACAACACAGGAAATGCAAACGTCACAAGCTCACATACAACATGCACGCCCACCAGACATGACAGCACAACTCACTGTGGGAACCTGGGCCAGCCATGTACATGGGCCATCAACGGCATGGCACCTCGGACACACAATAGCAGAATGTCGGAAGAGGTGGGGACCAGGCATGTGCGAAGGAGGCAAGGGACCGATGAATGAGAATGTTCACAATGCCAAGTGTGGGGTGGATGTGCTGGCCAGACTGCAGTATGCAGACCACACACATATCCATATCGACACACACCGCTGGTGTTTGGAGTGTAGTGGACAGTGGACGCAACCATGTCACCCCAGCCAGTGGGGAAGTCGTGGAAATGTAGCTTGTGACGTCAGGCCAGCATAGGGGTGTGAATAAAAGGCACATAACCCTGGGCGTGGTCCTCTTCCAGAATGCCCAACGTCTCTGCCAGGGCGGCGCCCCTCACCCCACCACGAGGCCGACGCCGTGAGCGGTGTTGCCATCGATCCTGTGCTCCTGCTGCACCCCGGGACGCTGGTCCCCGAATCAGTCCTGCCCGCCCCTGCGCACCCAGGCCTCAATGCCCACCTTCCGACACCGGCGTGTGTCGATGAGGGCCCACCACGTGCCAGTGCAATCTCCAAGCCCGAGGCCTGCGACCTTGGCAGCCTCCTCAGACCATCGCGGCCTCAGCAACACAGGCCCGCAGTATTCCTTTCACGTTGACGTACTCCACCGGCATGCACATCGGACAAGTAGGTCACACATTTGGAACGGAGTCTTGATTACACCATGGCAGAGCACATAAATGATGGCTGAGTGTATGTCACTATACACCCTTCGATGTGGTGCCAACAGGTCTTAGTGTTACATCACAGCCGCAAGATTCTGTGGGCCCACGCGGACTACTGCTCTCGGCCTATGCTGCGCTCGAGTAGGTCACAGAATTGGAACTGAACATCGATTATTCAAAGGCAGAGTACGAATCATTGCACGCAAGGAGAGGCATAAGAGGATGACGCGTTGCATTTGGGAGGAAAAAAGGATCATCATTACGGAGGTGATCGAACACTACTGACAACTCCCCTGATGTCACTAACTCTGTGCATCGAGAGCCTACGACACGTAGCTGTAGCCCACTGCTGACCGCTGCCTCCGGCCTACACTGCGGTCCAGTAGGTCACAGAGTCTTGAATCGTCAATGCCGGAGTTCATATCAGTGTACCGGCATCATCGCAGACTGCATCCCCTCTCAGCCCCGGTGCCACTAAGTCTGTTCCCCGACATTCATGGACACTCTCTGGTCGTACATTGGTGGTGTTTGAGTCTATGGACTAGGGGGTAGTTTTCATCCTCATGCAGCTGATACCGAATTGGTGGTGGCAACGAGGCAGTCGCTTTTCACTCCTCCATTTGATGCTTCCAGATAGCTTCTGACCTGGAAGAACACCTTCCACTGTCCCCCGAAACACTCCGCGACATTCACCTTCGACGAGGACCCGCTCAGTGTGCGTGGCCCTACCTCAGTGGACCGCAAGTCAGCATCCCGTGGCGGTGTGCCTGTGCCTGCCGCTGTGCACCCGGGGCCACTAACTCTGTGCAGCTCAAGTCAGGGACTCTGTCTGAATTTATATTGGATGACCTCTGTGACGGTGGTCTTGGGGTCATCGACGCCATGTGCATGTGGCCCAGTGCTGTCTGCTGCCTCCGGCCTCAACTGCGGACCACCAGGGCTCACACATCAAATCGAGTCCTGACCGGCCCGGACGTCACATCACCGCAGGAGGCACATGCCACCATCGCCAGGGCCAACTCCAACCACCATCTGCCAGAGTCGAGACAGTGGTACTGGCAGACTGACGGAGTTGCTCAGACCTGTCGTGGATGCCATCATCTGCCTGATCTCCTGCTCAGCACTCCAGGTGCCACTGACTCAGTGCACCGCAACCAATGGATCGTTACTGATTGAGTTTTCTGCTGTGGAGATGTTGTGCAGCAATGTCACCTCAGGCAGTGTAGGAGACCTGGGACCTTGATGAGGAAGTTGATGCAGGTCTAACACACCCCACTGCATCTGCATCAGGAATATCCCGAATGGACACAATCCTAGTCATTTTCATCACATGAGCGCGCTCAGCTCTAGTGCCCCAACCTCAGTGAACTGCAACTCACGGACACTGCTGTTTGTATGTTGGGTGACCTCTGTTCTTGCTCCAGGTCCCTCCATGTTGCTCAGCAGTTGACTCTGTTATGCAGGTGTTTTCTGTTTCCTTTGCACTGGTGTCCACTGTTCAAGTTGTTGCCAGCACCAAGCGCTCCGTGTGGGCTGGCTTATGTTCACCCCACACACATCCAGAACAGGCATCACTGTACATGTGGCCCTGCCAATAAAGGGGCCGGGCGCACGTGCCCGTAGCCAGTTCAACATAATATCTGCGTGTGTCTCTATGGCTGTGTGGGTCTCCTTTGTGGGGTGTAGGTGGTCCCTGAAGGGTAATTGACACCCACGTATGTGATCTAATTCGCCTTCCATGGGTTCGGACCACACCCGCACCTGTTCGGCCACCTCCTTTTGGCGTTCTGACACCTGCCATGTGTGGGTCGGGGAAGTGTTGTGGGCCAGCCGTGCTTGCGTGTGCTTCATGCTGTGTGGCCTGTTGCAGGGGCTGGGTTCTCCTCTAAGTAGCTTGTCTGCCCTGGTCCTGGTGGTGGGTTGCGTGGGATGTCCATGGGCTGTTGTAGGGCGTGGGTTTCAAAGGTGTTTTGGTCATGTCCTGCATCACTGATGGGTTGTCTGGTCTGACCTGCTGGAGGTGTTGTTTGTCTCTATGCAATGTGAAGGGGAGATGCATGTTGACATTGTGTTGACATTTATGTTGGCGCATTGTTCTTGTAGACATGCAGACTGTGTGACAATGTACATTGTGGCTGTTTTGGCGGTGCTGGCAATTTGAGGGGGAACAGTGGACATTTGGACTACATGACTGTTGTGAGGTTGTACCCGTACATATGCATCTCACAGTTCCCTGCTCTGTCAAATGTGATTGGCCTGTTTCTGCACATGGGCAGACCCAGTTGTGTCCCCTGTTCTGCAGTGTCGGTGTTGCACTTTGTGCCACATTGTCATGGGATGTGCTGTGATTGCCATGTGTGTGTGCTGCAGTGTGCCACGGGGATGGGGGACATGACCCTGGGTCATTGTGGGTGTGCAGTGTGCTACACATCGTTGTGCATGTGTGCCATTGTGCCCATCTCCCCCCGTCCCCCCAGGACCTGTTCGTTACTCACACTGTTGTTGTTGTGTCAAGTCCTCTCGAGCTGTGTCCGTACTCCCACCTCCTTGCACCATCTCCACACTGATGACTGGCCTCCATTTCCTCCAGCTCCTCCTGTGGCGCAGGACTCCCACCTCCTGTCGCCGTTGCTGCCTTCCTGTTGGCAGCGGCTTTGGGCCTGGTTTAGGTTTTCACGTCATGCCAGCGCCTCTTGGCCTCCTCCATTGGCCTCCTATGCACTCCGGCTGCATACAAGGTGGTCTGAATGTGGGTCAGTTGCTGGTAGTGTTCTGTCACATCTGTGACGCTGGTCTTGTTTTCCTACGGACTGCACCCCGTCTTCCTCTCCCTCTTCTCCTTGGCCTTCCCCGACCCCGTTGGTCCTTGCTGGTGGTCTGTGGTGCTTGTGGGGTTCGCGTTGGCCTCTGCGCTGGGTCAGGGTGCATCCATGTTGCTACGCACTTTGGATTGTTTCTGGTGTGTTGTTTTTGCTGCTTCTATGGTGCATTTTCCCGCCAGACGCATGGGATTTGCAGGCCTGCCGTTGGTTTTCGCTGCTTTTTGTATCGCGATCGACCTCATCGCAGCTTTTTTGGCGTTTGTGTTTCGCATTTTTGCGGCGTGGCGTTGATTTTAACGCAGTCAGTTGACGCGGTATCTGGAGACTATTGCATGGTACCGCCATGTTGTGAATACTTGGTTAACACGGCGTAAATGTCCTGCGATAGACTGCGATGTTGAGGGTTGCGTTAAGTCACTTTTGCGATGGTTATCACACGTTCTTGAGAATATGCCCCCATGGTTCCTTAGTAAATGCATAGGAGGAATTGAGGGACAGTAGTTCTGCGAAAATGCTGTTTATAAATGTCCTCACTCTTACATACGAGTATTTATGGATGACAAATATTAATTAGAAACCTTACAGTATACATTGATGTACACATCACGGCAATATTTCAAAACAACAATATTTAGGTGCGAGTATACACCGCCCTGAACTAAAAACAGAGGTTGGAAATGGGCACGTCAAACACAGCCAGCCAAAAGGAGCCGCCAGCAGGAATAAAATCAACAAACATCTGCGTATTCCCAAAGGAAACATAACAAAGGATTAATTACAGGAGTTAACATGACACAAAAAAATAAAAAGTCAATCACACTTTTTACATAGAAAATAGTGACATCCTATAAAAAATCCGAAAATGACAACATCCCTGTATGAAGTCCAAGTTCGATTTCGAAAATGTTAAAGCACAATTTAATATCTGTCGTAGGGAAAGAAAACAATCTTTGCTAAGGACGTCTTCAAAATTATAGACTAGACAGGCCTTTATATCTGGCATGAAAATCCATCTAGTTCCAGGCGCAGAAATACAACACAGAGATAGCTCCATATGTGGTCTGCATTTAGCACTTGACATTCTGCCAAAGAAGTTTTTCTGGTAACCACTGCCAGTGCTCTATGATTTTAATCTTCTAGTCTAGTCCATACTTTCTGTTAGAACAGCTGGAAGGGGAGACAGGGATGGCACTGTAATATGATTTTATACCAAGAAAACATATTTTTTAAGTTATGTTCAAGTTTGAGTAAACTTCATCAAACACAGGTTCTGGCTCAAAATCTTCCTAACATACTTCAAGATGTAAACAGATTGAGTTATTCTCATTGGAGTTCTCCATGAGTGACAAGGGCCTGTGAATTTATTGTGTCAGCTTCAATGTGACAGTATACCTTGAAAATCCAGTGGTAAAGGCCGGAGGGGCAACCAGTCAGTCTTGCACACCAGCTCCCTTGCCACTCCCAGTGGAACTGTATGTATTACACCCAGTGAGAGTGTGAGCAAGTGTGTGTGTGTGTGTGTGTGTGTGTGAGTGTGTGTGAGAGAGAGAGAGAAAATTGGATCACCGGATGACTGAGGTGTGAGCCCTGGTCAAGCAGCAACCACAGTCCTTGTCAGGGTAAGGCACAAGCAACCCACTCATTAACCTGTGATCAACCCCCTGGTAGCTTGGCACGGAGCAGTCAGGCTTAACTTAGAGGCAATATGTAAAGCATTTGTGTGACACTTCAAACAGTAAAACAGTGACAACACCACACAAAAAGGATCCCACACCAAGTTAGAAACATAGAGCAAAATTGAATAAATAAAACAAGACCAAAACAACAAAAATCCAATCAGTAGAACTGGAGTTATGAATTTTTAAAGAATAAGAGCGTAAAACAGCGCCTAAAAGCAGAAATTGCGAACCATGGTTATCTGGTTCTGCTTGGCCAGGTCAAATTCAAAAGTTCAGGCCAACCACGATGGAGTGCAGGTTGGATACAGTCCCAGATTAGTCCAGCTGATAGTTTATCTTGTGGCAAGAGTCCCATTCACATTGGAGACGGCTGTGAGGAGCAAGGAGAGCACTGTGGGTGGTTGTCAGCGTGGTGCGAAGCACAGGCCCGGCGTCACAGAAAGGCAGGCTGGAGCTTCACATTGGTGGTCCCCCATAGACTGTTGATGCTGCTGTGCAAAGAGATGGGCTGACAGTGGCTCACACTGGTTTTCAGGGCGAGCGGCATGGTCTCTGTGTGAATGGGCCCATTCGCTGTTACTAAGAGCCCAGAAGCTTGATTTAATAGCCCGTGAGCCACAAATAGGGTCCAGGACCTGAAAGGTACCACTTGGGGATCAGGGACTCACTGCAGCTGGGTCCAGGAGCAGGTTGGGGAGCCTTTCATGTCCCTGAGGCTCAGACCAAAAGGCCTGCAGACTAGTCCTTGGAATCACTCTGGGGTCCTGCGTTCAAGATTAAGTTGCAGATCCAGTACTTCTCTTCCCCAGGCAAGAGGGCAGCAGGCAGCAGGTCAGCACAGCAGGACAGCAGTCCATGTAGGGCAGCAGCCCAGTAGAGTGGCAGAACTTGTAGCAGCACAGCAGTACTTCTTCCTGGCAGAGTATCCACAGGTCCAGAAGTGTACTGAAGTGGTGGGGGCTGAGGTCCAGTATTTATTCACAGTTGTGCCTTTAAGGTGGGAAGAAGCTTCTAGAGGCAGGAATCCTAACTTTACTACTCCTAAATGCCTTTTGTGAATACCGAAAGTCAGTCAGTCAAATAGCTTTATTTCGATAAACATGTATCTTAAAAGCATTAACTATCTTACATTATTCGACAGGGACGTTTAGAAATTACCAAAAAGACATCAATTAGTAGCAAAAACCCAATAAAATCATTTTATACATCACAATATCTAATAAAAAATTAGGAGCAGAATATAAAAAGAGTTTAAAACATCATAAAAAATAATTTCATTCTAGTTCAATTCATCATAAAAATAGATTCATTCTAACGCATTTTCATTAGATGGATACGAAGTTAGTTTTGGTCTAACAGAAAAAATAGCTATGTTATAAATTACAATACAATATACATCTGTGCAAGACAAGACTAAAAAGCATCGTAAAACATGCTAATTCATTGGGGTGCTAAACGCAAAAGTTTGGACCTTATAATCCAGGCACAACTAAGATATTTTGCAACGCCACAAGCAAAAAGGGTGCGTGCATCTGATTTTAGGATGCGTAGTGCAGTGCGATGCTCTTGTGTACCCAATTGTCTGCAGATAGGTTTAAGCCATCTCGTTCTGGCATTCTTATAAGCAGGGCAGGCAAACATAAAATGGGCTAAGCTCTCGGTTGGTGCTCTACAACAGTGACACCCTGCTGGTGTCTGATATGGTGCACCCCATTTTGCAGTTAGCTCCCGAACCGGGAGGGAACCTACCCTGAACTGTATAAAAAGGGCTCTATCCCGTGGTGACTGAATAAAATCTAGATATGGTTCCAAAAAAATATATTGCTTGTGGAGATAAAATTCTTCTGTGAGTCTTCCTACCCTTTGACTACTGAGTTCCTGGGCATTAACCCAGGCCCAATAAGACCTTTTAAGATCAGCCTTGGAAGGTGGAGTTTGCGTGTCCCATGACTCATTAAGCCCAAGAGCAAGAAGAGTTTCTTTAAGCTTAAGCACCCAACCAATTCTTTGATTGCCATCCAAGGCCATCACTTCATTGAGCGCAGAGGCATAACTAGTTAGCTCTGGGGTTCGACATAAACGAGCCCAAAATAACAATGGCCGCAGCCTGGCTATATCTTTGAAGGAGTGCCTACCGAAATCACTCATTAGTGGCTTCAGAGGAACGTTGCGGGGAAGCATCACCAGATCTCTAAAAAATTTGTGTTCAGATCTGCTGATGCTATCCACATTCTCGAAGCCTCATAGTTCGGCACCATAAAGTGCCGAGCTAAGTGCTTTGGCTGCATAAATTGTTAAGGCAGGGGCCACAGGTCTGCTCTGTGAGGAGCGATGTTCTCTTATTAATGCTCCTGCCACACGTTTATGGTTTAAGAGCATTTTGTCAATGTGGTATTTCCACTGCATTGTCTCAGCTAACCTTAATCCTAAGTAGTCGAATGTTGTTACTTTCTCCAAGCTAATTCCATCTAAAGTAAAATTGCCTCTATGCGACCTATAAGGATTGAACACCATTAATTTGGTTTTTGTAGTGTTAATAATCAGCCCCCGGGACTCACAAAAAAGGTAGAATCTATCTAGAAGTTTTTGTAGCCCTACTGGTGTCTTAGAAATAAGCAGAGTATCATCTGCAAAGAGAAGGGTAGGAACCCTATCACCAGCCAGGGCAGGGGCGTCAGATGGAACCTCTTGAAGAAAGCTAACCACCCCGTTCATATATAAAGAGAACAGGGTGGGAGCCAGGACGCATCCCTGGCGGACCCCTCTGTTCACAGGGATCCTATCCGTTTTTTGTCCTTGGGACCCCCATCTCACTTGGGCGTAAGTGCCCTCGTGTAGGCGAACCAGCAGGTTAAGTAACAATGGTTGCATACCCATTTCATCTAACAGGTGCCATAACCGCTCGCGGGGAACTAGGTCAAAGGCAGTCTTTAGGTCGATAAACGCCAAATATAGACTGCCCTTGCCTATTAAAACCACCTTCCAGTAGATTAAAAGCAGCCTAAATGCTTGGTCCACCGTCCCTGTGCAGGCCCTAAATCCCGCTTGGTATTGGGAGAGAATATTCTCTTCATCCACCCATTGGTAGATTCGCTGCAATAGCACTCTGCCAACTATTTTCTGGATAGCATCGATCAGACTGATCGGGCGATAATTAGCAGGGTCGTCCCTGGCACCTTTTTTAAAAATAGGGACGACCTCTGCGCCTTTCCAAGACTCAGGTACTGCACAACCCCTCGCAATAGAATTAATTAAAAGCATAACATAGTTTGCCCAGTTAGTGGAGTCAGCTAGAAAGAGATCTCCAGGGAGACCATCAGGACCCGGGGCTTTTGCTGGGACTATTTTCTTTATGGCGGCCTCCACTTCCTCAAGAGTGAAGAGATCAACAGTATTCAAGGTAGAGTGGGAACTCAAATAAGTATGTAAACCCTCTTGAGGGGATAAATCAGTCCCAGAGTAGAGCTTTCCAAAATGTTTAAACCAATCCTGACTTGTAATATGGTTAGGAATAAGTCTTGCATCCTTATTTCCTGAGCACCTAACCATATTCCAAAACAGATTGGGGTCTCTAGCTACACTTGCCTCTTTTAATTTCTGCCAATGGGACTCGTCCCAGTCCAGCTTAGCACGGTGGGTAGCAGTTTTGTAGTTCTTTCTAGATTCCTTCACTAAGGGGCAATCTTTATTTTTAATTGCAATGACCAAGGCCTTCTTTTTCGCTCTACAATCCCCATTATACCAAGAATTGGACTTTTTAACACCACCGCTCAGTCTAGGTGTATTATTCACTATAAAATACATACCAATCTGATCTATCAATCTACTGTATAAATTCGAAATCTTAGCCAGACCATCTACTTCACCAAGAGCTTCCTGCAATAGAACGGTGTTTATACTCAATACGTGGCTAATGCCCGTCATCGACGGTTCGTGTATCACGATTCTAGGCCATTTAAGGAACCTTCTACATCCCGAGGGAATCAGTTCCTTTGTAATCATGAAGGGCCATTGGGTCTGATTTGGGGAACAGAGAAAGGCAGAGGGGGTTATCATACTTAAACTAAGTGTATTGTGATCACTGTCAAAAGAAATTAGCACTTCCATATCTATTATCAGATTCCAAAGTCTCAAATCTACCAATATGTAGTCAATGCCTGAGGGACAGTTTACTCTGTTAAAAGTGTTCGCTCCTAGAGCATCGGAAGCTGTTCTACCATTCACTGCCCTCAATCCAATTTCTAGGGTAAGTGCATTAATCTGAATTACGATTTGGGACCATTTCTTAATCGGAGGTATATTTAGCAAAGGGACACCCCACTTCATGTCTTCTTCCACATTCCCCAACAGGTCTTCAGAGTCTAATGGCTCAAAAGTACAATTAAAATCTCCTGCTATCATAACAAACGAATCCAATGGACGTCCAGCAAGCTCATGTTCAAGGGAAGAAACAATAGTCGACATTTTACCCCCAGGTGTACCCCTTATATAAACATTGAAGAGCTCGATAGTTTTACCGCCCCTGGCTCCTTTAATCGAAAGCCACATTATATCAGGGCTGTCACAATGATGTTCTAGGATTTTACAGTTCAAATCGATCTTTATCCAAATAATGAGGCCTCCAGAGGGCCGCCCTCTCCCCTTAGAAATAGCAGATCTAAAAAACAAGTATAACCAGATTTATATAATGGTGTCAAGCTCCATGTCTCTTGGAATATACAGATGTGGTGTTCTTCAATCAGGTCATTCCAATCAGGAAGAGACATTTTACTTTGGAGACCTGCAATATTCCAAGACAAGATTTTAAGTTGTGGTGCTAAAGACCCATCACAAGCTAAAGGCTGTCTTGTCACAAAAGGTGGAACAGGAGGCAAAACAGAAATATTCAAAGATGTAACATCCCCCTGTTTCGTTGGACTACAGCTTTGGTCACCATTATGGCTATTTGATTGATACCGAAAGTCGTAAAGTTAGGATTTTGTCTCAGATTACTTTTGTGAATCGGGCCCTAAATTGTGATTTTTTTTCTGGCTGTTAGTAAGTGGCTGTTCCAATAATGCAAACCACCAAGGGATTCTAACATACAAATTATGATACAAGAGAAGCAGTTCTTTAGTAGCAGCGGAGGTTCCTCTGTGGGAGCGGAGGAGCGTCCCCCCCATGCCCTCCCCCACGACACTGCTGTGCAGAAATTCTACATGAAAAATGGAATGGTAATAAAATTATTTTATGACCATTTTATTTTTTACACTTTCCGCCCACAAACTAAGTGTGAAGGCAAGGCAGGGCTGGTGCGTCACTGCTGCCAATCACACTGCTGCCAATGATTGGCAGCAGTAAGGAGCAGCCACTTAAGTTTGCAATGCACATGTTGGTTTGGCCGGCTACCTTTTTACGGCCAAACCGACATGCACAATTCAAACCTCTCCAACCTGGCTGTCTTGGACAGCTGGATCGGAGAGCAGCCCTTTTCTATGGTCTTGGGTTAGAGCCAGTTAGACTGGTCTGCAAATGGGAGTCCTGTCGGTGGCACCCCTGGGATGTCCACTCTCGGGGTGCTTCGTGCGCATGGCACAGTCTAGGCCTTTAGGGTCTTTGGACTGTTCTGTTCAGGCTCGGGGTGGGGGTAAAAGTGGCAGATGTTGTTCTGGAGTCAATTGGGCTCAGAGTTAGCGCACTGTAGTCCTGGTAGGCAGAGCAGGGGGTTGTCTTTGTTTGCTTGACTGTTGTAAGGTAAATCAAGTATTTTTACAAAAGTGTTGGAGTGAGCAAAGCATATTATGACTGTTCTCCGCAACATTCTCAACGACCAGCCAGATCGGCGAAAAGACCACGAAACATGCGATAATGCGCGTTAGCAGCAGGAAATTAACACCTGCTCTGACCTGGTGTAAAGTCAGACGGCAGCCTGCGCCACAAAAGGGAGCCCAGCCCACAGCTACACATGAAGAACAACAGATGCCATGGAGTCACTCACCATGCACCCCGGAGCCCGAGAGGGCAACAACACCCACCGGCACCACCTCCCCACCCCCCGGACACCCACCGCCCACCCCCGGACCAACACTGAGGCAGCGCAGACAAAGACAGCGACCCTCCGAAAATGCACCAACCTCACAGACCCAGCACCAGAGAATGTCATTGCCCACTATATGCCCAAAGGGACAACCCTCCTCCGCATCCTGACCACCATAGCCCACAGGCTGACGGTACCAACACAGCGGACAACCAACATCCCACCGCAGACAAAGCTGCTGGCCGTGCTGCACGTGTTGGCCTCTGGTACCCTCCAACCAACCTTCGCCTCAGACGGAGGAGTCACACAGCCTGGCCAATCCAAGTCCCCCACAACGGTCATGGATGACACCATCAGCTTGGTACCCCACTATCTATACCTCACACACACTGCGCAGGAACAGCCGGAGACCAAGCAAGGCGTGTATGCCACAGCTGGCTTTCCGCACGTGTCAGGGGGCAATTGACTGCACACATGCCCTACTAGTGGCCCCTGGCGACACTGCACACAATAAGCGCAACAGAAAGCGCACGTATCCCACCAATGTGCAGGCAATAGTGGACCACCGTGGAATCTCCACCAACGATGTCGCCAACCACCCAGGCAGTGTGCATGATACCTGCACCTCCCGACAGTCCATCATCAACCTGCGCCACCAGGATGGCACCCACGGAAATACACTGCTCGTTGGCCAATACCAAATGCACACACCACACACCTCAACTCCACAATCATGCAACACACAACACAGGAAATGCAAACGTCACAAGCTCACATACAACATGCACGCCCACCAGACACGACAGCACAACTCACTGTGGGAACCTGGGCCAGCCATGTACATGGGCCATCAACGGCATGGCACCTCGGACACACAATAGCAGAATGTCGGAAGAGGTGGGGACCAGGCATGTGCGAAGGAGGCAAGGGACCGATGAATGAGAATGTTCACAATGCCAAGTGTGGGGTGGATGTGCTGGCCAGACTGCAGTATGCAGACCACACACATATCCATATCGACACACACCGCTGGTGTTTGGAGTGTAGTGGACAGTGGACGCAACCATGTCACCCCAGCCAGTGGGGAAGTCGTGGAAATGTAGTTTGTAACGTCAGGCCAGCATAGGGGTGTGAATAAAAGGCACATAACCCTGGGCGTGGTCCTCTTCCGGAATGCCCAACGTCTCTGCCAGGGCGGCGCCCCTCACCCCACCACGAGGCCGACGCCGTGAGCGGTGTTGCCATCGATCCTGTGCTCCTGCTGCACCCCAGGACGCTGGTCCCCGAATCAGTCCTGCCCACCCCTGCGCACCCAGGCCTCAATGCCCACCTTCCGACACCGGCGTGTGTCGATGAGGGCCCACCACGTGCCAGTGCAATCTCCAAGCCCGAGGCCTGCGACCTTGGCAGCCTCCTCAGACCATCGCGGCCTCAGCAACACAGGCCCGCAGTATTCCTTTCACGTTGACGTACTCCACCGGCATGCACATCGGACAAGTAGGTCACACATTTGGAACGGAGTCTTGATTACACCATGGCAGAGCACATACATGATGGCTGAGTGTATGTCACTATACACCCTTCGATGTGGTGCCAACAGGTCTTAGTGTTACATCACAGCCGCAAGATTCTGTGGGCCCACGCGGACTACTGCTCTCGGCCTATGCTGCGCTCGAGTAGGTCACAGAATTGGAACTGAACATCGATTATTCAAAGGCAGAGTACGAATCATTGCACGCAAGGAGAGGCATAAGAGGATGGCGCGTTGCATTTGGGAGGAAAAAAGGATCATCATTACGGAGGTGATCGAACACTACTGACAACTCCCCTGATGTCACTAACTCTGTGCATCGAGAGCCTACGACACGTAGCTGTAGCCCACTGCTGACCGCTGCCTCCGGCCTACACTGCGGTCCAGTAGGTCACAGAGTCTTGAATCGTCAATGCCGGAGTTCATATCAGTGTACCGGCATCATCGCAGACTGCATCCCCTCTCAGCCCCGGTGCCACTAAGTCTGTTCCCCGACATTCATGGACACTCTCTGATCGTACATTGGTGGCGTTTGAGTCTATGGACTAGGGGTAGTTTTCATCCTCATGCACCGAATTGGTGGTGGCAACGAGGCAGTCGCTTTTCACTCCTCCATTTGATGCTTCCAGATAGCTTCTGCCCTGGAAGAACACCTTCCACTGTCCCCCGAAACACTCCGCGACATTCACCTTCGACGAGGACCCGCTCAGAGTGCGTGGCCCTACTTCAGTGGACCGCAAGTCAGCATCCCGTGGCGGTGTGCCTGTTCCTGCCGCTGTGCACCCGGGGCCACTAACTCTGTGCAGCTCAAGTCAGGGACCCTGTCTGAATTTATATTGGATGACCTCTGTGACGGTGGTCTTGGGGTCATCGACGCCATGTGCATGTGGCCCAGTGCTGTCTGCTGCCTCCGGCCTCAACTGCGGACCACCAGGGCTCACACATCAAATCGAGTCCTGACCGGCCCGGACGTCACATCACCGCAGGAGGCACATGCCACCATCGCCAGGGCCAACTCCAACTACCATCTGCCAGAGTCGAGACAGTGGTACTGGCAGACTGACGGAGTTGCTCAGACCTGTCGTGGATGCCATCATCTGCCTGATCTCCTGCTCAGCACTCCAGGTGCCACTGACTCAGTGCACCGCAACCAATGGATCGTTACTGATTGAGTTTTCTGCTGTGGAGATGTTGTGCAGCAATGTCACCTCAGGCAGTGTAGGAGACCTGGGACCTTGATGAGGAAGTTGATGCAGGTCTAACACACCCCACTGCATCTGCATCAGGAATATCCCGAATGGACACAATCCTAGTCATTTTCATCACATGAGCGCGCTCAGCTCTAGTGCCCCAACCTCAGTGAACTGCAACTCACGGACACTGCTGTTTGTATGTTGGGTGACCTCTGTTCTTGCTCCAGGTCCCTCCATGTTGCTCAGCAGTTGACTCTGTTATGCAGGTGTTTTCTGTTTCCTTTGCACTGGTGTCCACTGTTCAAGTTGTTGCCAGCACCAAGCGCTCCGTGTGGGCTGGCTTATGTTCACCCCACACACATCCAGAACAGGCATCACTGTACATGTGGCCCTGCCAATAAAGGGGCCGGGCGCACGTGCCCGTAGCCAGTTCAACATAATATCTGCGTGTGTCTCTATGGCTGTGTGGGTCTCCTTTGTGGAGTGTAGGTGGTCCCTGAAGGGTAATTGACACCCACGTATGTGATCTAATTCGCCTTCCATGGGTTCGGACCACACCCGCACCTGTTCGGCCACCTCCTTTTGGCGTTCTGACACCTGCCATGTGTGGGTCGGGGAAGTGTTGTGGGCCAGCCGTGCTTGCGTGTGCTTCATGCTGTGTGGCCTGTTGCAGGGGCTGGGTTCTCCTCTAAGTAGCTTGTCTGCCCTGGTCCTGGTGGTGGGTTGCGTGGGATGTCCATGGGCTGTTGTAGGGCGTGGGTTTCAAAGGTGTTTTGGTCATGTCCTGCATCACTGATGGGTTGTCTGGTCTGACCTGCTGGAGGTGTTGTTTGTCTCTCTGCAATGTGAAGGGGAGATGCATGTTGACATTGTGTTGACATTTATGTTGGCGCATTGTTCTTGTAGACATGCAGACTGTGTGACAATGTACATTGTGGCTGTTTTGGCGGTGCTGGCAATTTGAGGGGAACAGTGGACATTTGGACTACATGACTGTTGTGAGGTTGTACCCGTACATATGCATCTCACAGTTCCCTGCTCTGTCAAATGTGATTGGCCTGTTTCTGCGCATGGGCAGACCCAGTTGTGTCCCCTGTTCTGCAGTGTCGGTGTTGCACTTTGTGCCACATTGTCATGGGATGTGCTGTGATTGCCATGTGTGTGTGCTGCAGTGTGCCACGGGGATGGGGGACATGACCCTGGGTCATTGTGGGTGTGCAGTGTGCTACACATCGTTGTGCATGTGTGCCATTGTGCCCATCTCCCCCCATCCCCCCAGGACCTGTTCGTTACTCACACTGTTGTTGTTGTGTCAGGTCCTCTCGAGCTGTGTCCGTACTCCCACCTCCTTGCACCATCTCCACACTGATGACTGGCCTCCATTTCCTCCAGCTCCTCCTGTGGCGCAGGACTCCCACCTCCTGTCGCCGTTGCTGCCTTCCTGTTGGCAGCGGCTTTGGGCCTGGTTTAGGTTTTCACGTCATGCCAGCGCCTCTTGGCCTCCTCCATTGGCCTCCTCGGCACTCCGGCTGCATACAAGGTGGTCTGAATGTGGGTCAGTTGCTGGTAGTGTTCTGTCACATCTGTGACGCTGGTCTTGTTTTCCTACGGACTGCACCCCGTCTTCCTCTCCCTCTTCTCCTTGGCCTTCCCCGACCCCGTTGGTCCTTGCTGGTGGTCTGTGGTGCTTGTGGGGTTCGCGTTGGCCTCTGCGCTGGGTCAGGGTGCATCCATGTTGCTACGCACTTTGGATTGTTTCTGGTGTGTTGTTTTTGCTGCTTCTATGGTGCATTTTCCCGCCAGACGCATGGGATTTGCAGGCCTGCCGTTGGTTTTCGCTGCTTTTTGTATCGCGATCGACCTCATCGCAGCTTATTTGGCGTTTGTGTTTCGCATTTTTGCGGCGTGGCGTTGATTTTAACGCAGTCAGTTGACGCGTTATCTGGAGACTATTGCATGGTACCGCCATGTTGTGAATACTTGGTTAACACGGCGTAAATGTCCTGCGATAGACTGCGATGTTGAGGGTTGCGTTAAGTCACTTTTGCGATGGTTATCACACGTTCTTGAGAATATGCCCCCATGGTTCCTTAGTAAATGCATAGGAGGAATTGAGGGACAGTAGTTCTGCGAAAATGCTGTTTATAAATGTCCTCACTCTCACATACGAGTATTTATGGATGACAAATATTAATTAGAAACCTTACAGTATACATTGATGTACACATCACAGCAATATTTCAAAACAACAATATTTAGGTGCGAGTATACACCGCCCTGAACTAAAAACAGAGGTTGGAAATGGGCACGTCAAACACAGCCAGCCAAAAGGAGCCGCCAGCAGGAATAAAATCAACAAACATCTGCGTATTCCCAAAGGAAACATAACAAAGGATTAATTACAGGAGTTAACATGACACAAAAAAATAAAAAGTCAATCACACTTTTTACATAGAAAATAGTGACATCCTATAAAAAATCCGAAAATGACAACATCCCTGTATGAAGTCCAAGTTCGATTTCGAAAATGTTAAAGCACAATTTAATATCTGTCGTAGGGAAAGAAAACAATCTTTGCTAAGGACGTCTTCAAAATTATAGACTAGACAGGCCTTTATATCTGGCATGAAAATCCATCTAGTTCCAGGCGCAGAAATACAACACAGAGATAGCTCCATATGTGGTCTGCATTTAGCACTTGACATTCTGCCAAAGAAGTTTTTCTGGTAACCACTGCCAGTGCTCTATGATTTTAATCTTCTAGTCTAGTCCATACTTTCTGTTAGAACAGCTGGAAGGGGAGACAGGGATGGCACTGTAATATGATTTTATACCAAGAAAACATATTTTTTAAGTTATGTTCAAGTTTGAGTAAACTTCATCAAACACAGGTTCTGGCTCAAAATCTTCCTTACATACTTCAAGATGTAAACAGATTGAGTTATTCTCATTGGAGTTCTCCATGAGTGACAAGGGCCTGTGAATTTATTGTGTCAGCTTCAATGTGTCAGTATACCTTGAAAATCCAGTGGTAAAGGCCGGAGGGGCAACCAGTCAGTCTTGCACACCAGCTCCCTTGCCACTCCCAGTGGAACTGTATGTATTACACCCAGTGAGAGTGTGAGCAAGTGTGTGTGTGTGTGTGTGTGTGTGTGTGTGTGTGTGTGTGTGTGTGTGAGAGAGAGAGAGAAAATTGGATCACCGGATGACTGAGGTGTGAGCCCTGGTCAAGCAGCAACCACAGTCCTTGTCAGGGTAAGGCACAAGCAACCCACTCATTAACCTGTGATCAACCCCCTGGTAGCTTGGCACGGAGCAGTCAGGCTTAACTTAGAGGCAATATGTAAAGCATTTGTGTGACACTTCAAACAGTAAAACAGTGACAACACCACACAAAAAGGATCCCACACCAAGTTAGAAACATAGAGCAAAATTGAATAAATAAAACAAGACCAAAACAACAAAAATCCAATCAGTAGAACTGGAGTTATGAATTTTTAAAGAATAAGAGCGTAAAACAGTGCCTAAAAGCAGAAATTGCGAACCATGGTTATCTGGTTCTGCTTGGCCAGGTCAAATTCAAAAGTTCAGGCCAACCACGATGGAGTGCAGGTTGGATACAGTCCCAGATTAGTCCAGCTGATAGTTTATCTTGTGGCAAGAGTCCCATTCACATTGGAGACGGCTGTGAGGAGCAAGGAGAGCACTGTGGGCGGTTGTCAGCGTGGTGCGAAGAACAGGCCCGGCGTCACAGAAAGGCAGGCTGGAGCTTCACATTGGTGGTCCCCCATAGACTGTTGATGCTGCTGTGCAAAGAGATGGGCTGACAGTGGCTCACACTGGTTTTCAGGGCGAGCGGCATGGTCTCTGTGTGAATGGGCCCATTCGCTGTTACTAAGAGCCCAGAAGCTTGATTTAATAGCCCGTGAGCCACAACTAGGGTCCAGGACCTGAAAGGTACCACTTGGGGATCAGGGACTCACTGCAGCTGGGTCCAGGAGCAGGTTGGGGAGCCTTTCATGTCCCTGAGGCTCAGACCAAGAGGCCTGCAGACTAGTCCTTGGAATCACTCTGGGGTCCTGCGTTCAAGATTAAGTTGCAGATCCAGTACTTCTCTTCCCCAGGCAAGAGGGCAGCAGGCAGCAGGTCAGCACAGCAGGACAGCAGTCCATGTAGGGCAGCAGCCCAGTAGAGTGGCAGAACTTGTAGCAGCACAGCAGTACTTCTTCCTGGCAGAGTATCCACATGTCCAGAAGTGTACTGAAGTGGTGGGGGCTGAGGTCCAGTATTTATTCACAGTTGTGCCTTTAAGGTGGGAAGAAGCTTCTAGAGGCAGGAATCCTAACTTTACTACTCCGAAATGCCTTTTGTGAATACCGAAAGTCAGTCAGTCAAATAGCTTTATTTCGATAAACATGTATCTTAAAAGCATTAACTATCTTACATTATTCGACAGGGACGTTTAGAAATTACCAAAAAGACATCAATTAGTAGCAAAAACCCAATAAAATCATTTTATACATCACAATATCTAATAAAAAATTAGGAGCAGAATATAAAAAGAGTTTAAAACATCATAAAAAATAATTTCATTCTAGTTCAATTCATCATAAAAATAGATTCATTCTAACGCATTTTCATTAGATGGATACGAAGTTAGTTTTGGTCTAACAGAAAAAATAGCTATGTTATAAATTACAATACAATATACATCTGTGCAAGACAAGACTAAAAAGCATCGTAAAAACATGCTAATTCATTGGGGTGCTAAACGCAAAAGTTTGGACCTTATAATCCAGGCACAACTAAGATATTTTGCAACGCCACAAGCAAAAAGGGTGCGTGCATCTGATTTTAGGATGCGTAGTGCAGTGCGATGCTCTTGTGTACCCAATTGTCTGCAGATAGGTTTAAGCCATCTCGTTCTGGCATTCTTATAAGCAGGGCAGGCAAACATAAAATGGGCTAAGCTCTCGGTTGGTGCTCTACAACAGTGACACCCTGCTGGTGTCTGATATGGTGCACCCCATTTTGCAGTTAGCTCCCGAACCGGGAGGGAACCTACCCTGAACTGTATAAAAAGAGCTCTATCCCGTGGTGACTGAATAAAATCTAGATATGGTTCCAAAAAAATATATTGCTTGTGGAGATAAAATTCTTCTGTGAGTCTTCCTACCCTTTGACTACTGAGTTCCTGGGCATTAACCCAAGCCCAATAAGACCTTTTAAGATCAGACTTGGAAGGTGGAGTTTGCGTGTCCCATGACTCATTAAGCCCAAGAGCAAGAAGAGTTTCTTTAAGCTTAAGCACCCAACCAATTCTTTGATTGCCATCCAAGGCCATCACTTCATTGAGCGCAGAGGCATAACTAGTTAGCTCTGGGGTTCGACATAAACGAGCCCAAAATAACAATGGCCGCAGCCTGGCTATATCTTTGAAGGAGTGCCTACCGAAATCACTCATTAGTGGCTTCAGAGGAACGTTGCGGGGAAGCATCACCAGATCTCTAAAAAATTTGTGTTCAGATCTGCTGATGCTATCCACATTCTCGAAGCCCCATAGTTCGGCACCATAAAGTGCCGAGCTAAGTGCTTTGGCTGCATAAATTGTTAAGGCAGGGGCCACAGGTCTGCTCTGTGAGGAGCGATGTTCTCTTATTAATGCTCCTGCCACACGTTTATGGTTTAAGAGCATTTTGTCAATGTGGTATTTCCACTGCATTGTCTCAGCTAACCTTAATCCTAAGTAGTCGAATGTTGTTACTTTCTCCAAGCTAATTCCATCTAAAGTAAAATTGCCTCTATGCGACCTATAAGGATTGAACACCATTAATTTGGTTTTTGTAGTGTTAATAATCAGCCCCCGGGACTCGCAAAAAAGGTAGAATCTATCTAGAAGTTTTTGTAGCCCTACTGGTGTCTTAGAAATAAGCAGAGTATCATCTGCAAAGAGAAGGGTAGGAACCCTATCACCAGCCAGGGCAGGGGCGTCAGATGGAACCTCTTGAAGAAAGCTAACCACCCCGTTCATATATAAAGAGAACAGGGTGGGAGCCAGGACGCATCCCTGGCGGACCCCTCTGTTCACAGGGATCCTATCCGTTTTTGTCCTTGGGACCCCCATCTCACTTGGGCGTAAGTGCCCTCGTGTAGGCGAACCAGCAGGTTAAGTAACAATGGTTGCATACCCATTTCATCTAACAGGTGCCATAACCGCTCGCGGGGAACTAGGTCAAAGGCAGTCTTTAGGTCGATAAACGCCAAATATAGACTGCCCTTGCCTATTAAAACCACCTTCCAGTAGATTAAAAGCAGCCTAAATGCTTGGTCCACCGTCCCTGTGCAGGCCCTAAATCCCGCTTGGTATTGGGAGAGAATATTCTCTTCATCCACCCATTGGTGGATTCGCTGCAATAGCACTCTGCCAACTATTTTCTGGATAGCATCGATCAGACTGATCGGGCGATAATTAGCAGGGTCGTCCCTGGCACCTTTTTTAAAAATAGGGACGACCTCTGCGCCTTTCCAAGACTCAGGTACTGCACAACCCCTCGCAATAGAATTAATTAAAAGCATAACATAGTTTGCCCAGTTAGTGGAGTCAGCTAGAAAGAGATCTCCAGGGAGACCATCGGGACCCGGGGCTTTTGCTGGGACTATTTTCTTTATGGCGGCCTCCACTTCCTCAAGAGTGAAGAGATCAACAGTATTCAAGGTAGAGTGGGAACTCAAATAAGTATGTAAACCCTCTTGAGGGGATAAATCAGTCCCAGAGTAGAGCTTTCCAAAATGTTTAAACCAATCCTGACTTGTAATATGGTTAGGAATAAGTCTTGCATCCTTATTTCCTGAGCACCTAACCATATTCCAAAAGAGATTGGGGTCTCTAGCTACACTTGCCTCTTTTAATTTCTGCCAATGGGACTCGTCCCACTCCAGCTTAGCACGGTGGGTAGCAGTTTTGTAGTTCTTTCTAGATTCCTTCACTAAGGGGCAATCTTTATTTTTAATTGCAATGACCAAGGCCTTCTTTTTCGCTCTACAATCCCCATTATACCAAGAATTGGGCTTTTTAACACCACCGCTCAGTCTAGGTGTATTATTCACTATAAAATACATACCAATCTGATCTATCAATCTACTGTATAAATTCGAAATCTTAGCCAGACCATCTACTTCACCAAGAGCTTCCTGCAATAGAACGGTGTTTATACTCAATACGTGGCTAATGCCCGTCATCGACAATTCGTGTATCACGATTCTAGGCCATTTAAGGAACCTTCTACATCCCGAGGGAATCAGTTCCTTCGTAATCATGAAGGGCCCTTGGGTCTGATTTGGGGAACAGAGAAAGGCAGAGGGGGTTTCCATACTTAAACTAAGTGTATTGTGATCACTGTCAAAAGAAATTAGCACTTCCATATCTATTATCAGATTCCAAAGTCTCAAATCTACCAATATGTAGTCAATGCGTGAGGGACAATTTACTCTGTTAAAAGTGTTCGCTCCTAGAGCATCGGAAGCTGTTCTACCATTCACTGCCCTCAATCCAATTTCTAGGGCAAGTGCATTAATCTGAATTACGATTTGGGACCATTTCTTAATCGGAGGTATATTTAGCAAAGGGACACCCCACTTCATGTCTTCTTCCTCATTCCCCAACAGGTCTTCAGAGTCTAATGGCTCAAAAGTACAATTAAAATCTCCTGCTATCATAAGAAACGAATCCAATGGACGTCCAGCAAGCTCATGTTCAAGGGAAGAAACAATAGTCGACATTTTACCCCCAGGTGTACCCCTTATATAAACATTGAAGAGCTCGATAGTTTTACCGCCCCTGGCTCCTTTAATCGAAAGCCACATTATATCAGGGCTGTCACAATGATGTTCTAGGATTTTACAGTTCAAATCGATCTTTATCCAAATAATGAGGCCTCCAGAGGGCCGCCCTCTCCCCTTAGAAATAGCAGATCTAAAAAACAAGTATAACCAGATTTATATAATGGTGTCAAGCTCCATGTCTCTTGGAATATACAGATGTGGTGTTCTTCAATCAGGTCATTCCAATCAGGAAGAGACATTTTACTTTGGAGACCTGCAATATTCCAAGACAAGATTTTAAGTTGTGGTGCTAAAGACCCATCACAAGCTAAAGGCTGTCTTGTCACAAAAGGTGGAACAGGAGGCAAAACAGAAATATTCAAAGATGTAACATCCCCCTGTTTCGTTGGACTACAGCTTTGGTCACCATTATGGCTATTTGATTGATACCGAAAGTCGTAAAGTTAGGATTTTGTCTCAGATTACTTTTGTGAATCGGGCCCTAAATTGTGATTTTTTTCTGGCTGTTAGTAAGTGGCTGTTCCAATAATGCAAACCACCAAGGGATTCTAACATACAAATTATGATACAAGAGAAGCAGTTCTTTAGTAGCAGCGGAGGTTCCTCTGTGGGAGCGGAGGAGCGTCCCCCCATGCCCTCCCCACGACACTGCTGTGCAGAAATTCTACATGAAAAATGGAATGGTAATAAAATTATTTTATGACCATTTTATTTTTACACTTTCCGCCCACAAACTAAGTGTGAAGGCAAGGCAGGGCTGGTGCGTCACTGCTGCCAATCACACTGCTGCCAATGATTGGCAGCAGTAAGGAGCAGCCACTTAAGTTTGCAATGCACATGTTGGTTTGGCCGGCTACCTTTTTACGGCCAAACCGACATGCACAATTCAAACCTCTCCAACCTGGCTGTCTTGGACAGCTGGATCGGGGAGCAGCCCTTTTCTATGGTCTTGGGTTAGAGCCAGTTAGACTGGTCTGCAAATGGGAGTCCTGTCGGTGGCACCCCTGGGATGTCCAGCAGGGGGTTGTCTTTGTTTGCTTGACTGTTGTAAGGTATATCAAGTATTTTTACAAAAGTGTTGGAGTGAGCAAAGCATATTATGACTGTTCTCTGTGATGCAGGAAGGAAGAACCTGATTAAATTGGGTTTTTTATCTCTGACCTGGGTGGACCTTACACACCTGAAAAGATCTGGGCCAACCAGGGTGGCTGCAGCGGTTCTAACATGCTCACTGCTTCAAACAAAAAGGAGCTAAAGGGATGGTTTGTGCATAAACATGAGGCGGGAGATGAAGAGGCTCTGGGAGGCTGGGGAAGTGATATGGGTGACGTACAGTTGCCTTGCGGTGACAGTGTCCTTCAGGAGGCAGACAGAGGTCGCATTTGCGTTCGCTCACAGTCTGTAAAGGGTAAGCAACCGGCCATTGAAGAGGCACCTTGAGGAGGGAAGTTTGTGGTGTGGCCAAAAGAAATGCGCTCAATTGGCACCGTCATCGAACTACGTTGTGATAGGAGCGAGCCAGCAGGGGGCAGCAGAGTGTTCACACACAATGCTGAGCGCGAGCACTCAGATTAACCAGCAGGTGGCACTGGAGAGCTCGGATCAAAGTGGCTCTGCTGAGTCTAGGGCAGCAATTTCCCCAGGAACCAGGGCTTCAGCATCTTTCTCCCCTATTTCACAGCATAGTGCTTTGACAGAAGCATAAAAGAAGGTTTTTCAAGGTAGTTGGAGTCACAAGCCTAGTTGTTTCTTGGTCCACAAAGGATGAATATGGCTGACAAGGAAATGAAACAGAGCGGGGAAACATTTCCTTGGAATGAGAAGGGGCTCACGGTCGGGTGGAGGACAGAATCTTGGACCACAATATCTAATAAGAATGACAAGTGTAGGTGGGTGTTGGTGCCGAAGCAAAAAAAGGTTAGACCAAGGTGGAATGTTAGATGGCATAACAGTGTCCTAGACTGCAGACTCCTCAGGTTGGAGTGACCTGCAAGGCACCTTGGGGACAAGACTGGAAGACGGGTTCAGTTGCAGAGAGCAGTCTCCAGCCAGTTTAGAAATGACCTTGGAACACCAATCGGAAGAGAGGGAGAGGTTTAGGGAAACCATCCCACCAGCGCAGGAAAAAAAGACCAACATTGCGCAGGAACGGTCACGGATGGCGACTGACTTGAAGTCTTTTGATAGTGGTGTGGGTGATGGCGAATGTCCGGGGGTGAGTGGGTTTGCCAAAAAGGGAGAAGTAGAGTGTGAACTGGATTATGATGAGGAGGAAGAAGAGTTACATGAAGGGGAGATTTTGCACTGGCAAGAAGTTAAGATTGCAAACACAAGGAGATGATGGACGGAGCGCTGAAACATTTCTGACACACACTCCCAGTCACAGATCTGGGTTGAATCCATCATCGTTCCTTAGCTCACTTCGCCACCCCAGCTCAGACCCAGCCAAGTGCACATCAGTCTTGACCCTGTTCCTCATGGGAACAGTCCAGCCCGAACTGCCAAGCCAGTCTTCCCTGAACCGGAAACAAGCATCCTGGGACCGGTTTCAGGGTAACACCCTTCATCAGCCAGGCTAGCTTGAATCTAGTGGCAAAGTGAGCAGGGGACCCATGTCTTACGTGTCACTGAGTTACAAATGGCAGCACTGTGCATGCGATTTACATGAACAAACTTACTTGAGTCAAAGGTAGCTGCTGCACCACTAAACAACCTATAGACACAAATGGCTATCTGAGCAATGTAATCTATATAAGAGTACTGTGCATGCAGTTTTGCACAAACAGACTCACTAGGATCGGGGGGCTGCAACACTAACCCATCTGAGGCCAAGAATGGCTACCCGGAAGTACCTGAGTTAACTAGGTTATGGGGCCGGGTTGGCTGTGCAACCAAAATTGTGGCTACAAGGGGAGGCTTAATAACCAAAAGCCGTAGCATGGCGCCTTGGTCCGGATGCTACCCTTCAAGGCAGGCACAACAATGAACCTCAAAAAAGAGGAAAAGGCATAGGGAGGTGCAGAGCTAAACTACCCCTTTTACAATACCGACTCAATTGTTTCGTGCCACAATAAATGAAAGATTCAAAACAATCTCAACCACAAGAAGGATGATTGGACACATAATCAACTAATAATACAAAACAATTCTAATTGAAACATAAATTAAATACATTAAAGAAAACCGAAGGAAAAAAACAGAGAAATCCAAACAAATATGTATAAATGTCCATCTTAATAGACACAAATTGATAAATCATGAATGAATGTTAACACACTAGGAAACGTTTGTACATAATGAACAACAAAAATTAAAGAAACAATAGAAGGATACAAAAAGGAATCAAAACAACATATATAAATTAGGGGATCATCTACGGTGGTATGCGTCCCAGTTGTCAATCATAGGTAAAGAGTCAGATGGGAAAATGAATAGCTTATTCAAAGAATAGCATTCCATTTTTCTTGGGTGCTCAATCCATTAGATACAGATTGACATTCGAAGATCTATTTACACTCAAGTTTATTCAACACATATTGCATATCTCCACCTCTGGGTTGAGGTTTAAGCATGTCAACCACTTGGCCAAAAAAGTCATTCTCAGTATGGTCATGCAGAAGAAAGTGTTCGACCAAGGGTGCTGTGTTGACTGTACAGCGAATTCTGCTTTTGTGTTGGGATATCCTGAGTTTTACTTTCTGAGTAGTTTGACCAATGTAAAACAGATTACAGGGTCAGCGGATACAGTAAATTACATTACTGGAATTACAATTGGATAGTTTGATAATAAGTGAAGTGGCATTGAACTCTGAAGATAACATTGATCTTTGCTGGCTCTTGGGTATTACATCGAATACCGTAGTATATTTTCCGGCATAGGGCATTACATCAAATTTCCAGTAGCGATTTGTTTTAAAAAAAAAAAAAGAAAATGAAAGAATGTATATGTATATTGATATATTACCTACTGGCGGTCACCAGTAGGTCGTTATACTTAGGAGCTAATTTCCATAGGAAAAGTGTTTCTTCTTTTGCCAATAACTTTGGCGGCATTTCACAAATCTAAATGAATTTTTCAAAACTAGTTTGCCGCGCACCTAAGCTGCTGTCTTGTAAGATTCGGGGGGATTCGCCAAGCGGGGGTTGAGAAAAAAGGGGTCCCAAAATGCATTTTCCCCATGCAATTTCACATAGTGATTTTAGACACGACTACAACCTGAACCTCTGAACGAAATTACACCAAATTTGGCAGAAAGCCAGATCTTTGTCCAGACAAAGTGTGCTTTTTGTGATTTGGTGTAAATATGTTAAGTAGTTTTTGAGCTATTAAAGGAAAAACAAATTTGTATATCTAGACCCTTCACGGCCCTTTGTGAATCCATGCACCAAGAGCACTGCCCTGATTGGCTGACCGCAACCAGAGTAAAAAATTGCAGTGACCATTTTAGACATCAGAGAACGGTCCCCGGCAGGAAAAATAAATATAAAATGTAGTGAAAGGGGAGGGGCAGTCGCGGTCGGTGTAGGTGTGCCGGCCGGGCGGTGACGTGGGGCGGGGGAGGGCGCGGTGGGGGTAGCAAAGTATGGATTACGGACCGATACAGGTAAGTAAACATTTAAATCAATAAAACGAATTTCGTTGGGCGCACTGCATCGCCAAATGCGATGCAGTGCGGCTAACGAAATTCGTTTTATTGATTTAAATGTTTACTTACCTGTATAGGTCCGTAATCCATACTTTGCTACCCCCCACCCTGCCCCTCCCCCGCCCACGTCACCGCCCGGCCGGCACACCTACACCGACCGCGACTGGGGAGGGGTAAAGGTATCTGATGCACTAGGTGCAATACAGGGGTCTGTGAGGGACCCCTGATGAGCAAGAAAATGCCCTGAAAAGTTTTTTTTTTTAAATGTGAGAGGATTCGCGAATCAGTCACGATGCTCAGGTGGCCCCGATGTAGCTTCATGGTGGATTCACAAATTCTGCTGAAAAAAATATATATAGACTCACAAATCCACTCAGAAACTTACGTACCCACTCACAGACCCAGTCAGACACTCATGCATCCACTCACAGACCCACTCAGACACTCATACACCCAGTCAGAGACCCACTCAGACACTCATGCAACCACTCACAAACTCAGTCATACACTCATGCACCCAGTCAGAGACCCACACAGACACTCATGCACTCAGTCACAGACCCTCTCGGATATTCTTGTACCTACTGACAGATCCACTCAGACACTCACACAGCCACTCACAGACCCACTCAGACACTCACACACCCACTCACAGACTGACTCAGACACTCACACACCCACTCACAGACTGTATCAGACACTCACTAACCTACTCACAGACCCCCTCAGACACTCACACACCCACTCAAAGACCCACTCAGACACTCTTGCACCCACTCACAGACTCATGCATCCACTCACAGACCCACTCAGATACATACACCCACTCACAGGCCCACTCAAACACTTATACACCCACTCACACACCCACTTACACACTTATGCACCCTCTCCTGGATCCACTCAGACACTTGCACATCCATTCACAGACCCACTCAGATACTCCCTCGTGCACTCACATACCCATTCAGACACTCACGCACCCACTCATAGACCCACTCATGTACTCACACACCCATTCACAGACCCTCTCAGATACTCATGCACCCACTCACAGACCCATTCAGTCAGACACGCACCCATTTATAGACCCACTCAGACACTCATGCATCCACTCACAGACCCACTCAGACAGACATGCACCTACTTATAGACCCACTCAGACACTCATGCACCCACTCACAAACCCATTGACACACTCACACGCCCACTCATAGACCCATTTAGACACTCACATACCCCTTCACAGATCAACTCAGACACTCATGCACTTATAAGATAGGACATGCACTTTGAATTTTCAGTGGCTTACATGTGTACTTAGAGACCTATATGCTCAGTTATACATACAGTCTCTCACCCATACTGCTAGTGACATACCTATATACAAAATGATGGAGCCACTAACACACCCAGTCCCAGAGAGTGAGAGGCACTTACACATTCACACACCCACAGAGCACTTATATATCCAGACGTAACTGAGCCAGTTGGACACACAGTTACATATCCCTACACTCACTAATACAGCTAGTAAGCAATACATAGAGCCAGTTACATACACATATACAGACCTTTTGAAATATTAAGCCACCCAGTGACACATGTACATAGTTACTTACACATCCAGTGACACACCCACAGAGGAACTAATACACTTATTCAGATATGTACTCAAGAAATGACACTCGTAGTCACCCATCCAGAAAAGTAGCCCTTTAACCCCTTGACCACGATCGGAATTCCGCTCCTGTGCTGGACATTCCGATCGCGGGTGTGGTCGTGACGAGCTCAGCTCGTCATGCGCACAGCGCGACCGCGCAGCATGACGAGCTGAGCTCGTCACGAGCATCGAAGGGGTTAAACATGTTTCGGGCCTGCTACTCCAAAGCCTGTGTGTGCAGTTTTACTGTCATGTTGACTTGAGAATGCTGATTTCTCTTTTGCTTCAGGGGTCAGAATTATCTGCCAGTACCCTGATGTGAGATCAAAAGTACTCAGACATTTGGCTACCCCCAACCAGTCAATCAATTCATCAGCTCTTGAAATTGGATGTGTATCAGTCTTTGTGACTGCATTGCGGCCCCTATAGTCCACACAAAACCTAATTTCTTTCTTTCCAACCTGGGAATGAGGCTTGGGGACTAAAACAACTGGGCTGGCCCAGGGGCTCTCTGAGGGTTCAATGACACCCAATTCCAGCATCTTGCGTACTTCGGCCTTGATGCTCTCCTTGACATGATCAGATTGGCGGTAAAACATTTTTTTACAGGTAGGCTGTCACCAGTGTCCACATCATGTGTTTACCTATTAGTCTGCCCGTCAGGCATTGCAGCACCGGCCTGACGAGGAGCATGCCCTATGATGAAGCATGACACCCAGCTGGGTGTGTGAGGGCCCCACTTCCCAAATTGGGAGACCCCCTGTCTCCACCATAGGTTCAGGGTAGTAGACTGTCCTAGTCTCTTCTCCCCCTGTCATGATCTCTCTCTAAGGAACTGCATACCTTCTTTGCTAGCTTGATCCCCTGGGGGCTCATATGCTTGACCTTCAAGCGCCCTCTGTCTCTCCTTTTTGATACCTATTAGTCTGACCAGGGGTCAGTGAGAAGAGCTCAGCAAACTGATGTAGGACTCGCCTGCAAGCAGTCTGCCGTTGGGCAGTGAGGGTGTCTGACAAGACCACTCCCTGCACTGACGCATCTTTAGGGTTGTTTGAGAGGAGGTCAGGGAGAGGTTCACTGTCTGCTACCTGTTCCTCATCTGTGACTTTGAGTATGGTCAGTTCAGCCCTGTCATTACATGGTTTCAGGTGGTTTACATGTGTGACACTCTTGGGGTTCCCCCATGTGCCAAGGTCCACCAAATAGGTGTCCTCCCCTTTTCTCTCAAGGATAGGATAGGGCCCAGTTCATCTGTCCTGGAGGGCACTGGGAGCCACAGGCTAAGAACCCCACACCTTGTGCCCTGGTTGGAATTCCACCATGGCAGCCTTCTGGTCATACCAGAGCTTCTGGAGCTCATGGCTGGAATAAAGGCCAAGCACATAATCCACAATATCCTGCTTAGGTTCTTTGAAAGGTCTCTCCCATCCTCCTTCACAAGACACAATGGACCCCTTGCAAGGTGTCCAATCAAAAGTTCAAAGGGGGAAAACCCTACTTCCTTTTGTGGCATCTCTCTGTAAGCAAAAACAGGGAAGTTAGTAAGACATCCCATCTCTTTCTGAGCTTTTCAGGGAGTCCAAAAATCATAATTTTTAGGGACTTGTTAAATCTTTTAACAAGTCCATTTGTCTGTTGATGGTATGGTGTAATGAATCCATAGGTCACTCCACACTCAGTCCACATGTGTTTTAAGTATGCAGACATGAAGTTCATACCTCTGTCTGATACTATCCCCTTTGGAAACCCAACCCTAGTAAAAATACCAAGGAGGGCCTTAGCCACTTCAGGGGCAGTGGTTGTCCTCAGGGGAATTGCTTCCGGATACCTAGTGGCATGATGCACTACCACTTGTTTAAATTGGTTTCCTGATGTTGTTTAAGGTTCAAGGGGACAAAATCTACTTCTTGTTGAAGTTAAACCTGATTTTTGTCCTACTTTGCCTACTTTTTTACATTCTTTAGTTTTTTTGACACATTTTATGAAAGATTTTGATATACGGCTCATTCAAACAAAAGCCGTAATTATGTGTATTTTGCACTGGGTTCTGCCCCTGCAGTACACACAGATTCTTTTTTTTCTGATCACCAGGGTTTTGGACTTTTTACTGTGCGTGAGTCTCACTTCCGGTGTTTGACCCACAGTATTCACATGACAAAAAAACTGCATGTGTTCATCACCAGTGTCTGCTTTTACAATAAAGCCACTGCTATGCAGCAAGGGTATGGGGTACTTGGCTGGTTACACGTGAGGATACATGCACATGTGTGCGGGCTGCATGTGGGAGACTACTGTTGTGCACAGCCCGGTAACAATGCACAGGTAACCTGGCGCAATGGGGACTCTGCAGGATTATGTATTCACCTGGGTTAGGCCTCATGAGGGTAGTGTACACTAATAGGGAAAGTGAGCGTGCTTTACTGTTTTAAGTATAGTAGCACCCCATTATACACATAGGGAGGGAACTGCCTTACATTGTAGTTTCATGTCCCCTTGGCCTTCAGAGACCATTGACGTCTTGAATTGGAGTGTAACCTGTGCAGGAAAATCAAAATGATAACTGTAGATCTTATGGGTCATTCAGAGTTGTCATATTTCCCTGACTCAGCTCAGGATCAGAGCCAAGGCCTTGTTTCACCTTGCTGTGCCCTGTAAGTTTATATAGTATATAAATACTAGTATATTTTCTCCAGCAGCAGGAACAAAGGCCTCCTCAAAGAAACAGAGCAATTAGCAGTACTTCTCCCAGCTTCTGAAAAAGGAAAAGGGTGAGGCAGAATGATCTCCATCAATCACTCAGCTGGCACACTGTACTGGGGTGGGCTTGCCCAAGCTCACTGAACAAAGGAGAGTGTCCGGACAACTGAAGCCAACCCAGAGGGGGGCCCTCTTTAAAATTCTAGAGTGCAAGGCCCTGGCAGTGATGTCAGTGAGGGGTGGAGCTGAGACCCCATGAGCTGATGTGACCAGAGGCTCCTGGATGACACCCCCATGGACTGTCCCAGCATGCTGTTCAGGAGAGTTGGGACAGGAGAGGTGAGGTGATGTGGCACCCTATCATTGGCCAGGGGTGCCTGTCTACTGAAACCTTCATCTGCCCTTTACAACCTCTTGCACAGGGAAGAGGCTCTCTCTTGCCCACTGAATTTCTACCTACTTCAATGATGGATCCATGGACTGCCATAGAGAACTGGAAGGAGGAACCCCCTGACCCCCACTCAGGACCAAGGACTCTGCTCAGTTGACCCCAGGACCAGTGGGTCTCCACAAGGGCCAGTGAGGCTGCATCCCTTGCATGCCCTGAGGACCAGCTGGGGGAAAGCTCTGGACTCTTCTCCACCCACCAACAAAGTACCAAAAGAGAACTGGTGCAGGGAGCCAGGCGGACCAGCTTTTTGAGGACTGCACCGCTTTGGAGGTGAGGAGGGTTGCTGCAACTGCCCCTTTAGGATAGAGCTTGCCACCAGTAATAAAAAAGAGCCCAGTATCATCCTAGTCAGCACATCAGGGGCAGAGTTATGGCATTCTAAGGTTTGGTGACTTTTTACCTACTTTTATGCCTCAGAGTGCGTAGGGCTCTTTTGCCATTCTGATAATCTCCACCAGGGGGGACCGGGGGACCGTGCAAGAAGCCGGGGTTCATCAAGATGTGGGAAAGGACATGCATGGGTCCCCCTCCCCATTCTACCATTTCACCCGGGGTGGATTCCTGTTTAAAGGGGTCTGGGACCCCATCCCCAGACCCCAGAGTGCTCAACCGATGAGGTGAAGCACCATTGTGCTTCCCTGAAGTTTGGAAGGATGGGGGATAGCCGTGTGCTCCCGCTGCTGGAGGCAGAAGTGGCCCAGGACTCCATCCCTGGGCCCCACAGCAAAGAAGGAGAAGGGTGAGTGCCACAGCTCACCCCCACTGGGCTATCTCACCCCACCCCGTGCCTGTGACTGAGGGGAAGCGGGAGGCCAGCCACACCAAGCGCACCACAAGACTGCAGGTGCCAACTCCTGTGGTAGCACACAGGAGTGCTACCGGCCAGGGGAGTCAGCGAGGGCAACCGAGGTAGTCTCCCCGAGCTGCCCTCTGATGCAAATGGTGGTATGGGGTGCCCAAGTGGGACCTGCCACCCCAAAATCATGATGCAGCTCTCCCCAGTGGAGCTCAGATATTCACTGCTTCCCAGACTCGCCCCATAATGCTTTGCGGGCCTTTTATTTGAAATGCCTATTTCCCATATCTCTGCCTGTGGTGGTCACAGGATGACGGGACCAATCAATCAGCATTCATAAAATGCAACCCTAGGGGTATCTGGACCCTTACCACCACCAAACTCTTCACTACGACACAGACTTTCCTCCCAGGATAGTTCCCGAGCCCTCACCCTAAGTTAGGAGGGACCCCACAATTATTACCTTTATTGATTTTCAATACATTTTCAAATTCTCCCATGGCTGGAGCTTTTGCTTTACAGCTGGGAGTGCTTTTCTATCTAGAGTCCATGTATATGGTGATATCTCAGAAGGCTTGGAAGGCCTACACATGTATAAATGCACTGTTCATGTGGTTATGTCCACCCGAAGGTTTTATTGGGTTATCATTATGATTGAGCATGTTTTATTAATTCATCATTATCACACTAATGACAATCACTCATGCAAAAGTAATGTCTGTTTATTACAAAACAACTGTCTTAACTCACTTGATATGGTTTAGGTGACCCCGTCTAGGGGTTCACCCGTGATTGCACAATGTCAACTACACAATCAATCAATCAATCAATTAATAAATCAGGGGTTTGTATGGCGTGGCTACTCACCCATGACGGTCTCAAGGCGCTGAGGGGGGGAGGGGCTGCTCATCCGTCTGGGTGTGGAGGTTCAGTTGAAGAGCCAGGTCTTTAGGTCCTTCCTGAATTGGGTCAACAACACGGATTGCCTGAGGTGAAGGGGCAGGGTGTTTGAGATCTTGGCGGTGAGGTAGGAGAAGGATCTGCCTCCGGTTCTGGTCTTGTGGATCCGTGGGTCGCAGGCCAGGGCGAGTTGGGTGGAGCGCAGTTGTCTGGCGGGAATGCCAGGCAGTGGTTCAGATATTCTGGTCCTGCATCGTGGAGAGCTTTGTAGGGATGTGTGAGGAGCTTGAAGGGGATTCTCTTCTTGATTGGGAGCCAGGGGAGTTGTCAGAGGTGTTGTGTTATGTGGCTGTGGCGGGGGATGTCGAGGATCAGTCTGGCTGCGGTGTTTTGGACGTTCTGTAGTTTCCTGAGCTGTTTCTGGGTGACGCCCGGGTAGAGTGCGTTGCCGTAGCCCAGTCTGCTGGTGATGAGTGAGTGGGTGACTATCTTTCTGGATTCTGTGGGGATCCATATAAATGTCTTTTGAAGCAGGCAGAGAGTGTGGAAGCAGGATGAGGCTACTGCATTGATTTGGCGGTTCATTGTGAGCGAGGAGTCCAGTGTGATGCCGAGGTTTCATGTGTGGTCTGTAGGGGTGGGTTCCTAGTGCGGCAGGCCACAAGGAGTCATCCCAGGCTGAGGGTTTGGGTCCCATGATGAGTACTTAGGTCTTGTCTGAGTTGAGCTTGAGGCAGCTGTCTTTCATCCAGGTGGCAACAGCCTTCATTCTGATGTGAAAGCTGATTCTGGCGGCTGTAGGTTCGTTGGTGAGGGAGAAGATCAGCAGGGTGTCATCTGCGTAGGAGATGATGTGGAGTCCGTGGCTTCTGACAATGGCTGCGAGGTGGGCCATGTAGACGTTGAAGAGAGTGGGGCTCAGGGAGGAGCCCTGGGGCACTCGACATCTGATCTCTCTAGGTTCAGAGAGGAGCGGGGTAGTCTGACTCACTTTGTTCAGCCTGTAATGAAGGAGTGGATACAGTCCAGTGCCTTGTCGTGGATGCCGGAGTCGTGGAGTCTCGTGATTAGGGTGATGTAGGAGACGGTGTCAAGAGTGCCTGAGTGCTGCGGGGGGGCTAGAGAGCTGGGAGACGGGAAACGTTGGAGGGGGAAGGGTCATTGGAGGAGGGCGGGCCGCAGGGGATCGCAGCGGCAGGTGCGAGGACGGCAAAAAAGGTGAAAAAAAAGGGAAAGGAAAAGCAGAGGAAAACAGAATAAAGGCAGATGCAGAACCCAGAAAAAAGAGCAGAAATAAAGGCAAAAGCAGAAAATAGGGGCAGCCCTAGTAGCAGAGCAGTGACGCTCTGCCACTAGACCACCAGGGATGAGGAGCAGGCAGGAGCCTGTGGGTGGAGGAGGGCCTCGAACTCCTCACCAGCGGGTCAGTAGCAGCACTGGGGGCAGCAGCAGCTACCAGGCGAAGCTGCGATGTGAAGGGAGCAGTCCACCAAAGGTTAGTTGACTGCACTTTCACCACGCAGCGGCCACCATTAAGTAGTGCTGCAGGGGGGGCTGGACAGCTGGGAGCCAGGAAACGCGGGAGCAGGAAGGGTCACTGGAGGAGGGCGGGGCCATGGAAGATCGCAGGGGTGAGGGCAGCAAAAAAGGTGGAAAAAAGGCAAAGGAAAAGCAGAGGAAAACAGATTAAAGGCAGAAGCAGAATCCAGAAAAAAGAGCCAAAATTAAGGCAAAAGCAGAAAACAGAGACAGAGGGGCAGTCATAGCAGCGAGGCTGTGACGCTCTGCCACTAGACCACCAGGGGGGAGGCGCGGGCAGGAGCCTGCGGGTGGAGGAGGGCCTTGAACTCCTGACCAGCGGGTCAGCAGCATCAACGGGGCCAGCAGCAGTGACCAGGCGGAGCTGTGCGATGAAGGGAGCAAGCCCACTAAAGGTTACACAATGCCATCTATGGTATGTTCCAACTGCCATTGTATATATTTGTAAACTAAGGCATAGTATTTAGTAGTTTCTGTGTATTAAATGTACTTCTTTTTCTAAAGAAAGCTGACTGACTGGACAATCATTTATTAAGTGTTATTATTGTGTGCCAGTGATTGGTGATTACTAGCCCACACCACCTCCCTTGAGTAGGCCTTAAACTGCTCCATCTCGCTACCCTGTCAGAGTCAAGCGCTACAATATGGGTGTTTGGTTCCTAGTATGGACAATTGTGGATCTATTACTTGTGAAGGCCATGCAACTAATAGCCCAATTTCCAACAATTTACAACGTACAGTCTTCGGATAATACATAGCCAAGAATGACACAACAATTATTAATACAAAACTAGGGGTTATACAGTAGACACTCCCACCTGTATTGTTTGTGAATCATGAGCACAGTCATAGGGTGATACCAAAGGGGATGATGGACGGAGTGCTTGAGCAAATCAAACACTCACCCCCAGTCAACACATCTGGGTTTAATCCATCATCATTCTTTAGCTCACTCCACCACCCCAGTTCAGACATGGCCATATGCAAATCAGTCTGACCCTGTGCCTCATGGGAACAGTCCAGCCTGAACTGCCAAGCCATGTCTTTCCTGGACCGGAAACAAGCATCCTGGGACCGGTTTCTGGCTATTCAGCCGTCATCAGCCAGGCTTGCTTGAATCCAGTGGCAAAGTGAGCAAGGGACCCACGTCTGGGCATACCCTGCCAACTTAGGGCGAACAAAGCGATACCAAAGGGGATGATGGACGGAGTGCTTGAGCAAATCAAACACTCACCCCCAGTCAACTGATCTGGGTTTAATCCATCATCATTCTTTAGCTCACTCCACCACCCCAGTTCAGACATGGCCATATGCAAATCAGTCTGACCCTGTGCCTCATGGGAACAGTCCAGCCTGAACTGCCAAGCCATGTCTTCCCTGGACCGGAAACAAGCATCCTGGGACCGGTTTCTGGCTATTCAGCCATCATCAGCCAGGCTAGCTTGAATCCAGTGGCAAAGTGAGCAAGGGACCCACGTCTGGGCATACCCTGCCAACTTAGGGCGAACAAAGCGATACCAAAGGGGATGATGGACGGAGTGCTTGAGCAAATCAAACACTCACCCCCAGTCAACTGACCTGGTTTTAATCCATCATCATTCTTTAGCTCACTCCACCACCCCAGTTCAGACATGGCCATATGCAAATCAGTCTGACCCTGTGCCTCATGGGAACAGTCCAGCCTGAACTGCCAAGCCATGTCTTCCCTGGACCGGAAACAAGCATCCTGGGACCGGTTTCTGGCTGTTCAGCCGTCATCAGCCAGGCTAGCTTGAATCCAGTGGCAAAGTGAGCAAGGGACCCACGTCTGGGCATACCCTGCCAACTTAGGGCGAACAAAGCGATACCAAAGGGGATGATGGACGGAGTGCTTGAGCAAATCAAACACTCACCCCCAGTCAACTGATCTTGGTTTAATCCATCATCATTCTTTAGCTCACTCCACCACCCCAGTTCAGACATGGCCATATGCAAATCAGTCTGACCCTGTGCCTCATGGGAACAGTCCAGCCTGAACTGCCAAGCCATGTCTTTCCTGGACCGGAAACAAGCATCCTGGGACCGGTTTCTGGCTATTCAGCCGTCATCAGCCAGGCTAGCTTGAATCCAGTCGCAAAGTGAGCAAGGGACCCACGTCTGGGCATACCCTGCCAACTTAGGGCGAACAAAGTGATACCAAAGGGAATGATGGACGGAGTGCTTGAGCAAATCAAACACTCACCCCCAGTCAACTGACCTGGGTTTAATCCATCATCATTCTTTAGCTCACTCCACCACCCCAGTTCAGACATGGCCATATGCAAATCAGTCTGACCCTGTGCCTCATGGGAACAGTCCAGCCTGAACTGCCAAGCCATGTCTTCCCTGGACCGGAAACAAGCATCCTGGGACCGGTTTCTGGCTGTTCAGCCGTCATCAGCCAGGCTAGCTTGAATCCAGTGGCAAAGTGAGCAAGGGACCCACGTCTGGGCATACCCTGCCAACTTAGGGCGAACAAAGCGATACAAAGGGGATGATGGACGGAGTGCTTGAGCAAATCAAACACTCACTCCCAGTCAACTGATCTTGGTTTAATCCATCATCATTCTTTAGCTCACTCCACCACCCCAGTTCAGACATGGCCATATGGAAATCAGTCTGATCCTGTGCCTCATGGGAACAGTCCAGCCTGAACTGCCAAGCCATGTCTTCCCTGAACTCGGAAACAAGCATCCTGGGACCGGTTTCTGGCTATTCAGCCGTCATCAGCCAGGCTAGCTTGAATCCAGTGGCAAAGTGAGCAAGGGACCCACGTCTGGGCATACACTTCCAACTTAGGGCGAACAAGCGATACCAAAGGGGATGATGGACGGAGTGCTTGAGCAAATCAAACACTCACCCCCAGTCAACTGATCTGGGTTTAATCCATCATCATTCTTTAGCTCACTCCACCACCCCAGTTCAGACATGGCCTTATGCAAATCAGTCTGACCCTGTGCCTCATGGGAACAGTCCAGCCTGAACTGCCAAGCCATGTCTTCCTGGACCGGAAACAAGCATCCTGGGACCGGTTTCTGGCTATTCAGCCGTCATCAGCCAGGCTAGCTTGAATCCAGTGGTAAAGTGAGCAAGGGACCCACGTCTGGGCATACCCTGCCAACTTAGGGCGAACAAGCGATACCAAAGGGGATGATGGACGGAGTGCTTGAGCAAATCAAACACTCACTCCCAGTCAACTAATCTGGGTTTAATCCATCATCATTCTTTAGCTCACTCCACCACCCCAGTTCAGACATGGCCATATGCAAATCAGTCTGACCCTGTGCCTCATGGGAACAGTCCAGCCTGAACTGCCAAGCCATGTCTTCCCTGGACCGGAAACAAGCATCCTGGGACCGGTTTCTGGCTATTCAGCCGTCATCAGCCAGCAATGTTTGCCACTGGATTCAAGATAGCCTGGCTGATGATGGCTGTAAGCCAGAAACCGGTCCCAGGATGCTTGTTTCCGGTCCAGGGAAGACATGGCTTGGCAGTTCGGGCTGGACTGTTCCCATGAGGCACAGGGTCAGACTGATTTGCATATGGCCATGTCTGAACTGGGGTGGCGGAGTGAGCTAAAGAATGATGATGGATTAAACCCAGATCAGTTGACTGGGGGTGAGTGCTTGCAATGTTCAACACTCCGTCCATCATCCCCTTTGGTTTTGCTATGTTCGCCTAAGTTAGCATGGTATGCCCAGACGTGGGTCCCTTGCTCACTTTGCCACTGGATTCAAGATAGCCTGGCTGATGACGGCTGCAAGCCAGAAACCGGTCCTAGGATGCTTGTTTCCGGTCCAGGGAAGACATGGCTTGGCAGTTCGGGCTGGACTGTTCCCATGAGGCACAGGGTCAGACTGATTTGCATATGGCCATGTCTGAACTGGGGTGGCGGAGTGAGCTAAAGAATGATGATGGATTAAACCCAGATCAGTTGACTGGGGTGAGTGCTTTCAATGTTCAACACTCCGTCCATCATCCCCTTGGTTTTGCTATGTTCGCCCTAAGTTGGCAGGGTATGCCCAGACGTGGGTCCCTTGCTCACTTTGCCACTGGATTCAAGATAGCCTGGCTGATGACGGCTGTAAGCCAGAAACCGGTCCCAGGATGCTTGTTTCCGGTCCAGGAAGACATGGCTTGGCAGTTCGAGCTGGACTGTTCCCATGAGGCACAGGGTCAGACTGATTTGCATATGGCCATGTCTGAACTGGGGTGGCGGAGTGAGCTAAAGAATGATGATGGATTAAACCCAGATCAGTTGACTGAGGGTGAGTGCTTGCAATGTTCAACACTCCGTCCATCATCCCCTTTGATTTTGCTATGTTCGCCCTAAGTTAGCAGGGTATGCCCAGACGTGGGTCCCTTGCTCACTTTGCCACTGGATTCAAGATAGCCTGGCTGATGACGGCTGTAAGCCAGAAACCGGTCCTAGGATGCTTGTTTCCGGTCCAGGGAAGACATGGCTGGCAGTTCGGGCTGGACTGTTCCCATGAGGCACAGGGTCAGACTGATTTGCATATGGCCATGTCTGAACTGGGGTGGCGGAGTGAGCTAAAGAATGATGATGGATTAAACCCAGATCAGTTGACTGGGGGTGAGTGCTTGCAATGTTCAACACTCCGTCCATTATCCCCTTTGGTTTTGCTATGTTCGCCCTGAGTTGGCAGGGTATGCCCAGACGTGGGTCCCTTGCTCACTTTGCCACTGGATTCAAGATAGCCTGGCTGATGACAGCTGTAAGCCAGAAACCGGTCCCAGGATGCTTGTTTCCGGTCCAGGGAAGACATGGCTTGGCAGTTCGAGCTGGACTGTTCCCATGAGGCACAGGGTCAGACTGATTTGCATATGGCCATGTCTGAACTGGGGTGGCGGAGTGAGCTAAAGAATGATGATGGATTAAACCCAGATCAGTTGACTGGGGTGAGTGCTTTCAATGTTCAACACTCCGTCCATCATCCCCTTTGGTTTTGCTATGTTCGCCCTAAGTTGGCAGGGTATGCCCAGACGTGGGTCCCTTGCTCACTTTGCCACTGGATTCAAGATAGCCTGGCTGATGACGGCTGTAAGCCTGAAACCGGTCCCAGGATGCTTGTTTCCGGTCCAGGGAAGACATGGCTTGGCAGTTCGGCTGGACTGTTCCATTAGGCACAGGGTCAGACTGATTTGCATATGGCCATGTCTGAACTGGGGTGGCGGAGTGAGCTAAAGAATGATGATGGATTAAACCCAGATCAGTTGACTGGGGGTGAGTGCTGCAATGTTCAACACTCCGTCCATCATCCCCTTTGGTTTGCTATGTTCGCCCTAAGTTGGCAGGGTATGCCCAGACGTGGGTCCCTTGCTCACTTTGCCACTGGATTCAAGATAGCCTGGCTGATGACGGCTGTAAGCCAGAAACCGGTCCCAGGATGCTTGTGTCCAGGGAAGACATGGCTTGGCAGTTCGGGCTGGACTGTTCCCATGAGGCGCAGGGTCAGACTGATTTGCATATGGCCATGTCTGAACTGGGGTGGCGGAGTGAGCTAAAGAATGATGATGGATTAAACCCAGATCAGTTGACTGGGGGTGAGTGCTTGCAATGTTCAACACTCCGTCCATCATCCCCTTTGGTTTTGCACAGTCATAGGGTACCACTCTAGGTGATTATGTTGCAAAGAGATGAACTGTGCATGTATCAAAAGGGTTCTAGGGAGGAAGGGGCATGGAGAAGGGAGCAAGGGTAATCAAAAATACATTTGTAGAAAGGGGGAAGCTCCTACATCTAAACAGTTGCTAGGGTAAGGTGGTGCGTTGAGATTGGCATTGGAGGGATGTGGGAGAGAAGTTGATGATGTCTTTGGTGGAGGAAAACTAGAACATGAAGTATCACATCTCCCCGCTGGCAAGACTATTGGCCGGTGTGAAAGAAGCTTCACTCATACTTACATGATTGACACTCATGAAACCAGTGGACCTCCCAGAAAGCATCTTGGTATATGCCCTAGGAATCAGGATCGGCATGTAGGCATACTCTTTTTCCCCTTCTAGGTAACCCAGGAACTATAACAAGCATCCTGTGGACAGTTTGCAAGATCATGGTTTGCAGCTTGCCTCAAGCTAATGCCCTCAATGAGATGATTTTGTTGGCATAAGATCCACAGCACCACTTTGTACAGTAGTTTCAAGGCAACCTCAGCCTTGCTTTGTTTCTTTTGGTGGTACCAAGAATCTTTAGTGTAGGGCAGGTTGTAGCCAGACTCTCTCTCTTTTTTCCTACTAGGTGGGCCAGGAACTTTAACAATAATGAAATAGAAATGTTTAGCTAAGAGACAGTTTATAGGATTCGTGGTTTGCAATCTGCCTCTAGCTAATACTCTCATTTCTCTTGTACATCTATGAATATTTTTGCAATTAAAACCAATGCAATCATTTTCATTATTCAGCCTTGTTTCACTTCCAGTACCACCCCCCCATCAAACAATGGCATTGGATTCTAGACCAAACTGCTGTCTCTAAGCATTGCTAAACAAACAATCTAGCTATGAACTGCACTGCACACTTCTGCTTACAAAAGCCTGCTTAAGTGTATTCCAAGCTCTATCCTAGTTGTAACCCTGGGCGAAGTACTACGCTACGCTCGCGTAGTTTGCGAAGTTTGCGCTACTTCGCACTACGCAAATTGCACGTAGCACAGTGCAAACACGCGTAGCGTAGCGGTCATTTTTTGCTTGCTCGCGGTCCTCAATGTCAAGTTGGCGACCGCGAGCAAGCAAAATCACATCCCGGCGAGACTTTTTCCTCGTTCGCGATCAGCAACATCAAGTTGCCGATCGCGAGCGTGGAAAATAAACCTCCCGGCGAGATTCTCAATGCGGGGAGGTCAGGTTTCTCATTGCGAGTGGTCGCGTATGCTCGCGACCGCTCGCGATGAGAAACTACCAGTCCGCGTTGAGAAAGCTGCCGCTCGAGTAGAAATCTACTCGAGCGGCAGAAAACGACCGCTTGCACTGTGCAAGATGCGGTTTGCACTCATTGCACAGTGCGGACAAGCATCCGGCACTGTGCAATCAGTGCGAACAGCATTTTGCACAGTGCACTACGCAGTTAGCGTAGCTCGCGTAGTGCAAAGTGCACTTCGCGTAGCTACGTGTAGCGCTACTACGCGAACTACGCCCAGGGATACCTAGTTGTGCACATTACACTGTGCTGAATTTTAAATTCAGGAGCCACATCCTAAATATGCATTTGACCTGGTCTAAGTGGAAAAAGTCGAATTATCATATTATGCTGATTTACTGACCCTCGAGTGCCATGCTCCCACCGAGTAAATAGGTGGCATTGAAAGTCCAGTTGAGAGGAGCATTCACCGTATTCACTGTTCATCTAGAACAAATGGGGCCTCAGAGATCCCCCAAAATAATACCCAATTTAACCTGCAATTTATCTAATTGGTCAATCAAGCTATAAATCATACTTTCATAAGAAACAACTTTGTAACTGATTCAACAATAACAAAAAAAATTATTTTACATTTTTAAATAATGTGTCTTTAGAGGCCAAAAGACAAACGTCTTGACCCCCTCTACCAATTAAACCAAGGAAATTCAAGTAATTTTCATGACGATTCAAATGTTGATACACTTGTGTGAAATGATCCAACCGTTATGGAATAATGACCTTGAAACATATAGAAAATGTGTAATTATAGGTCAAATAGCATTAAACTTCCAACAATTTAACTAAGGAGAAAATAAGTACTGATCATGACAGTTCCTATGATGCTTTTCATGAAACAAACAATATAGCGGTAACGGATGAATCACCTTAAAACACTTAGAAAAGTTAAATTAGATTTTAAAGTTCAAACTGCATGACCCCCCCACCAAGGTAACCAGAGAGAATGTAGTTACTTATCATGATGATTCAAATTACGTAATACTTTTAACATATGATCTAATGGTATTGGAATAATCACCTTGAAACCTCTTACAAAATGTGTACTTAGAGGTCAAATGTCATGACTTCTCCACCAATCCCAACAAGGAAAAAGAAATTCCTTTTCATGTCAAGCCCACTTGCAGAAATTGATCCAAGGGTGACAAAATACAAACTACGGGCCATATTATCAAGAACGGCGATAACATTATCGCCGCTTTAGCGCGGCGATAAGGGGCTTGATAATATGCCCTATAGAATTCCAATAGAAGCCCAGGTTTGATGTCCTTCACACCAGAACCTGGGCTTCTATTGGAATTCTATAAGGCATATTATCAAGCCCCTTATCGCCGCTTTACGGCAGTTTCCTGCCGCTAAAGCGGCGATAATGTTATCGCCGTTCTTGATAATATGGCCCTAAATTTTAAACAAATGTGTATTTAGAGGTCAAAGATCACTTTTCTTTACCTCTTACTCAATCTGAGTAGTTGACTTGTGAGTACAGACAATGGCCTTTCCTATGATACCTCACTATGCAAAAACAATTTTACTGTTTCAAAGATACACACTTTGTACTCTTCCAAGAGCTACCATTTGGGATCAAAGTTCAAAAACTGTGAGCTTTAAAAGACTATGCATAAAATCATACATCAACTATCCACAAAATGCATCACTATTCCACATAAAGGTTAGAAAATGCATTTTGAAAAGTTGAATATATCTCCAAAAACAAGATTGAGATCATCATATGTAAGAAAACAACAAACAAAATAGCAACTCAGCCACTTTGTGGTCCATAAAGTGGTGTCAAAAGCAGAATAAATGTGTATTATCTTTTTCCTAGTAACAGTAACATTCATTTTACTATTCTACTAAACTTAAAACTGTAGATTCTGTACGACATTCTGTACAACAATTGGAACACATGAAAAATGTATTGGCATCATATGTATGTCATAGTGTAGCAAATAGCCATAACAAATTAAAAAAAAAAAATCACAATTTATCTTTTTATTTGAAAAAAAAACAGAATAATAAAGAATTCTGTCATTTGCACGAATCATTTTGACAGTCACCTGTCGACAATCTTGATTTGTGTCATGTGACTTCAGAGTATTTGATAAATGTATGCTTTATATATTTAAATTGATAGTACAAGATGCACTGAAATAAAAATATATAGCTTCCCAACATTATAATCACAATTAGACAAACTACAGCCCATGAAAGCAAAGCAAAGCACTGCAAAAAGTAATTGAATGGCTTGGCACTGAATGATTTTTGTGGGCACTAATAGGATTAAGTGTAATAACGTAACTAAGTATAACTTTATGGGAGAGATAACCTTACAACTGTGAAAAATTACTTTAGAAGTTTTTCACTGACAGGACATTTAAAATGTAAGTAGACAAGTCCTACTTTTTAAATATCATGCACCCTGACATTAGAGACTTTAGGATTTACCTTTGGGCTGACTTATAAATATTAAAAAGAAAGGTTAAGGCCTGGCAAAAGGAATATTTTGCCAAGTCGAAATGGCAGTTTAAAACTACAATAGAGGCTGCAATGGCAGAGCTAAGACATGTTGTACAGTGCTACTTTAGTGGATGGAAGAGTAAGAATGCTGCAACACACTAGTAGCATTTAATTTACAGGACCAGGATAAATAAAGTACCATTTACTAGGGACTTATAAGTCAATAAAATGTACCAATCAAGTGCATGCCAATTTTACCATGTTTAGAAGGGAGAACACAGGCACGTTAGCACTAATTAACATAGGTAAAGTGCACAGAGCCCTGTGTGATGCTATAAGAAAGTGAATTATTAATTGGGGTGGAAGAAAGTCAACCACAACCAATAAAGTCACTAGCCTGTTAGTTCCAGTCAAAGGTTTCAGTAATTTATTTCTGAGCTTAAGCCCTGGTAGCTAAGCCACAGAGCAGACAGGCTTAACTTAAAAATAAAGTGTAAAGCATTTACTAAGTACTAAAACAGTTAAAAAGTCAAAAACACAACACAATCGAAATCTCACTCCAGTTTAGTAAAACAGAGTAAAAGTTTATAAACAAAGTTATACCTAAGTGACAAAATCTTGCAGGATTGTTTTTGTGCAGGAAGGCCCTCTTTTGCACAAAAACAATCCAGCCTGCACAGAGGCACCCTTGCATAGGGCAAGGTTGCAGGCTGTATCTGACAAAGAGTTCCACAAGGACAGACACTTTCTTACCTGGGGCACACTGATGACAAGGGGCTTGCAATGAGAAATCCTGCATTGAGGAAGCGTTGCTCTGCGGTGGTTCAGAGGAGGCTGTGGGCTGGGCTGGCAGAGCAACTTCAGGACCACTGTGAAAGGTCCAGGACAGGGGTGGCACTCCTTGGGGGGCAGGACTCACATCACACAGAGTACAGGTGCTGGGTTCCAGGTGGTTGGAGCCTTTCCTGTCACTAAGGCAGCAGGGCAACAGAGTAGCAGCCCTTCTTGCAGAGCAACACAGCAGTCCTTTTGAATCTTCCACAGGTCCATAAGTGTACTGAAGAGTTGAATCTGAGGGTCCAATATTTATACCTAGTGCCCACTTTGAAGTAGGAGATGGTTCTGGAGGTTTACAAATCCTGTGGTGCTTGGAATTTCCGGCTTCACTGCCATGGCCCCTGCTTGGCTATGGTCACAAAAAACTATTATCAAAATGCTTTGTGACTGTGCTGGGTAGAGCCTTTGTGATGTGCAAATGTGGCAGGTGACAGCTCCTCCCCCTCATCAGGTCAGAGATGGCCCATCCTGCCAGCTACTATTCTCTTTTGCCTCACTGCCTGGGAGCAATACACAAAGACCAACTGTCAGCTACAGCTAGTCATGTGACCCAGGTGACAGGCTGCAGGCACCAAATGGTTGGGAGAAGAAAATGCCAACTTTCCAAAAGTGGCATTTCCAGAATTGTTACTTTACCATTAAAGAAGGTTTTATAATTCAATTCTTTAGACACCAAACTCGACATTCTTACTTGATCTCAATTGAAATTTATCACTTGTTAAATGTAATAAGTTAACCCAATGTTATCCTATAGGAGAGGTAGGCCTTGCAGTATTGAACAACTAATTTATGAGCTTTTCTCTACCAGGACATGTAAAAGTTAAAAGTACTTGTCCAACTTTTTAAATACACAGCACCCTGCACTCTGGGCAGTTTAGAGCCTTGTCTTGGAGTGACTTGTATGTATTAAAAAAGGAAGGTTTAGGCTTGGCAAAAGGTTTATTTTTACGGGTCGAAATGGCAGTTTAAAACTGCACACACTGGCTGAAATGGCAGGCCTGAGACATGTAAAAGGGCTACTAAAATAAGTGGCACAATCAGTGCTACCAACCTATTAGTAGCATTTAATTTACAGGTACTGGCTACATGCAGTACCACTTTACTAGGGACTTAAAAGTAAATTAAATGTGCCAATTGGGTGTAAGCCAATTTCACCATATTTGGAAAGGAGGGAGCATAAGCACTTTAGCACGGGTTAGCAGTGGAAAAGTGTGCAGAATACTAAGCGCCGACAAAAACTGGGTCAGAAAACAGAGGAGCGAAGGCAAAATGTTTAGGGATGACCTTGCAGAAGGGCCAAGTCCAACATGCATGTCACCAGCGGGTGCGGGTGACTCCTGGTTCCTCCTGTTCAATGGGGTAAAAGTTCCAAGGGACAATTCTATCCATTTTTACAACAGTTCCTGTTTTCCCTACTAAAAACAATTCCACAGTGCACCTTACAGCCAAAATCCAAAATGAGGAAAACTTCTGCCCTTGTGCAGAACCTGTGTGCCCTCCCAGTTGTATGGACAGATTAATGAGCAATTCCCTCCTCTATGGTCACTGAAAACTAGTCCTGGGGGTAGCTCTCCTCCCTCTGGGTTTTGGGCGAGCCTAAATAGGGGGAAATGGCTGTTCCCCCCCAGGTGTCATTAGCCATTTACTTGTGACAGGGCTGGACCTTTTGAAGTTTTTTAAATTCCTGGGACCACTCTTGCTGGTCTTCCTGCCAGAGGAAGAAAATCATCTCCCCACGCTCAAGCCATTGTCCCTGCTTTGGTAACAGTTTTGATAACTACTTAATGTCAACCAGTTACTGGAATGTTGATGGCGAGCTAATGTAAATTAGCCTCAAGAAGCTTCAGTCAGGGAAAGTGTACATTTTTAAACGTTAATTTTCCTAAATACTTATTAAAAATCTGACTTAAACATTTAATTGGGGTTTTAATAAGTATTACAAACAGTGATTTCATTAGTTTTCTAGCTGGCCACAAACCCGAGATAGCAGAATTAATATTGTAATAAGTGCTCTAGTTTTCTTATAGAACAAACAGGGCCTTCCAAAGTGAAAAAAGTCCTTTTGGATCTTATCACTGCAGGGACATGATAACATTACATTTCTACATTTCCCACTTTTGAATACCATGCACCCTGCCTTTTGGACAATAAGACATACATAGAGGTGACTTATTAATATTTAAAAGAAAGGTTTTTTTATTGCCAAAAAGGGTTATTTTGACAGGTTGGACTACTGGTTTAATCTTCAGAAGTCAGATAAAACCAGCAGTCACATTAGTGGCTCGCAAAATAAGTGCTGCAGTCCATAGGTGACAATTACCTCCCTATGCCATAGGTGCATTTTATCTACCATATACTTTGGATTTATGAGAAGGCAAAATTCGCCAATTAGGAGTTAGCCAATTTAGCAAAGTTAAGGTCACAGCACATGTGCTGGAATCTGGGCTGCAGTGTCCCAGTGTACAGAATCAAAAAAACAGCAGCAGAATGGGACCTTCTGGCCTTGCTATTGGAAAAATTGCAAAGGGTCCAAAATATGGCAATAAGGCTAGTGTACATTCTACAGAAGTATGATAGGGTCTCCACAGTAGAACAGTCTCTGCACTGGCTTTCAACTAAAAAAAAGCAGTCAGTTTAGTAGGCCCTCCTTTTTAGGTCTGGCTATTGACAGACTGAGCTGTTTTTGTATACCTCATGCCACCACTACACTATACACAGACTAACACAAAATACACAACAAACAGCATGTAAAGGTACAGAAAGTTGATTTAGGTCAGTTCCTTCAGGCTTTGGCTTATTAGGGCGAGCCCCCTGTAGTCATAGGTTGACTGGGTTAACTTTCACATTTTGGGACCAGTGGCGATTCCTCCCAAAGGGGGAGGAGCTCTGGCCTGATTTCTCCGAGCACAGAAGGCACATGTAAACAATGGTCATCTACACTACGATTTTGCTACAGGCACAGTGCGAGTGTCGGAATGTCAGGGCAGAGTCGGGGCTGATTCCAGTATCAGGACATGGATGACTTGCACCTACAAAGCTGTCCTTCATGCAGAGTGTGCATGTCTGATTAGCCAGCTGTCTTGTGATGGCCAGCCTGACATGCGCACTTCAGACCTCACAAATCCCAAAAGAGCCAAACCGCTGGGGGACTGCAGGCACAGGCACCCAGGCTCCAAAGGAGCACTGGGTTAGCCTGCTCAAGCCAATCCTGGGGCTTCTCTCATGCTGAGAGCAGCATGAGGGCATCTCCAGAATTGGTTAGGTTCTCATTGGTTGTAGGAAGTCAACCACCTTCCATTCCCAGCAGCAAAGCCCGATCACCTCTGAGCATGTGCAGGTCACACCAGCTCCTGCCGGCACTTCCAGCCAGACCAAGCTGCAAGAGGTAAGGCAAACAAAGAAACAGCTGCATGCTGTGCACGTGCCTATGCTGCTTCCAACTTATCTGAGGAATGGGGTTGCTGGCCAAGGAGTCTGTTTGGGCCATGTCTGCCGGCAGCTGTTACTCTTGCTGCACCACACCTTTAATGGACACAGAGAAGCTGTTGTCATCTCCTACCTATTTTTAAATTCAAAAATACTTTCTTTTCTTATACCGAGAGCTTTGAGGCAACCTTAAAGTGGTGCAAGTGCTTTAAAAGCAAACCCATCGCGCATGTTTTCAACATGTGGCAGGGTGTGGCTGTATCTCGGCAGAAGGTAGGGTGGGCGTAGGGGAGGCTCCTCCTTCACCACTTACTGTGTGTGACCCTCGAACTGTCACAGGCTCACAACCTGCGCTTTGCACCATCCAAACATCGTGAATATTGGTCTCTGAAGCTCTCCCTGAAGCAGTCACAGTGAGCCCACCGTCACAGAATGACCCCTGAAAGGGGGAGGGCGGCGAATTCAGAAATGCCCCCAGAGCTCTGGAAACAGGGCTGTCCCTGGCAGTGGGACACCGTGTTCTGCACACCAGGCAGGCGCCCACAGCTCCCTCCGGAAACAGGTCTGTGAGAATAACTGTAATTCGATGAAAGTCAGAATCTTAAGATCCTGTTTCTTTGATGTGAGGACCGTGGAATGCTCTGTAGCCAGTGAATGAAAATTCACTGCCTGCATGCAGACTCGCCGAATATTGTTGTGTACAGTCTTGACCCAACCATATATCAAAACTGTAGAAAGCCATCAACTTCTGCAGTAATTCATTGTCACTTGCATCAATCCCCGGGCCGGGCGCAGCCCGAGGAGATAAATATATGGGTGCAAGACCGCATGGGGTCATCACCGGCTATGAGTCACATTGTACGCGTGTCTGTGTGATAGTGCTGTAGCTAGCTAGGCCCTAGCTACAGGAAAGCAGTGCCTCCCCCGCCACACTGGCGACGAGGCCGGTACTGACCCATGCCGCTTCAGCGATGGTTTAATTGCAGGGCACTCCAGTGACTACAGCTATCAACTCGCGTGCCCGGCTGTGGCCAGCCGGCCTGATCAGCGTGACCACCTGGCTCACCTGGTCTCTGAGGCCTGCGCTGCAACATGCACCCGATCTGGCAGACCTGCAGACATCAGTGGCGGTGGTAGCTGCCCGTCCGCATGTCCTCTCGCTGTCGCACCCTGGGCCTGCCGCCCATCAGCAGCTGCAGCATCGAGGCCTATCATTTAGCCAAGCGGCATTCTGAGTGGGGTCCTGCACACACCTCGGGCATCTGTTGGAAGGCCGAAAGGGAGACAAACCCTATCGCGAGGTCCACCCGCCTGGGTGCTCCAGGCCCAACACTGACCAAGCTGACGGCAGATGCTCCTTAGTGGAGCGCGCATGATGGAAAGTGAGTACACTGGCATAGAAAGAGGACTGTATTGAAAAAAAGGGGAACAGGGTCAAAATATGGCTAAGGCACAGTAGGAACTGTAAGCTTGCCATGTCACCCTCCTTTGAGACCAGCTCACCCTGTCACTGGCCAAGTTGACCCTGAGCATTCAGCAGCAGGCAGGAGCGACTCCTCCCCCAACAGACAGTCCCCAGTCCCCGCAGCACTGTAGCCATGCAACAGTGACACCACTGCCTCCCTTCAGCAAGCTAGCTGACCTTGTGTCCCCCGGTGGCGGTCATTGACAGGAAGCCCCAATCACTACTTCCGTGGCACGAGGGAGACGGATGACGCTGTCTAGAAGTCATGCATTATGGAGGCGCCGAGCTGTATGAACTTTTTGAAACACTGCCAGACAAGGGGAATGACAACGACTTCAACGCAGCAGTAAGAGCCATCAACAAACACTTTGATCCCAAAATCAACCCAGATTTCGAAAGCTTTAAGCTGCGCAAAGCCATGCAGTTAGACTCAGAGTCTGTAGACATATTCTATGTGTGACTGAGAAATTTGCTGAGCACGTGCACCTTCCATGATCAACAGGAGGAGATCCGAGTGCATGTCATTCAGGGGTGTCTGTCGGCAGTGCTCCACTGGCTTATTCTGAGACAATCAGGAAAATCCCTGGATGATATCCTAGCTCGGTCTCACGAACTGTCGAAATCGAGAGCTGAAGAAATGGAAGCAGCCCTCAACAAACACCTGACCTCATTGCCTTTAAAGCTAAAAAGGTAGACACCGTACAAAGACGCCCAGGCCCAACGCGCCTGCCACAGCAACAGCCCTCCAGTCTGCCCTGCAGTAACTGTTGGCTAGAACACTCCACTCCAGTATGCTTTGCGAAGGGCAAGACATGCTCAAAATTCAGGAAGTCAAATCACTTTGCCAAAGTGTGCTGCAGTGGAAGGTTCTGTACACCATTTGGTAAATCACGAGGGACAGTGGCCACTCTCAAGCACCTGTCGCAGGATGACACACCGGATCCAGAATGTGCCAGTATGCACGGATCTGGGTACGATGTGGACAATGAAGAGGAAGACGTATTTGTAGTGTAATTCGCAGGACGCGTGGATCGCAGCCGGCAGCTGCCCCCCATGTGCACCATTAAGGTCATAAACACGACAGACAAGAGGGCGTCAGTGAACGTGATGGACTCCGAACAGTACAAGCTCCTCACAACGCGCCCTCCCCTCGCTCATACCAAAGCAAAGATCTATACATACGGGGGTACAGAGCCCCTACCACTGTGAGGAGTGATCGAAGTGGATGTGAACAGCGACAAACAGGCTACCGAGCGAAGTTCCATGTTGCAGAGGGCAAGAAAGGCACACTGTTAAGCTGCCATACAGCTGAAGATCTGGAGTTGGTGTTCTTTGTGAACCAGATCCTTGAATCTCATGATGATTCCATCCTGGCTGAGTTCCCGCAACTGTTTGAAGGGCTAGGCAAGTTAAAGCACAAACAGTTCAAACTACACATCAACACCTCTGTCAAGCCCATGGCCCTGCGGCATAGAAGAGTCCCCTTCCATCTGAGGCCTCAGGTCGAGCGAGAAATACAGGCACTAGAGGATGTTGGGGTCATCGAGAAGGTCACGGCCCTACCCCTTGGGTGTCACCTTTGGTCATACCACTGAAGCCAAAGCAACCAGGAGCAATCAGGCTATGCTTGGACATGTGCCTCCCAAACCAGGCTGTCAAGCGAGAGCACCACATCACGCCAAAAATGGACGCTACCGTGGCTGACCTCAATGGGGCTAAGTGGTTCTCTAAGCTTGACCTCCATTCATGATACCATCAACTGGAGCTGTCCCGTAAGCAGGTACATTGCAACCTTCTCCACGCATGTAGGCCTCAGAAGGTACAAGAGACTGAGTTTCGGCATTTCCTCAGCGGCAGAGGTCTTCCAAAACGCCATCAAGGAGACACTTTCCGATTCCTTAATTTAAGCGACAACATTTTCATATTCTCGAACAGCCTGGAAGAGCACCATGTTCGTCTTCGAGATACACTGAGATGACTAACCGACTGTGACCTAACCCTGAACAAAACCAAGTGTTCATTCTACCAAGAATGTATCAAGTTCTTCGGATACATATTCTCTTGCGAAGGTCTCCGTGTGGATCCGAAGAAAGCCATAGCCTTCCAAATCGCACCCACTCCCAGGAACCCAATAGAGTTCTGCAGTTTTCTTGGAATGGCCACCTACTGTGGATGTTTTATTCCACATTTGGCCACACTGTCCGAGCCCCTGCAGACTCTCAAGCGCACCGGAGCATCCTCGGACTGGAGCCCCCAAACTACCAAGGTTTTTAAGGCAATCCAGGAGGCCCTCATGGACAAAACCGCCATGGCATATTTAAACCTGAGGAAAAGAACAGAATTAATCATCTCCGCCTGCGCTGTTGGTTTAGAGGCCATGCTCATGCAAGAAAGCACCAACAGGGACTGGTCCCCCATAGCATACGCCAGCAGAGCTCTCTCGGAGACAAAAATGTGGTATGCTCAGTTCGAAAGAAAGGCTCTGGCCATAAAGTGCTTGTCAACACTTTCACTTCTACCTCTATTGACACAAGTTCAGGGTCGTGAACGAACACAAGCCTCTCATCCCTTTGTTTTCAGGCACCACACGCCTAGCTTCCCACAGGATAGAATGATGGAATACCAGTTTGAAATTGTCTATTGCTCAGGCACCTACAACCCTGGTGACTATCTGTCTCGTCATCCCCTGCTGACAGGAACCCCGTGTCTGGACCAGGAAGAGGAACAAATTGAAGAGAGAGTTTGTCCAAATAGTCATCCAAGAGGTCTGCCCGAAGACAGTGATGCTGGAAGAAGTTGGCGAAGCAACTAATCAGGATCAGAACCTGGTAAGGACCAAAGAAGCACTGGCCCAGAGAAAATGGCAACACTTCCTTTATGGGTACCAGTCACTGAACACAGACGATCAACTCGCAAGACAGCAACTGTGGATGGTCCGTCACGAGCTAAGTGAAGGGCAGCATGGACTATTACTCCATGGTCAGATGATAGTGGTCTCGAAGGACTTGTGGGTCAGAGTAATTAGTCTGGCTCATGTGGGGCACTGAGGAGTGGTAAATACCAAGGCCCATCTCCAAAGTATAGTATGGTTCCCTGGGATGGATGCTCTTGTCGATGAGACTGTATGTCAGTGCCATTCTTGAGCCATCCCAGGCGGGGAGCAGCTGCCTGCACCAGTCCTCACCGAGGAACTGAGTCTGGAAACATGGACCAAAGTAAGCATCAACTTAGGCAGCTTCCCCAATGGCCGAAGTACCGTTGTGATGATGGACTCACACTCAAAGTTTCCCGTTGTGGATGTGGTGTCATCCGCAGCATTCCCCCAGGTCAAGGAGGTGCTGGATAAAACCTTTGCGTTGCTGGGTCTCCCGGAGGAGATAAAGTCTTACAATGGTCCACCATTTCAGGGATGGGAATTCCAGGAGTATCTCGCCTCCCTTGCCGTCTGGCATAGGAAGATTTGCCACAGTGGCCCCAAGCAAATGGGGAAGTTGAGCGGTTTATGCGGACTCTCAACTGAGCCCTCTGGATAGGAGTAGAACAAGGTGAGGAGGCTGAATGCTGCTTGCACAAGTCCCTAAACGCATACCGATAGACCCCACACAGCACTACTAACTGTGCGCTGGCACACTTGCTGTTTCGAAAGCCCCCGAGGGATAGTATTGCCGCCAGCCCAGGTTGTCACCCCATGGAGTTCGACAGGGAAGCCACTCAAGCTAGAAGGGAAGTCACCAACGTGAAAGCGAGTGTAGGTCGGAGAGCGCAGTTTACCTCGCTGCAAGTGGGCGATCACTCGTCGCTGTCAAGGACCGATGCCCGAGATGGAAATTCCAAAAACCATACGAACCAAAGGTTTGGAGAATTGTCACGGTTAACAGTACAATGATCATTGTGCAGTGAGGTCCTTACAAAGTCACCAGAGATGTGTTGTGGTTTAAGAAGCTGGCGGGATCCCCACAGGGAGTTGAGGGGGAACCTGAGTTGGCAATTGGAGAGGAGCCAGCTATGAGTCACAGTGTATGTGTGTCTGTGTGATAGTGCTGTGGCTAGCCAGGCCACAAAAAGGATCACCTGCAGCCCATCCTGCTTTCTGCAATGTGGTCCAATCTGGACCCCTCACACCACACTAATCCATGTACAGCGCACATTACTTCATGCCTGTGATGCTAGTGCTGGGACAAACACATCCTTGGGTCAACATCCTGTGATTCTACGCAGATTACCCAATCTCTCTATGCCTAAAAAGAAAAACCACTTTGCAATGCAGTCAGGCTTTGATGGAAAACACCCCGATGCCCTTGGGACAGATTCACGCCATTGAAAAACTGACAAGAAAGGTTTGCTACAATTTTGCTGTCCATTGATCTTGAGCGCTATATCAAACAGCAGAAATGTAGCTTAAAAATTAAAAAACAAAGAACAAGCAGTAAGCGTATTCATCTGAGCAGTACAGAATCATTTCAGTTATCTTGCGCCCTCAATGCACTTGCACACCGTGCACTTCTGTCTCTCGCAGCACAAATGTGAGAAATAAACACGAAGACAAAAACCTTTGATACCTCAGATCTGCACCAATGGAGGGTTACAGGTAGATGTCTTAGACAGCACATCTTCCTCCTGCCCTCTGTTTGGAGTGGGACAGACCAGCGTCAATCCTGGGGGAGGTGCTGTACAGCCGTGCATGGGTTGGTTCAAGATCGAGATGGATGAGCAGCCACTAGGGCATGGGTTGCAAAGTCAACGATCCAAGGTTCAGGTATGTGGGAGGATCATTAAGTCACTTGGCTATAAGGTTCCCCCTTGATGCACACAACTGCCAACTCATGCCAATTGCACTGAACAGCACTGCACTGAATTGCTTGGTATTCACCATTTGTACAGCGCCTTATGCCCATGACGAAACTAAAGTGAGAAAATATCTGCATTTAAGCTCACTCTCCTCAAACCTACCCTGCAGTACTAAATACATTCGCAGTACAAATTGGGAGGTAAAGAGTGAAGACACCATTAGCTATGAGGGCCAAGACACTCCCTGCAGATATATTTGTGTCCCAAGAAAGCCAAAGGGAATTACAATAGTGGCAAGACAACTCTGGTAGTCAATGCAGTTCTGGGAGAGGTCCGTGCACTGTCCAGCAACAGCTGTGGCCCACAAGGTAGCACAGAGCACCAGTGTGCCTGGGCAAAGCACACTGTGCAACATGTAGATTACAGATTTGTATTTTATGTAACTGGCAAGTGGACCACTGCTATTGACACTGATATCACTCTGTTACTTTCAGTTCATAAGTTGCAATCCTGCCAATACAGAACAGTGATCTATTCACTGACATCAAGGAGCTGCATGCAGACTGCATGTCATGTGCATGCGCACTATCTGCAAAGCAGGACTCCACAAGGCAAAGGCAAGCATATAGTCAATGAGTGACAAGAGTGGCTGCTGGTCAGCAATCTGCCACTGCATCGTGATGTACCTTTCTTCAAAGAAGTGTGTCTTCAAATCCCCCCCAAATTGTGGCAGTGCTGGGGTGGTAATGATGGACATGAGGATGTTGCTTCAGATTCTGGTTCCAGAGATGGGAAGGGCCCGCTTTTTTTCTCCTTCCCTCTACACTTTCTAGTCTTCAGTCTGACAACATCCCGGAGAAACCCCCCAACCCCTGAATCCCCCAACTCGTTGGTCAAGCACACTTCGCCACCCATCCCAAAATGTTATGCCTCACCACCTTGAAATGTCATCAGCCACCACTGTTTGGGACCAGAGCAAGGAATTTTGTAGATGTTTACATTATCTGCCATTAGGTTGCATTGGTGTGGTTATTTTCTGAAAGAAAAGTAGTTTGCGCCCATTAACATGTCCAAGTCTCCTTGCGAGGTGATGCTCTGTTGCTCTGCTGAGAGAGTACTGGGAATCAGTATTGAAGGGTTCAAATTAGACACGCCAAGGAAGAACCTTCACACCAGAGAGTGAAAGGAAACATTATTGTGCCAAATGCCAACATCATGATGATGCATCACCATGGATTAATTTCTCCTACTCCCTATTTGCCAATACCAACTTAGGTATTCGTGCTATATACCCACTGCTGCTGTTTCTCCAATAGATGTCATTATTAACCTGCTGATGTTACTGGCCTCGGCATTAACCTTGCCAGGATTTGAACTCGTGATCTCCAGCACCACATGCCCTCAGCTACGAGCCTTAGTTCTCTGAGCCACACTATCAGTCCTATTGTAACAGCTAAGATTGCTTACTTTTTTCCTTTCCAGTACTGAGTGTTTAGAAAGTGGGGTTGCATTTCCCTGTCCCACTCTTTCACCTCCCAGGAGGATGTACAGGTGAATAACATTTACTGGGCCCAGGCACAATTTTGATTGGTTATATCAAGGTCAAGCCAGTACTTAGCCAGGTAGCTTAGAAACTGATAGAAGGGAGTCTGTATTGAAACAGGGTTTGCCAGCGCTTCTGCTATGCTTGTGAAATCTCTTGTACTTAATATTTCTTAAAAGGGGGCTCTCATCAATTCCCACTGCCAAATTACTGTGTTCATTCCCTTTGTGTGGAAACTTCCCCTGGATGCACACATTTACGATACTTCTACTAAAGCTGTTCACACTGTTTATGCCCCATTCACTGTCAATATAAGATCTCTTCCCACGAAAAGGCAGACAGCTTCTTACAGTATGCTGGAATACTTACTTTTTATTGCTTATTATGTAAAGCAGATGCTTTAGCCTTAGAACATTTGTGGCATTTCCTATTCATGCCTCAGTACCTTTCTTTGCACTTTGTAGACATTATCGGATTGATTTTTTCAACGTAATCTATTTGGTCATTGTTAGAAATGGGATTTCTGGTTGGCTAGGGCATGCGCCTAAGCCAGGCAGAAACCACCACTCTAGTCAGGGCAAGGGAGTTACATGCTGAAGATAACCCCTGCTCACCACCTTGGTAGCTTGGCACGAGCAGTCAGGCTTATCCCAGAGGCAATGTGTGAAGCGTTTGCGCAACACACACACAACAGCGACACACTAGGCACACCACAAAAGAAACTCCACACAATGTTATATCAAAAATAGCCTTTGTATTATCCAAAACACATTAGAATCATAATCATAAATGTACACTGTACCACCTGGCACTAGGCAATACTTCGCAGGGGATTATATACATGACAGGGCCAATCGGGCCACTGTCAGAGCCATAGAAAGCACAAGTAGCAAATATAAAACAACCAGAAACTACTGGTAAAATACTGTACTCAGCATCATATTATGCATAAACACATTAGGCATAAATCACATTTAGAAGTGCACCGTAGTAACACTCCCTAGGTGCATACATCACCTCAGGCATAAACACATTATGCACCCTTGTAGGGCCTTGCGCCCTACCAATATCACAAAAATGACCCCAGGCCAACTGGCCTTCTTTGGGGCCCAAATGCCCTTTGTCCAAAAGTAAGGGTGAAATAATCATTGGGCCTTCCACCCGGCCCTCAGGCTGCCAATGCAGCAGAAAGATGTGTGTGATACACAGGGGGGCGGGGGGTGCATCTCACCCCTTCCTTGCCATCCAACTAGGAATGCCCCCGTCGTTGCAGCTGCCTGCGCTCTTGCGGTGCAGCTGTGAAAATTAGCCTTGGCACCACTGTGCCCCTGAAGCCCCACTCCAGGACTTCCAAAACAATGCCCCCTCGTTGTAGCTGCCCGCGAAACTGGCGGTGCACTGGCAACACAATGCCCAATGTGAGCCCCACTCACCGGGGCTCTTCGTAGGAGGAACAATGGCTGCAACAGCAGGCACCAACAGTGCCCTGTGGCCCCCACTCACTTCTTCGACTCCTCCGGTCTCCTCCAACACGGGGAAAGCTCGGCTGCATCTCTCGGCTTCCTCCTTGGGCACCTGGGACCTGCGCAGGACTTCAGCAGAGGGCCCGCGAGGCTCTGGTCCTCTTCAGCGCCGGTATCGCCCGCACCAAAAGACGCACGCAGGGATCTCCTCGACCACGGGAGCCCCGCCTCCAACCAGGCACTCTGCCTGACATCTGCTCCGGCCGTGCTCCTTCCGGCTGGGACCGCCCACAGTCAGGCTTCGCCTGACTTCTGCCGGCTCTCCTCAAGCGACGCGACTCCTGAAAGCACACAAATGCGGGGTGGGCTCCCGCTGCACTCCTGGAAGCCTCACTCCTGAAAGCACACAAATGCGGGGTAGGCTCCCGCTGCACTCCTGGAAGCCTCCAAACGCGGGGTAGGCTCCCACTCCCTCCAGGCAGCACAGGGGAATCCCCACGCCGGGATTCCCTCTGAATACTTCACAGCACAGCGCTGCAGGGCACACGCGCTCCTCCCATCCTGGGATAAAGATATAGCGCTCATGAGGCGCTCAGTCCCAAGAGTTTCAAAGGCAAAGCTGGGCACAAAGGGGTGCCAAAACACAGGAGCAGTCCTCTCCTCTTGCCCCAAAGTCCCAAATGGCAGCGCTGGGCCCAGACAGGCCAGCTCACAGGGCCCTCCAGCAGAGGGGCGATACCTCGTGGTGGTTCCTCCTTGGGCCCAGCAGTTCAAGCACCCAAAACAGCACACCTTACATGGGGTCACAGCCCCAATATTTATACAGGGTTTCCCTTTGTTCTGCCCTGGCACAGGGCTTGGAGAACCAGTCCCAACTGGATCTGGGGGGTACTGAAGCACTCTGTTTACAGGGCTTCCACCCTCCTTTGTCAGGTTGGGCTCTGTCATCAGACACACCACAGGGGGGCGGAGCCAGCATTGTACAAGGCAGGCATAGACCTATTCAGGGTCAGGGGACTACTCCTCCCACTACTCCAAATGCAGTTCTTCCTATTCAGCCTAGCGCTGACTCACCCTGCCCCTCTGGAGCCACACACCTCACCAACCCCTGTCACTCCAGAGCCAGACATACAATACACATCAGGCAGGCAGAGACACATAGCACACAGAAATGCCAACTTCTAAAAGTGGCATTTCTAAAATAGTGATCATAAATCTGCGCACACCATTACGCAGCATTTATTATCACTATTCCAAACATACCAAACTTGACCACGCTGCTCCTCTCATATCAGGAATTACCACTGAAACACTTATCAGGGAATCCCCAATGCATTCCTATGAGAGGGCAGCCTCACAGCAGTGAGAACCAAAATGGCTGTTTGTCACTACCAGGACATGTCACACACTTAAAGTACCTGTCCTACCTTTTACCTACAATGCACCCTGCCCATAGGGCTAGCTAGGGCCTACCTTAGGGGTGACTGACATGCAGTAAAAGGGGAGTCACAGACGTGGCACACACTTTAGGTGTCACATCATAGCGGCAGTAACACTGCGTGCACAGGCCCTGCAATGGCAGAGGCCTGAGACAGGTTTGAAAGGCAACTTTGGTGGGTGGCGCAATCAGCGCTGCAAGCCCACCGGTAGCATTTAATTTACTGGCCCTGGGTATCTGAGATACCACTTTACAAGGGACTGACAGGTAAATTAAATACGCCAAACAGGTGTAGACCAATCTTACCATGTTTACCACAGAGAGCACATGCACTTTACACTGGACAGCAGTGCTAAAGTGCCCAGAGTCCTAAAACCACCAACACCAGGTCAGAAAAAAGACTAGGAGGAAGGCAAAAAGTTCAGGGATAACCCTGCAAAAAGGGCCAAGTCCAACAGTCATTATGATCAAATTCTAAATGTTGTAATAAATATTACACGTTAAAAATAAAGTTAATATACAAGAGCTATGCTATATTTTACTACGAAACAGGCAGTCACAAGTGCAGTTACCTTGCAGGCAACAGAGTCAATATTTGAATGGTGCAGTAGGTACCGGGCCAAAAAGTTGTCATAACTCCAATAAACAACAAATATTGCTATATTTTACTACTAAACGGGCAGTCACAAGTGTAGGTTTCTTGCAGGCAGCAGGGTTATTATTTGAATGGTGAAGCAGGTGCAGTGGCACCGGGACCAACAGATCTCCTCTAAACACCTAATATTGCTATATTTTACAACTAAACAGGCAGACAAAAGTGTAGTTATCAAGCAAGCGCTAGGGTCATGATTTCAATAGTGCAGCAGATGCAGTGGCACTGGGACCAAAAGCTCCAGGCACCCCACTAAACACAGATTATTGCTATATTTTACTACTAAACAGGCAGTCACAAGTGCAGTTTTCTTGCAGACAAGAAGGTCATTATTTGAATTGTGAAGCAGTTGCAGTGGCACCGGGCCCAAAAGATCTCCTCTATACATCTCATAATGCTATATTTTATAACTAAACAGGCAGTCACAAGTGTAGGTATCTTTCAGGCACTACGGTCATGATTTGAATGGTGCAGCATGTGCAGTGGTTCCGGGCCAAAGAGTTGTCAGAACTCCTCTAAACACCTAGGGGCATATTAGCAAGAAATGGCAATAACTATCGCTAACCTAGGTTAGTGCTAGTTTTACTATCGCCGTCGATCCCTGCAAGTCATCGCCCTGTTAGCGACGTATTAGCAACGTTTTGCTAACAGGCGATAGCTGCAGGGATCAGTGGCGAAAACCGTCGCTAACATTAACGCGACGGCGTTAATGAAACCGGCGATAGCGGGTGGAATCCAGCGATAAGCCCTTAGCGATAGCAAAAGGCATGCTAACCTGCAATTTATGACGTAGCCTATCTGTCCACCTCCAACATAAAAGATGCACCAAAAAAAAGGAATAATGCAGATGTGAGCAGCCAGGGCATAGTGCAGCACACATCAACAACGGCCTCAAGCTACCCAACATCCTGGTTGACCAGGATGAGATCCTGGTCCCCACGCAGGACCTGTGTCTGGTACCTGGATCCCTCGCTGGACCTGTGTCTGGTTCTTGGATCCCTCGCTGGAGCTGCGTCTGGTTCTTGGATCCCACACTGGAGCTGCGTCTGGTTCCTGGATCCCTCGCTGGACCTGCGTCTGGTTCCTGGAACCCTCGCTGGAGCTGCGTCTGGTTCCTGGAACCCTCGCTGGAGCAGCATCTGGTTCCTGGATCCCTCGCTGGAGCTGCGTCTGGTTCCTGGATCCCTTGCTGGAGCTGCGTCTGGTTCCTGGATCCCTCGCTGGAGCTGCGTCTGGTTCCTGGATCCCTCGCTGGACCTGCGTCTGGTACCTGGATCCCTCGCTGGACCTGCATCTGTGGCCTGGAGTGGGATGTGGAGTAGATGTGGAGTCGATGAGCCGTGGTGGGAGACATTGATGTGCGACGATCACCCGTACCTAGTGGAGAAGTCTGGCAGGTCGCATGGAGGCACGTTCCTGACCTGTATGAGCAGCCCGCCTTGTGCACCTTGGTGCAGTCAATGGTAGAGGTGATCCTGCGCACCAACGTAGTGATGTCCGCTTTGCATACTATGATCCACCACTACCTCGGGGTGCACGGAGGGGATTACAGGACAGATGATGTTGGGCTGGCCGGACGCCCTGGAGGGTGAGGCCCCTGTGCGATACCGAACTTGTGTGGACTGAGCGCTGCAACTACACGCCTAAGGGAGCCCTGCTGCATCAACTGCATCGGGCAGTCCACCAGCCGACTACGCGGTGACTGCTGTACCCAGCCCAGTGAAAACACACCTGGCTCAGGCTCCTGCTGGCTGAGTCACAGATGTGGAGAGAGTGCAGTGGATTGCGCCACGGGGTCAATGTCCAGGTAAGGAGAAGGTGGGATGCGTAGCCAAGGAGGGCCGGGGAGGGAGTCGCTCATACCTATCACACGTAGATGCTGCACCCCCAGTGGCGGGTCTACCGCTATGTTGGAAGAGCGTTGCCCCACCACCTCAAGCAGTGCAGAAGAGGAACAATCATCACATGATGATAACTCAATCAATCAATCACTCAGGGGAATTGTAAGCACGCCACACACCCGTGAGGGTCGCAAGGCACTGAGGAGTGGGGGTCCGCAGATCTGTAAGCCCGAAGAGCCAGGTCTTGAGGGTCTTCCTGGAGGTGTTCAGGGAGGGGGCACCTCTGATGTCTGCCGGTAGCTCGTTCCAGGTATTGGATGCAATGTGGGAGAAGGATCTCCCGCCTGCTCTGGCTCTGTGGAAGCGCTGCGTTTTGGACAGTGCGAGGTTGGAAGATCGGATGTCTCATTTGTGTACGTGGAAGTTGATTCTGTAGTTGAGGTATTTGGTTATGTTGTTGTGTAGGCATTCGTAGGCGTGAGTGATGATTTTGAAGGTGACTCTTATCACCACGGGGAGACACTGGAGTCTACGTAGGTGTTGGCTGATGTGTTAGTGCCGGGGGATGCCGAGGACGAGTCTTGCGGCGGTGTACTGTAATGTCGGCAGTTTGTGGAGTAGGGACTTGTAAATGGCGGCGTAGAGTGCATTTCCAATGTCCAGTCTGCTGGTGATGAGTGCATGGGTTACTGTCTTCTTTGACTCTGGGGGTATCCATTTGAAGGTCTTGCGGAGGATGCGGAGGGTGTTGAAGCAGCAGAAGGTGACGGCGTAGACCTGTCTGTTCATGGTGAGGGATGGGTCGAGTACGATGCCGAGGTTTCTGGCGTGGTCCGAGGGGGTAGGTGGGCTTCCGAGGGCGAAGGTCAACTGGTGTTGTCCCATGCTGAAGTTGTGGTTCCAAGGACAAGGACTCCTGTCTTCCCGGCGTTGAGCTCCAGGCAGCCGTTGGTCATCCAGACTGCGACGTCCTGCATTCCGTTCTGGAAGTTGAGTCTGGCGGTGGTGGTCTTTTTGGTGAGGGAGAGGATGAGCTGGGTGTCATCAGCGTAGGATACGATGTTGAGGCCGTGTTGTTGGACGTTGGCGTCGAGGGTGCCATGTAGATGTTGAAGACGGTCGGGCACAGAGATGAACCCTCTGGGACTCCGCAGGTGATTTACATGGGATTGGAGAGGAAGGTTGGCAGTCTGATCCTTTGGCTTCTTCCGGGGAGGAATGATCGGAGCCAGTCGAGGCCTGTTCCTTGTATGCCGGCATCGTGTAGTCTGGCGACTAGTGTGTGGTGGGAGACGGTGTTGAAGGCCGCTGAACGGACGTGTATGATGAGGGCTGCGGAGTGGCCTTGGTCCAGGAGTGTGCGGATGTCGTCTGTGGCGGCCATATAGGACGGCCTCGTTGCTGTGGTTGGTTTGCAATCCGGATTGGGACGGGTCGAGGATGGCGTTGTCATCAATGAATCGTGTCACTTCCATGTTGACCGTCTACTCTGTAACTTTGCAACTTTGGCTGTGAAGGGGAGGACCGAGATGGGCCGGTAGTTCTTGAGGTCGGTGGGGTCAGCTGAGGTCTTCTTGTGAAGGGGCCAGACTTCTGCACGCTTTCAGTCGTCTGGGTAGGTGCCTGTCTTGAAGGTGGTGTTGATGGTGCATTGCAGTTCGTGTGTGATGGCAGCCGCGGCTCTGTGGTAGATGTGGGAGGGCATGGGTTGGTGGGGGCCCACGAGTGCATGCCTCTCATGGTTGAGGCTGTGTCTTCGGCTGTGACTGGCGTCCAGGTGGAGATGGTGGGCTGGCTGGTGTGTCCGGGGCCCGGGGTGTCTGTAGACGAGGGTTCCTCGGAGTGTGGAGTTGTGGCTGGTCTGGATCTGGAAGTGCAGGTGTTTGGCGGAGGGGAAGGTTCCGCTGGGGGTGGTGAGGCGGAGGGTGCTCTTGTGTGCAATGGCGAGGCACCCTCCCGGGTGGTTGGTGCGGTCCTTCCTCTGGATCCTGTATCCGTCCGGGATGGCGGTCTTGATGTCGGGGGCAGAGGAGGCATTGGTCCAGGTCTCCGTGAAGAAGGCGATGTCGGGCGAGAGAGAGTCGAGTAGGTTCCAGATTTCCACGGCGTGTATGTGCACGGAGCGCCCGTTAAGGGGGATGCATCCTAGGGTGTCGCCGGTGCTGGTGTCGGCTGTGTTGGAGTCCAGGGTGGTGGTTAAGCTCTGGTGGCAGTGGAGGCAGGAGAACTGGCCGTGGGTCGTGTTTGCCGAGGCCTGTTGTCAGTCTCTGACTTTCCTGGGTTTGAGTGCGTGGAGGGTGGCTGTGCCGTAGCAGTGGGTGGCCCGTGATCCAGGCGCTGGTCGCGGTTGGGTTGCAGACGTGCGCAGACGGGCTTGTCTTAGGTGCGGCTTCTGCGCGCCAGCAGCGCCTGTCCGCTGCGCAATTGCGCAGCGTCCGCCATTAAGTAGGGGAGGGTGGAGGAACGATCAGCTGGGAGGCGGGAATGTGCAAGGACAGGGGCGTGGGGCCGCAGGGGCAGCAGCGGCAGGAAGCGTGTAGTGCAGGCTCAGAGAAGCCAATGAAACAGTTAAAAAAGGGACAAACAAGGGATAAATAACGGATGTAATCATGCTATGTATCCTCAGGGGTTGGGCGGGTGGGTAGGACTGCTCCAAACACGGAGCAGGGAATGTGCGGATTGGCATGCACACTCAAGTGCGCAATGACTGTTTGGTCGGCCCACTCAGGCCGCCCAATGCAGACATGCGCACTTCTCTGTTCGCAATGCAGGCTGCATTGCAGCCTGCATGGAGAACATGCCCACCGCTCCGGACCCTGGCTGCATGACTTGTCCCGTTTCCAAATAACAATACCACCGCCGCATCGCAGCGTTGTGAATGACTCATGCGAGGGAGCCTGGCTGCCTACTTCCTTTTCCTGGAAGCAGACGCAGGAGAGCAGGAGCTATGTAGACACGGGACACAGCTTAGAGGTGAGACTTCCCTCAATACATTTTTAACTACACACGCTCATACACACATCCCCGCGGCCACGCACCATACAGTGTTCATTACGGGGTTTACCACCTCACAGCTGTCCAGAAACCCCCCCCGCACTTCTCAATGGTGGCCGCTTTGCGCCCATGCACAGCGGGCGTACCACTCGTGTGCCAAAGGCACATACGTAGTTGCGCTGCATGCCATGACATTGCATTCCATTCTAATACATACTAATACTAGGCACATTGCAACAGTAGAGTAGGTGTTGCATAGCTGAGACATGACGATCACTGTTCCCACTACAGTGAGTGCGACCCAAGAATAATCTTTGCACAACAGACCCAACCGTGAACCCTGGAATTCATTTCTGAACCCCCAAAATACACCCAAAAGATCACATTTCAGACAAATGTACCCCCCAAATTTCTCTTTATTTTGGCGCAAAACACACCCAGGATTTAGAAATTTGACCCCAAAATCCATTTTTCATGTTTTACCCCAAAAAACACCCAATTTTTCATATTTTACCCCCCAAAACACCCTATTTTTCATATTTTACATCCAATACCCATGCACACCTGAAAAAGTTGAAATTACCCCATTACTGACCTCACAATGCGTTGTATTCAGATGCGATGTTAAGGCACCTGCGTTGTCAGAGTTGCGTTGTTAACGATGTACTGCCTGCGTTGTAATGGTCGTCTCCCGTGCCAAAGGCAACCCATAGGCTACGCCGTTTGTGTCCGTCTGCCCCTGGACCGCGCTCAGCACCAAGGAACATTCCTCTTGGATACTCCACCGATACAACACCAGCAGCCTCCTCGCCATCAACCCTGGACACCACCTCGCCTGCCAGGACCAACCTCTGCTCCGGACATCGCCATCACCATCACTGACGGCTGCAGTATCACCCGCAAGGAGCACCCCAACTGTCAGGGAGGAAGCACACTCCGACTGACCACACACTCTAATGACCCAAGGGTGACCATGGACCACATCAACTCCAAGATCCGGACCAGGCACAGGTGCATCCTCTGCGGCACCCCCGGGCCATGCCCCCCCATTCTCCAATACCATTTTAGACCTCATTGCACCCCAGGATCTCCCATCCACCGACGACATCCTACTCGGTGACCTCAAGTTCCACCTGGAGAACCCCAGTGACCAGGACACCACCCCCTCATGGGGAAGGTCCCCTACATCAGACGCAAGCAGCAAGTCAACGCAACAAGCCACATAGCAGGACACATGGTCGAGCACGTCACCTCCGCCAGCATGAACTTCAAGTGCAGCCACATCACCGGACTTTCCTGGACCGACCATCATTGGTAACATCACGTCTTCACCTTGCCCACCGGACGCCACCACCATCATTGCACCCCCTCGCAGCTGGATCAAGGCCACCGAAGAACATCTCGTCAACTCCCTCCGCACCAACACTCCACCAATGCTACCAAACAATGACACCACAGCACCCAACCACCACCGATGTATCTCCAACTGTGCTGACATTCGGGCACCTCTCATGAACAGCACTGCATCAGTACCTTCCACCTGCCTAATGGCAGGCGTGAGGGTGAGGCAGTGCCACAGGGATAGGCTGGCCCCATGCATTGCTGGAGTTGCGTCATGGTTGTGACACGACTGCAGCAATGCGTGACTTTAGCGCAGACAGATACGTCAGGATTCCTGACGTATCTGTCATTACTTGCGTCATGGAGCGCTGTCCAGTGAGTACAGCGCATCCATGCTGTTGCAAGGAGGGCGTAATGAGAAGTGTTGCAACGCTGTCTTGTCGCAGCGCAGCAACACTTTTCATGGCTGGGGCCCAGGAATGCGCACTATCTTATTGATGGTGCACATTCCTGCACTGTATTTTTGTCGCAGGGCAGCGCTGCAACATTGCTTGCAGTGCTGTCCAGCACCAAAACATGCATAGATGTGGGCCCAAGACTTATCCCCATTTTTAAGACCAGCTATTTTCTGGTCTTAAGTTCCTGCAGCTAACGGGCCTTAGCGCGACTTTTTTTATCGCTTCGCGGGTCCGGCCTATCCTTGCTAATGGGGCGAAGTGCGGTTAGCAGGAGTTTTTGCTAAATTTAGAGAAGGAACGCCTACCTTGCATGTCATTAGCGATAAATATCGCTGGCATGCAAGGCGATAGAAAAACCGGGTGCTATAGCCGGAAAGCTGTTGCTAACGCCTGTTAGCGACAGCTTGCCAATAGGGCGATAAAAATATCGCCACTTTAGCATCAAAAAAGTGCCGCTAAAGTGGCGATAAGCCCTTGATAATATGCCCCCTAATATTGCTATGTTGTACTACTAAACAGACAGTCACAATTGCAGTTACCTTGCATTTGAAAAGGGTTTGATTTAAATGGTGCAGCAGTTGCAGTGACACTGGGGCCAAAAGTTGTCATAACTCCACTAAATACCAAATATTGCTATATTTTACTACTAAACAGGCAGTCACAAGCGCAGTTATCTTGCAGGCAACATGGCCATAATTTGAATGGTACAGCAGGTGCGGTGGCACCGGGTCCAAAAGTTGTCAGAACTCCTCTAAACACCGAATATTGCTATATTTTGCAACTAAACAGGAAGTCACAAGTGCAGTTATCTAGAAAGCACAAGGGTCATGATTTCAATAGTGCAGCAGGTGCAATGGCACTGGGGCCAAAACCTCCAGGCACCCCACCAAACAATAACATTTGTTGGAAATGGTCCTTTTTGCAGGGTTATCTCCAAACGTTTTGCTTCTTCCTCCTATTTTTTCCTGACCTGTGTTTGTTGGCTATAGGTCTCTGGGCACTTTACCACTGCTGATCAGTGCTAAAGTGCATATGCTCTCTGTGTAAATTGTTATTGTGATTGGTTATCCATGATTGGCCTTTTTGATTTACCAGTAGGTCCCTAGTAGAGTGCACTGAGTGTGCCAGGGCTGGTAAATCAAATGCTACTAGCGGGCTTGCAGCACTGATTGTGCCACCCACATGAGTAGCCCTGAAAAGATGCCTCAGACCTGCCACTGCGGTGCCTGCGCGCAGTGTGTTAACTGCCATGCCGACTTGGCAGGTGCACCCACTTGCCAGGCCCTAACCTTCCCTTTCCTTACATATAGGGCAACCCTATGGTAGGCCCAAGGTACCCCCCTGGGCAGGGTGCGGTGTATGTGAAAGGTAGGACATGTACTGGTGTGTGTAACATGTCCTGATAGTGAAATGCTGGCAATTTAGTTTTTCACTATTGAAAGGCGATCTTGCCCGATAGGACAGAATGGGGAATGCTTTGTAACATTTTACAAGCTTATCTTCCCATAGGGATAAGATTGAAAAATAGAGTTTGGTATCCTGAACTCAGAATTTGATAACACATCTTTTAGTAAAGATGGTTTTTAAATTGTGTGTTTGAAAATACCATTTTTAGAAAGTGGCTATTTTCATGTTCAACCATCCTGTGTGCCTCTGCCTGTTTGTGGATTGACTGTCTGGCTTTGGAGTAACAGGGGCTGGGGAGGTGCAGTGGCTCCAGGAGTCTGGATGAATCAGCACTAGGCTGAATAGGCCTGATCTGCATTTGGAGTGGTGGGAGGAGTTGCAACTGTACCTGACTAGGGCTGTGCCTGCCTTCCACAATGCTGGCTCCGCCCCCCTATGGTGTGTCTGGAGCCAAGGCTCACACTGACAATGGATGTTGCTGTGCACTTGCAGAGTGCCCCCCAGAACTGGTTTGAACTGGGCTCAGAGCCCTTGCACAAAGAGAACAAAGTCATTTTGGGGTATAAGTATTAGACATAAAACCCCTGAACTTTAGATCATTCCTGGAACTCAAGAGGAACCTTTGCCAAGGAGAAGAGCTGGAGAGACTGAGGAGAAGTACTGCCCTTGCTGTGTTTCTGGGGTTGGCCTGCAGTTGCTGTTTCTGCCAAGGAAAGGAGAAGGACTTTGTTGTGTGCTGTGTCCCCTGCTTGAAGGAGATCTACAAGGGCCTGAAGTGTGCTGGCCTCCTGTTCTGAAGTCTCAGGGACACAAAGACTTCCCCCCCCAGCTCCCCTGAACTCTGATGCTGTGAGTTCTAGCCTGCCAAGAGGTGCCTGTGCCAGTTGTGGGCCTCTGGAGGTTGTTGCTGCTGTTTGGGAGCTGGAAGAAAGAAGAAACGTGAAGAACTGTTAAAATCGATGCATCGAGGGATCGCGGCTGAAGAGGACCGACGCAGCGCCACTCGACGCTGCGGCATCGACCGCCGCCGCATCCTGGATTTCAATGCATCGTACCTGTGCGGCACGCTCTCCCAACGCATCACCTGCAAACCAGAACCGTCACGAAGAATCGACGCATCACTCACCATACAGACCGGATTCGATGCAACTCGTCCTCTGCGTGTCGCCAAGGTCTCAGGAGTTTCGCATCTCTTTGTTTTCCGACTCTGCGGCTGTTTGGCTTTTGGAACTTTGACGCATCTACAGGTACTTTGATAAAAAGTCCCACATCCGTAGTTTTCTAAGGTACAAGCTCTTGGAACCTTTTGAAAGTCATATTTTTAACTGTGTATGTTGGATTTTTGTCGTTTTGGTCTTGTTTAGTTTAGATAAAGATATTTTATTTTTCTAAACTGGTGTGGTGTCCTTTTGTGGTGTTTTCACTGTGTTACTGTGAGTGTTGGTACAAATGCTTTACACATTGCCTTTGTGATAAGCCTGTCTGCTCGTGCCAAGCTACCAAGGGGGTGAGCAGGGGTTATCTAAAGTGTGCATCCCCCTTACCCTGACTAGAAGCAAGGGTCCCTATTTGGACAAAGGTACCTACCTCTGCCAACTAGAGACCCCCATTTGTAACAACATTACTATCTTTTATTCCTAAACAGGCAATCACAAGTGCAGTTACATGGCAGACAACAGGGTCATGATTTGAATGGTGTAGCAGGTTCAGTAGCACCGGGCCCAAAAGTTGTCAGAACTCCTCTAAACACATAATATTGCTATCATTCACTACTAAACAGCCAGTCACAATTGCAGTTACCTCGCAGTTAAAAGGGACTTGATTTGAATGGTGCAGCAGGTGCAGTGTCTCTGGGGCCAAAAGCTCAAGGGATCCCACTAAACTCGGACTATTGCTAGATTTTACTACTAAACAAGACAGTCACAAGTGCATTTATCTAGCAGGCAATAGGGTCATGATTTGAATGCTGTAGCAGGTGCAGTTGTACCAGGACCAAAAGCTCTAGGCACCCCACTAAAGACCTAATATTGCTATATTTTACTACTAAACAGGTAGTCACAAGTGCAGTTACCTTGCCAACAACAGGGTCATGATTTGAATGGTGCAGCAGGTGCAGTGGCATCAGGGCCCAAAACTCTAGGGACCCCACTAAACGCAGAATATTGCAACATTTTACTACTAAACAGGCAATCACAAGTGCAGTTATCTAACAGGCACTAGGACCATGATTTGAATGGTGCAGCAAGTGCAGTGGCACCGGGGCCAAAAATTGTCGTAACACCTCTAAACAGCAAATGTTGCTATATTTTACTACTAAACAGGCAGTCACAAATGCAGTTATCTAGCAGGCACTAGGGTCATAATTTGAATGGTGCAACAGGTGCAGTGGCACCGGGCCCAAAAGTTGTCAGAACTCCTCTAAACATAATATTACTGTTACATCCTTTAATTCTATTGTTTCCCTCTTTCATTCCATTTTTCAAAATGTTGCTATTACTTACCCGCACTATACCACTAATAACAGCTCAATATATTGCCTTTTTGTACATATTTTTTATTTTATTTGAAAAGTTTTATATAGCGCTGGCTAGACCCGGAGGTATCAGAGCGCTTTACATGAGGATCAGCGAGTTACAGGTAACAAAATTACATCAGTTACAGGAGCCAAGTATAGACATAGGAGGAAAACATGAGATTACACAGAAATGTGAGTTAATAGCGCGTAGCATAGCCAAGAAAAACGTCTTGTGGGGAGTGACAGGTAGAGGGGGAATGGTAAACAGGGGTAAGGGATGCAGGTAGGAAACAAAACGGGGAGACGAGGAAAACAATGTCCGATGTCCGGCTGGGTTGGTGACGGCCGAGGGGTGAACCAGAGCCAACCTCCTCTGTAGCTGCATAGGACAGCTCCACCGGGCATCAGCCAAGGTTGCTCGGGTAAAACAGGGGTAAGGAGTGCAGGTAGGAAACACAATGGGGAGGCGAGGAAAAACAATTTTTCGATGTTTGGCTGGGTAGGTGACGGCCGAGGGGTGAACCAGAGCCAAACTCCTCTATAGTCATAACACTTTAACAGACTTTCTGTAACATATTTTACTGACGACTGATCAAGCTACAACTAACAACAAAAAAGCTTGTTATTAATCATATAGGCGACACCTAATGCGTTTACCAATGCTTGTTTAAATTGTGTTTAGTGAATACAAAATGATGGATGGGGTGCTGAAACTTTTCAACCACTCACCCCTAGTCAAACGATCTGGGTTTAATCCATCATTCTTTGCTCATCCCAGTTTGTACCCAGCCATGTGCAAATCAGTCTTGACCCTGCTCCTCGTGGAAACAGTCCAGCGGAACTGCCAGGTCCTCCCTGGACCAGAAACAAGCATCGTAGGACCGGTTTCGTGTTTAGTCAAACAATGCCTCGCTTTAGCGGGCGGGACACGTGTCAGTTAGTCCTGAGCTTACTCCAGCAGGTCACGCGGCCGGGAACACTGAGGGCATGATTTGCGCTCAGCGCGAGGACAGGTTAAGGCTTTCCATGCCCCAGATTACCGTGCTTGTTATCAGAGACGCGCGCTCAGCGCTTGGATATTTATGGCAGTTTTAGCTCACATGCGAAAATTCTCACAAGATTTCTGGTGCTTAGAAACTGACCGCAAACAAGAAGTGCGGTCAGTTTCAGCGTGGTGAACAGAGTGCAGCCATGGAGGAGGTGGTGGAAGAGGCTCTAGGGCCCTCTTCAGGCACGCCTTCTCTCGCTACAATTGAAGCTCTGATAGAAAGAGCGGTGGACAGGCACGGCCCGTGGTAGGAGTGCCGGTCGGGCGGTGACGTGGGGCGGGGGAGGGGCAGGGTGGGGGGTAGTAGACTACGGATTAAGGCCGAATACAGGTAAGTGAACATTTAAATAAATAAAACGAATTTCGTTGTGAGCGCTGCATCGCCAAATGCGATGCAGTGCGCAGGGGCTGCCTTCATCGAGGGACGCGGAGCACTTTGCAGGACTTAATCGCTAATTCTGGAATCTTCATCAAAAGCCTCATCTATTGAGTATTTCGACCATCTTGGGGTGTTGCCACCTCTTGTGGTAGCCAACTACGTCCTCCAAGTTAGCTTTACATAGTACTTGGAAGACATAAACCCAGTAACACATGTTGTGATATAATCTGCAATCTTTTATCTCTGCTATGATCCGGCAATTACTTATATAAGATCCGTTGAAAGATACATGCACATCCTATATTGAACAATAGGCATAGTGACTACCTTCATTGATCTAAGACTCTGGCGTCCCAGTCTAGGATATTGCAATTTCATTATAGGAAACTTGTTCCCCTTGATTATTTGTCTGTATGATACTGTGCCCGATTTGGACACGGTCCTGAAGAAGGTAGTTCACCTCCTGTGCCCCACCGAAACGCGCGTCGACCTCGTGTGTCCAGACCTTATTATATATTTTCTTTTCATCTTGGTGGAAATGATTTACATCTTATGTTTCCCGTTTATTCCAGATGTGCATAAGTGTCTTGTATGAATGTGAACGAGTGTGAGGCATGTGTGAGTTGAAAGAAGATTTGCTATTTTGGGGATCAATTATATTGTATTTAATTTTCAATGATTGGTTATATGTATATACCAATTTTTATAAAAATTCAAAAAAAAGTTTCATATTTACAAAAATGACATCTAATGCATTGAGAAAAAGGAAATAAGAAATTAATGATAATAATAAATATGGCTTCAGAAAAAATGATCATGTTGTAATGTGATAAATATTTGATGTTTGTCAATTTTGTAAACCCATACTAGATTCAATCTCCTATAAAAGCAATATAGGTCCAAGGGGAGTGTTCATCGGTTTATTTTGGTTTGTTTAGTCCCCCTCTTACTCCCAGACCTCATTCGTTTTTTTAGAGGGGTTCCCTTGCTCTCTTATTGTAGATGGATCAAGTCCACCATAGTTCTGTGGTATGAGTTGCCTCAGATGTCTCTCCTTGCTGTCATTGAAGGTAGATCAACTAGAGGGTTGTCAGCCTCCTGGGCTTCCGTTATAGGGGCTGCTTTGAGAGAAATCTGCTGTGCCGCAACAGGGCAACCCCTCATACTTTCCTCTCCATTACAGGGTTCACTGGGCAGGGCTCTCATTTTTGGGGATATTGTGTTTTTTCTGCTGTCTCAAACCTGTGAGGTTCAACAGGTGTATAACAGAGGTAATGTGATTAAAGATTTGAATTGAATCTTTCGCTCTGGGTGTTGATGGTCATAATCAATCCGTTTCTGCTTGGGTATTTTCTCACAGGTAAGGACTGTAGAGGGGAAAATGGATGAAGAGGTAAGGCCTGGTTACTTGGCGGTAACCTTTATTACTCCAAGTCCAAGTCATCCCCGAGACAGTCCTGTGTTTCCATCCTCCCTCCCAAAGATGAGATTGATTATTTCATCTTGTTTTTTGTTTTTATTTTAGGACTCTTTGAAATTGTCGGGATGTGTACTATGTCCCTTTTCTACTGCCTGATGGGTAATGGCAGCCAAATTGGGGGAATTTTTTGACGTCAGCTTGAGAACAGATTCTGCAGGACAGCGATGAAATCTCACAAGTTAGGCCTGCATCGGGGAAGACTTGCACTCAGAGTAATGAAGATTACTCAAAAGTAACTGGGCATTTCCTGCCTGATCCTTTCTGCAAGCTTCCTATTGCAGTAGCTGAGTTGATGACATGAAAGTTTTCACAGCTGCAAAACTAAGGCAAGCGCCTCTTTTTAAGCCACTACGCTGTGTGAGGGTCAACACTTCAGTCTGGAACTCTTCATGTTAATGCTGACCGTTTTACTGTATGGATGGCTGCAGCTTAAATACTAAAATAAAATGTTTTGTACTAAAGTCTGCACAACGGGGCTTAAAGTGGGGTGGGTTATGCCGGTTCCCAGACCTGTCAGTAATTATAAAAGTGACATTAAACAGGGGCCTTATATGGCCTTATAGTCATGGGCTTAGTTTTAGAGGAAGAAATATTGATCAATTTCTCGACCACAACTGTAAAAACCCTTATGGTATTGGATGTCAGCGATATAGTTCCTATTTATATTTTACTTCCGCTTTCATTCCCCAACAGTATTTATTTTTTTCGATATGTATTTTCTAGAAGTTATTTTCATGAACATAGGACTCTTGTAAAGTGCATACTTGGAACTGAGTCAACTCCAGATTTCTGGTTGATCTGAGGTTATGCATGGGTGTTTATAACGGGTCATGACTGGAGTTTGGGGTGAAGGCAGTAGGAGTCTCTCACTGTGCCTGTCAGTGAGTCATAAAGGAATTCAGACTATTTGCTCATCCAACCATTGGCCTCTATACAGAGAGATCTGAGCAATCATCACTTGTGTTCCAATTGTAATTACCATTTTAATGAAAGTGTGTGAAGGAGGTAAACACAGCAGTTGAAATGTTGGCAGTGCCAAAGAAAAGGAAATGCTGTGTTTATGGGAGAAGAGAGCGAGAGTGTGTGTGAGAAAGAGAGAGTGGACATGGTGAAGGGGAGGTGACACCAGGATGTACATGCTGAAGGAGAGACTAAAGAGGCAGCGATTGACAGGTGCGGCAGCACTCGTGCTGTCTGGTCTGGTGGGGCCAGGTCCGAGGAAGTCCTCACCGGCTGCACATGCAAATTACCAGGACCACACCAGGCTGGAGAAACTGGTGAGGACAAGGGAGGTGGAGTACAACTGGTGGGGCTCAGGGGTTTATTTTGGGCCCAGGCCCAACGTCTGCAAACTGGGTGAACAGCAGCTGGGTGAATGCTGTCACTGAATACGTCCACGCCCTAGCGAATTCACGTAGCCCAGGGGACACATTACGGATCGTTCTAGGCTGATGTTGTCTCCCATAGGTTCTGGTATGGCGGTGTCGGGAACTAAGGGTCCGGGGGTCAGATCGTGCCCAGGCCCCTGCGCACGGGTCCTAACTCCTGGAGCACTACAGGTGGTGAGCGCGGAAACGACCATCCTCGCCTCCCCCAATGAAGTGGCATCTACTGCACTTGGCAGGGGGTGCATGACTGGTGTATGCCTAGGTGGATCCTAGGGGTCCAGGTGAAACGAGACCCGGTGGGATACAGCAGCCTGTAGCGCTTGCCCCCCTGATGCCTGGTGCAGCAATGGGCCACCTACATACAGGGACAACGCCAGCGCCTCCACAGCCCACTACAAATACAACCCGGGCAGAGCTGGATCAGAGACAGCTGGAGTCGGCGACAGCCCTTGCCTTCGACTCCAAATTAGACACCGTCCATAAGGCGGTGGAGAAACTAGGAACCTCCCTGTAACAAACACGTGCCTCCCTTGAGGGCCGCATTGACAAAATCATGGTGGACTTTCCTCTGCTACATGCTGACCATCGCAAGTTGCCCGACAAGGTGTGTAACGTGGAGCACGAGTAGGCCGCAGTCTGCCCTACTGCCCGGGCCATGTCAGCAGAAGTACACAATTGAATGGCACGAGTACAGCTACTGGAACGGCGAGCGGAGGATGTGGAAGGCGCTCTTGACGGAATAACATCTGGGTAGTGGGACTGCACAAAGGAACGGAAGCAGCAGATGCTGTAGCATATACTGAGCAATGGTTACAGGACCTGTTGCCACCTGATGCGCTCTCAACCTTCTTCTTCACGGTCGAGAGGGCTACCAGGAGTGTGACCAAAGCCCTTTCTCTTCCACCTCCTAAATTATAGGGATCGTGACACTGTACTCAGGGAGATACACAAATTGGAGGAGGTGAAGGTGGAAAATGCTGCAGTGCTCTTTTTCCCAAACTACACCATGGGAGTGCAGAGACAGAGGGGTTCGTTTTTGGCGGTCAAGCAGCACCTACGTGAATTGGGCATTCAATACTCCCTCCTCTTCCCGGCTCGCCTCCGAGTAATATCTGATGGCAGCACTCATTTCTTTGACATGGCGGAGGATGTCTGGAGCTGGCTGGAGTCTACTGGGCATCAGACGCCGCAACCCAGGCCAGAAGAGCTTGCGCAGGCTGGTGCCAAACATGGGATCAGCCGCAGAAGGAAGCGCAGGCAAAGTTGCCGGCTGCCTTCACGGATTCGCAGCCCCAAACCTGGAGCAGGTGGTACAGGAAAGATGGCAGGCGCTGCAGGCAGCTGTGACGATGCGCGGCTATATCGGCTGGCAGGACCTGGACACCTCATCTCAGCATCTATCAGCAATATGGCCATCTGGCGAAGAGTTCAGACAACCCCCAAGCGTAATGCCACAGACGACAGACAAACTGATATGACCTGTGGTAGTCTCTGAATTCTGCATGCTGCCGCACAATGTTCTGTGTACACTAAGAGACCTTTGCGGCATCAGAAGGGAGAATGCCATTGACTGGGCATTGGAGAAATGCCTGGGCTGTTAGGCGCTTTTCCTCACAACTGGACTCAGAACTGGTTAAACAGCACTGTGTGCTTGTCATTGCGACATCTTAGGGCATCTATGTGCTACCCCCCAACGGGTCCTAAGCTCTAGCAAGCCGGCAATATTAGTCAGTAGTTGCCGCAAGGCATTATTAACAGTTTAGGCGGATACATGTTGTCTCTCTGCTCTCATCTTGTTCATGATTTCATTGTATTTTCCTCCTTAGCTATGTTATTCCCAATATTTTAACTGTAGGCTGGTTGACAAGTGTGGCCCCCACCTGTAGACTTTGGAAAGGAAACTTGGTTCTCCCCCATGTCTGACATCATTACAAACCAAACCCACACGATACATGTCGACCACTAACATAGTCACCTGTAATGTGAGGGGCATGCATATGCCCTCGCACAGCTACGCCAGGTACTTCTACCTTCAGCGCAGGTTGGCCCACATAGCGTTACTACAGGAGACACACCTAACACTACCCGAGACTCGCAGGCTCAAGTGCAGGTGGCGAGGACAGGATATTCCTTGTACGTGAGATGGGCGCTTATCTGGGTGAGGCCGGATGTTCCCTTTGCAATGGAAGAGACGGAGGTAGACGCAGAGGCCCGTTATGTGTTTGTGAGCGGGCGCCTTGATGGGAGACGCCTATTGCTCGGGAATGTATACGCCTCCAACTCGGATCAAGCAACTTTCTGGCACGCGCTAGCGGACGTATTCGCTCAAAGGAGCACCCTCCCCTGGCTCATAGGAGGGGACTTCAATGCAGTCCTCGACTCAGCACTGGACAGGTCCTTCCCGCAGCTTCAACACACGGCTGCCACATCTAATGCCGGGGCTCTGGGAGACTGGCTGCAACACTGGCACTTAACTGATGATTGGAGGGCGCTGAACCCTGATGTGCGGGTATACTCTTTTTACTCCATGGACTCCATGTCCGCATTAATTGCTTTGTGGGATCAGCTGCCCTATTCCCTGGTTGCCAGCGCTTAGACTATCTGGGGCAGATGCACTCGGACCACAACCCCCAACTTCTCCAGATGGGGTGGGACGGCATTGGGCAGGTCAGACATATATGGCACATCCAGCCGATGGCGCTCCAGGATCCGCCCGTTTGGGCATCACTGGGCACCACTATAAGTACCTTCTTCGAAACAAAGATGGACTCAACGAAGGGGTAGAATGGGAGGTGTTCAAAGTTGTGATTTGGGGAAAATGCCTGGGTCTTAGCTGGGGTATCCACAGGCAGCTGGACAGGGACATCATGTGCCTTGAACAATTGCTCCTTCTGTTAGAATCTGATGAAGTGATGGACTCGGAGCACGCGCAGCAGCTGGGAGAGGTGCAGCAGGACCATACAGAGTTATTAGAGTGACTGCGATGCCTATACTATGCCTCGCATTCCGCCTGCGCTCATGCTCCGGCAGACAATGCAGGAAGTTTTTGGGCATGGCAGATCTGTCAGAAGCAGGCATGGCAGCCAATTCTCTTGCTGCGCTCACTGTCAGGACAGCTGCTGCGTACTCAGCGGGAGATACACCATTGGGCAGAGGGGCGACCATTTGAGGCGGATTCCCGAGATTTTAATAGAAAAGGGAAATGCCGGTATATATGCTCAGAAGAAGTTCTTGACTCTGATGTGGAGGAGAAATTTAGCAGGTCTATAAATTTAGTTGGTTGGCTCAGTGAATTGGATAAGGTCCTACCAGATTAAAAATAAATGCAAGGACAACGAAATTGTTTTTTAAAAGGTTACCCCTTTTTGGTAAAAAAAACATAGTGGGACCTTTTGCACTATAAGAAACGGTATTGATTACAATGAGGGTCGATTATTTTATTTGAAAGAGAGAAACTTGAAGAGTCTTGAAAAAGGTGGTCTAGATTGGGCTGACACCACCGAAATGCGTCGACGCTTGGAATGGACTAAATTAGGTGGACTTATTGGCATGTTTGAAAGAAACTAGAAAACACATGCTAATTTTGATCTGGATGACCGATTGGTCAACGAACAAGAAAAACAAACTAATTGTCGTATATGCCTTTTTTCTCTCTCTTTCTTTCTCTTTTTTCTCTCTGTTTTTCTATCCTGTTTGGGGTTTGACTATGCTATACGGAGTTTGTAATGAATTTTTATGATTCTGATATGAATATTAGTGGTGCTTTTATTTCGTGATATAACCGTATATAGATTTTAATGTATTTCTGTCTGGTTTAAAATAACTGCATTGATTATATGTTTCTGCATGAACAATAAATATGACTTTTTAAGTACAGGTAGTTGTATGGTACTGTGAATATAAGCAGGGCTGAGGCCAATGAGCAATATTGATTTATGAATGGATGTGGCGATACATATGTTTTGAATGTGACGTACCCAAATGGAACCGTTTATAGACATTATACTCCTAAATGCGGACTATAAAATCTTGACCAAGATACTGGCGGACCGCTTAGCTCCCCTGGTGCCCCAACTGAGACATGCTGATCAAAATGGATTTGTACCATCCCGCAATACATCCCTTAATCTGCACCGCTTCTTCCAGGTGGTCAGGTACTCAGCACAGCGTTGGCCTCACTCGGGGTGACTTGGAAAAGGAGTTTGACATGCTGGAGTGGGAATTTCCATTCTCTGCCTTACCCCAATACCGGCTGGGAGCTCGATTCCTCCACCTTGTCTGGCTCTTGTACACCCTCACCTCTGCCATAATCAGGATGGGCCCTTTTGTGTCGGAACCCATGACCATCAGCCGTGGCACCAGGCAAGGATGCCCACTGTCACCATTTTTGTTCTAACTGGCCATAGAGCTGCTGGCCCTCCGGGGGAGCGGAGTGGACTGGGGAATCTCCTTAGGCGATGGGACGCACAGGATCTCCCTCTACGCTGATGACCTGCTCCTATATATCAGGGATATGAGGGACTTGTGCAAAGAACTAGCAAGGACGCTCGCTGACTTTGCGTCCCTCTCTGCCCTACAAGTGAACTGGGCAAAGTCCTGCCTGTACCCAATTAATCCATCTAGCCCTGATCCAGCGCTGGTTGGTAACGGTATGCACATGCAGTGCAGCCTTCTGTCTTTCGATACTTTGGGATCGGGATCTACCATCAACTGGCAGAACTGTTGGAGGGGAACCTCCTACGGGCGATAATCGACATCAAGTCGCAAAAGCTCTTCTGGAGGAGCCTGCCCCTATCCGTCATGGGCTGCATAGCACTACTTAAATGGTAGTACTGCTCCGGTTATTGCACTTCTTCACTAATGTGCCAGCATGCATTCGACCCCCTATCTTTTGTTCCTTTGAACATACCATGGTAGAGTATTTCTGACATGGGTCGTGATGCATGGTTGCGCTATCCAAACTGTACTTACCAACTGGCCTGGGGTGGCCCGCTGTACCCAATATGGAGCACTACTTTCTGGGGGTGCAACTACAGTGGGTGGCCAGATGGGCCAGTGGACTGAACCATGTAATTACTGGATGTTTTAGTCCGTGAGGTGAGGTGCCCACCCAACTGATGCTGGAGGTGGCGCACAGGTGCTTTCTTTGGTGCCTGTGCCTCATGGGCTCTACAGTCCCGTATGCGCCTGCATTGCCTCTGCAGGGCACACCAAGAGGCCAGTGTGTCACCACCAGGGCGGAGCTCTCCGCCTGGAGAGAGGCAGAGTTGCAAATGTTAGGAGTCCTCTACGGAGATGGGCAGTTGGCACCCTTTGATACCCTGGCAGATAAAGACGGTTTAGAGCGCGATCAGTTCCTTCTTCACACCTTACTGATTGCGGCACTACGGATGATGTGAGGAGACATATCACCTTAACATCCAATACATACACATGATGGGTACAGGAAGACACCTCTCGAAATGGTTCGCCGGCTCACTACGTTCACACGCGGCACAGCCGCTGACACCCCTCAAGAGCCACTGGGACTCGGACCTCCTCCGGCCATGTACAGACCGTGAATGGGTGACTATATTGGAGGGACCCACATCTATGCCCAGGAATTCCAGGTTCCGCCTCGTACAGTACTATGTAGTGCATAGAGCGTACCTGACACCAGCCAAAATAAACAAATACTTTAGGTGCACTGATGCCCACTGCCCTAGATGTATTTTGGTGGACTCGGACCTTATTCATATGCTGTGGAGCTACACTGATCTTGCTGCTTATTGGCTGAGTGTTGTCACTCACCTGACTGACTGCACTGAACGCATGGTGGAGGGCACTTGCTAGGTGTGTCTCCTGGGTCTCTATCGCAGGTCCAAAAGGCACAAAGTAACATCCAGGTTCATATATCTGGGATTGCTTGCGGCTAAGCGCTTCATTACTAGACACTGGAAACAATTGGAGCCCCCGCCTGTGACAGCGTGGCTCAGCTGGTTGACAAACTGGGCACAAGCAGAGAGCATTGCTTTGCACCGCGAGGACACCCTGGGACTCCGTAAAATCTTGATGGCAGCTGCAAAGGATGCAGTCTTCCAGGACCTCCGCAACAGCTGCCATCCTGATGACGGACCCCAAGAACCCATCACGGACCCTGACGCAATGCCTGTAGTGGCATGTTATGAAACATAGTGGGGACACTTAGTGGCCTCTGAGGATAGGTCACTGAACTGCCCTCCATCCTCAAACCCCTTACACGTAACCAGGGAACACAACACTTGGGAAAGGTAGATATCAGCATTGAGTGAAGCCATGGGTGGAGTGGAAGTACTGGGAAGTGACAGAGACCTGAGTTAGGCAACATTTTACACTGTTCATACCCTGCCCCCTGCCCCCTTCCCTCTCCGACTCTTCCTCTTCCCCCTCTGGCACGCCGTACATAGTCATGAGAGCTAACAGCGCCGAGCATAGCATCCATTTCCTACCTGCTGCATGTTACCAAGCAATAGGAGCTTATGTGTCACTCACTCTGGGAAACACCAGATGCTGTACAATGTAATATTGCATGACCAGTTATGATCTGAAACATGTATGTTACGAAACCTGATTCAAGCTGATGTTTGTACATATGCGATGCCTTTTGTCAAAACATAAAAATCAATAAAGAAATTTTAACAAAAAATGATTTAGTATCGGAGTAATGTTGGTAATTTTGCATTAAACTTGTGACATTTGAAATTACAGAAAACTATACGGTTATTCCCATTTGCATCATTTGAAGTTATTTCGGGCAAAAATGCCTACCCAAGAACACAGGAACAGAGTGGGAATGGATGCAACTGCTAGCTGCTGCTGTTCCTGTTCAGTAGCATTTACTACTCTTTTCTTGGCACAAAATGCATCCTCTGGTTCATTTTGGATGTGAAGCTGAATTATGTTAGAAGAAAATAGCACTAAATGCAGGGTTACAGTCCTTGCATAAAGTGCTGTCATTTTGCCTAATTACGCTACAGCAAATTACACAAGTTATGCTCACTTCTAGTGTTAAGGTGAGAACTGGAGTGATTCAGTCACTGGAGGTCACTCCCACAGACCTTAGTAATGTTTTATTCACAGTCTCATATTTTCAGAATTCAAACAGTTTCAATTCTACCTATTCACAACATTGTCATTGCTGTTACTTGTTTATCTAAAATTGCAAACAAGCCTTGGTGAAGGTAATAGCTTTGGCTTGTTTTAGGAGTTTGTTTATTGTTGTGCTATATGCATTTAAGCAGTAACAGAAAAATTACAGAGGGTCCCAAATACTGCGCTGGTTGCATGCTGCGTGAAACATGGGGTTCTTGCTCAAATGTTTTAAGTCATCCTTTTTATTACATAGGCCACGCCTCTCATATAGGATTCCAAGTTCCACTTCTGAGGCTGTGGCCTATTTAGAACCACCCCCACACCTTTTTCATCACATTAAAAGCACTGGTGCGTGCTTTAAGACAATTCTTAAAAATATGTGAAGGGCTCAGTTTTGCACATGTGCACATCTTCCTGAAATGGCTCGAGGTGAGAGAGTTGAGCAAGGGGGTGTTGAGGTGACTGACCTGGTGCATGCTGCTGCTCCTGACACCTCTGACCTGTCGGCCAGCAGCACATTAATGTTGTGGGACGGGCTGGCCTTGCCTTATGAGTGACTGCTATGATCGGTATTTGTTGGCGCTGTATAGTCCAGTTCCAATATGGCTGCACCTATTTCATTTAATGTAAAGGCAGAAGGACATAATAAAAAAAGCAATGATCAATACGCCTTCAGATCTTTTCACCAAAAGCAAATATCAGATAAGCAGATGGTATGTGATCTGAGCTCAGGGTTTATTTCTGTTTGATCTTGGAGAAAAGTTCATTTAGAAATGTTTGTGGAATCGAGCTCTGCTCTCTGGTAAATGTTAGGGTGGAGAGGGGTGGTGTTGGTCAGGATTATAGGTACTACCAGCGTGGCCCTGTACCGTACCAGGCTGATCTGCTTCTAGTGCTGCGTGGTGTGCCTGGGCTGTGTGCACGCCTAAAATAAACCTCCATCCGCAGTCTCGCTCCTGTTGGCTACGCTGTGTCTATCGCTCATTCTCCATGTTGGCACCCCAGAGTAAAGTGCCTGGGCTAGTGTGTTTTGGAGTTCAAATATCTCCTTAGAATAGGAATATTTGGCCCATTAGATGAAACCGCTGCCTCTGGGAATAGTTCACAGGGCTCAGGCAGGTACCTCAGCTTGTGTCATTAGGATGGCTGGTATTTTTATGGCAATTGTATGGTATTGGATGGTATTTGTATAGGGCTTACTATTGATTATTTGGCACTGCAGCACTTTTTTGCAACTTTAACTGTTATGTTAACATCCTGCATCTGATACTTACCCAGAATTTCTCCTAACCCCCACCCCGCTTTCTCTTGGGACTGCGGGCCTGCCCTTGGTGTGAATGCTAGAGGGCCAGGGTTGGGAGAGGCAGGCCCGATCGCACTTTTAACAAGCCGACTTGGGGAGATGTGAGTTGTGTGCCCTGATGCTGGCACTGTGCAATCCCTGGCTCTCTTCCCGCAATCTGTTTCCAGCCAGTTTGCCATCAATGGCTTCATTCCTGCTGTGCCCACGAGGGGGTTCTGTACGTACCCCTGGAGCACCTGTGGCAGTGCAAGAGCAGCCTGCTGACGCACCTCGGATTAATCCATTGGTGTGACGTCACGACCCAGGTGGTATACTGTCTGTAGGTGATGTTGGTATTACAAGGGTGGAGGTGAATTAAGCCCTCACCGACCATTCAGGGATAGACCTGGGGAACAGAGATAGGCCATTTCTTATCACGCAGGGGCTCTATGGACTTAAAGGTGAAGGATACACATATGTGAACATCACTTATTTCATATAACTTGTTTTATCATCTTCTGTTACTTCAGGGTTCTCCATACCTCGTGGTTCACATTTTTCAGGGGAGTTGCTTCGTCTGCTGGTTATTCCATATATTGTGTTGCCTTCTAATCCAGAATTTTCAATTACACAATTAAGGTGATATGATGATTGGGTTTTTGAAAATGTCTGTGTTGTCAGCAATCTAAATGCGTACTGTTGTATTTTATGATCTGCATAGGTTAGGGTTAAATGTGCATGTATTAGATAAGGTCAGGCAGTATGAGGTAGAGGAATTCCAGAATGGAATGTAAGCGGCTGGTGGAAGAAATCCAGTACTTGATCATTGTTGGCTGAGAAGGGTACTGTGCTATTTTGAATAAAGCCATCTCCTGGATTTCATAATTCTGATAATTGGAAATGATTTTAACAAGTGGCGTCGAGCTGGAGAAACACTTGTTACTCCCATACGCACAGGTCCAATGTTGTCTCCAACAGGACCCATTGATTGCCTATTTGGTTGGTTCACTGTGGAATTCGTGAGTAACCTGACTTCTAAGGGACCCCGGTTCCAGGATCTTTGGTCGGGTAATGTACTGTTATTTAAATTGACTCCACGGTGGATTGACTGTAGTGGCAAGAGTGAGTGAACTCCCAGTCGTATTTTGATTGAAGGAGTTTCTGTTTCTCAAACAGGGGTGGTTCCTCCATGTGGGCAGAGGAGCGTCGCCCCACTGCTTTCTCGCAGTGCGAGAAGCAGAAACATAAAATGGTATTATAAATACCATTTTATGTTTCTGCTCCTAGCACTGCGAAAAAGCAGAAGGGTTTGGTTGGGGGCGTCTGCTTGAGGGCAGGGGAGGAGTGGCTTGCCCAATGTTGCGGGCCCTGACTGTTTGGTCGGCCCTCTGTGGCCGACCAAACCAGTAATGCGCACTCTCCCTTTTCTCCATGTAGGCTGCATGCAGCCAAGATGGAGAAAATGGCCTCCCCATAGACGCTGTGTGGTCGGCGTCCCAACCAACCACAACGCTGCCATTGCAGCGTTGTGATTGGCTTAGGGGACGGGAGGGAGGCTGCCTGCTTCCTGTTCCTGCGGAGGCAGGAAAGCAGGAGCAGACCAAAGACGCGGGACCCGGGAAAGTAGGTAAGTATTATTTTTTTATTTATTATTTAAACCCCCCTCACCGCACGATTCCCCCCTTCCCTCGCGACCACTCGACCGTCCCCCCCACCCCGCGTGACCCCGCGCCCGCCCCCCCCCCACCCGTGAGCCATGCTGGCCGCGACTGCTCTCAAGCTCAGCATTGTGTTGCGAATGTGAAATTCATTTGAACTTGAACTTGAGCAGTGGAATTACATGAGAGAGTTTAATTTTGGACATTGGAGACATCGCGTAAATTTAGGAAGCAGAATTAAAATTTTCAAACTTGTTTAACGGATCTAGCAGCGCGTGAGTGTGGCGCAAGTGAAATAACCTTCAGCGCATTCAGCCATTGTCATGGTCACGAGCGCTGGATTCCTGCTTTATCTTCAGCATGTGTGGTACATTGTTGTACAGTTGGCACAAGCGCTGCATTCCTTTGGTGTACGCAAGCATTAAGCACAACATACTCAGCGTGTATGCGGCGTGCTGACAAGCCCTATGGACTATTGAAAACAACTCTTTTGTTTGTGGCCGCCATTTTATATTGGGAGCACCATGTGGACGAGCGCTATTGTTTCTTGAAAGCTAGTGAAAGCTGGTGGAATCTGTCGTTCTAGAAGTATATTTTTTTTAAGGGGAAAAAACAAAGGAGGAGATACACCCAAGGAGAAGAACAGCGTCTGGAAATTTAATTAAAATTAATTGAAGCATTATTATTCTCAACAGCGATTTGCACGCTAGATAATTCTTGTGCAGATTTCAGTCTGGGGTTAATTTAATTGAAGCATTATTATGTGCAACAGTGATTTGCTTGCTAGATACATCTTGTGCAGATTTCTATCTGGTGTTATTTCACTGATTTGCACACTATCTTATATTCAACAATGAATTGCATGCTGCAGATCTCAGTTTGGGGTTATTTCAGTGATTTGCACACTGATCATATTTTCAACAGTGATTTGCACACTGAGTACATCCTGTACATTTTTTAGTCCGTTCCGTGATTTGCACACTATTTTATTTTTAGCAGCAATTTCATACATCGACATTTAACATCTACATTTGTGTTTATTAAAATGCAGTTTGAACCACCAACAAAATATGTTCAGAACAAAGGAGATCCACCCATTCCTTGGATACGATGGAGGGAAGAATTCTTAACCTACATGAGAGCAATTGATGATGACAATATGTCTAATAAATGTCAGAAAAGTATTCTTTTACATTGCCTGGGTTTGGAAGGGCAAATGGTGTTTCGAACTTTGCCACAAATTCCACTAGAGCAAGAGGAAGATGAGGAGAAAGTCAATGTGTTTCCGGAGGCATTGTTAAGGCTGGAAAATAGGTTCAAACCTACTGCAAGTGTGGCTTGGAACAGATTTAAATTGTATACCTGGGCACAAAGAAGTGAATACACTTTTACTGAATTTCTGACTGCTTTGCGTGGTTTGTGTGTACATTGTAATTTTGTGGCAATAATAGACAAAATGAGCAGAGATCAAATAATTGATCATGTGTAAAGCAAAAGGTGCAAGTACAATTGTGGGTGATCCAAAGCTGCAAGATATGATTACTATAGCTAAAGCGTTGGAGTATTCAGAAAAATTGATTAAATCAGTGCATTAATCTGAAAAGGTCAGCAGGGATGACAATGAGGTTGTATATGCCATGGCTAGTAATAGTGGTTCCAAATACCAGGGTTTCAGCAAAGAGGTATGAGGAGAACAATAAAGGAGGTAATGAGAGGTACAACAGGTCTGATGGTGATAACCATGCAAAAAGTGATAAGTTCTTGTGCTATTGTTGTGGAAGCATGGGTCATATTGCATCGTCACCTCAGTGCTCTGCAATTGGTAGAAGGTGTATGAAGTGTGGCAGGATTGGACCTTTTGCCCGTGTTTGCAGAGATTTGAAGAGGAGTAATTTTAGCAATAAGAATAAAGTGTCCTGCCTGAGTAGTGGGAGGTTTGCTGATGGAGGGAGATATGAAGGTGAGAGTGATTGTGTGGGGGAGAGTGATCATGAAAGAGGGGTGGTTCTGTCTGCTACAGAGGGTGATGAGGAAGGAAAAGGAGGTGAAGTTAAAAGTTCTCCCAAGTGTAAAGTAAGTATCAGAATTGGAACTGGAATTGATGGCCGATTCTGGTTCTCCCAGGACGATTGCTACAACAAGAATATTTTGTTCAGAAGATTGACAAGGTATGGAGTATGGATGAGTTGAAACCATCAGACATCATAGCGGAAAGTTTTGATGGTACGGTTAATGAGATAGTAGGTTATGTGGAGATCGACATTCAGCTTAAAGGAAGGAAAGCGTTTATAAAGCTTTAGGTGGCACCTAAAGGAGTGAATGTGTTAGGTTGGAAGGACCAGTGGAAGTTAGGAATAATATTGAATCCTAGAAGCCCTGAACCATTATTGGTGGTGGTGAACTGTGAAGAACATTGGATTGTGTCTAGATTCCCTGAAGTTTTTAGAGAAAAACATGGGAAACTGGAAGGTTATTCTCATAAAATTAAGCTTAAGACAGGTGCCAAGTCAGTTGCACATAACTCAAGAATGTACCCATCAATGTGAGGGAGGAGTTAAATTCATGCAGTTGTAAATGGTGGATGAGGACGCGGTAGAGTCTTCAGAGTGCATGTCTCCCATAGTTTTGGCCCTTTAGGCAGACAATTCTTTGATGCTTTGTGTGGATCTTCAGGCTGTGAAAGCAAATATTGCTGAGAACTGCCACCCCCTGCCAAATATTAATTAAGCGATTTGCATGCTTGATGGGGCTAAAGTATTTTTAACATTAGATCTAAGGTCAGCGTACCATCAGATTGAGCTGACAGAAGCCTCTTGCCATCTTACAGCATTCATTACACCGCAAGGGTTATTGCAATTTAAAGAATGCCTTTTGGGTTAGCCTCTGCGGCGTCAGTGTTTCAAAAGGCAATGTTTCATTTGTTTAAGAACCTGGAAACATATATCAAATGTTTCCAAGATTATATATTGATATTTTAAAAAAATGAGAAGGAGCATGGTGAACATAGAAAGATAATGGGTGAGGTTTTGAGGGAGAGTGGTCTAACTTTGAATGAAAAGAAATGCCATTTTTTTCCAAAATCTGTAGGATTTTTGGGATACACTTTATCAAGGGATGGAGTAGTACCCAAAGGACCCCTGGTAGATGCTATCATTAGAGCTCCTGCTCCGGATAATCGAGCGCAGTTGTTATCATTTACAGTGCTCTGTGAATATTACAGTAAATTTATTGAAACTTTTGCAACAAAGATGGAGTCACTTAGAGAACCTGCCACTTTTGTGTCTTGAACTCTGTCAGATAATGAAAGAAGATATGCCATTATTGGAAAGGAACTGTTTACATGTGTTTTGGCCATTGAGCATTTTCAGAATTATATATGGGGCTCACGTTTTGTACTGAAGACACACCATATACCTTTGGTGGGGGTTGGAATGCTACAGTATGCATAGTGAGATTGGTTTCCAAAATTGCAAGAATATTGTTTTACAGTGGAATATGTGACTGAAAGTAATAATGTGATGGCTGATTGTCTGTCACGACTTCCTTTAAGGAATGAAGAGGTTTGTCAGGCAGAAAATGATAAGGATATTGTGGTTACAGTGTCGGAGTATGTGGCTGTTCAAAGGGATACAGGAGGAGAGGTGGATGAAAGAAGAAGATTTGGTGTTGTGGGAAGTCAGGAGATATATAATGGAAGGATGGCCTGATAAGAGGGTGTTACCAGCGAAAATTGTTTCTTTTTGGAGGATAGCTGAAGAATTGGTGATGGAAAATAACTTGATTTAAAAAAAAATGGAAAATGTGTTCCTCCTAAAGGAATGCAAGAAGACATTTTATGTTTAGCAAATGAAGGACATCCAGGGATGTCATCCAGGAAGAGACTTATACGCACCAATCTTTGGTGGCCGGGGCTGGATAGGATGGCTGACAGGGTAGTGAGAGAGTGCCTTGTGTGTGTGAACTGTGATAAATGTTGAGGTCGTCACCTGCTCCTCTTCAGCCAGTGCCTTGGCTGGAAACACCCTGTCAAAAGTTGGTTTTTGACATATCAGGACCATTTTATGCCTTGCCTGCCGATTCCCTTTGTGCTTTAGTTCTTATAGATTACCACTCTAAATGGCCTGAAGTGAAATAAGTACCTCAAGCCACTTCTAGTGTCCTTATTCAGTTTTTTAAAAAGGTTTTTGCCATGGAAGGATATTCAGAAGTTTTGATATTCAGCCAATGGTGAGGGAGATGTAGAGTTTCTTTACATTCAGAAATATAAAGCATGTTACTACTGTTCTCTATGAACCCCAAGGGAGGTTCCCCAAAGGTTGAGAGAGACAATCATGTTCTCAAAGAGAGTATCAACTTGGCATGTGGATTTGGTGGGCAGTGGAAGGATAGACTGATAGAGAAGTTATGGTGGTATCACATTACCCCTCAGAGTACCACTGACATTAGTCTGTTCAAATTGTTGAGAGGCAGGTAGCCTGTGTACAAATTGTATCCATGGTGGTTCAAGAAGAAACAAGGGGAAGGTCAAGTCGTTTGAGTCAGCTTTATTCGATTAAATAATCATAAAAGCACACATAATTGAATACATCTATCAACAATTTAATAATGTCATTAATAAAATCCCCAATTTAAAAACGCATAAAAAATAGAAAATTTAGCAGTAATAAAATACACAATAATATCAGACAAGGAGATAAGACACAGTATATGGCAGCATAGCTAGTCATGTTCATAAACCAGTTGATCATACAGGGTAAGAGCATTCCTTACTTTTATAGCACCATTTATAAAAAGAGAAACAGCGTGGCAAATATAATCAGTCTCAAGACTACATAAAAACTTATAGGCTTCCTGATGCATTATGAAATTCCGTGATAATAGGACGGGACGTAAAACACATTTCCTATTTTCACAATAAAAACCACAGAATAATATAAAATGCATTGAAGATTGTACTGACACTCCATCACACTGGCATCTAGGGAGTCTATTAGACCATGTTTCTCTTTTTGGGATTACTACAAGACGATGTGGAATACCTAGTCGAAACCTAGTAAGATAACACCTTTTCTGAATATGTGTGACAATCACAAGGTAACCCTGCAGCCCAAATTCTAAAGGCCCTTCCAGGTAATTGATTACTGAAGTATTTTGCCTTTCTTTGGATTCCCTCTCACCACTTTATTGGTAAAAATGGCTTTTAGTTCTTTCTTGCCATACTGTACAATATTCGCTGGATTCTTAATTTGGAATTGCAGGTCAGTTTCCTTAATTATCCTTTTGACATGCACCAGCCAAGGGATTTTAATGCAGTGCTCACGGGTAGGTCAATTCGAAGAGAGTGTAGAGGAAATAAATGAAAGGGTGCAGAGGAAGCAACAGAAGGTCAAGAAAGTTTATGATGAGAAATTGAAAGTTAAAATTCCTTCATTTGTGGTAGGTGATAGGGGTTAGAGTGTGGTAGCATGATTTGGTGAGAAAATGTACAGCTAAGTTTGATAAAGCAATGAAAGTGATCAAGGCATATAATAAAATTGTGGTGACTTAAGATGGTAAGGTCTGGAATGTGAGAAGAGTGGCAAAATGTAACCAAGAGAATGGACTTTTACATGAAAGAAAGTGTGAGGAGTCTTTTGCGGAAATGGGATTAGGAAGTGTTACATCTTTACCACCACATGACAGGCTAGAAGAAAGTTCCAGGTGTCATTGTGATTGTTCTAGTGGTCAAAATCTGGCGAATTGAGGTGGAGCTGATAATGGTGAGAGAACAAGTGGTTGTGAGTCTATAGCCTCATGAATGAAGTTGGGAGCACGTTTGAGACGACAACCAAGCAAATTGGAACATTTTGTATAAGCGTGTTGTTTTGTTTGAATCTTATGTTGTTAATTTCTTATGTGTATTTCTCTGTATATAGTTTGTGGGGATCATCTTTTGTCTAAATTTATAGGGGAAGGATGTGTTGTATTTTATTATCTGTATAGGTTAGGGTTAAATGTTCATGTATTAGTTAAAGTCAGGCAGTATCGGGTAGATGAATTCCAGAATGCAATGGAATGGGCTGGGAGAAGAAAACCATTACTTGATCATTGTTGGCTGCAGTAGCGGTCGGTGGTGGGAGTGCCGCCGGGCGCTGACGTGGGGCGGGGGAGGGGCAGGGCGGGGGGTAGTAAACTACGGATTACGGCCGGTCACAGGTAAGTACACATATAAATAAATAAAACGAATTTCGTAGCGCGCTGCATCGCATTTGGCGATGCAGCGCGAGAAACGAAATTCGTTTTATTTATTTATATGTGTACTTACCTGTAATCGGCTCGTAATCCGTAGTTTACTACCCTCCACCCTGCCCCTCCCCCGCCCCACGTCAGCGCCCGGCGGCACTCCCACCACCGACCGCTACTGGTTGGCTGTAAAGTGTACTGTGCTGTTGTGAATAAAACTATTACCTGGATTTCATACTACTGGTCATTGGAACTTATTCTAACATGTACACACACAATTGTGATCAGATAAACACGAGAATCTACACAAACATTCTGGGCCAGACTGGGAACACAAACCCGCCATGGCAATTCAGCTGGACCAGCCCAGGGGGGAGGGGATTGGGGCGGTTGGGGTGCTAGTAGGAAGCACTGCTGCTCCTTTAGCACTGCTCCCGCTTTTGTTACAGGGGGCCGATATTGCAGCACTGCTGAAAAAACGGCCTCCAGTAACAAAAACGGCCCCCACCACTTTTAAAACCGGCCCGCACCCTTCCGGCCCACCAGGAAAATACCCGGTGTCTGCTACCGCCAGTCTAGCCCCGCAAAGATGCACTCTGCAAGCACACACACACCAAGGTACACACACGCGAGCACATACACCATTCGACGAGCCAATCTTTTTTTCAACTGTTTACATATTTGTCTTTGTGATGAAATGCGTGCCTTGCTTTGCCTTTGTTCAGTTCAAAGAACGTCAGACTATGCACTCTAGATAGCATAAGTAAATGCATCTGGTGAATATCTAGGTATCTGACTTTGGGTGTCTCAATCTATTCTACAGTAAACAATGTGTCCACACATTTTTAAATTGTAAATATGTGCACATATTGTTTTCTGTACAATGAAATAATGGAATCATAATGCACTCTGCCTGTATTATGTGCTGTGACATCTAGGACAAGGGCTAGCCGAGCAGACAGAATCTCATAACCTCATCTGTTGATTGTCATATATATTTTTATTGCTATGTAATATTAATTTTAAATATCAAATATTCATTACGTTATGCGGAATGCCTTCGATACAGAAACTTGCAGATGCAGTCATGCAGTTTCGAGGCCTGCTTTGTATAGAATAAAAATGTAGTTTTCAGATAATCCGAATCAGATTCTGGGCAATTTATGATTAGCAATGTTAAAAACCTAGTAAAATAGTTTATTTCCAATTTAATTTCTGCCATAATGTTAATTGTTGTCTGCGTTGTTCGCTCTCGCGGTGGAAGCTGATAACTGTTATCAGACTCTTAAAGATGAAAAGCAGAGCCCGATTCGGCACTTTAACTTTCACATTACCGATAAATGCGATGAAAGCTTAACCCACTGAACTGTCCTGCCTTCTCCCATCCACCTAGCACTCAAATTGCTATTTATACCAAGCATTGGCAGAGCCATTAAGGCTGGCATTGATATGCTAGGACAGATTTATAACTATGACCTCTGTATGAAGCCCATATTCTGTCACTTGTTTCACTGCGGGTTCGTTGTTGCTATGTTCACTGTATTCAGCTGAGAAGCCACATGGTGACCTTGCTATTCATGTAATGAGATTAGGGGTGGTGAGATGCACACCTTCCTTTTTCCTTTTTTCCTTTTTGACGAAGTTTAAACTGATTCCAGTTTATCGGCGTGCAAACTTGCTCTGCGCTTCGCCACTTGCGCTGCATTCAAAACAAATCAATGGGGGAACCATCCCTTGTTCCACCAAGCTGCACAGCCATATCGCAGTATGAATCCAATGAATTAAATTCAACCATATTTTTAACTTCCTTTTCTCCGTATTTTTATCCAAATGCTTCTCATACTTTTTAGCTATTCCTTCAATTCGTTTTATCCATACCATTGTTTCTATGAAGATATTAAAACAAGCTCCAGGGCACAGGTTGGTTCCACATGTCATGATGTTTATTAAAAGAACCCAATGCATTTCGGGAAAACAAGATCCCTTCGTCAGGGGCATCGTGACATGTGCTTTTGCCTCAGTAAAACCATTTCGAAAATGTGAGCCACATTTAAACGTACTATTCGCGCTGCGGCACGCTTGGAAAAACAGGAACATGCTACAACTGTAGAATTACTTTTTAATGGGATCGGCATTTTCGAAATGGTTTTACTGAGGCAAAAGCACATGTCACGATGCCCCTGACGAAGGGAACTTGTTTTCCCGAAATGCATTGGGTTCTTTTAATAAACATCATGACATGTGGAACCAACCTGTGCCCTGGCGCTTGTCTTAATATCTTCATAGAAACTAATGGTATGGATAAAACGAATTGAAGGAATAGCTAAAAAGTATGAGAAACATTTGGATAAAAATACGGAGAAAAGGAAGTTAAAAATATGGTTGAATTTAATTCATTGGATTCATACTGCGATATGGCTGTGCAGCTTGGTGGAACCAGGGATGGTTCCCCCATTGATTTGACCTTGCTATTCAGAAACGCTGCTTGTGAGACCAACGTGCCCAGGCATCGATGCAGAAGAGCACGTCACTGCCCCTTTGGGAAGCAGCCAGTGAGGAAGGTGCAAAGGGGTCGAAAGCAGACGATACTGGCAAGCATTCAAGTGAAACCTTTCCTGTGATCCTGCACAACGTCACATCCATTGCAAGCTGGTATGCTGAGGCACATTATTAATGGCAGACTGCCACATGCTTCCATTGCAGTCAGACATCCCATTCTTCAACGTCAGGGTGTTTGTGCTGGCGCTGGTGGAGTCTGCTCCTAGCAGCAGCCATATTTACTTAGCTCCTGAAAACCGTGACTCTGCAGTGTGGCAGAACAGCTTGTATATTTGTCTCTCTGTGGACTCCAAAGTGCTTTTACAGACATATAATGGCAGAAGCATGTTTCTAAAGAGCATACTCTATAAAGTAGTACATGAACAACAGATTTGGGATTCAGGGAGTTAGCTAATCAGTAGACTCACTGTGTAGTGCTAAGAGATAGTAAACAGGCAAGTGTGTATTTACACATTAGATTTTATTTAACTACCAATTCCCTGAACGATTGTTGCTTCTCAAAAACTGTAACTGTGCATTGCTCTGTGGATGAGATCGGGAGAATATTTTCTCAGTTTTAGGTGTAGTGTGGCGAGGGGTGTTTCCTACCTGTTCCTCATCTTGTAGTACCATCCTGTCTCATCTTCCTTGCTCAATACTCTAATCTTTTATCACTGTCACCATTCCATGCTGATGTCCCATATCTGCTCCTCTCTCTGCCATACTTCTATCCACCTCCTGCTGTTTCCCCTAATCTCCCACTGGCTGTTTGGCCGCAGTAGCAATTTCCTTTTGTTTGCCAGTGTTGTCTAGCTTTGGCCTCCTCTCTGTCCATTTTTCCATGCTGCTTCTCACTCACGGTTTGACCCGATTCTTATGTTCTGTCACCTTGCATTGTCTTCCTATGCTCCACAGTACTACCTGCACCACTTATTTTCTGCACGTCTGTCCCCATCTCTTCAGTGTGTACTCCTAGTCATTGTCCCTCTGTTTGTACAGCATGTTCTTCTAACTCTGTGCCTCTCTCTCATGCCTGCATCTCCCATCCATGCCCCTCACCCCTCTTCTGCTGCTTATTTACTTAAGAACAGTAAAATGTAATTTATATTTTTTCCCACACAGCATGTATTGGGGCTGTCATCCATGACTTGGAATAGAAAAGGTGCAGCGCCGATCAGCCCACCAAATGCCAGGGGGGCAATTAGATCCGACTTTTGGGAGGTGATGGCTAACTCCTCCAGTCAGTGGGGTGGAACAAGCATTTCAAGCAATGTAGGCAGAGATATCTTTATATACAATATGAGGGAAAGAACTGCCAAACTGCAGTTTAAACATATTGGACAAATACAATGTTATGACTGAAAGACCCGAGTCAGTATTTTTCCATAGATTCCTCACTTGGGTTCAGTTGTTTGGTGGCGGGCCTACTTGCTGAGGCCATATTGTTGCTGGAAGGTGTTTGATCTATTTATTGCACATGGATATTTCGATTTGTGACTTGTTTATTTCACTGCTTGAGACATTGTCCGATTGAGTATGAGTCAAAGTCAGATGGGTTTTAGAATTAAGTATGATTTGTTTATTATCTACTTCACAGTAACACTTGGCAGGACAATTGAAGGTGGAGATTGGGTGCAATAAAGAGCTAAGGTAAATGTTAAAGAGGGGGCAAAGATGTTTTGTACATTAGTTGTGAATTGACTGGAGCTGCCTGAAGGGAGGAGTGAGATTATCTGTCTGATAGAGAAGATCTGCCTCAGTAATGCACTCCGCACTCTGGTGTTGTCAAGATTCTGTGGAAGCAGCAGATGATGAACAGTATCAAAGGCAAGGAATAGTTCAAGTAATAGGTGTGCCAGTACTCCATTATTAATCCACTGTAGTTTTAAAATCATCCCATGTGAAAATCAATGCTGCGCTTTCAACGAATCTGTTTTATTATCTGAAAGAAGGTTATTTTCTTTGAAGCAGATACTGGAACTGTGGTGGAGCAGTGGGAAGGGATGCAAGAAGAGTGAAATTGGTGGGTGGGTAGTAATACAGGTGTGCCTTCCAAACAGCAAGTGCCAGTGGTGAGGAGGCCTTCGGCTGTACTGCCAAGGAATCAGGATATCTTGAGGTACTCTCACTTTAGATATTATGGCTGGCGTACCCATTTTCCTCTGGAATCTTCTAGCGGGGCTGCTCTTTGTGACCTTGAGGCCTCTCATCAGGTGTGCAGGTCCAGAAACATCTCTCTCTATTCAAATCTTCTGCCCCATGTTAAGGGCTCTTGGCCATTCTCAGCTCTCTAGGCTGTAGGAAAGCTCTCCAGGGCTCTCTGTGAGCAAGGCAGACACCAGGTCACAAGAATTGTTAAATTTACTGGCTCCAGTCAGCTGTCCTTGCTGCCACCTCATCGGTCTTGTGAAGAAAAGAAAACAACACATCCAAGCTACTCACCATAGAGGGTGAGGAGCGACTATTTCTGCATGCATGCACTGTGTAGAGGAGGCAATGATCGGAATTAATATATATTCACACTAATAAATGTACATTTAGACACAAATATGTACTTAGTTAGTATCCACAAAATAGCATATTTACAGGAGTCAACTAAATATATATGTAGTAAAAAGACCGTAAGATAAACCATATTAATTGTAGGTAAAACATAATATTGCCTGAACATGCTTTTGAACTGGGAATGTTCCATGTGAGGTGTGCAGTCATGTTGCAGTGTTCTGAGTGCCCGACTCCGACTATTTTGTATCCCGGTCTTTGTTTTTGGCTCTAGGCACACGGTAATATAACATGTGCAGAGACCTAACCCTGTCCCTGACATGAATGAAGTCCTGGCACTGTCCTGTGACCTGGAGGGGTGAACCAAGCGTCCCGCATTTTGCTGACAGTGGACTACTGCCTTTGTCATGGGTTTAGCATGTACAATGGTGGTGGCAGCATACCGTGTTTTGTGAATCCATGGTTGTGACCAGAACTTCTATCTGTGTTCCCAGCCTTCTCCTGTGCACAAGATATAGGTGTGAGTGTATTCACAAACAGTGGAAGAGTACTGCTCTCATTCCTGAAAATGGAAGAAGACAAGGCTCCTTTAGAAATTAACTTAAGCAGTTCCTGCTGAGCGGAGCTGTTGATTAGTTTATCTGTGGTACTGCCATTTAGTAGGTAGTCGGGTTGGGACTCTTGTCTCTGTTGTTCAGGGTGGGAGAGATATTGTAGGTAAGGCCAGCCTTTTGTCTTAATCCTGATCACTGTTCAGTTGGGCTGGTAAAAAGCCATTTGCAAAAGCCTCACGCCTCTTTGGGTATCTGTTTTGGGTACTCCAGCTGGAGACTACCCAACTGTGAAAAGCATCACTCTACACAAAGGCTGTGTGTGGAGAACAGCATAGAATAGAATAGAATGATTTTTATAGAGCGCATGGCTACCCGGGAGCATCCCAGCGCTAAGAATCACTAAGGGAGGACCAGTCCTCTAAGGAAAGAGCCAGGTCTTAAGCTGTTTACGGAAGGCTAAATAGTTACATTGACTGCAAAGCTGCAGTGGGAGGCCATTCCACAGCTTGGAGGCATTATATGAGAAGCGTCTGCCTCCACTTCTGGCCTTCTTGACCCTTGGTACCACTGCAAGGTGTAATTCATCCGAGCGGAGGTTTCTCATGGCTTTATAGGGGCGGATCAATGATTCAATAATGCGAGGACCATTTCCTCTCATGGATTTATGGGCGACGCATAAGGACTTAAAAACAATTCTTTCCTTCACTGGCAGCCAGTGGAGCATCTGTAGTGCCGGTTTTGCAGAGCTGTGTTTCCGTGTGCCCATCAGGAGCCTAGCTGCAGAATTCTGCACAGTTTGCAGTTTGGATATAACATTTTTGGGGGCTCCAAGATAAAGAGCATTGCCGTAGTCTATTCTTGACAAGATGAGGGCTTGAACCAATATTCTTCTAGCCTGGTCTGGTAATAACGGCAGAACTTTACGGATCATCCGTAGCAAGCTGAAGCAAAGTGCGGTGGTTTTCCTGGCTTGCACTTTAAACGAAAGCTCTTGGTCAAGCCAGATGCCCAGACTTTTTATTTCTGTTTTGGGGATGGGAGCTGGGCCCATACAGGCTGGCCACATAGTATTAGCTTTAAAATTTATCTGATTACCCAGGAGCATAAGCTCGGTTTTGTCGCCATTGAGCTTTAGATGGGAAAGGCTCATCCACTTGGTGACTTCCTCCAGGCAGTGGTAAAGATCCGGGAGCAGATGGTTAGTCTGAGTCAGAGCCACCACCAGCTGGGTGTCATCAGCATACGTGATCAATTGGATCCCAAAGGGGAGCACAATCTCCGCTAGTGGATGCATATAAACATTAAAAAGGGTTGGACTCAGAGACGAGCCCTGTGGGACTCCACATTTAAGAGGAACCGGTTTAGATCGAACATCGCCTAAAAACACGTGGAAGCACCTATCATCCAGAGAGGATTGAAGCCAAGATAGCACTTTCCCGGACACGCCTAGATTCCTAAGCCGGTGAGCCAATATCTGGTGGTTCACCGTATCGAAGGCTGCGCTTAGATCGAGGAGTATTATTGCGGCTGTGCCTCCTTGATCAAGAATCTTCCTTGCTTCTTCCACGACCACCACTAAGGCGGTCTCAGTGCCTTGGCCTGGGCGAAAGCCTGTTTGGGAAGGGTGGAGCAGGTTACTAAGTTCCAAGAAGGAAGAGAGGGTCTGGTTAACTATTTTCTCTGTGATTTTGCCCATAGTAGGAAGCAGTGAGATGGGGCGATAGTTGCCCAAATCTGCCGGATCCAGGTTAGGTTTTTTTAACAAGGGCTTTACCATAGCTACCTTCCAGTCGGGGGGGACAATCCCTAGTAAAAGAGATGAATTGATCAAATTGATCATACTAGGGGCAACTGTGTTAACTGCCAACTTTAGAATATTGAGCGGTACAGGGTCCAGTGGTGACCCCGATTTTACCTTACTAAGGGTGGCTAAGAGTAGTTCCTGGGTCAGGGGGGTGAAAAACTCAAGACTGTGACTTTTCCTACAATTGTCCCTAGCCGTGGACTCGGAAATATTGTTATCTCTTAGAGGGAGCAGTTTCAGAATCTTTTGCACCTTTGTAGCAAAGAATTCTGCCAATTCATTGCAGGGGTCTCCAGATGGATCCGGTATCGCTGGAGGATCTGGGGCTTTAAGAAGTTTCTTTACAATCAGAAAAGTCTCTCTGACCGAGTGAGCTGCTCCTGAAATCTTTTCTGCATAAAAAGAGGCTTGAGTTCTTTTTACTTCGGCCTTGTAAATTAAAACGGCTCTCCTATACTCCATAGAGAAGACAGTTGACAGAAGAACCACTGCAAACCTGTTTTGAGATGGCAGACAGAGAATCCACATTCCTTATCTGCTTTGACTGCCTAAAAGTGGGAGCTACTCACATCCTTGTTGTTTCTGCTCCTAGTCTTTTCACCAAGGAAGGGAGTATTCTGCAGTGCATTCTGAGGACTGCTGTATAACCACAGCTGTTGTGTGTGTGACAATCAGCTTCCCGGAGGAGAGGGTACATCACCTGGAGTCTTTACTTGCTGGAAGAGTTGTACTTTTGACTGTAATCTTCTGGAAGCTAGTCTGCCTGCTGAGGTAGTAAAAGAGCTTGTCAAGGCACAGGAAGAGTGACTGCTCAGGGAGTGCTAGAAACCACCAGAACTAGTGTGGAGGGTCTACCAGGAGGAAGAAGACTGCAGAGAGCAATCTGTGAGTCCAAAGAGGGTGGGTACAATCTCTCCAGAAGTGTAGTTACAAGAGGGAATCGTGGGCAGGCAGACGACATTCACACTATGCAATAGGAACAGTCTTGATTGACCTCGCTGCTTAAATCAACAGTTGTGCCCATTGTGAATGTAGCCAATAAAGTCCAGAACTTTCACTGAAGCTGATGCCACCACTTAAGTCAAGAACTGTGCCTGTGGTGGATGTCTCATTTGAACCCAAGACTTGCGCACATAGCGGTCACCACTGCAGTATTTACGAAGTCCATCCTGGGACTGCAATCATGCTGATGTGATACCCATATAAGTGGCAGCCCATCTGCTGCCCAGTGGGTGTGATGCCTGCTATGAGCCCTCATTGACTCCCATTCCCTAGATTCCCTGAAGCACTCATAGCTGTAGCTGTGGATACTGAAACACAAAGAGACTTGCATTGTGGTGAGACTGTATCAAGGAGACTGAACTGAACTGAGAACAATCATAATTGAACTGGGGTACCTGCACCTGAGCCTTGAAAAATGTCTCACAAAACTAATCAAATGGGGACTTGCTTAGATTCACAAGAGGAGGGACTCATGTGAAAGAGAGAAGAGGAAGACAGTAAAGACAGTATGGCAGTGCATATTATTATACCTGCTGTGGTACACCGTTTTAACTGTGTCTATTAAAGTAAGTTTTGTATCCTAATAAAGCACTGGGGTGGACAAACACATATTGCTCTGCTGGGTGATCTGAGTTCTGAGTTTCCATACCCCTACGCTACTTCCCTGAGAAGCATGTAACTGCTCCAAAGTGCTACCACTGAGAGTCAAGTTCTGAAGGGGTTGTAGATGTCCCAGGTTGTGAAGCGATAGTAGGAGAGACTCTGGGACATTCGAGGGAAACCACCCCTGCCCCCACAGCTAATGGCCCAGTAGCTCCTGCTTTCCCCATGCTTCCTGAAATGGATCTGACACATGCCCTGTCCCAGAAAGTATATCTATTCAGAATGACCAACTGTACACTGTATGTCACCTACATCTATATAGTCAGTGTCATTCAATTAATGCTAAGTTTTCAATGGGAGTAAAGGACACAATGTGTGCAGGAAGGAAGAGTTTTGGCACTAAAGGCATTAAAGGAAAACAATGAAAACAAGGTGATTTTGAATAAAAGTAATATCAATATAAAAACCACTTGACTACTTTTGGATAATCACCCACTCGCCACAACACATGGCACAACTCCATGAGTTATTCTTAAAGCATTAATGTACTTAAGTTAATGTATAGTGCTATGAAATGTGTTTTAAGCACCTTATTGGATGTTTTTCAAAACTTCTGAGATGTACTTTTTAGATCTGGCTTGACAGCACAGCTGTCACCACACCTTATGCAATCAACAGAAAAAAACTTTAAGAAGCACAACTGTCAGAGAGATTGCCCAATGTTACCTTAATTACAGCATTTGATTGGGCAGAACTTGTGTGGTGCTGTCCAGAAAGACTCCTGAGCGGTGTTCCCTCATCTAACAATGTTGCCCCATTAAAATAAATGACCAGGCAATGTGCAAGAAGACCTCTCCACAACAAAGTGGCTGCACCGGCTAAGAATTTTGCTCTGTGAGCCAGCAGCAATATAACCAAAGTATTGTTGAATAGAGCTTCCCAACAGGGGATTTCCCCCATCCAAAATGGTTGCTATATTCAGCATGATGATGCAGTGGCATCTGAGCTTTGCCCAGCCTTCTTGGCACTCCAGAAGTGCTGCTTACTTGCAGCCTTAGCCTGTGGGTCCTGCACGCAACAACCTCATGCCACTCCCTCCTCCTACACCAACCTACAACCTCAGTTCACTCTCCCCAACTTCACTTACTCCTCCACGGACTTCTCCCATCACACACACCAGATGTAGCCTCAGCATGCTCTGTCCGCCGGTACAGGGCCCTCCAGAGCGTCATTGCTATGCAGGCCAACGGGGCCCAGATGCTGATCTACATCATGGCTTCAGAAGCAGCAAAAACAGCATGTCTGGCCACAGGTGATCTCCCACCTTTCTTCATGGGGGCTGTTATGAAAACTAGTGGGGCTCAGTGCTGAGCTTACAAGTACTTCTTGAGCTGTACATTCTTCCCCCACCTGCACCACACTCTTAGCCTGCAGTTCCAGTCATCTCCGACACTAGCTCACAGCCTCAGCTGCAGTGCTTCATTTTAGTCGGTTATGCTGCTCCCCCTCCTGCTGCCTTGGCCTGCTTACACTACTCCCTCTTGGCTGATCCCAACAGCCTAAGACTGATCCCACCTCTCGCTCCAACCCCGACAGCCCCCGCTCAATCTTCCTTCCCGTACCATAACACAGACGCAGTACACTGTCCTTTTTTTCAGTGGACCTATAGTTATGAATGGAAATGAATAGGCATCCCGTACTGTGGGAAGATCAGGTATTTTGGAGGTGCATTTGTAGGCATCTGTGCATGTTTACAAGTGTTGGGTAGTTTAATGTGTGCTGTGTTAGAGGTGTGGTGTGTAATTGCTAAATAAGGTGAGTGGTGTAAGTGCAGGATGATCAGGGTGAGTGTAAGGTGAAAGAAATGCTTATGTAAATGAAGGTTGAGAGGTGTGAGTGCAGGGTGAGTGGTGTGTCCATATAAGAATTTGGTGAGTGGATGGGGAGAGTAAAAGGTGAGCTCTGTGTGAGAGCAGGATGACTCGTGAACCTGTGTGAGTGCAGTGTGAATTCAGGATCATATATCCCTAGACACTCTGAGAAATTCACCATGCCCTTGACAGTTGGCAAGTGGGGATTCAGGTGTAATTTGAACTATGATAATTGACGCTGATCCTGCAACAAAATGCCAGCTTTCTGACTGTGCAAAAGTTACTGTTCTAGAGGTGGGAGAGTCTATGAAGGCCAGAGCCAGATGCTGAGCTTTGGCTCTGGAAAAAGTCAATTTCGAACTTCGAGTCAAGACTTGATGTGGCTTTTGGCACCTACAGCCTTATGTCAGTCACCAAGCCCCTTCCCTTTCATCTAGTGGCTAAACTGTGCACCGTAAAACCAGTAAACCTTGTTTAAAACATGTTTACCTGCTAGACAAAATCTGTTTTACCACAGACAACTCTTATTTCACTGGGTTTCTTTGTTATTTTTCATCCCATTTAAAAGTATCTAAAACAAATCTCAATTTAGGCTGTGTCCTCTACAAAAACATCACTTTTATATGTTTTAATAGATTTTAATGTTGCTCCATATGTTATGAGAACAATCGAAGCGTAGATAAAAAGCACATCAAACAATATACAAAAATCCATTAAATATCCATATAGGATTCATAAAACATCATATAAAAACAGTGGCCCTCTGCTTAATAGCACGTTCAATGTGTACAGCATCAAAAATACAGATCTTAACAGTTGGCAAAGTTTGCAGGTAAATCAAAGCCGCTCTGCAGTAACGAATATTTGCCGCCCTATGAATAGGCAGCAGATAGCGTTTCCTCAACAATGAGTAAAATTTACAGAATACCATAAAAAGTAAGGTAGTTTGGGGGTGATTGATTGTCACAAGGACACAGGGGTAGTTGGGAAAAATAGGAACCTTGTGACGGACAGGCAGCCAGAAAGTGCACAGTGCATAACCCGAGTCTAACCAGTAAAAACTTGTGATGCATATTGCCCACCCACATTAAGTATGGCACAGGACTGACACGCGAACAAATCCCCATAAAGGTCTTGACCGTTGGCTTGTCTACAGCCCTCAGCATTCTGCCCTCCAGACATCCCTCTAGAAACACATTCTCCAGAGTCACAATAGAGCTAGCTGGGAGAGGTGAACAAGTCCCCCCCCCCAAACTACGACAGATGTTCTGAATATACTTCATCTAAGGAATACTCAAACAGTGGTTGAGTTTTAAACAGTCCGCAAACACAGCTCTGTTAAATGAAGTCTGGCTTTTGGTCAGATTCCAAACCACAGAAGGAGGGGTTGAATTTTAATGTAGTCACTAATGTAACCAATCCCTACCTCCATGTTGCAAATAAAGGAGCTAGCACTTTGCGGGACAGCAAGGAACCTCTTAATGAAGCCATTCTCACTTTTTTGAGGCCCTCCTGATCTTCAATGCCCCATACCCTTGCCCCATATGAAGCAATAGCACAACATTTGGCTTTGTAAACAGTTGAGAGTTCCTTTATGGGCTGTTGGGCAAGTCTGCGGGCAAAATTAAGAACGGCCTCCACTGATTTAGAAAAGACAACGTCTCTGCTGATCTTCAGGGTTCCCCATGAGAGGTGTGTATCAAAGGGGATACCTAAATACAGCAATTAGGAACTGAAATATGACCAGTCAACCTTTACGAAGGGCCTTCCAGAGTGTGGAAACCCTGATCACCGTGTTTTAGCACATTTGACCCATTTCAGCTAGAAACCATTTCTTTTTGTTAAAATCTGAAGATTATGCAGCAGACGAAGGATTATGTTGCAAATGCAGTAAATCCAATATTATTTGAAAAACACTGCGATCCCAGAATCGCATAATTCCACTGGCTCTGCTGATAGCATTGCCATCAGAGGCATGAATGTTTCCATGTTTACATTTAGAAGCTTTGACTACTGATAAATGTCAGCCAATGCAGAAATTCATTCTAGTGTACTGAAGTGAAAGCTTCTGAGTTAAAGAAATATACTTTTTTAAATTTGAGTCACTAGCATATTTTAAAATAACAAATTATGTACCACATAGAGGGATCAGTTCCTGTTTTGGAGCTTAGAGCCAAACCAGAACTTTGGCTGGGCTCTGACTTGGTACTTCCTATTAATGTACTACTTGCCCACCTTTGTATTGTTCATAAAATCCTTTCTCCCACTCAGGCGGCAACCAAGCAGGGACAGCAGGGTGGCCATGAGCAATTAAAATACAGAAAGACTCATGAACTGATAAATGGTCTTTTGAAGACCTGTGAAGTACTTTGAATGAGGCAGAGTCTGAATCATCATTTTCTGCCCAGTCCCAGCCCACGACAGGTCAAGAACTGCCTGTGTGCTCTTTAGCCTAGGCTACTGCAGGCGACTGGGAGGTAGGGGGAGAATGGGCGTTGTGCGCCTGAGGGCTACCATCGTAATGTGCGAGTGATGTCTTACCTTTTATGCTCTGAGATCCGTTTGGCTGTTTGCTCCACCTCCGTGTGTGCTGTTTGCCCGGTACACTATATGCCTCATCACCAATACACTTGGATAGATCCCCAGAGGTGCACCATTCCTGGTACACGAGAATATTGTTAAAGTTAGCTGCTTTGGCTGTATAGAACACTGCTTGCTACTGGGTCATTAACATCTGTATGCATACCCCTGTGCTCAGGCAAATGGATGGATGTTTACTAATACATTGACCTTTTAACTTCAGTCACTGTCAAATATGTTTCCAAATGTATGTCCCCACTTGCCACAAATCATTCAGCATATTTATAGAAGGACCGTGTTGTTCCTCTCGCCTGTCAATTCCCAACTCTGAGGCTGTCATGCTTGTGCCCTTTTGTATTTACTCTGTTGCAAAACTGCACCTAATAGATAATCACATATTATAGGACAGAGTCCTATCCATAACTACTTCATCAGCAGTCACCTCCTGTTGCATTGCTGTCAATTACTCATCATACATGCACTCAATCATTTATCTGTGCAACCATATATCCATACATTGACTAATTTTTGCCTTTACCCAGCTAGCCTTTCACACTACCACAAATACAAACTTGCTAATCAACGACGAAGCACTTTCAGTTCTTGGCCAATGATTGCTTCATAAACTGCTAGCTTGATGTTCTCCTTTGCATTCTCTCAGCTTCTGTACGTTACTTTTTATGACTGTACTTCAGTTTATTAGATCTAGATTGGGTGGTCGAACTCTCTCCATGAGGCACCCTTCCTTTAGAATCCCTTCCTCCTCTCTCTTCGCCAAGAAGATTGGCCACTGTTTACAAATGCTCTTGAGGATCATCTCTTCTACTAAGGTCTTTACTATTCAGGGTTTAGCACCATGAAGCTCAAGGGCTCATGTATTGTGCTTTACATGAATTTCATTCATTCATTCAGTGTTCTTTAGATAAGTTTCATTAAATCTCATAGTACAGTGTACATGGATAAATTTGCCTCTTGAAATAAAATAATTGTTCAGATGGTAAGTGTATGAAAATTCCTCATTTTTCATGATCACTCCCATTTTTTTTTGTACTGATGCTGCTGTTTTTTTTTTTAACTCTGTGCACTAGGTCTCTGCTAACCATGCCCCAATGCATGGGGTTTGGTGCATAAAACCTGTCAAAATGGTGAATATTCCTAATTTGCATATTTAACTTATCTTAAAGTACCTAGTACATAATACTACGTGTAGCCAAGGCCTGTAAGTTAAATGTCACTGGTGAATTTCAGCACCCATTGTTCTACCCACTACAGTGACAGGGCAAACATGACTGCCGGCGTACCCCTGTAGCCTGTCCCTGAAGTTTGAAAGCTGCAAATTCGCCCTGTATATATCTCCTTTTGACAGACCTAAAACTCCTTATTAAATATTACTGAAACTCCCCTAAGTATGCCTTAATGTCCATAAGAGAAGATGCATGGTATTTAAAAGCAGCACATGTAAAAGCTTAAGGTTGAACATGTCCTTACAGTAACAAGACCCCAAAAGCTATTTTCACTGTATTGGGGTTAACTGTTCCATAGAAAAGCCTTGGGATACAATATTAAAATGTATAATGTTATTCCTGCCTAGTATGGTAAAGACAGATTTGTAATAAATATTTTATAGAAGGTACATTTAGAAAGTCACTCCTTCCCTGCTTAAAGCCTCTAGAAGCCCATTTGCATGAGCTTCCAACTTTTATCCAGGAGCTGACCAGGCCACTTGATGAGGTGTGAACTTGCTCCCAGAGCTGAGGCAAATGCCTTGAATCTAGGGAGGTGTTATAGATGACCGTCTGGCTATGTCAAAGAACTTAATTAACTTCAAAGAGGCCTACCCTGTCACAGGCACATGTTCATAAGCCTGCGCCTGTCTCCTTCTTTGTCCCTCTAGTCAGCCGGGCACCAATCCCAGTGGGAGGGGAACTGGCCCCACAGCTGGTTTTGAATGACCACACAGAAGGGGGTGCTCATATCCCTTGCCACACTGCTAAGGTGGGCACAGAAGCCCTGCACAGGGGAAGAAAGGTTTTGCCATGTTGGCTTTTAGTATAGAGGGGCACTGTGGTATTTTTTGCAGTAGGGCACACAGAACTGCTGCAAAAGTGGGTAGAGTTACGTCTGGATTTTTTCTCTATTGGTTGGGGAGGGATTTGGAATCACTTCTACCCACAGACTAGTGCCAGGCATAAATTTGGCAGCCCGGGCCACCCTCATCAGAACACTGCTTGACCTGTGGAATACAGATGATGAAGTGCAGCTGCTTTCGAGACCTGTGAGGAGACCTGAAATTCTTGACCTGCTCTCACTTGTAACTAGGATAAAGACCTGAACTTCAGGGCCTGTTGGCTGACCTCCAGTTAAGCTACAGGGGCACAACACACTGCTAGAAGTCCATTTCCTGAAGTGCTAAGCTCACCAATTTGAACTAGACTTGGCCTGGACCCTGCAGGCGGCTTCTGCGGGAGTGAGGCTTGCCCCCCAAGTGCTGTTCCAGAGGTCGTGGGACCCTTGGCTGTTTCAGAGTGAACTCCCTCTAATATCTTGAGAGGTATTAACTCTAAAGAACTCCGGAGAGCCGGTACAAACCTGCCAAGTCAATCCGATGAAAGTGCGTGCCAAATATTGAAGTTGCTCCCACTCGGAGCCTTTCCACAGCAGCAATTCGTTTTAGTGGGATGTCGTGGAAAGGATATATGACCTCGTAGAGCCCTGTTCGGCTACAGCTTGCAGCCTTGCCCCACAGGAGGAATCCATTCTCCAAAAACGTGACTAAGTCCGAACATAGAAATCTTCACCGGTTGAAGGCACCAAAAGTATCTATCTGGTGAGGGACCATCCTTTGCTCGAAGATATTCCTCCAAAAGTCAACAGTTTCACCAGAACCTCTTTGAATGGCTATCACACCTCGTGGAGCCCTTCTCTGCTACAGCTGCCTGCCTTGCACCACTGAGGGCATTTTACTTCCATTTCAAGGTACAACTACCAACTCTGACAAACCTGGTTATCCCACCTCGTGGAGCCCTTCTCTGCTACAGTTGAATGCCTTGCACCGCTGAGGGTTTTTTACTTCAATTTCAAGGTACAACTTCCAACTCAGACAAACCTGGCTACTGTATCCTACCCACACTCCATTGCAGTCAGCCTTAACTCATGCCTAGGACTGGTCAATTGCAACTAGATGATGCAGTTGGCGCTATCCTTCTTTAAACTTTAAAAATTCAAACCTCCTGTTTCCCTTAATGGATTTTTGTTGTTTTGGTGTTAATTTGTTCATTACACTATTCTCTACCATTATAAATTAGAGTGGGATTTTGATTCTGTTGTGTACTCGACTTCTAAACTGTTTTTATACTTTTAAATGCTTTACACATTTTTTAACTTAAGCCTGTCTGCTCTATGGCATAGCTACCAGCGGTTTAACTTAGGTTTGAATTACTGAAACATTTTCTGGACCAAACAAGACTAGTGAAATGACTAGTTGTGATGGGTTGCAATCCACCCCAACTAATTATACACTTTCTCATACATTTTTAAACCTAAACATTAATCAGTCAATCTTATAATAGCTTTTTTGCCAATTAAAATGGTATGCTAATACAACATAAAGCCTAGATTTGTGAAAGTAGACAGACTTTAAGTTGTAAGCTCTTTGAACGTCACAATGTCCTTTTTACCACATTTATTTTGCATCTATTTATTAATATTGACATTTATACAGTGCAACCGTAATATTGAGTAAATGGAGCACTGGTCCAAAAATGAGCTGGTACATAAAATGCAATTGGGTTGGGTGCAGTAAGAAAATAAATGCTTTCAATTTTTTTTTTTTTAAAGAAAGGTGTTAAGGACTTGGTCACGGAGAATGGCAAGCGTTCTTTAGAGATTGTTTATTACCTTTGAAGCTTAGTAATCTTTTAGTTGGTCACATTTTTTAACTTCATATTTCTAGCACCAGGTGGGATCTGGTATGTCACGTTCTTCAAATACAATGAAGTTTTCATGTAGGTCAGGAGGCTAAAGGAGACAGACTGCCTTGCATTTGATCCCTAGTATGCCATGTCGGTCGGACGCTCACCGTAGCGGGGTGGAATCCGCCCGACTATTATTCGGCGGTTCCACCCGCATTATTAGGATGTGACCGGGCAGTTGGAAACATCCATTTTTCTATTGTAGCTTGTGAGGCAGCTGTAAAAGGGCCGCAGCACAAGCTGTCATAGAAAAATAGATGTTTACAAACATCCCTGCACCCTGTGCAGGCACCATGAGGTGCCTGCCACAGGGTGCAGGGATGTTTAGGGGGGCACCACAGTTATCCCCCTGGCCCCATAGTGGAGGGCCATACGGGAAGAGTCCAACAAAGTCACTTTCCGCCTGCCTTTTCATGGAAGGCGGACCGCCATGAAAGGGCAGGTGGAAAGCGACATTGTAATCCCGACGGCTGAACAGAGGCTGGCTCCACTGCCATTTTGGGATTACAATTCAGCCCGCTGCCCTGACAGGCTCCAGGAGCCCATTGGAAGTGGAGCGGGATTCCCCCGTGGGTTTCCCTCTGACTGCCAGTAACATAATACGGCGGTCGGACGGAAACCTATGATTTCGGGCGGAAAGCCCCGATGAGCTGTTGGATGGCTTTCCGCCCGACATCATAATGAGGGCCTATGTCTTACTGTCTGTTAATTAAAAGTCTTCCCTCATAAAGTTGAACTGAAAAAAATGAAAAAAAACACATAATTGAACTCAATGAACAGTGTACTTCTTACATTTGCAGTACCGAATTTGATGTACTGATTTTCCCAGCAAATAAATCAAACTCTGACAGTGTTTTTATGAACTAGTCAATACTTGGGCATTTAGCCCCAGTGCATGATCTTAGTTTAATTCTATGCAGTTGTTATATAAGATTATATTTTTGTCCTCTTATCAGAAGTGGGACCATTTTACATTAACTTGAGCACCAGTTCACAGAAATAGAGGAAATACATGTTGCCTCACATTAGCTGCTAGCATAATGGAGTTGGGGATTTCACCAGGGCAATGCATGTGTACACTGACTGAACACTAACTTTCTATTGCTGATGTAATTATAAAATGTGTCATCTGTGAAAGACATCACTACATTTTTAATTTCTAGTTGAATAATCAGTGCAAAATACAGCTGTTTTTAATTTCCAATAAAGGCCTGGACTAAGATTCTTTTGTCAAACCTCAATCACATACACCAAGTGGTTGACAATCAACAATGAGCATGTGTTTAAAGTTGGAAATAATTTTGCAATTATTTGCAATTATTTCACCATCGATTTCATTTATAGCTTGGTGCAATATTCCTCATTGTCGAAAACAGGGTTGTTTATTTAGGAGGGGGGATCCCTACTATCAGAAATTGGCCTGTTCGTTGAGGGAGAGGGCGAAACCCTACTCAAGCAACTGCCACAATCCTTACCAGAGTGAACCATAAAAAGTCACTAAATTAACCTGTGCTTAAACCTCTGGTAGCTTGACACAAAAGCAGTCAGTCTTAACCCAGAGGCAATGTCTAAAATATTTAAAGCACACCAACATTAATAAAGCAAAAACACAAAACAAGAAAAATCCCACACTAATTTCTAAAAATAGAGTAAAATGTAATAAATTATTTGACACTAAAGTGACAAAAATTCAATCAATGAAACTGGAGATATGCAGTTTCAAGAATTAAGGTAAGTATAGCACCTAAAAGCACAAAGCATCACTCACAGTTATCTGGTCATGCGATTCCAGGTGAAAGTCAGAAGTTGAGGTCAACCACGATGGAGTGTGGGCTAGATACAGGAACCAGGTTAGTACTACTGAAAAAGTTACCTTCTCAAAGAATTTAGTCAGTGGTGGAGGAGGCCACAAGGAGCAGGGAGAGCTTCTCAGTGTATGAGGCCTCAAGCAGCAGGGTAGCAGGGCAGTCCTTCTGTAGTATCCACAGGTCCAAGAGTGTACTGAAGAGTGGGTCTGTGGGTTCCATTTTTATACCTGGTCCCCCCTGTGGAGTGGGAGGAAGTTCTGGGATTTTCCCCTTACAGAAGTGCCCAGAATTTCCCTCCTCCCTTCACTGGTCCCAGTCTGTATGGGGGCACAATAGGCTACTGTGAAGTCCATTGTGTGTGAGCTGGGCCAGTGCCTTTGAAGAGCAAGTGTAGTCGGTTACAGCTCTGCCCTCCCATCAAGCCAAATGGCCAAACCTTCTAACAACCAGGCCCCCTATTGGGATGCTGTCTGGGAGGAATACACAAAGGCCAATTGCCAACTACACCTAGTTTTGGGACCCATGAACAGACTGCAGGTACCAAATAGTTTGGTCCAGAGGTGTACTGAAGAATTGGGTCCGTGGGTCTATTATTTATATTTGGTGCCAGCTTTGAAGTAGGAGCAGGCTCTGGAGGTTGCCACCCTCAGAGGTGTTTAGAATTTCCTGTCTTCCTGCCCTGGCCCCAGCTTGTCTGGGGCACAAAAAACTAGTGTCAAACCATTTGTGAGTGTGCTGAGAGCCTTTGTGATGTGTAAGTGTGTTAGGTGACATCTCCTGCCCCTTTCACGTCAAAGATGGCCCATCCTGCCAACATCTAGTCCACGTTTGTCCCTCTGTCTGTGAGTAATACACCAAGACACCCGGCCAACTATACCTAGTCATGTGACCCAGGACACAGGCACCAAATGGTAGGGACAAGAAAAATCTTTCTGAAAGTGGATTTTTTCAAACTTTTGACTTAATATCCGACTTTAACATAAAAGAGGACACTAAACATGACATTCCTACCTGCTCCCACACAAACATTATTACCTATTAAATGTAATAAGATAACCCAACGATATCCAAGTGAGAGGTAGACTTTGCAGTAGTGAAAAAAACTAATTTAGGAGTTTTTCCACAACCATGTAAAACTTAAAAATACTTGTCCAACTTTTTAAATAAAATGCACCATGCTCTAAGGGCAATTTAGGGCATACCCTAGGGGTGGCATATGTATTAGAGAGGAAGGTTTGGGCCTGGCAAAAAGTTTATTTTGCCAGGTCAAAATGGCAGTTAAAACTGCACTCACAGGCTGCAGTGGCAGGCCAGCAACATGTTTTAAAAGGCTACTTAAGGGGATGACACAATCAGTGCTGCAGGCTCACTAGTAGAATTTAATGTACCAGCCCTGGGTACCTGTAGTACCACTTTACTAGGGACTTAATAGGGACTAGTAAATTAAATGTGCCAGTTGAGTGTAAGCCAATGTTACCATGTTTAAAGGAGTGAGCAGACGCCCTTTAGCGCTGGGTAGCAGTGGTAAAGTGCGCAGAGTCCTAAGGCCAACACAAACAAATTCAGCAAAACAGGAGGAGTGAAGGCAAAAAGTCGGGGGGAGGGCCACCTTAAGGCTGACAGGTCTAATATCTACTAACTCAATAAATCCACTCTGGTAAGATATAAACATAATTCTGAGTGAATCTCTGCTCAACACCTACTAGCTATAGCACAGACAGGAGGCATTCTCCAGAGAAATGTGTGCTAATTCCAAGCAGTACCAACACTTTTGAAGTATAGATCACAACACAGTCAAATTCCAAAACGATTTTAGAGCAATAGAGAAAGGTTTATTAAGAAAAAACATGCACGATGATCAAATAGCTTAAGAGGAACTGGAATAAACTGTTTCAATGTTTTAAGGCAAAAAGCACCTAAAAAATGTCAAACACTATGGAAAAGCAGTAGCTCACAGTGAACCAGGACCTAATCCCATTTCAGGCACACCATAATAGATCAGAGGTCACATACACCAACTGAATTGTCCCTGTCATAAGTTTTACCTTCAGATTTAGTCTCCACTTGCAAGGAAAATTTTGCAGTCCTGCAACCCCTAATGACTATGGGCAGTTTTCTGGACACTAGGGGGCCGATTCTGATGCGGGTTGGAAAAGCTTCCCGACCGAATCGGTTGGGAAATGGTGTCCGCCCCACTCGGATCGGGAAAGTCCGACCGGCGGAGTAGGATGCATCCGGATGCTTCCAGATACGATTTGGTTGAACTCCCATTGACTTCAATGGGAACATTTGTTCCTAACCGCATCAGAATTGGGCCCTCGGTCGGGAAGACACGTTCCCGATCCGATTTGGAAGGAGCAAATGCGGTTAGGAGGCCTTCCTAACCGCATCAGAATCAGGCCCTCGGTCGGGAAGCTTTTCCAACCCGCATCAGAATCGGGCCCTAGGTCTTTCTCTAGCCAGGACACCTACAGGGTCTAGTCTTCTTCAGTTAGCTGGGCTCTTGTGAAAGCAGGAATTCTTCTGAATTGTATTTACTGAAAGCATGAGGTCAATCACTTGACCCTCGGGGAGTAATTCCAGTCCAGTCCCTGGGTGCCAGCAGAATTCAGGGGTCCTCTTCTTCCAGCAGGGTCTTCTTTTTCAGATCAATTCCTAGGCCAAGAATTGTTCTGAAAAGTTGGTGTTTGAGTGCAGATGTATCCTGTGCACTAGCACACGACTATAGAAAATGTAGCACCCAAACATATTTTGTCACTGTTATCCACATCCTTTTGCAGCACTTCTGTTTCGTCTTATTGGAAGATTATCCAAGATCACCAGCTTAAACAGTGCAGGACCCAGTTCCCACTATGGCGTCCTGTCTTCAGGTTGTTGGCCCCTCCCCTATCTTACAGGGTAAAAACAGGTCTCCCTCCTCCCATGGATGGAGCCTAATGGTGTAGCGGGCCATGGAATGAATAGGAGAACCCTCCTAAGTTAAAAAAGGTCGTGTTAAGCTGCTCTTTGTTCTGCCAACTGCTCCTGTCCACTCCCAGATAATTAATCCCTGCTAAGTGGTCATCAGTTGACACCCATTAGCCTTTCCTGGCCTCCGATGCAGGCTGTTGTTCTCTGGGCCACTGTCGTTAGCTCTCATAGATGTGTATTTCAGTTCCTGAGGTGTGATGAGTGGCAGAACTGTGTTTAATCAAATTTTACAAAGTTACTTTTCTGCCTACATTATCAAAAATCTGACTTTACAATTAAGTCAGGTTTTAAAAACTAAGCAGGAAATCCCTTTTAAGCATTTTGATAGCACTTACCCATGTAGGTGTAGAAAATAAATATTTTAATCCCACCTAGGCATATTAGGGAAATGTCTAGCAAGACTTGAGGAGTGAAATAGCTTTCTGTTTTATATCACAGTGAGAGCCTAATAATCCCAATATGTAGCATGCCCTATTTGTATATATACGCACCCTACCCTTTGGGCCTAGAAGGCACACTTTAGAGGTGACTTATGAATATATAAAAATAGGCTTTTCGCACATTCTCACTGCTGTGTGTCACTGCAGTGCATTTAAACTGCAGCCTAGCCACAACACAGTGGTGCTACTGGCAGAAATATATCTTTTCATATATGTGGTTGGTGTAAATATACACTGCAGACCATTTCTGACATTTAATTCTCTATGCCACTTTAGTACTATTTACAATAGACTTATAGAGAAATTGAGTGGGCCAAATAGGGAATGAATGTATAGTGCATGTTTTAGAGAGGAAGTTCAGGTACTTTACAACTGTTTAGCAGTGATAAAGTAACAAGGTCCTAAAGCCATCGAAAACCAGGTCCAGAAAAAGGTGAAAAATTTCCAGAAATGGCAGATTTGGTATACAGTCTCCTCCAGGACAGAGCTTGGGTAGACTAATCAGTCCCTTTATGGACTGCTCTGGCGATAGAAGGAGGGCAAGTTACAGCCTTTGCAGTGGCACATGTCTGTTCTACGCCCCTCTGAACCTACCAGTACCCTTCTACCAATAATATGTGAGAGATATTCTTTTGCGACTCATCATTTTCTATATAAATATCTCTTCCTGTGTAAATTTCAGACTGTGTCTCCTGAAAGGCTGTCATTTCCAAAGAATTTTTCAAGTTAATTCTGCTAGATCCTAAATAATATGACGTATTTCTTACCTCAAAAAGATTGTGCCCATTAGTTAATCTTAGTTGATCCGGGATACATCAAGTAAGTGGGACCTGTACATGAGTCAATATGGTCAAACAGAGCAGTTATTGTCTAATCAGCGCCTGATTCTTTACTGCCTATAACCGATGTTCCGCATGAATTATAAAGGTGTGTTTAAAAAATCTTTATATTAAATCATCTATCCTATATAAGACTGCTGCATGTCTCGGAGATTCTAAGATTATAAATAGGTCAGACATTAGGGAATACCCAGACACCCACAGATGACCTTATTGCTGTATTACGCATGTATAAATTTAAAACCAAGTCTAATAACTGACTCAGAGGATGTACATTATTTAACTTTATGCAATATCAAGATAATCTATATATGCAGGGGCTGCGCGGGGGCCCTTAATTATGGGTGGGGGGCCTCGCGTGCCCCCCAAGCCCTGGGGACAGCCACCTCCCCAGGGGCTTTATTAATTATGCGCAGGGGGGGCACGCGACACCCCACAGCCCCTGGGACCGCCATCTCCTCGGGGCTTTCCTTAATTAGGAGCCGGGGGCCCCCCCACACTGCCCCGGGGACCACCACCTCTCTGGGACACACTGTATGCAAATACGGGGGTCCGTTGCGGACCCCCGGCCCAGGGGACCACCACCTCCCCAGGGCTATGTTCACGTTGGGAGGGGGGCTGCGCGGTCCCCCTCCAGGGCCCCTCCTTGGCCCTGGCGACTGCCACGCCCCATGGCCGACTCCAAAAATGTCCCGGGGGTAGGCAGTTTGGAATGACAGGGCGGGAGCACGGCTCCTGCCCTGTCATTGCAAACTTGTGCTTCACTTCATGGAAGCGAGAGCAGAAAACTGCTCTCGCTTCCATGAAGCGAAGCAAATTGCTTTTGGACAAGGGGATCTGCATGGCAGCATCTCCCCTTGTTCAAAAGCAATGCCGGCTCCCGCAGGAGGGAGGGAGCCGGCTGGGACCGCGGGGGCATTGGGGCTTCCCCCGCTGTCCCCAACGTTGAGGCCAGGCTCCGGGTGATGGGGTCCCCGGGGCCAAAAGTGGCCCAGGGAAGGGGGGCCACGCGGCCCCCCTCCTGTAATAAAATTAATTTTAAAAAAAAGGAAAAGAGGCAAAGCCCTGGGGGATGGGGTCCCCGGGACCAAAAAATGTCCTCAGGTGAGGGGCCGCGAGGCCCCCTCCTTTAAAAGGAATGTTTTTTTAAAAATAAAATAGGTGACCATGCCCCGGGGGATGTGGTCCCCTAGGCCGAAAACGGCCTCGGGAGGGGGGCCGCGCAGACCCCTTCCCATTTCTTAACTAAAAAAAAAAGGTCTCAGGCCCTGGGGATGGGGTCCCCAGGGCCAAAAAATATTAAGAGAAGGGGGGCCACACAGCCCCCCTTCTAACAATAAAAAAATAAAAGACAAACCGCCCCCTCCCTGCACCACTCTGCAAACGCGCTTCCTGGTGCGTTTTGGGTTGGGGTATTAAGTCCCCTTGATTCCTAAGAGTCCTTAGGGGCCAACTAGCCCACCAGGTACCTCCAGTAAGCCCCACACAGTGGGATTGCTAAGAGGTAGTCCGAGGCCATGCCCCTTTTTACACCACTCTGCAAATGCGCCTTTTGGTGCACTGCTGGTGGGGCGATGAGGTCCTCGTGTCCGAGGACCTCAGGACTAAAGTGGACTTCATCCCCCAAGCAGCAGTGCGACAGGAGGTGTGTTTGCAGAGTGGTGTAAAAAGGGGGCGTGGCCTCGTACCACTCTCAGCAATTCAGCTGTGTGGGGCTTACTAGAGATAACAGGTGGGCTAGTTGTCCCCCAGGGATCCTCAGTAGGCAAGGGGACTTCATCTCCCTACCAAGAGCGCGCAAGGAGGTGCGTTTTCAGAATGGTGGGGAAAGGGGCCGTGTCCTGTTTCCACCTCTCAGCAATCCCACTATCTGGGGCATACTGAAGGTAACAGGTAGGCTAGTTGGCCCCTAGGGACCTCCAGCATTGAAGGGGACTTTAATCCCCATCCAACAGTGCGCCAGGGAGCGCGTTTGCAGTGTGGTGGGCAAAGGGGGCGTGGCCTGCTATGAGAACTTACCAATCCTGCTGTGTGGGACTTACTGGAGGTAATAGGAGGGGTAGTTGGCCCACAAGGTTGTCTTTGGGGGCCAACTACCCCTCCTGTTACCTGCAGTAAGTCCCACACAGTGGGATTGCTAAGAGGTCTTCGGAGGCCACGCTCACCTTTCTTCACCACTATGCAAACGCACCTCCTGGCACAGTACTGGTTGGGAGATGAAGTCCACTTTACTCCTGAGGGACTTTGGGGGCCAAGTAGCCCTCCTGGTACCTCCTGTAAGTCCTACACAGCGGAATTGCTGAGCGCTGGTCGGAGGCCCAGGCCACTTTCTGCACCACTCTGCTAACGCGACTACTACGTTATAGTTAGAAATTAGCATTTAAAAAACCTTAGAAATTCACTGAAAAAAACATAGGTTTCAGGGACGTTATAGTTAGAAATTAGCATTTAAAAAACCTTAGAAATTCACTGAAAAAACCATAGGTTTCAGGGACGTTATAGTTAGAAATTAGCACTTAAAAACCTTAGAAATTCACTGAAAAAACCACAGGTTTCAGGGACATTATAGTTAGTTGGACATTTCACTCGTATAAAACCAAAGAAATTCGGCCGTTATAGTTAGTAGAGCTAACTATAACTTGCACCCCCGCAATGCACTGCTGATGAAGTCACATATTACATTACTCATGACAGGGTCAGTGACATCACTGATGACATCACTGATGACATCTCAAATGACATCACTGATGACATCATCCAATTTTTTTCTGATGCACCTTCTCACACCCTAATATAAAGTTTTATACACCTACTCAAAAATAGACTAACATTCTCAAAACCATAGACACACCAAAACCAGTTAGTACATACCCACTCACTGATTCATAGGTCTACACACACACATCCACTCTCCCATACAGTCACTCATACATGCAGTCACTGATCAATACAGCCACTGATATATGCACTCATATACCTATATAGATACTCACACACCACCACTCACCCATAGAGTTACTCACACACCTAGTCAGCCAAAGAATCAATCACATTGCCATTTACTCATACAGTTATACACACACCACCTCACTTATTCATACAGATACTAACACATACTTACTCTCTTATACAATCACTGACACAAGCACACACTCATCCATTCAGCCACTCCCACAATCACTCACTCTCACATATAGTCACTTATATACTCCAACACTCACATATACTGCCTTTCAAATATGTAGTTACTCATACATGTACCATTGAGACATCCATTCACTCACCAACACAGCCATACACACAGTCACCCACCCATACAGCCCCTCACAGACGCACTCATGAACCAACACACCCAGTGAATCACCCACTCACACATCCATGCAGGGAGTTACACACCCCCCACCCAACCACACAGATACTCAGGGACCCATACAGGTACTCAGACAACCAATCATTAACCCATATAGATACTCATGTAGCTACTCACCAACCTATGCAGCCACTTACAAACCAACTGACAGACTGATACAGACATTCACACAGATTAGTAACTCACCCATGTATTCACTAAGACACATTTAATCACTCACTTATACAGTCAGTCAGGCACCCACAAAGTTATCTATACAGACACTCATACACCCACTCATTCTTCAATACACCTTGGCGTATATATAGATAACATTCTTAAACTTTTCAGAAACACTTAGTCACTGGATGATGTCATCAGTGATGTCATTTGAGATGTCATCAGTGATGTCATGAGTGATGTCACTGACCATGTCATGAGTGATGTAATATGTGATGTCATCAGCAGTGCATTGCGGGGGCACGAGTTATAGTTAGCTCTTCTACTATAACGGCCGAATTTCTCTGCTTTTATACGAGTGAAATGTCCAACTAACTATAACGTCCCTGAAACCTGTGGTTTTTTCAGTGAATATATATATAATTCCTTAAATTTGACTTTCAGCAGTCATATGCATGAGAAGTCATTGAATTTCTTGATCTTAAACTTGAGGTGAAAAATAACAAACTAGTTAGCTATTTGTTCAGAAAAGAAACAGCAGGCAATAGCCTGTTACCGGCTGATAGATGTCATCCAACTAACCTTATCCAAAGCATTCCGTTTGGTGAATTATTAAGGGGTAGACGGAATTATAGTACGGAGGAGGGGTTTGTGAGAGAAAAGGCCGTTATGACCCAGAGATTCATTGAGAGAGGATACAGCAATAGGATTATTCAAAAAGGCATTGAAAAAGTTGAAAAATGTAATCGTAATGAGTAACTCATCCCCAAACAACAGGGAGAGAATGAGGAATCAAAAATCAGATTCATCACCAGGTACCATAACCAAACATGGGAAATTAAAAATAGTTTTAAGAAATACTGGGAAGTCCTTAAAATGGACCCGGATTTAGCCATACCGATTGGCAATAATCCAGCAATAACATTCAGGAAAGCAAGATCTTTGAAGGACACCTTAAGTCACTGCCTAGTGAATCATAAAAAAGATAAAAACGAGATTAAAGGTTTTTTCAAATGCAATCAATGCAAAGCGTGTAAATTTAGTGAAAGCTGCAAGACAGTGAAATTAGCAGATAACCAAAATCCCTACATTATTGGAAAACAATTAACATGCAATATGGAATATGTAGTTTACGCTCTCAGGTGTCCGTGTAATAAATTTTACATAGGAAGCACCATCCACAAGGCAAAAAACGGGTGCTTGAGCACATGCGTGCTACCAGAAATGATGATAAGCAATACCCGATCGCCCGCCACTTTAAAGCCAGCCACAACCAGAATTGCAATCTACTAAAATTTGTTGTCCTTGACAGAATTCCAAACCCGTGAAAGAGGGGGTAACAGAATGCTTGAGCTCAGGAGATTGGAATCATAATTGATCATAAAATAAAAATACTCTTCATCCGATTGGTCCAAACCTGGATGAAGAACTGGCTGTTGATTTGGGATAAAAGAATGTCTATGTAGGCAGAGTATTAGAACTAACCTTCCTTCTGTAAAGTAACTTCAGGTTTATGCCTTTTTAAAATGTACATGTTTTTGTGAATTTGATTTTAATCACTAGTTTTTTGTCTGTTTTCTGTTTCAGATGAAACTGATATGGAAACCCGGGAGAGCTACTTTATCTTTGTGATTTTGGTATAACTGGAAGGGTCTGCTTATTCAGTTTGAAGTTCCAGCTGTGAATGGAGTTTATCCTGAAATCACTTATTGGTGTTGAATTAGTGGGAATATAGGCCTAAAATAGGTATTTGAATTATCAAATTTAAAATATGTTGCTTCCACGTAATAACCAGGGGTGTGATGAAATTAGTACTAAGAAAATCAGAAGTGGGTGCCCACCTTCATTATCATTTAAGCGCATTAGCCCACTTGGGCGGAATTGGTCATCTGTCCCCTAAGGAATCATCATTAAGATCAATGAAATACACTGATGCGGAGTACTGGAGATGTCGACAATGAGAGGTTATGAATAATTCACCCTGTTAGATATTGTCTTAAAAGGACTGAATATGACTATCTGACATGCGGTCGAGCGTCAGAATTATTGTAAAAATCAGCCCACTTGGGCAGAATTGTGATTTTAATGACACCAAAAGGATTATGGAATAAGATCAGGGTGCCGATCTGGGCTAGAAAGCTAAAGTATTGCACTGTGATAGTTGGCTGAATGCACCTTCTAATGAATTTACAAAGTATGTTAATTCTTCTTTAATTTTTCCTCGGTTAAAGTAGACTCAATGTCATGCTAAACCATTTATTATAATTTTGTTAATTACTCGAATGCGATTGAATCATGTTTATTAACAACATCGGAAACTGACAAATAGTATTTTGTTTATGTCTTTCACTTGTACAGAACTCATGTGGTGTTTCTTTAAATGAAACGGAAATAACGCACAAACCTAACCCGTAACCAAGGAGCGGAAGGCTCCGAAACGCGTTGGGGATTTTTTGTTGCTAGCGTTTGAATAAACACGCTCAACACACTGGAGCAGCGGTACTGTGGTTTTGTTCTGTCTGGAAGGTATTACGATCTGGCCACACCAACAGGCTTGAATGGATGTTTGGGGTTCGCTACCTTGCTGCGTAGCTCACAGTATAAGTGGGCATAAGCGACTTATAATTGGATGGAATATATTTTAATATATACGTATATTACCTACTGGCGGTCGCCAGTAGGTAGTTATAGTTAGGACCTTGTTTCTATTCAAAAAGCGCTTTTTCTTTTGCCAATATCTTTGGCGCCGTTTGACAAATCTTCGTAAAATTTTCCAAACTAATGGTTCACGCAGGTCACCTCCAGTTTTGAAAGTTTCGGGGTGATTCGTCAAGCGGGGGCAGAGAAAAAAGGGGGGTCCCAAACGCGTTTTCCCCATGTTAATTTCCATAGGAACTTTAGACAAAGCTACAGCCCGAACTGCTGAATGGAATTACACTAAATTTGGCAAAAAAAAGGTAGGTCTTGGTCCAGAAAGCGTGCCTTTTTTTAAATGGTGTAAATCCTTTCAGTAGTTGCTGAGAAATTCAAAAAATAAAAATGTATATATCTGAGCACCGAGGAGGATTCGGGAGCCCTCCCGAGCACGAGCTTCATTCTGATTGGCTGCCAACACTCCAAACCAGAATGTGTTGGCAGCCATCTTGTGACTCTGTAAAACCGAGTCACAAGAAAAAGGTTAAAAAACAAGAAAAGGGGGCAGGGTAGAAACACCCTGGCCCCCTAGGCCTGCTCAGGTGGTCCCACAGGGACCCCCAGGGCCCAAAAAAAGCATATTTGTTTTAAAAAATCGTCAGGGTTCGCGAATCCTGCTGAGAAAATAAATTTTAAAAAACGAAGTGCGGTCTCCCGCACTTCGTTTTCTTAAAGCCCCCGGTTGGGCCAGGTCCCTGGGGCAATATGCAAATATATGCGGGCCACGTGGGCCCCTGCAGCCCCGGGGACAGCCACCTCCCCGGGGCTTTCGTGAATTATGCACAGGGGGCATGCGGCCCTCCCGCAGTCCCGGGGACCACCACCTCCCCAGGACTTAATTATTTTTATTAAAAAAAAAAGTGTGGGGGGGCTCCTGCCCCCTCACACTGCCCCGGGGACCACCACCTCCCCGGGGCTTTAATTAATGAATGCAGGGGGAACGTTCCCCCCGCAGCCCCGGGGACTGCCACCTCCCTGGGGCTCTTTAAATAAAGTAGTGTGGGGGGGCTCGAGCCCCCCCACATGACCCGGGGATCACCAACCCCCGGGGCACTAATTAAAAGAAGCTGGGGGTCTGTTGCGGACCCCCAGCCCCTGGGACCACCACCTACCCGGGGCTATGTCAATGTTGGGAGGGGGGCCACGCAGCCCCCCTCCTGGAGCCCTTGATGGCCCTGGGGACCGCCAGGGCCGGCTCCTGCAATGTCCCGGGGTGCCCACCCCCGGGACATTGCCGTTTGCTAGGGCAGGAGCGCGGCTCCCACCCTGCCATACCAAACACTGCTTTGCTTCTTGGAAGAGAGAGCAGGAAACCTTCTTCTCACTTCCAAGAAGCAAAGCAGAATTGCTTTTGCACAAGGGGAGCTGCATGTTAGCAGCTCCCCTTGTCCAAAAGCAATGCCGGCTCCCGCAGGAGGCGAGGAGCTGGCTGGAACCGCGGGGGCATTGGGGCCCATGGGGCAATGAGGTCCTCTTGTATCCTTAGGACCTCAGGACACAAGTGGGCTTCATCCCCCGAGCAGCAGTGCGCCAGGAGGCGCATTTGCAGAGTGGTGTAAAAAGGGGGCGTGGCCTCGGACCACTCTCACCAATCCAGCTGTGTGGGGCTTACTGGAGGTACCTGGTGGGCTAGTTGGCCCCCAGGGACCCTCAGGAGGCAAGGGGACTTCATCCCCCAACCAAGAGCACGCCAGGAGGCGCGTTTGCAGAGTGGTGGACAAAGGGGGCGTAGCCTGTGTCCACCTATCAGCAATCCCACTTTCTGGGGCATACTGGAGGTATCAGGTAGGCTAGTTGGCCCCTAAGGACCCCTAGCAGCAAAGTGGACTTTAATCCCTGTCCAAGAGCGCGCCAGGGAGCGCGTTTGCAGAGTAGTGGGGAAAGGGGGCGTGGCCTGCTATGAGAACTTAGCAGTGCTGCTGTGTGGGACTTACTGGAGGCAATAGGAGGGGTAAAATAATAGTTAGGATGATAGTGCCCTGTGTGGTAGTGGCGCTCTCTAATATTGGTCTTTTAGATGCTATAGCTATGTAGGTGTATGGTGCTCAGGGAGGGGGTGATCACCCAACACCCTACAATTCAGATCCGAAGATCTGTACCAATTAATGTCAAATCCCAGCACACATGCAATCAATATTTACGAAAGAGTCAAATGATTTGTAGTAAGACAAACAATTTAGGACATGTATATTGTAGGTTTAATCTTCTTGAAGCTCCAGCCAACACGTGTTTCGTCGATTGGGAGTAGAACCCGCGACTTCCTCAGGGCTTTATATGTTCTGGAAGAGATGTTGTGCCTTCATGCCGGTTATAATTCCGTCCCGGCCTTATTATGGCTGGGAAAATGTACAAGGTCACCACTTCTGTCTCGTAAGATGTCCAGACACTCACGGATAGGTGTTGTGTCCGAAGTGGAGTTAATAGTTGGCGGGTCTGTGTTTAGTCAGCCCGCAAGCACTGTTTGTTGCTGGGACGTTGTGGCGTCCGACTGCGGTGCCTCGGTATGGCCGTAATGGGGGCCATACCGAGGCACAACACCTATCCGTGAGTGTCTGGACATCTTACGAGACAGAAGTGGTGACCTTGTACATTTTCCCAGCCATAATAAGGCCGGGACGGAATTATAACCGGCATGAAGGCACAACATCTCTTCCAGAACATATAAAGCCCTGAGGAAGTCACGGGTTCTACTCCCAATCGACGAAACACGTGTTGGCTGGAGCTTCAAGAAGATTAAACGTACAATATACATGTCCTAAATTGTTTGTCTTACTACAAATCATTTGACTCTTTTGTAAATATTGATTGTATGTGTGCTGGGATTTGACAGTAATAGGAGGGGTAGTTGGCCCCCAAGGTTGTCCTAGGGGGCCAACTACCCCTCCTGTTACCTCCACTAAGTCCCACACAGTGGGATTGCTAAGAGGTGTTCGGAGGCCACACCCCCCCCCTTTCTCCAACACTCTGCAATCATGCCTCCTGGCACAGTACTGGTTGGGGGATGAAGTCCACTTTACTCCTGAGTGACTTTGGGGGCCAAGAAGCCCTCCTGGTACCTCCTGTAAGTCCTACGCAGCGGAATTCCTGAGCGCTGGTTGGAGGCCCAGCCCCCTTTCTCCACCACTCTGCAAACGTGACTACCAGTTAAAGAAGCATTTGTAATTTAATAGGTCTCGCATTTGCAAGAGTTAGAGCTATTGGCGTTGTAAATGTAAAAGTTTTTTACTAATATTTTTTGGAGTGTAGTGGATGTACGTTGTGTGTAGTGGAATTATGTGGTATGTTGTGCAGTGAAATTATGTGGATATAAAGTTTGTGGTATTTAGTGTATAGGAATTATGTAGAGTAGGATTATGTGTTATGGAGAGCAATTATGTGGTATGGTAGTCTGTGTTGTGGACTGGTAACCTCAGGTTTAGTCTTCCTCGTTTCCAGAGAAGCTAAACTATGAACTCTATGAGAGAAAAAAAATAAGGAATCACTGAGGAGCACTTCTGGACCTAGTCAGAGGTATGAGCAGGACCACTGGAATTATGTGACTGTTTGGCTGCACCAACTCTTGCACAATTATACATTTTCCGCATTAGCCACATAATCCATCATCTGCTGCCTAATCTGCAGATTTGAACAAAAAAAGCCTTGTTTCTAGCTGAAACGGCTCAAACGTTACCAAAAATGCAGCGACAAGTGTTATAGCGTGGTAGAAGGTCCTTTGTAAACCTAGAATAGTCACCTGTTACTTATTGCTATGTGTGTGTGTTAAATTGGTACTAATGGTGTGCAAGCCACTCTTGCTTCTTTCTGCGCCTCTCTTGCCTCTTTCTGCATTACTGTTGCTTTTTTCTGCACCTTTCTTTCTTTTTCTGCACTTCTCTTGCCTCTTTCTGCACATCTCTTCTACTTTCTGCACACCTGTTCCTTCTTTCTGCTCATCTTTTGTTTCTTTCTGCACCTCTCTTGCTTCTTTCTGCACCCCTCTCGCTACTTTCTCCACCTCTGTTCCCCCTTTTTGCATCTCTGTTGCTTCTTTCTGCACTTCTCTTGCCTCTTTTTCCACCCCTCATCCCTCTTTCTGCACCTTTGTTCCTTCTTTCTGCTCTTTTATTTATTTCTGCACCTCTCTTGCTTCTTTCTGCACCTCTCTTGCCACTTTCTCCACCCCTGTTCCCCCTTTTTGCATCTCTGTTGCTTCTTTCCGCACTTCTCTTGCCTCTTTCTCCACCCCTCATCCCTCTTTCTGCACCTCTGTAGCTTCTTTCTGCAGTTCTCTTGCTTCTTTCTGTACCTATGTCCCTTCTTTCTGCAACCCTTGTGCCTCTTTCTGCACCCCTCTTCCCTCTTTCTGTACCTCTCTTGCCTGTTTCTGCACCTCTGTTCCTTCTTTCTTCACTTCTTTTGTTTCTTTCTGCACCTCTCTTGCTTCTTTCTGCACCCCTCTTGCTTCTTTCTCCACCTGCTCCCCCCTTTCTGCATCTCTGTTGCTTCTTTCTGCACTTCTGTTGCCTCTTTCTCCACCCCTCTTGCCTCTTTCTGCACATCTGTTCCTTGTTTCTGTACTTCTTTTGTTTCTTTCTGTACCTCTCTTGCTTCTCTCTGCTTCCCTCTTGCCTCTTTCTCTACCGCTCTTCCCTCTTTCTGCATCTCTGTTACTTCTTTCTGCACTTCTCTTGCCCCTTTCTGCACCCCTCTTCCCTCTTTCTGCACCTCTGTTGCTTCTTTCTGCACTTGTCTTGCTTCTTTCTGCACTTTCGTGCCTCTTTCTGCACCCCTTTTCTCTCTTTCTGCACCTTTCTTGCCTCTCTCTGCAACTTTGTTCCTTCTTTCTGCACTTCTTTTGTTTCTTTCTACAGCTCTCTTACTTCTTTCTACACCCCCTTGCCTCTTTCTCCACCCCTCTTCCCTTTTTCTGCACCCCTGTTGCCTCTTTCTGCACCCCTGTTGCCTCTTTCTGCACCTCTGTTCCTTCTTTTTGCACTTCTTTTGTTTCTTTCTGCACATCTCTTGCTTCTTTCTGCACCCTCATGCCTCTTTCTGCACCCCTCTTCCCTCTTTTTGCTCCTCTGTTCCTTCTTTCTGTACTTCTTTTGTTTCTTTCTGCACCCTTCTTCCCTTTTTTGCATCCCTCTTGCCTCTTTCTGCAGTTCTCTTGTCATTTTCCGCACCTCTCTTGCCTCTTTCTGCACGTCACTTGCCTCTTTCTGCACTTCTCTTGCTTCTTTCTACACCTCTGTTGCTTCTTTTAGCAATTCTCTTGCCTCTTTCTGTACTTCTCTTGCTTGTTTCTGCACCCCTCTTGCCTCTTTTTGCACCTCTGTTGGTTCTTTCTGCACTGCTCTTGGTTCTTTCTGTACCTCGTTTGCAAATTTCTGCATCCCTCTTGCCTCTTTCTGCACCCCTCTTCCCTATTTCTCCACCTCTCTTGCTTCTTTCTGCACTTCTCTTGCATCTTTCTGGACTGCTCTTGCTTCTTTCTACACCTCTCTTGGTTCTTTCTGCAACCCTCATGCCTCTTTCTGCACCTTTCTTCCCTTTTCCTGCACATCTCTTGGTTCTTTCTGCACTGCTCATGCCTCTTTCTGCACCTCTTTTGCTTCTTTCTGCACTTCTCTTGCCTGTTTCTGCACCCCTCTTGCCTCTTTCTGCACCTCCGGTTCCTGTGATCAGCCTTTGCATCCGTTGCGGTTAGACTGTTTTTTGAGCTGCCCGCCTGGATCCATCTCTTTGAGGATCCTTTTAACTTCATTCAAGTTACCCAAGGGAATGGCAGCCCGCCCATTTTAAACTACACAAGCAATATTAAGGGTACCTGCAGGATTTGTGCTCACGGAATCATCCTATCAGGCTTCTTCCTGTGATTTTATACATTCATCACCACGCTTCCTTCCATTATTTGGGACACTGCATTCTTTGGGAACCCATCCTGACTGTGGGGTCCGGAAACTTACCTCTAACACTTTTAAGGATCATATTTTGGTCATTTCTTGAGAGGTTTGCTATATGCTTTATTAAGCAGTCGAAGTGAGATCCAGATGATGGTTTCACAAATACTATAACGGAGACGCTTTGTTATTTAACGCCCTGATGAAGTTCCAACTGATTGCCCTTTTTAAAACTACTTTTGATATTTAATAAAGAAGATTAATTGTTTGGACTTATCTGGATTGCTGTGGACTTTTTTCTGGTGCACCTTCGTTTTGCAAAAGAATCTGGTATCTCTGGAACTCAGGGGAGCCCAACTGAGGCGAGCCCCAGAGGTGATTGCACAGAACTTTCATTGTTTCCTAAATTGGGTTTGAAGTGCTGCACCTTGGTCAGCCGCTGTTCCATTTTATATTATCTTTCTGCACCTCTGTTGGTTCTTTCTGCACTGCTCTTGGTTCTTTCTGCACCTCTCTTGCTTCTTTCTGCACTTCTCTTGCTTCTTTCTACACCTCTCTTGCTTCTTTCTGCACCTCTCTTGCCTCTTTCTGCACACACAGGGCTAATTTTAAACTGACCTCAGGCTCTGCAGTAAACACATGCAAGTGCAGAAAAGGGCTGCTGGCCTCTAAACTGCCATGCCCTATTATATGCTAGGGACTTAGAGGTAGTTTTAATCCCCCTGCCCTATTATGTACTAGGGCCTTATATGGGAGGTCATGCCTATCACAGGGGTACATAAACAACACAAAATCCGCGGGTCTAGTATGTGTATACTGAAAGAGTTTTTGACCAGCCAAAACTACATGAAATAATAGCTAATAAGGGAAACTCATTAAAGAGGACGGATTCCCATCACCCACCGAAGTGGCATGCTTCATCATTTGGGATCTCCTCTCGGTTGCAGACTACTGCGACCAAGGAGCTACAACTCCTTTCAAAATGTAAAGGAGGAGCTCGCGGATGTTTTTAAATAGTAGTTTAGAGACACAATCGCTAAAGATTGATGAAACATGGACAATGTGGTGAAAAATTATTATTATTGTGCAGTGTACAAAGTGATATAAAATTGACTCACATGAGAAAAATGAATTTATAAGGTATCTCATGTTTGTCAAAGGTTAAAAAGCAGTAAACGCGCGATCTAAATAAATGTGCGAAGGCGCTGAGGTACGGTCTACATGTTTCAGCCAAAAGGCTTTCTTCAGGACCAGGATATAACTACTGCACTGTGAAAAAATGTGAAATAAGAACGATACAACCATATACCTGTGAATAACACTGTATGGTCACAGGTCTTGTACTCCTATAAGAAAGGAAACAGAAAATGGAATATGTATGTAGTGGCTGGAAAAGAAAAACTCTCTCAGTCAGCGTCAATCACATAGAATTATAATGTGAAAATATCATTACCCTAAAAATAGGTAAATGAAAGACATCTTACCCGTATCAAATCGGGAGGGTACCTTCCGCTCCTGGCAACAGCTCAGGGCGTGAGGCAACGCTCTGTAAGTAAAAAAAGAACATAACTCGAACTATTGAAAGAATAAAAATATGGTCGGTTAGTGTTACCGAACCATGATGTATGTGTTTCCAGAATGTCAATAGCGTACAAATAAATTGCCATCTCTAAGAGTTTTGCGGGACCAACAAAGCAGTATCATAATCTCCCCCTGCTTGAAAAGCAAGCTCTTGATTCCCTTTCGAACAATTCTACTATTACCATCAAGCCCGCTGATAAGGGAGGGGCTACTGTTATACTGAATACCTCTGACTATCGAGATGAATGTCTTCGGCAACTTTCGGATGTTAGGTCATATTGCTTACTGTCTACAGATCCAACTGATAGACTCACGAAAGAAATCTGTGAGTTAGTTGAGGAAGCCAAAATCGAAGGATGGGTTTCGCCTCATGAAGCAAATGTTCTAATAACCTCCCACCCTGTGATGCCCTACTTTTACGTGCTTCCGAAGGTGCACAAGCCACAGCGTCCCCCTCCCGGGAGACCTATCATCTCAGGGATTGGTTCATTGTTAGAACCTCTCTCTATTTTTGTAGATCATTTCCTGAGTCCTTTAGTTAAAACAATGCCTACCTACCTCCAAGATACGAAGGATGTTCTACAATTATTACCAGGGATTGATTTATTTTGACTCAGAGACGGATTTCCTTGTCAGCTTTGATGTGGAATCCCTCTACACCTGCATTCCCCAGTTAGAAACACTGGATGCTGTTAGGGCACTTCTTGACCAAAGACATGAGGTTATGACCACTCCGGTTCCCTTTATCATGGAATGTGCCAGGCTGGCCATGACTGAAAACTTCTTTAGATTTGAAGATCAAATTTTCCTACAAACATCGGGTACTTCAATGGGCAGTGTTTTTGCCCCCAGTTTGGCTAACCTCTATGTCCACCTCTTTGAACAGCATTGTATTTTGGTGGACGCCAATCCTTTCCGTATCCACATAATTGAGTGGAAACGTTACATAGATGACATTTTTGTCATCTGGAGAGGCGATTCTACCACACTTAACACTTTCCATGTTTGGCTTAATGCCCAAAATAACTACCTGAATTTCACAATGGATGCGAGCAAGACTAGTTTGCCATTTTTAGATCTACGCATCTATTCATCATCTTCTGGACTTGAAAGTGAATTGTATACCAAACCAATGGCTAGAAATTCGCTATTGACCTTTGACAGCTTCCATCCCAAATCTCTAAGGGAGGGGCTACCATTTGGCCAATTTCTGCGGTTGCGTAGAAACTGTTCCTCTACTGAAGATTTTAAAAAACATGCCTCAGTGCTCTCTCAAAATCTCAAAGTAAGGAAATATCCTAAGAGGCTAATACGCCAGTCATATAAAAGAGCTGCCAACAATAATCGCGAAGCACTTTTAGAGCCCAGGGTGCAGAAGCCCCCGCTCACCAGGCTTACGTGCGTCAACACATTTAGTACACAATCCAACCAGATTCAAAAGATTGTTCGAAGATACTGGCGCATTCTAAATGTGGGGCAAGTTAAGATACCTCTCCCTCTTTTTTCCTTCAAACGCAGTAAAAATCTACGTGATTGTCTTGTTCATACACGACCTAGAGATGTCTCGGCACCAGCGAGTAATACCCTTTGGAATTTACCAGCTGTGCAGGGGCATTACCCGTGTGGTAATTGCTCAGTATGTCCCCAAACTAGACACACTACTGAGGTTGACATAGGTACCTTGAGACCTTGGAGGCAGACTAGACACACAAACTGCAATAGTGAGCGGGTAATTTATAATCACATGCCCCTGCTCAAAACAATATGTTGGCATGACAACACGAAAAATCAAACAGAGAATTATGGAACATAAGAGCAACATTAGGTGCAAAAAACAAGCTACACGACTGACCAGACATTTTTGGGAAAACAATCACAGACCGGAAGACATTAGATGGACCATACTTGAACAACCTCACCTACCTAAAAAAGTTACTGATATTACTACATTCCTGTTTAGGAAAGAACAACGGTGGGTGTTCAAGCTACGTAGCCATGTAGATGGGCTCAACGATGATATTCCTTGGACTTTGATCTAACCCCCTGTTCAGATAGGATTGCCTGGAGCTCTCTGTATATACTACCGAGGGTCTGAGAGTGATATAACAGCCTGGTGGGGACTTGTGTATTCCATATATGTGTGTCTGTGTTCTTTGTTTCGAACTGCCATGAGTATGCATTTCTTACATATATGATATTCGGTTGAGATGGACCATTTTTGCTCAGTTCCATGCTCAGTTGTATATACACAGCGTTATGTCGACTATTATGCCTTTTTAATAGTTTTGGGCGCTTACAGTTACTGCACTTTTGATTACGAGTGACTCGTGACAAAGTAATAACAAAGCAGACGCCTGAATCGGCATTTAGGTGGCATAAACTACATTTCCCAGCCCAGTGTAGTTTCAACACTTTTTACGTCGCGAGTTGCTTGCCACGCGTTATACTTTACGCAACCGTATTTGTAGTCTTTTCCTAATAAACTATATTTCCCAGCTCTTGGAAGATTCAACATGTCTAGCGCTGCACGCCATACCCTGCGCAGCTGCAGTTTGTTCAAATTATTTACTGATTGCTATTTAAACCTTCATCCCCGGCCGGTAGTCACCGTGAGTGACTCTCAGGATCCGGCCCGGGGTAACGACGGATTAGGTAAGCTTGAATGCGACTGCCCCCCCTCTTCTTTTAGCGGTTCTTTTTGAAGCACGCTATTAGTTTTAACTAGCAGCATACATTTGTTTTCACGAGACTTGATCGGTCCCAGTGCTGCTTTGTAATTTGTGACCACGCTGGATCCAGTAATTACAGATCTTTTAGGTTATCCAGCGTGTGATTTATGTTGCTCTGTTGTTTTAAATATTTGAATTTTTGACAAGTAGTCTGTGCTGGTCGCGCTATTCATGCTATTTAGTCTGATGTGTTTGCAAGTCTCCACGCCTTACCTCACAACTATAACGCCACTCTTAATGGCCGGCTTTGTTGGTCCCGCAAAACTCTTAGAGATGGCAATTTATTTGTACGCTATTGACATTCTGGAAACACATACATCATGGTTCGGTAACACTAACCGACCATGTTTTTATTCTTTCAATAGTTCGAGTTATGTTCTTTTTTTACTTACAGAGCGTTGCCTCACGCCCTGAGCTGTTGCCAGGAGCGGAAGGTACCCTCCCGATTTGATACGGGTAAGATGTCTTTCATTTACCTATTTTTAGGGTAATGATATTTTCACATTATAATTCTATGTGATTGACGCTGACTGAGAGAGTTTTTTCTTTTCCAGCCACTACATACATATTCCATTTTCTGTTTCCTTTCTTATAGGAGTACAAGACCTGTGACCATACAGTGTTATTCACAGGTATATGGTTGAATCGTTCTTATTTCACATTTTTTTCACAGTGCAGTAGTTATTTCCTGGTCCTGAAGAAAGCCTTTTGGCTGAAACATGTAGACCGTACCTCAGCGCCTTCGCACATTTATTTAGATCGCGCGTTTACTGCTTTTTAACCTTTGACAAACATGAGATACCTTATAAATTCATTTTTCTCATGTTAGTCAATTTTATATCACTTTGTACACTGCACAATAATAATAATTTTTTCACCACATTGTCCATGTTTCATCAATCTTTAGCGATTGTGTCTCTAAACTACTATTTAAAAACATCCGCGAGCTCCTCCTTTACATTTTGAAAGGAGTTGTAGCTCCTTGGTCGCAGTAGTCTGCAACCGAGAGGAGATCCCAAATGATGAAGCATGCCACTTCGGTGGGTGATGGGAATCCGTCCTCTTTAATGAGTTTCCCTTATTAGCTATTATTTCATGTAGTTTTGGCTGGTCAAAAACTCTTTCAGTATACACATACTAGACCCGCGGATTTTGTGTTGTTTATGTATCTGGTTTGGGGATTTATCCGCGCTGGTCTTTAAATGTTCCCTAGGACCCCTTTCTTACCTAGTAGTTATTGTTCTTGTGCAGCTTCGGCTGCGGGTCCATATACACGGCACACAGTACGACTGGGAGGCCATTGAACGCTCTAGTTGTATCTACACTTTTTAAAGAAAAATTCTTTCCTGTTTTGTTTCCTTTTTGTCTTTTTCTAGTACCTACATTATGGCTGAGTTTGTAGGTTTGGCGTATAATGACGATATGGCGAGAGCCATTGTGTCTTCCACTCCCAGTATTATCGACTTGACGGTTATCACAGGGGTCAATACAGGCGATGATTGGAGCAAATTATTAATTCTCAAAAAATCACACACTAGGACTAGCATCCACGGTGCTATTATGACAGAGTATCTCCGTGGCAATTGTGCCCCTACAGGCCTCATAGTAACTAACACCCCTAGACTGTTTCTACAGGACAAACAGTTTCTTAAAGACTGGTCCTTGATAGCATGGCGCTGCACTCGAGACTGGTTGATCTTGATCATTAGTACTGCGAAACGCATCGCTGACGCTATATTGATTGAAATACAGGTTCTTGAGGGCCAGATTAAAACGACACTCACTAGTGTAGCTTTTAAGAAAAATCTTGAGGAAACCAATAAATCCAATAAGGATTTTAAAGACAACATTCTTCTCACAAAAATCGAGAAGTTTAGAAAGGATCTTGCTCAATTTTCTTTTGAAAAAGTATACCCATATACGCACGAGAACTATGTACCACCTGAGTTCAATAAGAGAGGCAAGAGATATGGTTCCAACTACTCATCCTCAGAATCAGAACGTTGGTCTAGTGATTCAGATTCCTCTGAACAGGCTACATCGCGACCTAGAGGCAGGGGTGGCAACAACAGGAGACAGTGGAGAGGGCAACAGCAGACACCATGGTGGCCGCCGGCACCTTGGCATTATCCCAATGTACCTTTCCATCCACAAATGATGCCCTGTAACCCACCTCCTCAGTATTTTCAGAACCAGTCTTTTTTAGAGCAGGGTCGGGGACGTTCTCGAGGAAAGAGACGGGGTCAACATACCCAGGTGCACTGGAGCCCTCCAACCTCCCCTCGCAGCCTACGCAGCATGAAGAAAGGGCAACCAGTAGCAGGGTCGAGCAGCGACTAGTGGTCAATTTGAGCACTCATACTTTGACAGACATGGAGGAAATAGTGCTCATTAGAGGTCTAGGATTTGTTCCCACCAACACTGGCGATCCTTTTCTTATTCAATGCGAACTAGCACGCTTTTTTCGCAAAATTAGACTTCATTTCTTTTTCAAAGATCAAACAACTGATAAAAACGATCTTCCCGATGTAGGTATGGACAGTGGACTTAGACCGAAATCGACTTTTTGTCCTCCCACTCATTCTATACCTGATCAGGTTCGAACTTTTGAGAAAGCTGTCATCACTGAAGTTACAAATTTGAGCTTCAACCCCAAGAAGCAGTATCATAATCTCCCCCTGCTTGAAAAGCAAGCTCTTGATTCCCTTTCGAACAATTCTACTATTACCATCAAGCCCGCTGATAAGGGAGGGGCTATTGTTATACTGAATACCTCTGACTATCGAGATGAATGTCTTCGGCAACTTTCGGATGTTAGGTCATATTGCTTACTGTCTACAGATCCAACTGATAGACTCACGAAAGAAATCTGTGAGTTAGTTGAGGAAGCCAAAATCGAAGGATGGGTTTCGCCTCATGAAGTAAATTTTCTAATAACCTCCCACCCTGTGATGCCCTACTTTTACGTGCTTCCGAAGGTGCACAAGCCACAGCGTCCCCCTCCCGGGAGACCTATCATCTCAGGGATTGGTTCATTGTTAGAACCTCTCTCTATTTTTGTAGATCATTTCCTGAGTCCTTTAGTTAAAACAATGCCTACCTACCTCCAAGATACGAAGGATGTTCTACAATTATTACCAGGGATTGATTTTGACTCAGAGACGGATTTTCTTGTCAGCTTTGATGTGGAATCCCTCTACACCTGCATTCCCCAGTTAGAAACACTGGATGCTGTTAGGGCACTTCTTGACCAAAGACATGAGGTTATGACCACTCCGGTTCCCTTTATCATGGAATGTGCCAGGCTGGCCATGACTGAAAACTTCTTTAGATTTGAAGATCAAATTTTCCTACAAACATCGGGTACTTCAATGGGCAGTGTTTTTGCCCCCAGTTTGGCTAACCTCTATGTCCACCTCTTTGAACAGCATTGTATTTTGGTGGACGCCAATCCTTTCCGTATCCACATAATTGAGTGGAAACGGTACATAGATGAAATTTTTGTCATCTGGAGAGGCGATTCTACCACACTTAACACTTTCCATGTTTGGCTTAATGCCCAAAATAACTACCTGAATTTCACAATGGATGCGAGCCAGACTAGTTTGCCATTTTTAGATCTACGCATCTATTCATCATCTTCTGGACTTGAAAGTGAATTGTATACCAAACCAATGGCTAGAAATTCGCTCTTGACCTTTGACAGCTTCCATCCCAAATCTCTAAGGGAGGGGCTACCATTTGGCCAATTTCTGCGGTTGCGTAGAAACTGTTCCTCTACTGAAGATTTTAAAAAACATGCCTCAGTGCTCTCTCAAAATCTCAAAGTAAGGAAATATCCTAAGAGGCTAATACGCCAGTCATATAAAAGAGCTGCCAACAATAATCGCGAAGCACTTTTAGAGCCCAGGGTGCAGAAGCCCCCGCTCACCAGGCTTACGTGCGTCAACACATTAAGTACACAATCCAACCAGATTCAAAAGATTGTTCGAAGATACTGGCGCATTCTAAATGTGGGGCAAGTTAAGATACCTCTCCCTCTTTTTTCCTTCAAACGCAGTAAAAATCTACGTGATTGTCTTGTTCATACACGACCTAGAGATGTCTCGGCACCAGCGAATAATACCCTTTGGAATTTACCAGCTGTGCAGGGGCATTACCCGTGTGGTAATTGCTCAGTATGTCCCCAAACTAGACACACTACTGAGGTTGACATAGGTACCTTGAGACCTTGGAGGCAGACTAGACACACAAACTGCAATAGTGAGCGGGTAATTTATCTAATCACATGCCCCTGCTCAAAACAATATGTTGGCATGACAACACGAAAAATCAAACAGAGAATTATGGAACATAAGAGCACCATTAGGTGCAAAAAACAAGCTACACGACTGACCAGACATTTTGTGGAAAACAATCACAGACCGGAAGACATTAGATGGACCATACTTGAACAACCTCACCTACCTAAAAAAGTTACTGATATTACTACATTCCTGTTTAGGAAAGAACAACGGTGGGTGTTCAAGCTACGTAGCCATGTAGATGGGCTCAACGATGATATTCCTTGGACTTTGATCTAACCCCCCTGTTCAGATAGGATTGCCTGGAGCTCTCTGTATATACTACCGAGGGTCTGAGAGTGATATAACAGCCTGGTGGGGACTTGTGTATTCCATATATGTGTGTCTGTGTTCTTTGTTTCGAACTGCCATGAGTATGCAGTTCTTACATATATGATATTCGGTTGAGATGGACCATTTTTGCTCAGTTCCATGCTCAGTTGTATATACACAGCGTTATGTCGACTATTATGCCTTTTTTAATAGTTTTGGGCGCTTACAGTTACTGCACTTTTGATTACGAGTGACTCGTGACAAAGTAATAACAAAGCAGATGCCTGAATCGGCATTTAGGTGGCATAAACTACATTTCCCAGCCCAGTGTAGTTTCAACACTTTTTGCGTCGCGAGTTGCTTGCACGCGTTATACTTTACGCAACCGTATTTGTAGTCTTTTCCTAATAAACTATATTTCCCAGCTCTTGGAAGATTCAACATGTCTAGCGCTGCACGCCATACCTTGCGCAGCTGCAGTTTGTTCAAATTATTTACTGATTGCTATTTAAACCTTCATCCCCGGCCGGTAGTCACCGTGAGTGACTCTCAGGATCCGGCCCGGGGTAACGACGGATTAGGTAAGCTTGAATGCGACTGCCCCCCCTCTTCTTTTAGCGGTTCTTTTTGAAGCACGCTATTAGTTTTAACTAGCAGCATACCTTTGTTTTCACGAGACTTGATCGGTCCCAGTGCTGCTTTGTAATTTGTGACCACGCTGGATCCAGTAATTACAGATCTTTTAGGTTATCCAGCGTGTGATTTATGTTGCTCTGTTGTTTAAATATTTGAATTTTTGACAAGTAGTCTGTGCTGGTCGCGCTATTCATGCTATTTAGTCTGATGTGTTTGCAAGTCTCCACGCCTTACCTCACAACTATAACGCCACTCTTAACGGCCGGCTTTGTTGCTCCCGCAAAACTCTTAGAGATGGCAATTTATTTGTACGCTATTGACATTCTGGAAACACATACATCATGGTTCGGTAACACTAACCGACCATGTTTTTATTCTTTCAATAGTTCGAGTTATGTTCTTTTTTTACTTACAGAGCGTTGCCTCACGCCCTGAGCTGTTGCCAGGAGCGGAAGGTACCCTCCCGATTTGATACGGGTAAGATGTCTTTCATTTACCTATTTTTAGGGTAATGATATTTTCACATTATAATTCTATGTGATTGACGCTGACTGAGAGAGTTTTTTCTTTTCCAGCCACTACATACATATTCCATTTTCTGTTTCCTTTCTTATAGGAGTACAAGACCTGTGACCATACAGTGTTATTCACAGGTATATGGTTGTATCGTTCTTATTTCACATTTTTTTCACAGTGCAGTAGTTATATCCTGGTCCTGAAGAAAGCCTTTTGGCTGAAACATGTAGACCGTACCTCAGCGCCTTCGCACATTTATTTAGATCGCGCGTTTACTGCTTTTTAACCTTTGACAAACATGAGATACCTTATAAATTCATTTTTCTCATGTTAGTCAATTTTATATCACTTTGTACACTGCACAATAATAATAATTTTTTCACCACATTGTCCATGTTTCATCAATCTTTAGCGATTGTGTCTCTAAACTACTATTTAAAAACATCCGCGAGCTCCTCCTTTACATTTTGAAAGGAGTTGTAGCTCCTTGGTCGCAGTAGTCTGCAACCGAGAGGAGATCCCAAATGATGAAGCATGCCACTTCGGTGGGTGATGGGAATCCGTCCTCTTTAATGAGTTTCCTTATTAGCTATTATTTCATGTAGTTTTGGCTGGTCAAAAACTCTTTCAGTATACACATACTAGACCCGCGGATTTTGTGTTGTTTATGTATCTGGTTTGGGGATTTATCCGCGCTGGTCTTTAAATGTTCCCTAGGACCCCTTTCTTACCTAGTAGTTATTATCACAGGGGTACCCCAACCCATAGTGTACCCTAGTGTATGTAGGAGTTTTCACTTTATTCTAAGTGTCTTTCAGCATAGCACTGGCTCCGGGCCTGGTTAGGCAGTGCCCAGGATCAGTCAGAGTCAGTTACCACCAGTACCAGTCAGCAAAAAGTTGGGGGGTGCCCAGGGCACAGGATGACTTTGCAACAAGGCCTCTTTCTGCACCTCTGTTGGTTCTTTCTGCCCATCTCTTGCTTCTTTCTGCACCTTTCTTCCTCTTTCTGGACTTCTGTTGCCTCTTTCTGCATTTCTCTTGCTTCTTTCTGCGCCTTTCTTCTTCTTTCTGCACATGTCCTACCTATGTAGGCATAATTAGAAATTAGCATTTAAAAACCTTAGAAATTCACTGAAAAAACCATAGGTTTCAGGGACGTTATAGTTAGAAATTAGCATTTAAAAACCTTTGAAATTCACTGAAAAAGCCATAAGTTTCAGGGACGTTATAGTTAGAAATTAGCATTTAAAAAACCTTTGAAAGTCACTGAAAAAACCATAGGTTTCAGGGATGTTATAGTTAGAATTAGCATTTAAAAACCTTAGAAATTCACTAAAAAAACATAGGTTTCAGGGACGTTATAGTTAGAAATTAGCATTTAAAAAACCTTTGAAATTCACTGAAAAAGCCATAAGTTTCAGGGACGTTATAGTTAGAAATTAGCATTTAAAAAACCTTTGAAAGTCACTGAAAAAACCATAGGTTTCAGGGATGTTATAGTTAGAATTAGCATTTAAAAAACCTTTGATATTCACTGAAAAAACCACAGGTTTCAGGGACATTATAGTTAATTGGACATTTCACGCATACAAAACCAGAGAAATTCGGCCATAAAGTTAGTTAAGCTAACTTTAACTCGCGCCCCCGCAATGCACTGCTGATGACATCACATATTACATCACTCATGACATGGTCAGTGACATCACTGATGACTGATTAAAAAAAACACTAAAATTCACCAGTTATACTTATCTCTAGTAACTATAACTCGTGTCCAAAGGTAAGAGGTAAGTATAACTAGTGCCCATGCCATGCACAGTCTTATCATCAATTGTCATTTCAGATGTTGCAGTGATGCTAGGGTGTAATTTATAGTTATCTTAGGGCACGAGTTATAGTTTCACTATAACGTCCCTTTAACATTTGTTTTTTTCAGTGAATTTTTAAGGCTTTTGTAATGAAAATAAATTATTACCATACTTAACTATAATGTCACTTTAACCTTTGTTTTTTTTCAGTATGTTTCGAGGGTTTTTTGTACTGTAAAGTAATATTTCATTACCATACCTAATGCCAACCCCACACCATACATGGCCTTTGGCTGTGAGCAGTGTGGGGTGGGCTGTAGGGCCTGACCTGCAGCCAAGCCCTGCATTCAACCCCTGTCAGACAAGCACCCCATGCCACGCATGGCCCACGGCAGTTTGACTATTGGTCTTACAGGTCCTGGCCGCACTCATGCAGACTTACTGTCTTTGTTGAAAAAGTCACACCATTAAACTATAAAAAGTGAGCCTATTGGTTTTATCAAAGGGCAAGCAAATCAATGTATATATATATATATATATACACACTTACATATATATATATATATATATATATATATATATATATAATGCAACTCTATCATCTTTCTCCAAAAATAAGTAATATTTGTAATCTTTTGTAAATTTCAGTAAATCACACAATGCGGTGTTTAATGATAGTGATTATTATAAAAATGTTAGAATGTTGAATAAACTTTTAATAGCCATAGACATATTTTTTTTGTTATATGAAAATAAAACCAGCATGTCTCTGAGCATTTCTTTTAACATTTTTCAGCCTACAGATGCAATCATAAAAACAGCCACAAGAGGGCCTTGCACTCCAGCTGAAGAGTATAGAGCTCCAGCTCAGAGTGCTTTAAAAAACTATGGTAAGTTCTCCTTGGTTCCTGAATTTAATAACCAAGGAGACTTTCTGTTTTTTTTTGTTTTAATGTTGCTGGGGGGCTGCTGGACTACCCTGTTCCCCTATCAGGTAACCTTGGTTCCTTCGTTCTGGCCGTGTACCTTTTTACTATTTTCTGCTGGGGGTAAAATAAGATTGTGCTTCAAAAGCACCCTGTAGTGATTTTTATTATTTTCTATTTTTCCAGAGGAAGACCGTGTACTAATCACCCGCCTTATATACACGGCTCAAAACTTTGACAGCCAGTATAATCATCTGTTGTGTTTCACCTTTTGGATGCAGAGTGACTTGTTTTGTTTATTGGTCCTGAGGAATGCCCATGAACTCCGGCTGGAGTCGAATTAGGGCAGAAACATGTTGACCTTTAGCAGGGATATATTTGTTGCTAAACCCTAGTCCTCTTCGCTTTTAACCCTGTCCAAGGGTACCATTGAATAAAGGTATTAGGTCCCATGAGACAGTTTTAACAATTCACATATCTCTTTTGCACTGCCCCTCACTCACTAATCTCGTTGGTTTCCCCCCATTCAAAACACCTCAGCTCCTCTCCACTAAATATTTTTTCGTTAGAGAGTTGTAGCCCACAACTAGGACTTTGCGGGCCCAGTGTGAGGAGGGAGCCCTTTGGTGAAGTATTTCACTATCGGGTGGGTGAGGGTTCACGTCTTTAAAGACTAGGGGGCCGATTCCGATCTCGGCCGGTAGGGCTCCGAATCGGCTTCGGCTTAACCGGATCCGATTCGGAGCCCTATTTCCCGACCGATTCGTACGCGCGTCTGGGCGAGCGAGTACGATGCGAATTCGCCGACCGACTCGTACGGGCGTCCCGACCGCTCCGACCGACTCGTTCCCGGCTCGAACCGCACCGACCGACTCACTCGGACTCGACTCGCACCGCGCAATGGAGACGTTCCCCAGCCGGGTTAGTACGATGCGCGCCGCGAGCAGTCCGACCGAGCCGCACACTCAGGCTCGAAAGAGCAGTCGGAGCCGTACTTTGGGGGTCCGTGTCGGACCCCCCTGTACGCGTAGCCGCGCGAGTCCCACACAGGGGGGACCCATGGGTCCCCCCTACCTGTGCGTGTACGGCGCGAATTGCTTCACCGCGTACACGCTGTAGGGGGCGCCCCTGTCTGCTTCGCACCCATTGAGTCAATGGGAGCCCGCGTACGCGTTGTACGATCGGCTCCCATTGACTTCAATGGGAGTCCGACCGACTCGAGTCCGATGGCATACGTGCGCATCGTACTCGTTCGGTCGGGCTGCCAGAGTCCGATTCGGTCGGAAATCTCTCCGAGTCCGGCTCGGTCGGAGAGATTTCCGGCCCGAATCGGAATCGGCCCCTAGATCTTTCTTTAATCTCCCACCTTTTTGAGAATGTACCTTTTTGTGAGTTTAATACATTGTTAGGGAATGGTACACTCTTTTCAGGGGTATCTCCCTTAGATCCTAACTGTGAATTTGATGGATGTAGATATTGCCTGGTAAGATGTAGTAGAGTCAAGGGTTCTCCAGGCAGGCTCATAATCTAGATCTCAATTCCACAAATCAATATAGTGATCCTCAATCCTCCTACACTGCCTAGAATCAATGGGCCTAGAACCATCAGGCCGAACCACGTCAACTACAAATTTCAGGACCCCGCCTCACAAGATCTCAAAAAAAGCTACCATTCGATTGAAGATCAGTTTTCTAAATAATCAAAGGCATTTGATATACAACTCTTTGAGCTGATCTTTGTTCGCATTTGGCGGTCTACCCGATAGTGGAACTAAACCCTAAATAAAGGGCATGACCATCACTTTCTTAATACATTGAGTGTAGCAAGGATTGTGCACTATTTTTGAATAAAATTTTGTTGTAAAAATGGTCTTTATTTGTACAGAAATCTATGTACCTTTTATTATTTGACATGTTTTGTTTAAATTCAAGACAAATTAAAAAAAACTTTGTTACACCAAATGTGCGTTGCCTCACTCTGCAAAACACGACGTCCTGGTCAATGAATTAAAACATTTCTTTATGTGAAAGTATTTAAGAAATATTTAAATAACCCTCACCGATAACAAATAATCATTTCATTTGGTATATTTGTATTTTCATTTATCATGCTAGAGCTGTTCACTCCTTTTTATACTGCAGAATCAATGGGCAGCATATCAGATGAAGCCCTCAAGGGATTCAAATTCTCCATGACTGGGGAAGAGTAAGACTAGGGCACTTATTCCCCCATGCAACACATTTATATGTGGATGAATGAACACAGTCTGGATCCTTAATTTTGAAATCTCATTTCACACAAAGGGGGAATCAATGTAACTTCAAACGTCGAGCTTTTTCACAAACCTTACCTGAAGAAAAAAGCACCCAGAAGTAATTGAGTTTTGCAGTGTGCACTACAGAAGCAAATAAACATTAATGGATGTGCACTATCATCCATTGCAATCTAAGGAACAATGTGTACTAACCTGGCATATGGACCATTCTGCAGTTACAGTTCTCTACAATGTATCTGGTTTCACAATCAATCCTGCAGGCTGTTAGACTGTAAACTGGGAAGAAATCAGACCCCGTCTCTGAAGGGCGGCATTCACCCCATGGAGGGGGCAGGTAAGATAGCTGAAAAAAAGAAAACAAGAAAGATTCATTGTTACCGACCAAATCCTTGTATTAGTGACTAACAGGTTTACAGTCTTTTCACAAATATAAAAGAAATATGGATGCCCTCAGGTTTAGAAATCATGAAGAAAATGTGTTTTCGCAAATGACAATATATTGAACATATGTAGTAAAAAGGCAATTTGATCCTCTGTACAAAAAAGTAAAGGACAAACAAAATTATTCACTAGAGCTAACCTGTATGAAGAGGGCATTATTGGTATCAAACTTTTTGCTGGTGACCGTGGCTATATTGGAGCAGAACAAAGGTGCACATTGGCAGAGCACCCTGTATTGCTGACCTCGGTGCAATATTCTGCACTTAATATCTGGGTGTTAATGAGCTGATGTGGATTGGTACGTGGCCATCAAATGCTGAAAGGGTTATGTCATCATGATACCATGAAAATGATACAAACAGGGGTTCTCTTTTCCTAGAGCTGGCAGTCTAGAGCCCCTTATATATCCTGCAATGCAAACACTGGCTAAAGATCCTAATGGGGGAGGCATGCCTAATCTCAAACTGTGACAAATATAATCCTCTGTATTGCTTTCCTTTATAAATCAAAAGAACATATTTCACAAACGTCCATTAAGATGGAGTTTTAAATTTAAAGAGCAAATCGCAGTTGATACACATTTGGTGCTTATTTCCTTAATTCTTTATTATTCTTGTGTTAATCGCCGGCTGAAGTGTTTGTTTTGTATGATTAACACACGAATATTTCAACATAATAAATGATAAAGTATTAAGAAAGTAAGGATCTTCAGCTAATTATAGGCAGTTTTATTCTTTTTTAAATCAAACTAGCAATTTTCATGAAATTTGTTAATTTTTTGATTCACTACTTTTCTAAAAATAATGGTTCGGGAAAATGATGCCTTTTTTTAGTACAAAATAGCTGCACTGTTGATCAATATTTCCATGACTTTAAAAAAAGTGTTATTTAACGTGTTTATTGCCCACTTTTTCCACACATCTGAGTGCTCCTTTTCACTTTCTTACTGTCAGCACCTCTTACAGCACCAATGCTTTGCTAAGACTTTTTTCCATAGCACTACAAATCACAATTTTGCCTCTGTCTATGTAAGAAATTGGGGTATTAGTTGTGGGGAATGAGAGCCCACCTCTAATGATAACCACAATACTTGTCAGGATGACCCACAAAAGTCACTAAATGAATTTGTGCTTAACCCTCTGGTAGTTTGGCACAAAGCAGTCAAGCTGAACTTAGAGGCAATGTGTAAACTTTTGATGCAGTACTCAAATCGTAATAAAGTCAAAACACAATACAAGAAAAATCCCAAACCAATTTATAACAATAGAGTGAAGTTTAATTAATAAAATGACACCAAAACAACAAAATCTAATAAGTAGAACCATAGTTGTGAATTTTAAAGTTTAAGGCTCAAATTAGCACCAAGAAGCATTCAGCACAAACCATGGTCACCTGGCTGCGCTTGACCAGAACAAGGATACGGTTTGAGGTAACTATGATTGCACGCGGATCGGATATAATGGAATGGAAGTCAAAAATCTTCAGGGGGGCAAGGCAGCTGGCTGTGACCGAAGAGGACTCCACAAAGGCCGGACACCTTCGCCACGAGTTCCAATTTGATTGTATTAGCTGCTGTGGAGTAGAACGTAGCAGGAGCAACCTAAATCCTTGGCCCAGAGATAGTGCACCTTCTTCAGATCGGCTGGCAGGTTGGTCCCTGCCCTCTGTTGGTTCTCAGAGCAAAAAGTGCCTAGGTTTTAGGCAATTTCAGGAGAAGGGCACTTTAACACCAGCCAAGTGTCCAGGAACTTTGGGGGTCAATAATCACTCCAGGAGAGGCCAGCAGCAGGGTCATAGGCAGGTCAATCTGGATCTGCTCACCTGCGATATCAGGAAAAAGGCCTCTTGCAGCTTGATGGGTCTCTGTAGCCCAGGCAGAAGTCTTCAAAGTTCTTCTCAGGTCACAGACAGCAGGTCCATTCACCTTTTGTTCTTCAACAGGTCCATAAAGTGATCTACTGAAGGTACTGAGGTTGCCACATTTATGCCCAGTGCCAGCCTATTGGTGATGGAGACTCCTGACTACTCCTTAACCAATGGGGTAAAAGTTGCCAGGGTGACTGCACCCAGTTGTGCAGCACTTCTTGTATGTTTTACTGTAAACTATCGCACAGTGGCCCTCGCTACCTAAATCCAACATTTCATAACCCTCCTCCCCCTTTTCAGAGCGTGCCCACCCGGAGGTGTGGTTACAAAAATCGGCAAACCCTACCTTGTGGTCACTCCAAACCAGTTCCGGGGTAGCTCCCATTTCAACTAGGTTTGGAGCCAAGTTGACTAGGAAGACAAAGGGAGACAGGACTAGGTGTAAGCTATATCTACCAGTGACAGGGTAGGCACCCTTTGAAGATCAGGAAGGGGCTGAACACAGCCCCAGGCTATCTTGCTCCAGGAGGAAACACCTCTCCACACCCAAGCCTTTTGTGCACTCTATGGGAGCAATCTACATCTCACCACATTTAAGCCGTTTAACAGTTATGTGACACTGACACTAGCAGAAAGGCCCTGTTTTACTTTACCAGACAAAGGGCAACTTTTTAAAAGTGTAATTTCTAAGATAGCAATATAAAACCTGGCTTGACCAATACCATTAAGTTGAATTTTAAATACCTAATACAATTAGTCCTTGTAATTTCCGTCCCAATCTGAAATTAAGCATTATAAATGGATATAATATGTTATGTTATGTTATTTGTAATTGTAGCGTGCACAGATACTCCAAGGAGTGTCCCGGCGTGAACCTTGAGGAGTGAGGAGGAGCCAATTTAGATAAAGAAGAATGTTTTCAATTTAAAAAAAAAAAGAATGGGGTCCTGAATGCTACGGAGAGCAAGAGGCAGCGAGTTCCATGCTAGAGCAGCTTTCAAGGCAAGGGAACTGCCACCCATCCTTTGCAGTCGGAAACGGGGGACATGAGCCAGGAGTTGTGAAACAGAGCGCAGTTGTCTCGAAGGAGTGTAAAAAGAAAAGCGCTTTCATAAGTAAATTGGACCTGTGGCATGCAGGGCGCGGTGTGCTATGACTAGAGATTTGAACTTGACCCGTTCTGCTACGGGCAGCCAGTGAAGTGCGCGCAGGAGTTGTTGACTATTTGTAGTTTATTAAGCAGGTAGCCCCGGGAGGCCAACATACAGGGCATTGGCATAATCAATTTGAGATAAAATAAGGGCTCGGGTGACCGTTTCTTTAGCGGCCCTAGGAAGAAGTGGAAGAAATTTCCTGAGGGTTTTAAGTAACCCAAATTAGTTCCCGGCTAGCTTCTTGATCTGGGTCGAGAGCATAAGGTTCTCCTCAAACCAGATCCCAAGATTCTTAGCGGGTTGCCCCGTTGAGGCTGGCATACAAAATCAGATGGCCAGAGTGTTTCTCTAAGCTGAGGGGGAAACTTTCCATAAAGGAGGATTTCAGATTTCTCCTCATTGCATTTAAGTTGGGCCGAGGCCAGCCAATGAAAAACTGTGGTCAGACAATTTTTTGCGGAGGAGGTGGAACACTCATTTTTTCCCCACGTGAACAAGAGCTGGGTGTCATCAGCATAAGCAATAATTTTGGCCCCCAAATCCTCCCCCAATTGGACCAGAGGAGTAACATAGATGTTAAAAAGGAGGGGACTCAAGGAGGAACCCTGGGGGACCCCCGTAGACATCCTCTGTGGTGACGAATCAGACGGGGGGAGCCATACCTGTTGCATCCAGCCCTCCAGAAACGATTTAGGCCCGCCCCAAGCAGTGCCAGATATGCCAATTTCAGCAAGTCGGGTGAGCAGCAACGCGTGGGGAACAGTGTCAAATGCCGCCGAGAGGTCAAGAAGAATCAAGGCTGCCCTCCCGCCAGCATCCAAACAATCCCGGATGGCCTCGGAAACTTCCACTAGAGCTGACTCGGTGCTGTAGGAGGCCCTGAACCCAGACTGGGCCGGATGCAAAAGGCCAGATCTTTCGATGAACTCTGTAAGCTGTTTATTGACCACTTTTTCGCAGACTTTTGCCACACTAGGCAGCCCAGTGTATCTTTATAGAAAACAAACTTTTGGGGGTTTCACTGCCAGAACATGTGAAACATTAAATATGCATGCCCTACATTTGGAATACCATGCACCCTGCCCAAGGGGCATTTAGGGACTACCTTAGGGGTATTAGAAAGGAAGATTTACACCTGGCAAAAGGTCTATTTGGCCAGATACAAATGTCATTTCTGCATACCCAGGCTGTGGGGAAGGCCTGGAGACATGTTTTAGTTGGTGGCACCATGAGCCCTACAGCCCATTAGTGCCATTTAATTTATAAGCCCTGGGTGCATGTAGTACCATATACTATGAACTACAGACTTATAAGTAAATGTCCCAATTAGGTATATGTACATTTTACCATTTTAAAGGGAGAGAACACGCACTTGATCAGTGGTAAGGAGGAAAGTGCGCAGAGTCATATGGCCAACAAAAATGGGTTCAGTAAAAGAAGCCAAAAAGATCTTTGAAAATGCCAGGCAAAATATGGTCATTTCCAACAGTCTATATTTGAGAATTCACATTGGTGCAAAAGAAATATTTATATTCCCTCTATCATCCAATCCTTATTGAAAAATCCAAATGTGATTGAAAGATTTAGTGAATTTGAAAACATTTATGAGTTTAACTGACAAGTTATACAAAAGTGTTAACTCTTTTAAGCCCACCTGGCTGCGTTTTGTAACTCTAATTTCTATAGAATTACAACAAACCATGAAAAGTGTGCTTTCTGAATAAAGTTCTTCATTCATGTAAAATTTTGCATAATTTCATTTGGAGGTTTTACTGTGGCAGTGAGCAAAAGTTCCTATGGGAGCTAGCATGGGAAATCTTTTTGAAACTCAACTCTTAACTTTTGTTGCTCTACATGGAATTTGGTATGATGAACCTAAGGTGCATACACTAAGCATGTGCTAAAATGTTGGCATTTTCATATTTGAGAACCAAAGTTGTAGGCAAGCAGAAAATGTGGGGCCTTACAACCAATCTCCACTGAGCATGGCCAAAGGGCAGGCACAGTGCAGAATGGGTAAATGGCAGGTAAAAGCAGTAAAAAAAATCACTGAAAGAACACAGCTAGTGGTTGGAGATGGTGAATCAAACAAAAAACCTAGGACCAATGAAATTCGCAAATCATGGTATTCAATGCCATACAGCTACTCACGACGCCACCCTGTTAACCCATTCACTTTAAGAGCAAAAACGCTCAACAGATTTATATCAAACTTGTCATGAATGTAGAACATTACTCAGAAAGTCTGCTTTTTTGGTTTGCTGTAAATCTAGCAGTTTTTGAGAGGTTAGCTTTTAAAAAGGTGCCGGGCAGGACTGAAGGGGTTAACACTTCACATAAATACTGCCAGTTAAGCATAACATTTTAGACATTGTTATTACTGTCAGTCACATTTGAATTATACGACAAGTGACAGACTGATGAAGGAGATAAAAAAACATTTTTCAACCATTTTAAAATGTTGATTGTAGTCAAAATCATGTCTTTGGTGCAAAAACAAAATTCATAACAAACGTTATGCAATATGACCGTTGCGTTACCCCAGAGGAGTGCTAAAGGCAGGGTCAAGAGCATGGAATAAGACAGTAAAAAAACAGAACAAAATCATGATTTTGATTTAATTCCCAATCACATAGCTGCCGTGCACAGCTGGGATTGCCATCCCACGAGAGTTGGGTGCAGTGCATTGCTGAAAGCCTCACCCTACGGCCATCCCCCAAATCCCTAAAAAAAAGTCACTGAAAAAGCACAGTTAAAGGTTGTTATCGTTCAGTAAACACAAACTTGAAAAAGCCCTGGACTTTTTTTCTGTTTGCATCTATCATTTATGACACCTGCCATGCTCAGAACACCACTTTCCTGGGGGAAACAGTGTTTATAACGCTGTCGGAACAAGGCAGTGCCATTACAATGCAGGCACTACAACAAACTTGTCGTTACCACGCGTTCTATTACAATGCAAGTCATAACAACAACTTGCTTTAGGGAACTCAGGGGCATATTCTCAAGCCCCCATCACCACCACAACGTCACTTTCAGTGACGTTGTGGTGGCGATAGGGGCTTCACCCTATTCACAAGGCATCGTTAAGCCATGTTAAGTGGCTTAACGCATCTTAACGCTGCCTTGTGAATAGGGCCCCCTTCATGCTGTTTTTAGCGTGAAGGGAACGTGCAGTGGGTGTTGCGGTGGGCGTTCCACCGCAACACCCATTGAGTATGACGCTACCTCCTATTCACAAGGGCAGCGTAAATAGGAGGCAGCGCCAAACTTAAGACTAGGAAAAATCTGGTCTTAAGGTGGCGAAACGAGGAAAAATGCTTTATTTCTCCTCGTTTCTGCTGCAGCACACATGGAAAAAGCAAAATGCCATGGTATGTTCATGTACAGGAAGGTGGCCCTTCCTGTACATGAACAAATCTTTTTTTTAAATGCCGTTTTGTAACTTACATGTGTGCTGCATGAAGCAGCACACATGTAAGTTACAAACTGGCATTTAAGGTTTGTTTATGTGCAGGAAGGGACACCTTCCTACACATAAACAAACCTCCCTGCTTGCAGACACCCTTGCACTATGGCGCAAGGGTGCCTGCGTTGGCGCAAAGTTGTGAAACTTAGCGCCATCGCAGGGGGAAACGCGAGGCTGCACCATATCCTTGAGAATAGGGTGCAGCCTCGCGTTTTCGAAGTGGCGGAGAGAGGCGTTAAGGCAAGAAGGCTCACGCCTCTCTCGGCCACTTCCTTGGGAATATGGCCCTCAGTGTTGGATTTTCAATCCAACAACTTCCCTACTGTTGCACAGACTGGAGTTGGAATAGTAAAATATACTATTTCAAACTCCATAAGTTCCCTAAAGCAAGTTGTTGTAACAACTTGCGTTGTAATAGAACACCTGGTAACGATGCATTCGTTGTATAGCCCGCGTTGTAAAAGCATGCGTGAATACGTGGCCTATTCCTTTGCTGGTGGTATTGGAAAGAAGTATGTCTTCCAATAGCAATATGTTTGCTGAACCATAACTTATATTTAATTTATCAGTGTATTTTTTGTATATATTCATTGCCAAATTTGCGAAAATCCCAAATGCTATTATTATGCATAGTTATATTCCTTAAATGCCTTGAAATTTTGCATTATGTGCATTTTGCATAACTTCTTTTTTACCCTAGTGAGCACCTCACATACATCAGGCCTCTTGAGTTGCCAACAAAAGACTGGTTAACACAGTAAATGTTTTGCTGAGAGATATTTTATGTTCAAAACAGTCTTTTGGCTGTCTTACTCAATTGTGCAGAAAGCAGTGACTTACTTTTTCATACTAAGGAGGAAACTATTTGATAAAAAATATTTACAATTTTACAATGTTACAAATATCCCAAAACGTGCACATTCAGTTGGCAAATATCTGGTTTTGGGGGAGGGATCAGCCAATATTAACCTGCAGCATTAGGTTCCCCATAAATGCTTTTTTGAAAACCTTCAAAAACCTAACTTTTGGGATCTGAATTTCAAACAGAATCTACAGCCAAATGGTCTGAACTTTCAAAATATTCCTGTCCTCATGATAAAAAATACTTACCTTTCAGTCAATTTCCAACACTGATGAGAGGACTTTGGCAGGTATGACATTTTAATTATCCCGCTCAGAGCTTTTCTCACCGAAACCAAGGGCTTCAGTAGATCATGTCTTCATCTATCCGTTCTGCTGTGTTCTGTTTTGACTTTTTTAATTATTTTAGTACTTCTAAATACTTTACATATTTCTCCTTAAGTTATGTCTACCTGGTCTGTGCAATAGCTACATGGGCTGAGTCCAGGCCTATATGTTGGAACACACAAGATTTCGAATTATTACTTGAGAAGGAATCAAATTCTATCCAACTAGTAACCCATTTTCTTACAATGTAGTAATCGTTACACAGTTGATATATGACTTATTTCTAAACCTATAGTGGAATTTGAAATCTAGGCATTTCAGCAGACATGTTTAATTGTACATTTTTGTCTTCTCTGAACAGTTTTTAAAGCAAACATCTCATCCTAAAGTTACAATTTTTTTGTATTTGTTCCATGCTTTTTTAGACCATTCCTAGTGCAGATAAGTGTGAACAATGTTTGCGAACAATAATAAAGTTCTGGAGGTTTACCTCATGTGCTTTAGATTTACCATAATGTTCTTCTGAGGCTTCCTTCGGCATGTCCACCTGGGTGGTCTATATTGAGAGCTATGTATACATTGTCTGAGCCTGAATAACATACATTATGCCAACACATCCCCATGTTTAAAGCTGCTTTGCAAATCACACGTACTTCGCCAGCTTTGTGCGTCTCCTGGGGCACTTTGGTATTAAAGAAGGGACCGCAGACACTTGTGCGGGCCCTTCTGTAATACAGATAGCGCTGGCACACATGTAGCGCCAGCGCTATCTCAAGAGTGCATCCTCTTTACCTCTGCACCCGTGCTGTATTATGGACACGGCCGCAAAGGCAAAGAAGGAGTCAGGAGGCACACTGAAAGTGCACCACAAAAAGGTGGTGCACTGTCAGTGCACCCCCTGATGGCAGCTCTCTGGAGAGGGGAAAGTGGGTCCTATAAACCCTCCCAGACATCCAATTGCAGGCAGGTGCAGCCACTCTCTGTACCTGCCTGCAAAGCGATCTCTTATCCCTCTTGCAAGGGCAAACGGGTTGCCACCTGCACAGTGAAACACGGAGAGGCTTTGAAGCAGCCTCTCCGTATTTCACATGAATGCGCTGACCACATGGCAGCACGAGTTTGCGGCTGCCCTGGGAGAAGCGCATTTACTGTAATAGGGTGCACCTTCCCTATTTGTGCTTGATGCACCTATTTAAAGGTGTGCTTTGGAGTGGACAGGAAAAGTGCGCCCTATGTGTAATAATATGACATAATAATATTGCAATACAATGGTAGTTTTTGGTGGGTAAGCCGCACTTGGAAAATGCTTTGTAAATTGATCTACACAATGCCAGAGCAAGACAATTGGTTTGGGCATGCACATCTATATAATTCTACTGGTTTACAAGCTCTGGTCTTAGCTGATTGGAAGACTGAATGAAAATCTATGTCTTTGGAGAACATATCTCAGCTGCTAGCCCTCAACCAAATTACATGTTATCATTTGGAAACCATTTCATGTCTATTTACCACTGTAGATTAAGTGAACAAGTAATGAATTTTGCAATGTTTCTCTACATTTTTAAAATAGAGTTCCATTTGGGAAATTGATATTATACCACTGATTAATTCAGAAAGTAAAAAAAAAGATAATTATACTATCATATCTATATATTATTTCCTTCACAACATTTTATCACTACTTCAAGTTGATTTCATTTTGGATCAAGTACGTTCTTAATGTCTTAATCTGTTCTGTTGTTTGGGCTAGTTTTTTACAGACAACATGTCACAGATTTTCTCCTCAAGTCATTGATGACAAGGTGAGCATAAGGTAACAGCTTACGTTTATGAGTGCTTCTGTTTTGGAAAACTACAAGCTCAGTCACAGCTCACATCCTATTATTGATCTGGACTGTAAGCGTCAAGCTTCACTTAACCCTAAGTGAAATCCATGCTAAGAAGACCACCAAACACAAACTTTGTTTAAGAGGGAATAAAAGATAAACGCTATTCCAAGTTTGCCATTCAATATGAACACACTTTCTTGTGGACCAATCCTTACCTTTCATGAGATTACTGTTCAGGGGCTTGCCTTTTTCTGTCATGTGTTTCTTCTTCTCATTTTCTTGTCATGTAGTACTTCTTCTGGGACACACCCTTTCCTATCAGATGACCTCTATTCTGAGACTAGCCATTCCTGTCAAGTTGCTTCTGTTCTATTAGTATGTCAAGGGCCTCTGATCAGTAAACCTATCACTGAACTGACCATTGTGCCACTCTGGTTTTTACCCTTTAAGCTGCAGGTTTAGGGGATGTCTTCAAAGCAAACTGGGCTGCGGTGACCTAACCATGATCTCTTGGTCCCACTCTAATCACTGCCTTTTGCAGTGTGGTGTAAGGTTTGAACATTTTTTCCAGTGCTAATTTTGACTGGCTTGCACCTGCTGTAGGAATGTTGACTCCTCCTCCTGTCCTGCAAGCTCCAGCCCTGCTCCCATCCTGCCAACTCCAGCTCTGCTCCAATCCTGATATTATGTATGACCACAGCGTCAGTCTTGCAAGAACTGCATTGCAAGTGGATGGAAACTAACAGGGTTTTTTTGTCTTTGGGATTTTCATACTGGTGCTGTCATGCACTACTTTCCAGAGGACATCACCTCAGTAACTCATGTTACACATTTGAAGGATAGTGTAGTTTCCTGAAGGGGCCCCTCTTTTCCACAAAGCCTCGAAGACAGATGTGAAGGACCGAATCATATGCTGAGCCCTCACACATCCAGACTGTGGCTGTTCTCAGGTACAAAGACACCTTTTTCATTTACAGTTGGGACAGTGACAAATAGGTAATTCCCACAGCACTTCTATGAGTACTGAGTGCAAAGTTTGGCTAGCACTAGAAAGGCCAACCACCCAAGAACACTGCAAGCCTATGGCATTGTAACACAAATTTAACAAAATGCTCAAGACTGTAAAAAAACATTTTTCACTTGCAAGAATTCAACTTTTGATAACAGAAAAAGACTTTCCACATGCAAATACCATATGATTACAAAACCGTATTGTCTTTTCTTATTATTATTTGTATCCACAATATGGGACCCAAACTATTTTAAAAGACATTCCAATTGCCTTCAACATACTGTCCCTTGTCTTGGAATAGGCAGCCTACAGGTTAACCTTACAGGAACATATATTAATGACCTTTGCCTTTGTAGAGGTAGGATGTAGTTATTCAACTGGTAGAGTGATCTCAGTATTTTCACTTTTACCATGGAGCACTTAGGTTTAAAATGATTTGGATAATGTGACTCTAGTCTAACATCTGGCAAACATCTGATAACTAGAAAATGTCTGCATTGTCCAGTAATAGACCAGCTGCAGATCCAAATGCTCTGATCTATGTTGTCCTTCGTTTATGAGGATTTACTACTTCTCAGACTTTCTCGCCATGGTGATCCCATGGTTGTATTCTGCCTTTTATTCTCTCTTTTATGAAGTGCATGTTCCAGTGTTCAGCTCCTCTACCCCTTTCCTCATGGAAGGGAACGTGCGAACAGCTGCATAAAAGTAGGAAAGAAAAAAGCATCTCTTTTTTGTATCTTTTTTAGGTTTTGCCTGCAAGGCACTCGCTGTGCTTGTGAAATCTATTGTATTCAATATAAATCTTAAAAGGGGCTTACATCCTGCCCCCTTGCTTGTCATTGGATCCTGTGTTTGCAACTTACTTTTCCTGCATTTCTATTGTCTGTAGCATACTATTTGCTGTTGTTCCTCTCATGCACTTCTCTTATCATTGTTCCGAGGCCCAAGTACAGGTTGCATCCACTGCTTTTGTTGAACTTCTTTGCGTGCGCGAACCCTAACTAAGGAATTGGACCGCTTACAGACTGACGCATTCACAGGCACAGAGTGTGTTTTCCGGTCTGCCTCCATCCTCGCATTCTTTCAGCATGATTACTTTCACTCAGGGCCCCTTCCCCAACGTCGTTGCTTTCACCAGCCCCCACGCACTCACGCTTGTCGTGCACTTCATGTGTTAATGTTCGTGTCTGGCCAGTGGTGTTAAAACATAAAATGCACCAGTAGGTCAGGGGTGGCTCCTAATAATGGGCAGAGGAGTGCCGCCATTCCAGGTTAAAAGCTATTTTGATGGTAAGTGCAAAAAGCAATTACCATCCATGTTTACTTTAGAACTTCTTTGACTGGCTGCCTGCCTGACATCACACTCGTTGCTCACTGACACGGACCTCAGGCATGCAGGCAGTTTTCTTGAAGCATATGCATTAGTGAGCAGAGGCCAGCGAAATGGATTTAGTCATGCACTGATTTTTTCCCTCATCGTTGGTCGGTGTAACCCTGGGGTGTATTTTCAGATCCAATCAGTCGCATTCCGTGTTGCACCTTCCTTGCCCACTTGCTCCCTCCCCCTCTGGCTCATCGATTGATCTCCGGTGCTCTTTACTTGTAGCATTCATGATTGTTTCAGGCACCACTAGCAGTGCCCAGTTTTCATGCTTTAATTAGTGCCTTCCAACTTGGCCTACATAGATCTGCACCCTTTGTCTCCCAGAAGGTATATTTCTGGCCAGAGCCACTTAACACTGCAACCTAATTATCGCGTCATTCCAGGCACTTTAACCCAACCTCACACTTACAAGGACCTAAGTTCCTACCACTATGCACTACATTTCTGTGCCCCTGTCAAAGAAATAAACGTGCAAACGTTACCAGGTAGATAATGTCTTCGAGAGTTCATTTATTTGTTCAGAAGACGCATTAATAACAGGCACTATTCATCCCAGTGGCAAGCTGTCATGACAAAGAGATTGGAAGCAAATTTGCCTCTTGTGTTTCTGCCTTTGTCTCTCGATGACAGTGTGTGTATGTCCCCTTGCTGCTGTGTCTACTAACCCGTCCTTGCATACATACTTACTTAAGTGCCGGTAAGGTGCGTGTATTTGTGTTGCCCCTAGGTGAACCTCTGCCATGCTATTCTCTTTTATTATCACAACTAAACATTTTACTTTAAGGACCTAAACACACAGGCGCTTTCAGGGTTTGTTTTATATACTTATTGCAGAAAAACGCATTTCTGAACGTGTTATCTTCCTGTCTAGAAAATCACATAATATTATCTAGTTATAAATCGAGTTTGAAAAACAAAGAGTGTTAAGAAGCTTGTAGAGCAGTTGAATGTGTGATCTTAGGCAATATAATTTACAGTGTCTCAATTCCCTTCTCTGCAGATAAATGTGTAAACACTTGCTTTCACGAGGCTCACTTCGCTGCTACCATTCTTTAGACCACTTGTGCAGCGTGCACCACCTATTCCACTGAACACACATCAATCACCATGCACCAAGGCCCTTTCACCCTGCACTCACACACTTATCAACCTTCCTTAATGTACCACTCACCCTGCACAGAGAGCCCTCACACCATTATCCCTGCACTCATACACTGCTCCCACACCTCTTAACTTATTATTAATCCCATAGGCAAAACCTAATGCATTTGCCAATGCTTGTTCTTACTGCTCTGTCTAATCCAGCTCACAATCTTCCCTAGGGAGACAAGGAGAGTAGGAGCCAGACACTGGAACACGAGCTTCGGGGAAGAGTGAATGCAAGGCAGCAGAGTGCTGTGGATTCTCTATGGTGACAGAAGAAGAGGAGCATTGCGGGGCTGAGGCGCCATTTTTCAAGACCTCCTGGCGAGTTATACCTTCAGGTCCCGCTCCGCTTCCTGGGTGGATGCAAGGAGCCAAGCAGAGATATGTGTTGGGGGGAGGGGGTTGAAGCAAGGATTCAGTCCGAACACACCGGAGGGGGGAAAGCACAGGGAGCTGGCACCCATGGGATACTCCCTGAGCGCACCTTGAACAATTGTTATAGCAGCAAAGGGGACATTTTCATTGGATGGATTCCAATCTGAGTGCTACTACAGTAATAATATTCCTTCACTGTGAGGACTTACCAGTCCAGGAGGGGTAGTAGCGAGAGAGGTTTAAGGTTTAGATAGTCTCCCATTACAGATGTCAAGGCTTAAAAATCTGTGGTAAGTGCACGGAGATACAAAGGTAATCAAAATGCCACCCTCAGGAGACACGTGCCTTGCTGAGTAAAATGAGCAATTGTGGGATGTGTGGACATGTAACCCTGAGAATGAGCATTACCAAAACTTGACAAAAGTAAAAAAAAAACATGTAGGGCAAATGGCAGAAATACACATGACGTTCTGCTGAAGAAGCAAGGCACCTTGATTTATAGCACACATACACCCCAAACAAACATTCATGAAACATCTATATCTCGTTGTACTTCACTTCTACTTCACTTCTAATCAAATAGGGACAACAGGTTCCCCTCATGTCAACATCAGTCAGGGAGAGAACTACAGAAAATGAAGAAATAGAATGGACAAAAAACACAATCCGCATGTACACACTCTATACCATTTCCCCATAACTATATAAACTGTCAACAGGCATATATACAGTACATTGCAGTGACAAATGAAAAGTCTAAAACCACAAGTACATAGATGCAGCATGCACATATGGCAACAGTTATACCACAGGTATATATCCCACGTCGACTGCCAGCATGCTACATAATAATAATAGTAACGTATTACATATACAGCATGTCCTACACACACTAAGCAACAACAACTACACCCACGTGGGAAAATTCCGTGCAAAATCAGACAGGAGATGGGGTTACAGAACTGGCCAGTGCCCACCACCACCATAAACCTAGTGAAAACAGAATGTAGAATTCACAAAAAGTGAAATTGGACGATTGACCACCTTGCAGATAAGCAGGGCACAACTGAAGAACAAGCCAGTGTTCAACTCCCAGCACCTGCAGAAACACCACAATGAACATACCACCCACACGTGCATGCCATATTTGGATATTTATGTTATTCCTTATTACCTTTGGAGGTTATCTAACACATTAAATAACTTTGGATTCCGTTGACCCCATTTCCAATTGGGAATTTTAACTTTCTAATCATAACTTTTCAACCGTGAACAAATCTCATTTATACTCCATGTACGTATTCTAATTTTCACTTTCTTCCAAAACATGATTTGAACATTTAGGTTATGAAACTATTTGGAGCTGCCTCACACAACACATCACACACCTCTGCAAAATGCTTTTTGGCTTAGGCCCAGCTACCACTGATGACCCACGTTACTAATAGTGACACCTATTTAACTCTGTTGGCTTGTCTGTTGAACAGTATGGGAACCAAGTTACAGGTTACAAAAATAGTAACCTTAAACCCTTGTTCTTGCAACTCATTTTCCAAAAAGTGCAAATGGCAGATTTTCGAGATACTCAAATCAACTGATCTGGGTATCAACACAGTCAGAAAGAACTCAATCTATGTAATTATATATCTATATATATATCTATAGCTAGTATTTGAAGGAGCAGAGAAAGAATGATGCTATATGTTTTCATACTTTATATGTGTGTATCAAAAAATCATGCCGCACGCAGCCAAAATAAAAAAACAATTGTGCTAAGTGTCCATGGTAATTTCAGCAGGACCCAGCGAGGCTTCCTTTTAGGATCTGCAGGACTTTAGTGGGACCCATCGTGGCCATCCCCTGTGGTCCCACGGGATTAGAGCGGGGTACCGTGGGAACATGCCAGCATGTAAAAGGTAAAGCTTACACTGCCCTGCAGTACTTTGTAGTGCAGGCTGTGCGATGGTGCAGTAGGAGTATGGAAAAATAAATTGAAATTACATTCACTGAAAAAAATAAACTTGAAGCAATATTATAGTTCGGTATGGTAAAAAGACTTTTGCAAACATTAAAAAATACTTTAGAAATTCACTGAAAAAAATAAGGTTAAAGTTACTGTTAGACCTAGCATCGTTGGCGTGGGTTTCCCCTGTTTTTTTGCCTTTGCCTCCTGTTATTTTGCTGTGTGTTGGACTTCGTTTTTGTTGGCCTAGATGCTTTGGGCACTTTACCACTGCTGTTCAGTGCCAAAGTGCAAGTGCTCCCTTTGTAAATTGTTGTTATGGATTGGTGATTCCATGATTGGCATATTTGATTTACTAGTCAGTCCCTAGTACAGTGCACTGTGTGTGCCCAGGGCCTGTAAATCAAATGCTGCTAGTAGGCTTGCAGCACTGATTGTGCCTTCTACACAAGCAGCCTTGCAACAAGGTCTCAGGCCTGCCACTGCAAAACCTATGTGCAGTCTGGTTCTGCCATGTCGACTTGGCAAGTGCACCCACTTACCAGGTCCTAACCTTCCCTTTCCTTACATGTGAGTCACCCCTAAGGTAGGCTCAAGGTACCCCTGTGGGCAGCGAGCAGTGTATGTAAAAGGTAGGACATGTCCTGATGTGTGTGGCATGTCCCGATAGTGAAATACTGTCAAATTCGTTTTTCACTATTGTAAGGCTATCTGTCCCCATAGGACAGCATAACTACCCATGGGAACAATATAGTAAAATAAAATTTAGTATGCCTGAACTGAGCATGTTAAAATGCATCTTTTAGTGAGGGTGATTTTTACATTCTGGGTTTGAAAATACCTCTTTTAAAAAGTAGGTATTTTCTTGCCTATCCATCCAGTGTGCCTCTGCTAGGTTGTGTATTGACTGTCTGGCTTTGGAGTGACAGGGGCTGGGGATGTACATTCTGTTCAGACAGCCACTTGGGAGGTTGAGGTGTGTCCTGCCTTTCCAGGGTAGGTCAGGGCTGGGCTGAATAGACCTGGGCTGCATTCAGAGTAGGGGGAGGAGATTTCTTTCACACCTGAATGGGCCTGGTCTGCCAAGGACAATGCTGTCTCCACCTCCTGCCAGGAAGCTGCACCAGAGAGGACAGAACTGGTTTTGGCTATGCACAGGGCTTCTCTGACACTAGAGAACAAAGGATTTTGCTGTATAAATATTGGGCCCTAGAACCCAGAACTTTAGACTACTTCTGGAAATCAAGAGGAACCTCTGCCAAGGAGAAGAGCTGGGAGAAACTGGAGGAGGAGTACTGCCCCTTTGCAGTGTGCTGCCTGGGGTTGGCCTGAAGTGGCTGTTTCTGCCAAGGAGAGGAACTGTGTGTGTATCCTGCTTGCAAAGTGTCTCCAAAGGCTTGAAGTGGAGGTTGCCCCCTGTTCAAGAGGTCTCAGGAACAGCAAAGACCTCACCGTGCTTCTGGGCACCGTCTCTGGAACCGCTGGTTACAGTCGCCGCAGAAGAAAAGGGCAACCGACTCTGTCACTGAGTCCGTTGCAGGATTCCGGGTCCTGAAGGCACCGTAGAGAGCACCGCCTCGTCTCGCAACGCAACCCTGGTCTGACTGACTCCGCCAACGAGCCGCTCTTGCATCGCATCCTGTGGGCACCGCACTCTGCACCGCTTCACTACACGCTGCACAGATGTCACTGACTCCATCGCTGGCCGACCGGTATATCGACCAGCTTTGTCGCCTGCACCGCAGCCTGCCAGCACTGCCTCGAGCACCGCCTCACCTTGCACCATAAGCCTTGGCCTGCACCGCATCGAGAGGGCACCGCACCCTGCACTGCTTCCATTTTTGCAACGCAACCGCAACGGTTGCCCCGACCGGCTCGTACCAACATGTCGGCCGCAACGAGAAAGGTACTGTTTTCAAGTCTGTCTTCGCTTTAGCTGAACCCCGCACCGACGCGGTCAGCTGGGATTGTTAGACTCTGTCATTTTCAGCATCGAGGTTGCCCTGGACGGAGCTACCGACTCGAAAGAACTGTGTTTTTCAGCTATTTCTGCAATTTAAAGGTTATTTTGCACACCAACTATTTTTTACAGTATTGTATGTTGGATTTTTGTTGTTTTTGGTCTTGTTTGGTTTAGATAAAGTTTTACTTATTTTTCTAAACTGGTGTGGTGCCCATTTGTGGTGTTTTCACTATGTTACTGTGTGCATGCACAAATGCTTTACACACTGAGATAAGCCAGTCTGCTCGTGCCAAGCTACCTAGGGGGTGAGCAGGGGTTATTTTAGAAGTGTATTGTTATATTCCATATAGGTACCCTATATAGGCGCAGGTAACATTGCAACCTTTCACCTATATCCTTCCCTACATTACATACATAACGGTTCTTAGGCACTGACCTTTTTCCTAGATATGACACTGCATTCAGAACGCGGGTTTTTCCCTGGTTCGATTCTCATACATTATGCATGAGGCTACTTGGAAGCACAGCAGGACTAACAGTAGGATTACCATCTCCTGTATAATATCTCTGTATAAAGTTCAGGCCCAACGTCATTCTTTAGGCCGACACAGTAACACAGCAAGGTAGGACCCCTGGGGCCCTGGGGAGACCTATGGGTATATATACAGCACATCCTGCTTAGGAAGATAGAGGAGACCGTGACTTCCCGGCTGACACACTGACCAGAGACGCTGAGGTTCCTGCATACAGACGCTCCAGCTAGCAGTGGTCTAACATCCCTTGCGGGGTGTCCAATTCGAGACCAGGACGGGGTCCCACATTCTCTAAACGCTCAGGTAATGGGGTGAACTAGATCTTAGAGGGATTCTTGGCATAACACCTACATAGATGCTAGGTACATTTAGGTACATCTAGTTAGGGAGGCATCGTAGGAGTACGCACTTTTATCATGTGTTTTATGTACATGTATATATATCATGATTTATGCAAGATGGTAGAACTATACCATCCCTTTACTTTCGTAGTATTGCTAATCATATATCTCTGCTACTGTCTAATGGTAGTTGCAGCTCATATATTCTACACTAGAATAACAACTGTTCAATAAATACTTATTGAACCACCCAACTGTTTATTCTGTGTATCTCTCTGAGACAAACTAAGTGAGCACGAGTGACTGAGCGAAAGGTAGTATATTGTTTCCACGATCCTGGGGGATCAGGGTTGTCATGTTCTGAGGTTGCCAAGAATCTATTCTCTCTGTGATAAGAGGAGATTATAGTGGCACTGTGAGCTAGCTAATACAGACAGGCTAACGTATCTGGTGGGGGTGCACAGAATCAGACTGCCACCAAACCCACAGTTTATGTTATCCAAATGCTCAGATCCTGTATAGGATATATAGGAACTACACGACATGGTGCCGCCAACGTTGGTTGGGTACTTATTTAACAGTAGAATCTGAGTAGTTCAGTCGTGCTATTCTCAGAGACCCCTACTCACAAAACACCAGAGACGTCTGGAGTGGGTGGGCACAAACTCCGCCACAGCTGAGTAGGCAAGAAATCCTTTTTATTGGCTGTTGGTTAATCAAGCTTGAAGGACAGATTGTTCCTAAAATTGTGCATAACACCGTATCTTGGTTCCCTTGAAAAGTTATTTAGTGTACTAAAAACAATGACTAACCAAGAATTAGACCCACTGCAACAAGCACTGCCCCTCACAGATGGTGAGGAAGATGGAGACGCAATACAAATTGCACCAAATTTTAGAAATGCAGTCACCCTGAGACTGGGAGAGAATGGTTTATCATCTAGGGGTGGCGTAGTAGTTTTGTGATTGAGGCACACGAATCAAACAAAACAGGTATTTTATTCGTGGGTTACATTCCCAGCAGCAAATGCAAGAACAAAAACATTTCATTCCTACACGGAAGGAGATGCACCAGCTGAATATTATCCGTTCGAGAATATAGAGGTTCCGCTCACGTACCAGGAACATTTATACTGGTTTAAAGGCGCCCTAACCCACATAAGAAGAAGAGTAAGACTCGGCCCGCTCAGAGGAGAAGGGGCAACATGGCCAATATTAGCAGCCTACACACCACATCCTGACATTGAAACAATGCCACCAGGAGACTTACTCATACAACATAAAGATTTAATTAAATCTATAGGAACTTGACGCATTTCGTCATGAGGACATTTACAGTCCAACCAGTAATAGTTGCAACAAATGGAACTCAAATTCAGGGTTCAGGGCACAGCAACACACGGAAATGGGTAAAATGCCCACAAAACGTGAACAAATGCCATTCTGGGTAGCTTAGAAAATAACACAGCTAGAGGCACTATTCCCGAATACTACCCCGTATGAAAAACACAGAATGCTAACAATCTGCTTGCCCATGGGGATAACTCCACAAGTAGAGGATTGTACCACTTGGGGTACAGTCTTTGCTGCCATTTATACCAGAACTAATGGTATCCCGTCATTAGCAGTAGTACCTGATGTATTGAGACAAATACAAAATGAGTAGGGAGCAGAGCCTGCCCTAAACTTAGGGATGAAGTTACTAGGTAACTATGCCCAGGTATCAGCCATAATACTAGCTAATATTAAAGGGGAAGCAGCTTCAGTGGCTATCCGCCAACGCCTAAGGGAGTTCAGTCCTTTAGAACAGGAACACGAACTACCAAAAATAATTGAAACTGCATATGCAGAATTAGGCAGAGACAGTTTGGGTGGGAAAGCTTTAAAACCGCAACTGATGGGCAGTCCTGAAAAGAACACTTCTAAGCAGACACCTGCTTCCACTAAGAAGAAGTGGGACAATAAAAAACAACACAATTTTAAAGGAAATAGATCTCAATCCAGAGGTAGATTTCCTCCACAGGAGCCCTCCGAAAAGAGGTACAACCTTAGGAATAGGGAAAATATTATGAAACCTGACAGGTATCAGGATACTGATACACGTTCCTCTCGTTCCTTTCAGGGTTCATCGAAAAACTCCGAGAGGGAAGGACGGTCAGAAAGACAAGAAGAGCGTACAAAGTCCAGAGACAAGCAGCACGCTCAGGAGTACACTTCTAAAAAAGAAGAGAAACCAAAGCAAAAGCCACAGTTCAAAAAGAAGAAAGTTGCAGGTCTAAAGATCAGACATGCCCAGAATTCTGAGGACTCGACTACTGAACGGGGAATGGGCTCTGTTAGAACTGGGGGTCTCTAGTTGGCAATGGTTTGCACCTTTGTCCAAATAGGGACCCTTGCTTCTAGTCAGGATAAGGGGGATACACTCCTAAAATAACCCCTGCTCACCCCCTGGTAGCTTGGCACGAGCAGACAGGCTTATCTCAGAGGCAGTGTGTAAAGCATTTGGGAACACATACAGTAATACAGTGAAAACACTACAGATGGACACCACACAGGTTGTTATGTAAAAATAAGTAATCTTTATATAGACTTATCACAAGACCCAATAGCAAAAATCCACAATACTGTACTCAAAAATAGACTTTAAAAGGTTATAAAATAGTTCAGTTCTCTCAAGTTGTAAATGCGACACTTTACTCTCAATGTACCTTGAATGCGTAACGCAAAGAAAATAAAAGGGTCGCAGGGAAGGTGATGCGTCGGTTCCTTACACTCAGGGAGTGGATGCGTCGGTTCCTTACTGCTGCGCAGGGGAGTTGATGCTCGCTTCCTTACTGTGTGGGGAGGTGATGCGTCGGTTTCTTACTGCTTTCCGGTGCGATGCGACAAGATGGCACCTCGATGTGATACTCTTCTCCGGTACGATGCGACAAAATGGCGTCTTGGTTGCGATGTGACAACGTTGGTGTGATGCGTGCACGCCCGGCGGCCGTGCGGCGACTCGATGATCTTTGGAGCCGCGACAGGCCCTGCGACGCGCTTCTCCGGTGATGCGACGATGACCTCTGTGGCAGCGTCCCGCTTCTCCGGTGATGCGCCGCGCTTCGGCGATGCGAGGATGACAGCGGCAGCGGCGTCTCACTTCCTTGGCGATGCGATGACCGCGGCTGCGGCGGCGACACGCTTCTCGTTGTTGCGTCGCGCTTCCAGCTCCCAGCGACACGCAGTCTCTCAGAAGGCCCAGCACAACAGAAGGCACTTCAATTCCCAGCAAGGGAATGCAGGGGGGGAGCTGGTTGGTGAAGTCTTGTATCCCTGAGACTTCAGGCAGGAGGCAAGCTCTAGTTCAAGCCCTTGGAGATTCTCTTCTTCAAGATGACAAAGCACAGCAAAGTCTTTTCTCCTGTCCTTGGTAGAAAGCAACCACTGCAGGCCAACCCCAATCAGCAAAACAGCACAGGGGCAGTACTCCTCCTTCAGCTTCTCCGGTTCTTCTCCTTGGCAACAGGTTTCTTGATTTCCCAGAAGTGATCTAATTTCCTAGGGGTCTGGGTCCCCTTTTTATACACAGTTTCTCTTTGTTCTCTGAAGGCAGAGAGGCCTCTGCCTAGTCCAAAACCAGTTCTGGTCAGTCCTGGAGCACTTTGTTTTTCTGACTCCTTCTTTCCTTTGTGAGTGAGGGGCAGAGCCATCAGACGCCCGGCAGGAGGTGGAGCCAGCACTGTGGAAGGCAGGCACAGCCCTATTCAGACCCAGGTGCAACTCCTCCCTCCACTCTGGATGCAGATCTTTCTATTCAGCCCTGTGCTGACTCACCCTGTGTCCTGTAGCCACCCCCAGCCCCTGTCACTCAATCTCCAGACAAGGAATACACAACCTAGCAGAGGCAGGCTTGGAAGTTTAGGCAAGAAAATACCCACTTTCTAAAAGTGGTATTTTCAAACACAGAATGTTAAAACCAACTTCACTAAAAGATGTATTTTATCATTCTGAGTTCAGGCATACTAAATTCGTTTTTCTACCATGTTCCCTGGGTCAGTTAGGATTATAAGGTGTAATAATCAAACTGCCCATTCTGGCCTATGGAGAACAGGTAGCCTTGCAATAGTGAAAAACGAAAATGGCTGTAATTCACTATTAGGACATGCCACACACACCAGGGCATGTCCTACCTTATACTTACAATGCACCCTGCCCTTGGGCCTACCTTAGGGGTGTCTGATATGAAGATAAGGGAAGGTTTAGGGACTGGCAAGTGGGTGCACTTGCCAAGTCGACATGGCAGTCACAGACCGCACACAGGCTCTGCAATGGCAGGCCTGAGACACATTTTACAAGCTGCTTCTGTGGGTGGCACAACCAGTGCTGCAAGCCCACCAGCAGCATTGGATTTACAAGCCCTGGGCACACTCAGTGCACTGTACTAGGGACTGACAAGTAAACCAATCATCCAATCATGGAGTCACTAATCCATACATCAATTTACAGTAGGGAGCACTTGCACTGTGACACTGAACAGCAGTGGCACAGTGCCCAAAAGCATCTAAAACCAGCAAAACATAAGAGGCAACAGCAAAAAAATGGAAGGGAGACCCACGCCAATGGTGCCAAGTCTAACACGTGTCCCCTCCAGCTGAAATGTGGGGAGAACTACCCTTCCTCCTGGGAGTTCTCATCACTAAGGCGGAAAAATTCTGGACAGACCATCAGCATTGGCGTGTTCTGTACCAGGGCGGTGTTCCACCGTGAAGTCCATCCCCTGTAGGGAAATGGACCACCTCAACAGTTTTGGGTTCTCACCCCTCATCTGCATTAACCATCTGAGGGGCCTGTGGTCTGTCGGAACCCGGAAGTGAGTCCCAAACAAGTATGGTCTCAACGTCTTCAGTGCCCAGACCACAGCAAATGCCTCACGTTCAATCGCACTCCACCTCTGTTCCTGTGGGAGTAACCTCCTACTAATAAAGGCTACAGGTTGGTCTAGGCCCTCCTCATTCATCTGTGTAAGCACAGCCCCAACACCATGCTCTGAAGCATCTGTCTGCACAATGAATTCCCTTGAGAAGTTGGGCGCCTGAAGCACGGGCGCCGTGCACATGGCAGATTTCAGGGCATCAAAAGCCTTTTGGCAGGCATCAGTCCAGTTCACTTTCCTGGGCTGCTTCCTGGAAGTCAGCTCAGTCAAGGGTGCAACAATGTTGCCATACCCCTTGACAAACCTCTTGTAATACCCGGTGAGTCCTAAGAAGGCTCTCACCTCTGTCTGGGTTTTGGGGGGTTCCCAAGCCAGGATGGTATCTATCTTGGGTTGTAGGGGCGCCACCTGGCCGCTCCCAACCTGGTGTCCCAAGTACACCACAGAACCCTGCCCGATCTGGTATTTACTCGCATTGATCGTGAGGCCTGCCCTCCGCAGCGCCTTCAACACTTCCCAGAGGTGGTGCAGATGTTCCTCCCAAGTGGCGCTGAACATTGCAATGTCATCCAGGTAGGCGGCACTGAAATCCTCCAGCCCAGCCAACACCTGGTTGACCAACCTCTGAAAGGTGGCAGGGGCATTCTTCATCCCAAAGGGCATCACCCGGAATTGGTAGTGCCCATCTGGTGTGGAGAATGCTGACCTCTCTTGGCCCCATCAGTTAAGGCAATCTGCCAGTATCCAGACGTTAGATCAAACGTGCTGAGGTACCGGGCAGCCCCTAACCGATCAATGAGCTCATCAGCTCTGGGGATGGGGTGCGCGTCAGTCCTGGTGACTGAATTGAGTCCTCGGTAGTCCACACAGAACCAGAGTTCGGGTGTGGCACCAGGCGCGGCAGCCTTTGGGACCAAGACCACTGGGCTGGCCCAAGGGCTGTTAGAGGACTCAATCACCCCTAAGGCAAACATCTTGGAGACCTCCTCCTTGATGCAAGCTCTCACCCTGTCAGTCACCCTGTCAGTCACTCTGTAAGTTTTGTGCTTCACAGGAGGACTGTCCCCAGTGTCCACATCATGGATGCACCATTCAGTGATACTGGGAGTCAGGGAGAACAGATCAGAAAACTGCCCCAACAGTTGGCGACAGTCATTCTGCTGCTCAGGGGTCAGGGTGGGAGAGAGGTTCACACCATCCACTGACCCATCTTGCTCTTTTGCATACAGGAGGTCAGGAAGAGGTTCAGTCTCCTCTTCCATCCCAGCATCTGTTGCTAAGAGCATGCCCACTTCAGACCTCTCAAAGTGGGGCTTCAGGCGGTTCACATGCAGGACCCGCAAGGGATTCCTGGGAGACTGCAAGTCCACCAAGTAGGTGACATCACTCTTGCGCTCCACCACCTCAAATGGTCCGGTCCACTTATCCTGGAGCGCACTGGGGCCATGACCCAAACCTTTTGTCCAGGCTGAAACTCGATCAGAGTGGCATTCTGATCATGCCAACGTTTCATCTCTTCCTGGCTGGCTTCCAGATTCGCCTCAGCGTGTTGTCTGAAACGCCGAGTCTGGTTCCTGAAGGCCAGCATGTAACTAAATACATCCTGGGGAGTTTTCCTGGGAGCTTCCTCCCAGCCTTCCTTGACCAGACTCAGAGGTCCTCTTACAGGATGGCCGTACAGCAGTTCAAAGGGACTGAACCCTAAGGACTTCTGGGGCACCTCTCTGTAAGCAAAGAGCAGGCATGGCAAACGGACGTCCCACTTACGCCTCATGGGTTCTTCAAGACCCATAATCATGCCTTTCAGGGTCCGGTTGAATCTCTCAACCAGCCCATTACCTTGGGGGTGGTAAGGAGTGGTGAACTTATAGGTTACACCACACTCCTGCCACAGGGACTTCATATACTTGGAAATGAAGTTGGTACCACGGTCGGACACCACCTCCTTGGGGAACCCCACACGGGAGAAAATCCCCATCAGTGCACGTCCCACCACGGGGACCGTCACTGTCCGAAGAGGGATGGCTTCCGGGTACCGGGTGGCATGGTCCACCAAGACCAGGATGAACCTGTTGCCCATGGCTGTCTTGGGATCCAGAGGCCCCACAATGTCAATACCCACCCTCTCAAAGGGGGTGCTGACAACAGGGAAAGGTTGGAGAGGAGCCTTGTGCTTCCTCCCACTCTTACCACTTGCCTGGCAAGTCTGACAGGTCCTGCAATGAGTATCTGAACTCTTGCACATTTGGGGCCAATGAAAGTGGGTGACAAGCCTTTGAAAGGTCTTGTCTTGCCCCAAATGTCCTGCTAAAGGCACATCATGAGCCAGACCCAGTAGGAAGGCTCTAAAGCCCTGGGGTACCACCAGCACACAGGCTGACCCAGGCTCAGCAACCTTAGGCTCACTATACAGGAGACCATTCTCCCAGTAGATCCAGTGTGATCCAGACTGATCACCTGCTGCCTGGCTTGCAGCCTGTTGCCGCAAGCCCTCAAGAGAAGGGCACTTCTTCTGCTCCTCGCAGAACTCTTCCCTGGAGGGGCCTCCTTCCTGCTGCCAATGGGTCAGCTCAGGCAGGTCCCCCAGTTCAGCCACTTGTTCCCCTGTAGGTTCCAGGGCATCCCCCTCAAGGTCTGCCTCCTCCTGGACCGTGGGAACTTCGGGGGCCGGTTTCCCGTGCCCCCGCCTCCTCTCTTTAAGGCAGGCACCTGGGCCTTTCTTCCAGGCTCCAGGTTCTCCTGAATACCCTTACCGGCTGCCATTGACCGAGTGGTCACACACGCCCACTCTGGCAGACCCAACATCTCCAAATGAGACCTCCGCTCCACCTTCGCCCAAGGGGAGCTCTCCAAATCATTGCCTAGCAGACAGTCAACAGGCATGGCTGGCCTCACAGCTACTTGAAGGATACCTGAGACCCCCCCACTCAAAGGGAACCTGGGCCACCTTGCAGTGGCTCTCTGAGTTGTCAGCGGCAACTACAGGGTAGAATACGTTGGGGACCACCTGCTCCTCAGACACCAGACGACAACTGACAGCTGTCACACTGGCCCCGGTGTCTCTGAGAGCCTCCACCCTATGGCCATTGATGGTCACCCACTGCCTGTATTTTTTAGTGTTATCAGGCAGCTGGGTCCTAGGGACCATCTCACTGTCTCCTAAAGAGACCAGGGACATCTCTGCGGGACCCCACCCACCTTGGGCACCCAACTCCTCCCCCAGGGCTACACTAGCCATCTGCCGGGGTGGTGCACCAGTGGGTGCAGTGGTCACGGTATTGGGGCACTTGGGACTTCCTACAAAGTGACCCACCTGACCACAACTAAAACATGCTTTGGGCCCCTTCTGAACAGACTTATCTGTTGGGACCCATGGTCTTTTCTCAGTGGGAGGCTGGGAACCCTTACCTTGGTTCTCTTGGGGTTTACTTTGGGGCCCTTTTTGGAACTCCTTCTGTTTACCCTTGTCCCCCCACTCTTCTGCTGGGGACCCTGCCCACCTTTGGCGGAGTCTCCCACAAGACCCTTGTGGACCCGGGTACTGACCCAGCGGTCCGCCTCCTCAGCAAGCTTCCTAGGATTAGTCAGCTTACTGTCAACAAGGTGCTGGCGTAGCTCTGGAAAACAACTACTGGACAAGTGCTCCCATGCAATTAAAGCATAGAACCCCTGCAAGTCATTTACTTTGCTACCCTTCACCCATCCATCCAATGCTCTGCAAAAATAAGACACATACTCCACCCAGGTACTAGACTCCAGCTTTTTGCAGTTCCTAAACTTCTGCCTATAAAGCTCTGGAGTTAACCCATACCTTGCCACTAAAGCTTCCTTCAGGTGGGCATAGGACATCTGATCCTCTGTGGGCAAGGCTAGCAAGGTTTCCCTTCCCTCACCTGTAAAGCGGCCCCACAACCCCGCTCCCCAATCCTTCTCAGGGACCCGGTGTGATGTCATGGCGATCTCATATGCTTTAAACCATTGCCTAATGTCCTCCCCCTTCATGAAATCCTTAATAACCTCCTTGGGGATGTATACTCTACTTTCTACAGGCACTGGAGGTGTGCTGCCACCAGAGGGAGTGATCTCTAGGCTCCTAGCCTTTAGCTCTAGCTCCCTCACCACTCTCTCATGCTCTAAAAGCATCCTTTTTCTTCCATGGCCAACCTCTTACTTTCCAACTCCAATTTCTTGTGCTCAAGGCTATCATGGCTTCCCTGTTTCAGTTTGGCCATTTCCATTTCATGCATCCTGTTTTTGTCCCTGTCCTCCAGCTCCTCTGGAGACAGGCCCTTTGAGAAACACTGCTGCCCTCCCTGGAAGGCACTCTCCTCCCGGGTAAGCCTAATGGCCCCTCAAGCTGCTCATCTAAATTCTCTGCCTCCTCCACAGGCTCCTCGGGCTGCCCACCGGCATTCCGTGCTTCCAACCAGGCCCTCAGCGCCTTTTGAAGCTCCTCCTTCCTGGTGAGGCCTCTCATAGAGATTTTAAACTTTTACAAACGGCTTTGAGCTCTGGCACAGTGTAGGTATCAACCCTATCTTCTTCAAATTCAATATCTGCAGGTGCAATGGATCCTCTTTGCTCATTGTGAAAATTGGCAGTTCTCAACAAAAATAAAGGTTCCCAGGAAAAAAAGTCCTTTCAAAATGTATGTGGTCGCGTATTGGTCTGCACTCACTAGTAGTGTACACCAATCACTGTATATGAATCACAAATGCAAGTCCAAATCCTCACCGCTGCCCACCAATGTTAGAACTGGGGGTCTCTAGTTGGCAATGGTTTGCACCTTTGTCCAAATAGGGACCCTTGCTTCTAGTCAGGTTAAGGGGATACACTCCTAAAATAACCCCTGCTCACCCCCTGGTAGCTTGGCACGAGCAGACAGGCTTATCTCAGAGGCAGTGTGTAAAGCATTTGGGAACACATACAGTAATACAGTGAAAACACTACAGATGGACACCACACAGGTTGTTATGTAAAAATAAGTAATCTTTATATAGACTTATCACAAGACCCAATAGCAAAAATCCACAATACTGTACTCAAAAATAGACTTTAAAAGGTTATAAAATAGTTCAGTTCTCTCAAGTTGTAAATGCGACACTTTACTCTCAATGTACCTTGAATGCGTAACGCAAAGAAAACAAAAGGGTCGCAGGGAAGGTGATGCGTCGGTTCCTTACACTCAGGGGAGTGGATGCGTCGGTTCCTTACTGCTGCGCAGGGGAGTTGATGCTCGCTTCCTTACTGTGTGGGGAGGTGATGCGTCGGTTTCTTACTGCTTTCCGGTGCGATGCGACAAGATGGCACCTCGATGCGATACTCTTCTCCGGTACGATGCGACAAAATGGCGTCTTGGTTGCGATGTGACAACGTTGGTGTGATGCGTGCACGCCCAACGGCCGTGCGGCGACTCGATGATCTTTGGAGCCGCGACAGGCCCTGCGACGCGCTTCTCCGGTGATGCGACGATGACCTCTGTGGCAGCGTCCCGCTTCTCCGGTGATGCGCCGCGCTTCGGCGATGCGAGGATGACAGCCGCAGCGGCGTCTCGCTTCCTTGGCGATGCGATGACCGCGGCGGCGACACGCTTCTCGTTGTTGCGTCGCGCTTCCGGCTCCCAGCGACACGCAGTCTCTCAGAAGGTCCAGCACAACAGCAGGCACTTCAATTCCCAGCAAGGGAATGCAGGGGGGGAGCTGGTTGGTGAAGTCTTGTATCCCTGAGACTTCAGGCAGGAGGCAAGCTCTAGTTCAAGCCCTTGGAGATTCTCTTCTTCAAGATGACAAAGCACAGCAAAGTCTTTTCTCCTGTCCTTGGTAGAAAGCAACCACTGCAGGCCAACCCCAATCAGCAAAACAGCACAGGGGCAGTACTCCTCCTTCAGCTTCTCCGGTTCTTCTCCTTGGCAACAGGTTTCTTGATTTCCCAGAAGTGATCTAATTTCCTAGGGGTCTGGGTCCCCTTTTTATACACAGTTTCTCTTTGTTCTCTGAAGGCCTAGTCCAAAACCAGTTCTGGTCAGTCCTGGAGCACTTTGTTTTTCTGACTCCTTCTTTCCTTTGTGAGTGAGGGGCAGAGCCATCAGACGCCCGGCAGGAGGTGGAGCCAGCATTGTGGAAGGCAGGCACAGCCCTATTCAGACCCAGGTGCAACTCCTCCCTCCACTCTGGATGCAGATCTTTCTATTCAGCCCTGTGCTGACTCACCCTGTCTTCTGTAGCCACCCCCAGCCCCTGTCACTCAATCTCCAGACAAGGAATACACAACCTAGCAGAGGCAGGCTTGGAAGTTTAGGCAAGAAAATACCCACTTTCTAAAAGTGGTATTTTCAAACACAGAATTTTAAAACCAACTTCACTAAAAGATGTATTTTATCATTCTGAGTTCAGGCATACTAAATTCGTTTTTCTACCATGTTCCCTGGGTCAGTTAGGATTATAAGGTGTAATAATCAAACTGCCCATTCTGGCCTATGGAGAACAGGTAGCCTTGCAATAGTGAAAAACGAAAATGGCTGTAATTCACTATTAGGACATGCCACACACACCAGGGCATGTCCTACCTTATACTTACAATGCACCCTGCCCTTGGGCCTACCTTAGGGGTGTCTGATATGAAGATAAGGGAAGGTTTAGGGACTGGCAAGTGGGTGCACTTGCCAAGTCGACATGGGAGTCACAGACCGCACACAGGCTCTGCAATGGCAGGCCTGAGACACATTTTACAAGCTGCTTCTGTGGGTGGCACAACCAGTGCTGCAAGCCCACCAGCAGCATTGGATTTACAAGCCCTGGGCACACTCAGTGCACTGTACTAGGGACTGACAAGTAAACCAATCATCCAATCATGGAGTCACTAATCCATACATCAATTTACAGTAGGGAGCACTTGCACTGTGACACTGAACAGCAGTGGCACAGTGCCCAAAAGCATCTAAAACCAGCAAAACATAAGAGGCAACAGCAAAAAAATGGAAGGGAGACCCACGCCAATGGTGCCAAGTCTAACAGGCTCTGACAATGCTAGACAGTGTGGCAGAAGTAACAATAGCTCGCCAGAACCTGAAGGAATTTCTGGTGACAGCGGACTTGAATGATTATATCACGGTAGAAACACCCAATACTAGGGTAAGTGTCCCACATAAAGTATATGAAATAACGCTCCAAATGGAGGGGGACAAATGTAGAACAGTGAGAGGTCTCTTTTGGGAGAACCTGATGTTTGGCTATAATATTTTCTGAACCGGACACCTTTACGGACGCACAGGGGACACATATCCCGCAGGCTTTATCACTTCTGGAGATACATATACTGTGCTTTTTGGGTGCTTGGATTTCTCCAAATTTGGGACCCGGACACCGTTGCATGATATTGGGAGAATTATCATCTATTTACGTGTCGTAATATCAATCTGACTGCTCACATAAGAGCCACACCTCAAAGAACTTCTGATACATATCATTGACCTATCAAGGCCTGAAGAAGTCCTTAGGAGGACGAAACGCTTCGGCAGTCTTTTCCATTGCATGCTGTATTTTAAGACATTTTCTATGGATTAAAAGAATAAAAGGATACGTTTTCGACAATCAAAACGACCACTGTTTTTTCATTTGGGAAGATATCAACTTATTTTTTTATGCCTGATTAAGGACAATAATTTGCCTTCACCAATAATTTACTTGTTGTCTTGAGTGCAGGGCCATTTATGTTTAATGATATTTTATTAGCTGAACAAGATTGGCCGCCAGCATTCGTCATGGATTGCCCTAAAGGAGAAACGGTAATTCTTCCGGCCTTCTCAGACCATATTCCCAGGCACTTGCAATACACATATGCGCAGGAGTGGGCGGTAGCCCTGCTCCGGCATTATACAAAAACCATGTTGGATGGAATGAGGCTTCAACCCACCACATAATTCCTTTGAAAAATACTCCAACTGCACAGAGGCAGTATCCAATAAAGCAAGAAGCTAAAAAACAGGTCAGGGAGATCTTAGATCAACTTGAATACCAAGGGATGATTGAAAATTGCACCTCACCAATGAACAATCCTTTGTTTCCTGTCATGAAACCTGACAATTCATATAGTCTACTTTTAGATTACAGACATTTAAACACTTGCACTAAGACATTTGCAGTCCAAAATACACATAGTGCCCCATTAATGAATAACATTGTGCGGTAAAAATATAAAACAACATTTGATATCTCAAATGGATTTTTCTGCCAAAATATAACGCCTGAAAGCAGGTATCTGACAGCCTTCTCAGCGCTAGGGACCCAGCGTCAATTTTGTCGACTCCCCCAGCGGTATAAGAACAGCCCGGGGTTGTTTTCGGCTAGAGTAACTGAGTTACTTCAAAATTTGGATGAAGAGGCATTGTCCTATGTGGATGATATTAATCAAACGGACGATGACCTAGAGGAACACTTGAACAGAGTGAATACCATTATTTTGGGATTTGCATCTGAGGGCTACTAATTCAACTTTAAAAAATCAAACATTGCCCATCTCAGTGTCCTGATTTTAGGATATGAGCTTTCAAGTGAAGGAAAAAGCCTGGCAGCCAATTTTTTAGAAAAATGCGCGCTGCTCCAACCTCCAAAATCATTGAAAAATTTGCAGTCAATTCTGGGATTCCTAAATTTTGGTAGAACATACATTTTAGATTACGCAGAAAGAGTGAAACCTTTCTATGGTTTAATAAAACCTGATTTTTCAGTAAAACAATAGACACAGGAACATACAGATACACTTCGTTCCTTACAAGCTTACATGATAGCTTCCAAACACTTACAGACACTCGTAAACGTCAGTAGCGGCTCCTGCAGGGAGTGCCACCGGGCGGTGACGTGGGGCGGGGGAGGGGCAGGGTGTGGGGTAGTAAAATCCGGAATACGGCCCAACGGAGGTAAGTACACATTTAAATAAATAAAACGAATTTCGTTGTGCGCGCTGCATCGTATTTGGCGATGTAGCGCGCACAAGGAAATTCGTTTTATTTATTTAAATGTGTACTTGCCTCCGTTGGGCCGTATTCCGGATTTTCCTACCCCCCACACTGCCCCTCCCCCGCCCCACGTCACCGCCCGGCGGCACTCCCTGCAGGAGCCACTACTGGTAAACGTACGCAACCTGGTGATCCGTATCGTTGCGGGTCAATCTGGGTACACCTATCTAACATATAATGAAGGTGAGACAGTACCAATTGCATACAAATTACATTTGTACACAAATGCTGAGATGCGCTTCGCATCTACAGAAAAGATTCTAATAGCAGTACAGACTGCTGTAGTGAGAGAGAGAGCACTGGCTCAGGGGAAACGAATAATAGTAGTGACTCCGGTTCCAACCTTAGAGGCTGCAACAAAGGAAAGCGTTCCTAATGCTAAAGCCTTACATCCGAGATGGATACAATGGGCTAATTCTCTCACTGCAACAGATGTAGAATACAGGTACGATCCAAATTTAAAGACACAAGCATACCTGCAATACGAACAAGAATATCCTCTTCCAAACGAAATAGTGTATCTAGATCCATATGAATATATAATTTACACTGACGGATCTGCTCAACCGGCCTTAGAAAGTAAGCAACAATATAGCGTGGCATGCGCAACTGTTAAAGGTCGCATGCGGGATGGAAAGTTCCACCCAAGTTGCACAAAAACACAATCTCTAGGAGACTGCACGGCACAGCTGGCAGAGTTAAAAGCGCTGATACTGGCACTGGTAAATATGGATCGAGAATTCCCCACACTAATTGTTGCGATTCCTTTTACTGTGTGCAGTCATATAATGAATATTTGCAGTACTGGGTTCAAAATGGGTTCAAGGATGCAAAAGGTGGCACAATTAAGCATAAAATGCTATGGGAACAGGTAGTGGAGTTGAAAACCGAACTACCGAGGGATCACGTGATACATACACTGAGTCATCAGCGTGATGGCGTTCACGTTGAAGGGAATTCATTGGCTGATGAACCCGCAAAGGGGGCTGTACGCAAGGCTTCCGTAGCTGCACTCACTCGTTCTAAAACGAGAATAGACGGTGAGATTATGGTAGCTATTAATGCTTGTTGCAAAACAGCGGAGCAGTACCAAAAAAAGTTTCCACTCAAGTACTCCTACAAGTTAGATGCAAATAACATTCCATTTGCTCAGATTCCTGGAGTGGGGGATTGAGTAACAGGAGTTACAGCGACTGTTTCTTTGTTGAAACAACGCTATTGGTGGCCTGGATTAACAAAGCAGACTAAAGACTATGTCTTGAAATGCGACATCTGCCAGCAGATGAAAGGTCCCACAGTAACACGTCCAGCGCAAATCCCATTGTTAGACAGCATCAGACTGTCCGTTTGCGTGCGTCCTGCTCGAGATTCCTATGGGTGTGGCCCCAGCGCTAGGCTGACGCTCAAACTGTTATACAAGATTTGCGAGTCTTTATAGGGACATACGCAATTGGCACATTACATTCTGACCAGGGCCCTGCATTTAGCTCTCAAGCTTACAAGGAGGCCATGCGAGGATTGGGTGTAGCGTTGCGGTACTCGTCTCCGTACCATCCCGAGGGAAATTCGGTTGTGGAGATAAAAAACCGGGACTTAAAGCAATCTTTAACAGCTAGAGTATTAGGCACGGGTGAAAGTTGGGTAAAACATCTTTATGGGGTCCAGCGAGCTTTGAACAACATGCCAAGAAGTTCTATAGGGGGGGTCACTCGATATTAGGTCCTATTTGGGACAAGAATGTGGGTACCTGATCTTGATTGTGAAGGCGCAGTGGCGGATGAAAAACGTTTTGACATCCATGATCGTTTGGCTGTTTTACAGGATCTAAATGAATCCTGGACACAACAAAGTAATGTCCATCTGAAGCAGACCACCACTGGGGAAGTCAAATCAGTCACGGCAAGACCTGTCTGGATCACAAAAGTCGGGGATCTGGTCGGAGAGAAAATAGCGGACAAAAAATAATTTGGGCCATCATACAGAAAACCTGTACCGGTCCTAGCAATTGAAGGAACAAGAACTGTACTTCTGCCGCCTCTTGCCGGAAAAAAGGAGAAAAGATTTTGTGGAGATGTCATAGAATGTATGGGGATTCTACTCAAAAGTTCTCTTGATAGAGTTCTGTCAAAGTCAGTTAGAGAGCACTTGAAGACTTGGATGTTGCTCTGTGCTGGAGATGCCATCAACAATAAAGTACAACTAAGAAACCTTTGAAGGCTCTTCTTTTCATGGCGACGGGATTCCTGTGCAGGGGGCAGGTACCGGCATCTTCACCCCTGGAATATTTATGAGTGTTTCATGACAGACTTTCATCTACTCTCCTGTGAGTAAGCTTCTTTTTTTTCCTTTTGGATATTTGACCTGGGCATTTTATTGACTTAAATTGAAGGAGGAAAAGATTCCGGTTGTTGGGAGTTCAGCGCTGTTGATTACATGGATGAATTTTATATTTTCATCAAGTAACGCTGTTTGGTACAGCGCGCGCCAGATTCTGCTCGTGCTACTCGAGTTTAATAGGTTGCCAAGCAATTTTTGTGTCTCGAGCTCTTGTGCGCGTTCGTTTTGTTGCCAAGGAATTTAGTGTTTTGAGCTTCATCGCGTGCCTATCTCGAGCTTGTACACGAGATTGTTTTGAGACTATCTGCGTGAGCATCCTGAGCATGTGCATGAGATTACGTGTACTTCACGCTACAGAAGAATCTACTTGCTCACATTGTCACGTCATATACACTATCTGAATCGTCTGCCCAGCAACCTTGTATTTCCTGCCTATGTTTCGTTGCCCAGCAACTGTTTCAAGCTTCTGCTTCAGTCTCCCGTTTTCACGAAGGATTTGTCATTTTTTACCGATTGGATTAAAAGTTGAAGCCTGCTGCCACCTTGTGGATGTAAATTGAATTGCCTCTGGTCAAAATTCATCTATATCTGGAACTGAAAATACAACTGAATACTTAAAATTATTATTGATACATGGAGTGAAATAATACTCCTGTTACTACTGAGAACTACTACTACTGGAATATTAAGAACTACTGATACTGGAATATTAAGAACTACCACTATTAATATAAAAAGTATAAAAGAAGGATTACACAACATCATTTTTATTTTAGATTTTTATTTTAAATTATTTTAAATTTTTATTTTTGTGTATTTCTTTACAGGTATTATGTCTGACCAAAGTATGTCTTCTCCCCTCCCTTCTTAGCAACACCTGGTGATCCAACCATACCATGGAAACAGTGGAAGAAAATATTTATAACTTACTTATTAGCAACAGGTGGAGACAAATATGGTCCCGTGAGACGACAAGTAATACTTCTCCACCATCTTGGTGTTGAGGGGAGGAGGGTGTATGAAGAATTACCGGAAATTTCTTTGGGAATGGGTGATAGAGAGCCTAATAATATATATGAGATGTCTATCCAGATGCTAGAATTACATTTTACTCCGAAACCAAATGTTGTGTTAGAACGTCATAAATTTTTTAGTAGGAGCCAGAGAGTAGATGAAGATATTGCTTCATATGTGTCTTCATTGCGGGGTTTAGCATTGACATGCAATTTTGAGCAATTGAATGATTCTTTAATCAGAGACCAGATAGTTAGATGCACCAGTAATAAAAAGATAAAGGAGAAATTGTTGATGAAAGAATATACCTTAGATGATGCTGTTCGCATAGCTAAGGGAATGGAACACACTGTGTTATGGATTAAGGAAATGGAAAATTCAACTATTACGAAAAGTGAAAAAGTGGAAGTTGTCGAAAGGAAACCTGAGAATAAAAAATAGATGTTAAAATTAACAATGATTTAAAGGGGTCACAAATGGAAAAAAGAAATTTTCCAGTTAGAGATATAAAATGTTTTTGCTGTGGGTCTCCAGGACGTATTGCATCGAGCTTAAGATGTATGGCTAGAAGTACATTGTGCAGGAACTGTGGTAAAAGAGGACATTTTGCAAAACTATGTCGTACAAAAATGCCAGAAAGAAATAGAATACAAGAAATTGATGATACATGTGAAAACGTGGATGAAATTGTGTCAACAATTGATGGTCTTATGAAATGTTTTGAGAATAGTACTATAGAAATGGTCAAATCAGATTCTGAGGTAAAAATGGAGAGTGAAGACAAATTAGAGAAACCTCATTGTAATATCTCCTTTGAAGGGAAGGAGATTAAAAGTATTAGCAGATTCTGGAAGTTTGTATACACTTATTTCGAATGCATCTTATATTAAAAATTGGTGTAATGGAGATAGTCCTCCCTTATGCAATTCAGATATTCGAGCTGTAGGGTATGCAGGAAAGAGGATTGAGATCAGAGGGATGTGTTGGATGATTATAAGGTTAAAGGGGGAAGCTGTCAAAGGCAGAGTTTACATCACTAATTTTGGTTCTGATCTTTTAGGATGGCGACATCAAAAGACCTGAATATCATAATAGATCCTAACGCCAAAGAACCTGTAATGGTTCTAGAAAAAGCGGATGTGAGAGAAGTAGAAGATTGTGTTGAGTTAATGAGTAAATATCCTAAGGTTTTTAACTCTAAATTAGGTTTATTAAAAGGGTACTCACACAAAATAATTTTAAAAGAGAATGCAAAGGCCGTGGTACATAAGACAAGGAATGTTCCAAACTTGATGCTAGAACCATTGCGCCAAGAAATTGAGAATTTGTTGAAACAAGACATCATTGAGCCTATCGATGCATCTGAATGGTTGGCCCCTATTGTGATTGCTCCAAAGGATGGTGGAAAAATTCGTCTTTGCATTGATTTGCGTGACTTAAACAGAAATATTTGGGTGGATAGGCAACCTCTCCCCAATATATCTGAGATGTTATCCACTATGGGTGGGGGAAATGTATTCAGTGTTCTTGATATGTCAGCTGCGTACCATCAAATCAATTTGAGTGAGGAATCAAGGCATCTGACTTCATTTGCAACTCCTTTAGGAGCGTTTAGATATAAGAGGATGCCTTTTGGGCTGGCATCGGCGTCAGCCGTTTTTCAAAAAGTAATGGAAAACATTTTGGGAGATTTAGAAAAAGTCAAGTGTTTCCAAGATGACATTTTGATTGTGGGAAGTGATTTGTGTAGCCATGACAAAATGTTTGAAGAAGTAATGAATAGGTTGGAAAAACATGGGTTGACGATAAAAATGGAAAAATGCCAAGTGAGAAGAGAACGAGTGGATTATTTAGGTCATGAAATTACTGCTAGCGGAATAAGGCCGAAAAAAGTATTATAAAAGCTGTAACCATGGCTCCTGAACCGTTGGATAAAGACAAACTCAGGTCATTTCTAGGGTTGGCGGAATATTGTGCTAAGTACATTGACAATTTTACTGAACTGGTGGAACCTTTGAGAGTGATAATGAAAAAGAATGTGCCATTTGAATGGAATGAAAACTGTAAAAGAGCATTTGAATCTATTAAAAAAGCTATATCAGGAGCACCATTTTTGGGGCGGTTTGACATTACAGGAAAGACATATTTGACCACAGATGCTAGTGGTGTAGGAATTGGGGCAGTGTTGTCACAGATAGTAAATGGTGAGGAACGTATTATTGGTTTTGGATCCAGAAGGCTGCAAGGTGCTGAACGTTCGTATTCGGTCATCGAAAGGGAGGCTTTAGCTTGTTGCTGGGGGATCAACCACTTTAAGTTTTATGTGTGGGGTTTGCCGTTTAAGATTTGAACGGATCATAAGCCTCTGACCTATATTTTCAAAGGAGGAAGGGGGTTGGAGGGTGGTGTGACACCCCGCATATCTAGGTGGTTGTTGTCTGTTATGGAGTTCAATTTTGAAGTTGAGTATGTAAAGGGTACAAAAAATGTGGTTGCAGATTGTTTGTCGAGAATGCATTGGAAGGAGAGTGCGATGAAATAATCAGTGAATCTGTGGATGTGATTAATAGTGGAGAAATGGCTTTGTGTTTTGAAGAGTGGGAGGAAGCAAGAGAACAGGATTCGGTGTTAATGAGAGTAGAAACTAAAATTGTTCAAGGTTGGAGTATCGAAGATAGCAGGGATCATGAATTATGTGAGTTCTTTAAGGTAAGAGATGAGTTAAGCATATGTGAGGGTAAAGTTAGAAGAAGACACCAGCTTGTTCCTCCCAGAAATATGTGCAAGCGTATTCTAGATATTGTACATGAAGGGCATCCTGGACGGAATATGTCCAAGCGTAGGGTCAGAGAGTCATTCTGGTGGCCCGGAATGGATGGCGATGTGGAAAAGATAGTAAAAGATTGCCACATATGTGCTAATAGTGACAAATCTAAAGTTGTAAGGCAACCTCCTCTGGTATGTACTGACTTTCCAGCTAGACCGTGGGAAAGATTGGCCATAGATTTTATTGGGCCTGTAAGTAAGTTAGGATATAAGAATAGATATATTCTCGTGTTGGTAGATTATCATTCTAAGTGGTTTGTAGTGGAGACAATGAGTGAAGTTAATAGTGGAAGTGTGGTGAAATTCTTGGAGAAGGTTTTTCTAGAGGAAGGAATACCTGCATCTTTGGTGTCTGACAATGGAATGCAATTTGTTTCCAGGGAAATAGAAGAGTATTTGAAGAGAATGGGAATCAAACATGAGAGGGTAGCTCTTTTCAGGCCACAAGCTAATGGTCTAGTGGAGAGAGTAAACCGTCTTGTAATGGACAACATCCAGCTTTCTCTTGCAAATGGGTTGTCCTGGAAAGATGAGTTAGGAAAAATGATGTGGACCCATAGGATTAGTCCACATTCAGCAACTGGTGTACCTCCGTTCATATCTTTGAAAGGAAGAGAACCTGGAAAGAAAGAATGTCCAGTGTGGTTGAACAAGAAGGACAGGATTTGGGTTGATCGTGAGGAAGTCAAAGAGAGAGTTCAAAGGGGACAAGAAAGAATGGAAAGAGCATACAATTTTAAGAAAGGAGTGAAGAAAATATGGGTTCAAACAGGTGATTGGGTAGTAGTTCGGAAGAATGAGTGGGTTCGGAAGGGAGAGAGTAAATATTTGGGACCATTCCAGGTTAAAGATATTAAAGGAAGTGTCGTGAAATTGGATGATGGAACTACATGGAGTTTAGGTAATATATGCAAAGTATGTGAACCATAAGACTATATCTTTAGACGTTAATTTTAGACAGTGACGTGTCGTGATGTATTATAACTATGTATGAGGTTATATGTTAAATATTGCTTATATTCTAGTATTTGGATTTTTATATGCATTGTGTATGTTATGTTTGCTTTCTTTATTATTGAAATTGTATTGTAATTTTGTAATGGTATTTACTACCATTACTATTATTATTTCATTGTGTAAAAAGGGAGATATGTGGAGATGTCATAGAATGTATGGGGATTCTACTCAAAAAGTTCTCTTGATAGAGTTCTGTCAAAGTCAGTTAGAGAGCACTTGAAGACTTGGATGTTGCTCTGTGCTGGAGATGCCATCAACAATAAAGTACAACTAAGAAACCTTTGAAGGCTCTTCTTTTCAGATTTGTCTCAATTGACCTAATCAAACCACATTATGTGGCCGATACTAAGCAGTAGGCCACGTGGACTCCAAAGTAGCAGACGCCCTCCTCTCGCTACAATCCAAGAAGTTCAAACGGAAAGACTCATCACGTTCGAAGAACCTCCTGCACGGAATGAAGGACTATGCAACAATGCTATGGAACTCGTTCCTCTTGAACCTGAAGCTCAACTTCAAAATCAAACTCAAAATCAAAGACAACTCGCTATTCGACCAAATACAGATGTCTACGTCAACATGCCTCGACAAGAGCAAACTACGATTTCTACAAATCCTGATGCAATACCAACAATTGATCGAACAGCTTCTGGCTACTTCATAGACTTTGTTACGTTTTCTTTGGATCCAAGCGAACCGGAAACAACGCCACCCAAAACATCACGCAAACAGCAAGTTAAAAACTTTATGCACTTTCTTAAAAAGACTTACCTGGTGTCACTTTGGGTAGAACTATGGGTAATCACCGGGATACTTTTCTTTCTTTTCTGGGTAGGCTTGGTAATAGTTTTTAGTATGCTTGTTAATGGAAGATACCTTCGACAAAGCTCTGCAGTCCAAAAAGTGAACTTACTTTTAAAACCACATCAATCATCTCATCCAGAACAAAGAGACTTGTCATCAGTGAACATTACAGCAGTTCCTATACCTGATGTTATAGTTTGGGACAAGGTTGATTTCGATATATTTGGTCCGACTGAAATTTTAAGAAATCCACATTTATTTAAAATATCGTTAAGTGATATCATTACCTCAAGTACATTTTCCGATGATTGGGATTTTGAAACTGTTAATAACATGTTATCTGATTTGGAAAAATCTGCTGCGTTTTCTAATAGTGTAACATTGGAAGGCACATCAGATTTTGAGGCTATGTATTGTTATCAACATTATGGTCATCATTTTTTACATAAATATGCAAATCCTAGAAATGTGTTCACATACCACCAGTGGGAACATTGTCCAACACCACCGAAAGGCAGTTCAAAAACATTTACACAGAAAATTCCATATTTTTCAGGGTTTAATATGTCTGACCCAGCCTCATACTATTATAAGGTTGCACCAGCATCAGCACAGAAAAATATGTTGACAAACACCAAACAGATTTACTCTGCTTCCTTTATTGCCCAGTTGTCCGAACAAGGTTTCGACTTGTGGAAAGACACCATAGACCTAAAATCAGTCTGGAGTACTAGGGAATGGCAAGTACAAGGAACAGAAGCTTTGTTTAGTGAATGCCTCATCCCTCAACAAATCATGTTTTTTGAACGAGACAGTGCAACAGACGTCTTGCCTTGGACTAGCCAAGAACAAAGACTTGAACACACCTCGGCTGCCGACTACATCACACCGAGGGTAACATAACATCACAGGAAGAGATTACAGTAGATGACATCATACAATACAACAGATCAGACCCTGATTGGAAAAAATGGTTGATTTGGCCCACAGACACTAATAGTTGTCAGGCAAGATTCATGGGTAAAACCGAAGGGTTTAGTATCCATAGGCCAGATCCACGTTATGTACAGAGACAACATCCAGGGGTAGTGACATCCTAGAGTGTTGGGAAGTTGTGCCTTGAATGGCTAAAAACCTCAACACTCACACAGGTGAAACAACACTTATCCTTATTGTCGCAGGATGTGGATCTTAGGGATTTTTTTATGGGTCCCAGGAAGCCACGTCAGAAACGTTTCTATTATGCTGTCTATAATGAAATATGGAAAATATCACAACAAGAGGCCGCAGAGAGACTACGGGAGATAGACCGTATAAATCTAGAAAAAAATCTCTAGCAGTGGTAGACAATGGGTTAACTACATTGACCTCCAGGATATATTCCTTAGGCAACATTGTATCTTCTGCGATAGACATACTAGAACAAGATTTGGCCATATTACAACACGGGCAATCTCAATTACGTTCTATTATGTTGTTAAGCTGGACGCTGCAATCTTTGCGTGCAGGCTACGTGCCTTGGCGTTATATCAACAGTACGTCTCTGTTTTCTGAATACAATCTAACAGATAAACAGATTGAAATGGCACAAAGGGGAGCTAAATATACAATGCTGCGTATTGAAAAACTGGATAGATTAGCATTTACAGTGGCAGAATCACCGTCCACAGAATGGCTAATCCATGGCCACATAGCTCTACCGGTCACTACTTTTCAGTTTCAATATTACCTTGAACAAAAGCATGTAGGCAGATATGATGAAATGGGTAAGAAATACATCAAGGAATCATGGGTATTACCATACACATTTCGATGCCAGAGTGGGGATCGAGAAGTGTTTCTAAGCGGTACAAACTGTGAGAACGCTTTAAGTGTATCACTCATATGCCAGGATATAATGCTGCATGGGGCTTGTAATGGTTCTGTGGCAAACCTGTCCTGTGCCCTAGCTGCAGTGATTACGCCAGCTTTTAGGGTGCTTTCAAATGGGAGTTACTTGATGCTGAACAGTCAAGGCTGCTGTGGCATGCTTCCAGGCATCGCATATCTGGTAATCGTGAGGTCCAGGGTTACTTGTTGTATGCAAGTATTGTTTCCACCGACACATACAGTCAGGGATGCGCCGTTATGGCCTTCACTAAATGGTTCTTTAATACGGTTTGGTACTCTAAGCAGAATGAAAGCCATGCTTCTACAGAAGTCTGTGCCCTTAACCTCCGCTCGAAAGACTTTTTATCTCCAGATCGCAAGGTCTTCGGCAGAGATACAGGCACTCATTCATACAAACTGCCCTTTCCATTTCGCAGAAATGATAAATCATATCTTTAACATGTCTGATACGACAGGCATTGTCCACCTATTTAAGACCATGGGTTCTCGACTTCTGAGCACCTTTCAGACGGTACTTGGAGTTATACCAAACTTCATACACTCCGTGTATGGAAGCATCTTTGGAGGACTTCCGCTCATCCTGTTCTTAGCAGCAGGTATCCTGATTGTTTTATATTTTCTACGCAATGGACGTCCCAGTCACCAAGGAGATGGAAAAAGCACTCCAGGAGCGTAAATACCGTGACCGTATGGTACAACATCTGGGCACACCTCACCTAAGAGAACTAAGTGCATCTTGGTTCTTGTCATTTCGACCAGTCTGGATGGACTGCATCTTACCTGTCCTCCTATGCCTGTTTTGCGGAGAAGAATGCGTGTTAGACCTGTGTTTGAAACTCCCATCATGTGCGCAACCGGACGTGAATGCGCTACTGGACCCGATAACGGCCCATGTTCTGCAGTGTCCTCAACGCATTCCAATGTTGATGGCGGCATTCCTTGAGTCACCGCAGGTAGTAACTGCACATGTTGGTCTGCACACCGGCTCCTCCACTGACACCCAGGCTTTGGAAGGCGCACAGGCTGCCCCAGCTCCGGCTGAGGACAGCGTGGAACATCATCTGTGCTCAATTGACATATTCTGCGAGGTGTTACAGGGGCCGTCTACTGCAGAAGCAAGCAACGGAAATGTTGCGTCTACCAGCCAGGACACATAAACATTTGACTCATTTGGCTCGTCGTGTGCTGGGAGAAATTCGCCCTTTTCTTAAACAAGCTCAAATTTGGAACTATGAAACTAAATTGACATTCCTTTCATTTTTTGGGCATACATGGCTTTTTAATGCTTATAGTGGCTCGGACTATAATTATGGACACTTTTTAGAGCTAGGGCTTGAAAAAATTTCTTTTGACATTTTTTACGTTTTTAAACATTTTTAGCTAAAGAGATGTTTTTATAAACTTTGTGCGTACCGCTATCTAGTTATGCTAGTAGTGCAGTAATAGGTTACATATGTCGTCCAGTCAGAAGAGAAGTGGGTGTTATATTCCATATAGGTACCCTATATAGGCGCAGGTAATATTGCAACCTTTCACCTATATCCTTCCCTACATTACATATATAACGGTTCTTAGGCACTGACCTTTTACCTAGATATGACACTGCATCCAGAACGCGGGTTTTTCCCTGGTTCGATTCTCATACATTATGCATGAGGCTTCTTGGAAGCACAGCAGGACTAACAGTAGGATTACCATCTCCTGTATAATATCTCTGTATAAAGTTCAGGCCCAACGTCATTCTTTAGGCCGACACAGTAACACAGCAAGGTAGGACCCCTGGGGAGACCTATGGGTATATATACAGCACATCCTGCTTAGGAAGATAGAGGAGACCGTGACTTCCCGGCTGACACACTGACCAGAGACGCTGAGGTTCCTGCATGCAGACGCTCCAGCTAGCAGTGGTCTAACATCCCTTGCGGGGTGTCCAATTCGAGACCAGGACGGGGTCCCACATTCTCTAAACGCTCAGGTAATGGGGTGAACTAGATCTTAGAGGGATTCTTGGCATAACACCTACATAGATGCTAGGTACATTTAGGTACATCTAGTAGGCATCGTAGGAGTACGCACTTTTATCATGTGTTTTATGTACATGTAAATATATCATGATTTATGCAAGATGGTAGAACTATACGATCCCTTTACTTTCGTAGTATTGCTAATCATATATCTCTGCTACTGTCTAATGGTAGTTGCAGCTCATATATTCTACACTAGAATAACAACTGTTCAATAAATACTTATTGAACCACCCAACTGTTTATTCTGTGTATCTCTCTGAGACAAACTAAGTGAGCACGAGTGACTGAGCGAAAGGTAGTATATTGTTTCCACGATCCTGGGGGATCAGGGTTGTCATGTTCTGAGGTTGCCAAGAATCTATTCTCTCCGTGATAAGAGGAGATTATAGTGGCACTGTGAGCTAGCTAATACAGACAGGCTAACGTATCCGGTGGGGGTGCACAAAACCTACAGTTTATGTTATCCAATCGCGCAGATCCTGTATAGGATATATAGGAACTACACGACAGTATCCCCCTTACCCTGACTAGGAAGAAGGGTCCGCTTGTTGCAGCAGTAACTGCTGGGAAGGACCCCTCTCTTACTCAACCTTAGATAGCTGTAGCCAAGGTGGGACTCAATGAAAACACAGCTAAAAAGACAGCAGAAAAATGTCTTGCCAGAAACAGGAATGTTATGAATATAACATACGTGTGGGACACATCCTCGCAGTTTGGACTAAAAAGGAAGTGTCAGTAGGCTATGTTAGTGAAATTTAAAAAAACCCTGGAACCTAGTTTCAGATCCTTGAGGTATACGGGAAGTTTTTCGGGGGAATTATGGCAAGTTATACCAAGGCCAGTCCGGCAAGAAAATTTGGAGCAATTTTTGAATCTGGTGATTTCAGATAAATGTGACACAGGAAGACCGGGACATTATGGGGGCTGAATTTTTATCAGATGAAATACAGGCGGCTATCCAAGGACTCCTCTATGGGAAAGATGTTTTTATGGTGCTATTTTCTGATATGCAGGAGCTTTTTCTCCAAGTGCAGAAAAGTCAAAAGGCCCCTGACTCATGGTCCACTGTGAAAATTATCGCCTTTTTAATGAAAAGGAAGGCTCCATATGATCCGGCTGTTAAAGGCCAATAACGCTAATAAATAGTGATGCAAAGCTGTATTAATTCTGGCTAACTGGCTGTGCCATATTATTTCTAAACTGGCCTCTATAAAACAGCATGGTTTAATCCCTGGGAAGGGAATGACCAACCGTATTCGTCAGGTGATCATGCACCTTGATGCAACGGATGTAGTGAATGAGCCCATGGCGGTGGCCCTGTTAAATGCAGAAAAAGCATTTGACAGGGTTGCCTGGGACTAGCTATGGAAAGTCATGGGCTTGTTCCGACTAGGCGGGTGTTACATCAAGGCAGTTCAGGCAATATATCACAGACCTGTGGCCCAGTTGCAAATGATGGGGAGCCAATTGGGGCCAATCTACATTGAGAGGGGTGCCAGGCAAGGATGATCTTGTCCCCCCCTGGTCTTTGATCTCTACATTGTTCCTTTTGTTTGCATGCTCAAAGCTAATCCTGCCATTCTGCCAGTCAGGCGACAGGGAGGGGAGACAAAAATCTTAGCCTACACAGATGATATAGCAGTGGTAACTGCAAATCCGGATGCGGCGCTGCGTGCAATTGAGGAGAAGGCAGCTAAGCTTAGCAAGCTGGCGGACTATTCGCTGAACAGTAATAAAACGCAACTGGTGGTGAACAGCCAAATTAAGACCAATATTGCCCCGATCACTGGGAAAGCTAAAAGTAATTTTGCCAAATGGGACAATCTGCACCTATTGATTTTGGGTTGGTGTAATATTCTTAAAAAGCTATTCTTGCGGAAGGTTTTGTACCTTTTCTGTGCAATCCCGCTAGAGTTTGATAACTCCTGGTTTAAATCAATGGATGCCATGATCTCCAGATTTATCTGGTCTTATGGTAAAATAAGGAGGGCGAACAGGTATTTGTTCATACCTAGGGAGAGAGGGGGGTAGGCTCACCCTAGCTTCAAGTTGTATCAACTAATCGCCGCCTTTCAATACATGCGTCCTCTTCTAGAATGTAACAGTGGGGGACAAGGATCCGGAGAGTATGTGCCGTCCATTTCTGAGATTTTAACTTGGAGGATGCCATGGGTTGTTTCTTAAAATGATTGAGCCTAGTTATTATAAAAAGTGCAGTTCAAGATGCTAGTTGCAGCTTTTAAGAACTGGGCTGGTTGGCAGCAGATGACCTGGCTAGGCAGGCTTAATTGGTACACACCCATACAGAGGAATATGCAACTCCCAGGCATTTTCCAGGATGCATGTTTGCTAAGGTGGGACAGACACAGGCTTGTGAAATGGGGGAATCTATTCCAAGGACCTCATCTGGCATAGTTTGAGGAGCTACAGGCCAGATTTGACATCAGTCCTAGGGATTGCTTGAAATATTTGCAAATCCGCACAGGAAAGCTGGGTGCATTGCTGGTTTTCTAGGGCACCCATGTTAAATTTGCTGTTAGGCAACAATGACTGTATGATTAGTCAGTTGTATTCAAGCTTGGATTCTAACATTATGGACAATCTGGAGAAACTAAATGGCAGCACAGACTTGACTCCAGGGATCTTAGTTTTTTCGAGTCCCTGGAAGTAAGCCGCACTTTACTTCACTCTTCGGGACTGCAGGTACAGCAAATCAAAACAGTCTTTGGTTTATACTTTACTCCATCAAAGATTGCCAAGTGGGGGGGTTTGGATGGTATACACTGCCCACGGTGTTCAGCTTTGGAAGCAGACTAGATTCAAATGTTTTGTACATGGCCTTAGCTGGATATATTTAGATCTGAGACTTCTAAATTTCTGTGTGAAATCCTCAATGCCAATCTTATTCTGACCCCACAAACTGTGCTTCTCGGGATACAGGAGGCAGGTGGGGATAGAGTCGGGGACTCCTTAATTTATGTGCCCATAGCAGTATGCCACGTGTATCGCTTCAACTTGGCTGGACCCACAGTCCCCCTCATTTCAGCTATGGCAAGAGTGTTTTTGTCTATCTTTAACCTGGAATCCGCACTTTATGATTGCAAAGGAAGAAAGGCTAGGCAGAAGGGAAAGAAAATCTGGGGGCTCCTCTCAATCTGGGTTCATGCTTGCCAGCTGGCCTTAGGTTCCTCCTTAGGATGATATGCAATTGAGACTAAATGTACGCACAATGTATGCACTTTATTGGTTATGCACTTGCATGAGTTTAGCACTTTTGATAAGATTAATTGGCTATTGGCTTCATTGCATGGGTGGGCTCCTTTAACCCTTTGAAAATATATATATGTCTGATTTTCTTCTGAATCTCAGTGATGCATTTACATGGGGTGTTACCCAGCCCCAGACTTTCAAGCTAGGCATTAGTTATATGTGGTTATAGCCTTTACACTTTTAATATGATATGAATTCTGCTCATATGCTCCATGTAATTCAGTTTTTTCTTATTGAGCCTTCTGGCTGATGATTTATTTTTGATGAATTGCAAGTATGAATCAATCCCAGCTTGGTGCGCCCTTTCTCTCCCTGCGTTTGTTTTCTGTATTGATGAAGTAAAATATTAAAAGCTTTAATATGTTTTTTTCCAGGAAGAGTTTTGATTTTAATTAGGTCTGTTAGATCTGTCAACCTTAGAGTGGTCTTCCCCTCAAACGTTTTGCCTTCCTTCTCCATTTTTGCTGATCTTGTCTTTGCTGGCCTTAGGTTACCAATGCTAACCAGTGATAAAGCGCATGTGCTCCCTATTTCAAACATTGTAACATGGCTTATCCCCAATTGTCATATTTAATTTACTTATAAGTCCCTAGTAAAGTGGTACTATATGTAACCAGGGCCCATAAATTAAATTGTGCAAGTGGGCCTGTAGCACTTACAGTGCCACCTCCTTAAGTAGCCCATCAAACATATCTCAGGCCTGCCATTGCAGCCTGTGTACGCACTTTTTAAAGTGACTTTCAACCTGGCAAAATACACCTTTTGCCAGGCCCAAACCTTCCTTTATTATTGCACACCATGCCATCTCAATTTGTATCCATAATAACCTTCCATGGAAGCAGTAGAGTTCCTTTACATGTTCATGATGACTAGAGTGTCTCCTTTATCTGCATTCTTTATTGTGATTGATTAATTATTTCCCAGTTTTATCAGGAACCAAGCTCTTTTCAATGATATAGCTTTCATGTCATTCTTCACTTGAGATCTACTGGGTTATATGTGTTTTATTTGTGGGTGTTTGATTAAATTGTTTGCTCATGTTAAAAATCTCTGGCATAGACTGCACTCTTATAATGTAGATTGAGTGGTCAGTACAAATGAGGTATCCTTCTGAATTGTATTTCCTCATTTTACGACTGGGATTAACTGGAAATGCTTATCACAAGTTTCTCACCTGAATCCTCAAACTTCTTCCATTGTCCTCATCTGGTATTTCTTTGCATTAATGTTTGTCGGAAAACAATGTTCAGGATGTGTTAGGGCCATTGTTTTACTTCTTGTTTGTTGTAGGATGACTTCTTGGTTCTGTTTTATCTTCAGAGTTCTCGGTGTAAATATGTGGACTATTGCCTGGTCTTCGTTCTGTACCTTTTGGCGTATGCTTTAGTGAGTTCTTCTTTCATTAGGCTAATCAGATCTAAAGAGCCTTTATTTTTGGTTGTATTTCATTATCCTTAAATCCTTTTCGTTGTCTAGATGAGGAGGATTTGAGGTGAATTCCTAGTCCTCATTTTGGTCCAGTGAATTTCAAGCACATAAAAGTGCAGTTATTGCTACTTGTAGCTTTGGAAATTGTTGTGAGTCGGATGCGCAAGGAAACAGTTGAACAATTGTTGAATAATAATCCCCCAGAGGACCTTGAGAACATTTATGTGACTAGTGGTTATATGCATGCCAAATGGCACTTCATTGCCAAACTAGTTAGTACAGCCAATGCTGAAAGGATGTAGAGATGGTTGTCTTGCCTGCTTTCTCTATAAACCATTTTAATTCTTTTATTTGGGAGAAGACATATTTTTCTACTGAGCCATTTCGAAGTTTTGAACGTGTACCTCGTTGATTTCTTTTGCGCCTACAAATGGATATTGATATAAAGTGAGCAAGCATACCTTGGGATAATGCAATATTTATTATATCTAGCTGATGAATTCTATCTTATCTGCCTAGAAACGCTTTTTTTTTTTAAATGAAAACGGTCCCTGGGAGCTTACAGTATATCTCAAAATTACTATAGCTGAATTTTAATATTGCTCACTTAACACACCATATTGCAAGCTCTATTATTCCCTCTTTAAATATATGCATGCTAGTTGTTAAATGGCTATTTGTGCTAATCTCCCACCTGACTAATCGCTGCAAATATGGTGTCATGCTTCATAACACTTGTCGTTTGCACTCTACACTGATATTACCTCACAACATTTACGCAACACTTTTTGAGGAAGACAGTGGTACGTGTCCTCTACGGCATACTTGAAACTAATGCAATAAACTGGCCTAGATTTTTATAGCATTTTAAAGTGACATTTGAGAGCCATGGCGTTAGTTTTGCTTATGTGCACATTTTGCCGCCTCCACGTTCCAAAAGATTTGTTCAATCAAATCAATGGTGGCACAGCCCCTTGCACACATTTTCCCCTGCACCCGCACTGTTGAAGGTCCTGCTGCAAACACTCCATCAAGAGACACACTGATTGTGCGCCATATATGTAGTACTTCACGGTTAGAGCACCTAGGTTGCGCCTTCCATTTACAACCAAGTGTTGTTACTTACTTCATGCATTTGTTCGGGCCCCTGCCATCTTTAAACAATGAGGGTCAGTTTCCAAGACCTTGAAACAACAGAGCTCTGCTTGCAAAAGTCAGCTCCATCCTTCACTGATGCACTCTCCACAGCACAGGCGTTGTTGGACTTGGCCCTTTTTGCAGGGTCATCCCAGAACTTTTTGCCTTCCTCCTGAATTTGTTCTGACCTATTGTTGGTGGGTTTAGGTCTCTGGGCACTTTATCACTGCTGTTCAGTGCTTAAGTGCATGTGCTCTTCATTGTAAACCTGGTAAGATTGGTATACACCTGTTTGGCATCTTTAATTTAGCTGTCAGTCCCTTGTACAGTGGTATCTCATATACCCAGGGCCAGTAAATTAAATGCTACTGGTGGGTTTGCAGCGCCCTACCCAAAGTAGCCTTTCAAACCTGTCTCAGGCCTCTGCCACTGCAGGGTCTGCGCGTGCAGTTTACTGCCGCTGTGACGTGGCACATTAAATGGTTGCCACGTCTGTGACTCCCCTTTTACTACATATCAGTCACCCCTAAGGTAGGCCCTAGCTAGCCCTATGGGCAGGGTGCGGTGTAGGTAAAAGATAGGACATGTGCCTTAACTGTGTGGCATGTACTGCTAGTGACAAACAGCCTATTTGGCTTCTCACTGCAGTGAGGCTGCCCTCTCATAGGCTTGCATTGGGGATTCCCTGATATGTGCTTCAGTGGTAATTCCTGACATGAGAGGGGTAGCGTTATCAAGTTTGGTATGTTTGGATTAGTTGTGATAAATGCTGCGTACTGGTGTTCAGGGATTTATTATCACTATTTTAGAAATGCCACTTTTAGAAGTAGGCATTTCTGGGTGCTATGTGTCTTTGTGCCTGCCTGTTGTGTATTGACTGTCTGGCCTTGGAGTGACAGGGGCTGGAGAGGTGCAGTGGCTCCAGAGAGTCTGGATGAGTCAGCGCTAGGCTAAATAGGCCTGGTCTGCATTTGGAGTGGTGGGAGGAGTAGCACCTGAACCTGAATAGGGCTGTGCCTGCCTTCCACAATGATGGCTCCGCCCCCCTGTGGTGTGTCTGGGGCCAGGGCTTACACTTACAATGGGGAGTGTCACGCACTTTCAAAGTGTCCCCCAGAACTGGTTTGGACTGGGCTCAGAGCCCTGGACCAGGGGGGACAAATAACACTTACTGGTATAAGTACTGGGGCTGTGACCCATGTCTGTTGAGCTTACTTGGGAACTGGATCTGAGGAACCCTCTGCCAGGAGGAACCGCTGTGGGATCCAGCTACTACCTGCTGGGAGGCCCTGCGTGCTGGCCTGCCTGTGCCCCTCTCTGCCCTGTGTGACTTTTGGAAGTAACACTGGGCGAGCGCTTTATCTTTTTGCACCAATCGCATAGTGAGCACCTGGAGCTCCAGTGGTTGTCTCTGCATGTCTGGGGAACGGGTGCTGTTGTTTCGCTTTAGGGAAGACTCCCTGACAAATGCTGGGGGAGTGCTTCCCCTCCCCACGACTGGTATTGATCGGTGCGGTGTGAGCATCGTATGTTCCTGAGCCCGAGGGCTGCACTGACTCAGGGTGCGGCGGCTCGCAGGAGCATTGGGCATTGCCCGGCAACTGGTCCGGAAGTCGCCGAGGCCCGAGAGGCAGCCAGAACAGGAACTGTTCCGCGAAGCAACCGTCCCCTGGCCCCGCCCTGCGCCAGAGTGTTGGCGGTGAACAGAGTTCCCGGGGACAAAGGAGAACCGAGGGAGCCTCGGGTTGCCTCGATACTGGCTGATGCAGGCCCCCCCTTTTGCTGATAACCAGGGCAGCGGAGAGAGCAGGTAGGCGGGTGGAGATCCCCTCACCGCTGGCCGCTACAAGGAAGGGACCCAGCGAGGTCTCCTCATGGGCCAAGGCAGTGCCTGATTTCCGGCCACAGCGGCTCCTCCCTACACCTGGGGGACGTGGTCGGTGTTGCGTTATCTTCGCGGGAGACCCAGTGAGGGTTCCCCCGGCCAACGGGGATATTTCTGGTAGAAAGAACGGCGTTGCTCTTGTGAGGGGCATGGCTGGCCCCATTTGCCTGGGCCCTCACTTGTGGAATCAGCTGCAGGCCGGGAGGGTAACCCTCAACGGAGGCCCCGGTCCTGCTTAAAGAAATGGCTGAGTTACCTTGCAGCAGCTGCCCCTCTGTGTAATCACGGGCAGCTTCCTTCCAAGTGGGGGCATTTGACCAGCCCACGCAGTTAGTAGGCCGGAGTGGCAATCCTTGACGGAGGCCCCGATCCTGCTCATGCTAATGGGCCTCAACAGAAAAGCGCTGAGGCGCAGGGGCTGCCTATTGCAAGGTACAAGACAGTAATGGGAGCACCAATGTATCTGGGGGGACTTATGTCCCTAATGCCTGATGCTTACATATACGTGGTATTACATTGCCCCGGTTGGCACCCTATGTACCGTAATGGTGATCTACATATACCTAAGGTGGGGAAGATGCATTTATAATGTGTGCCCTTGTTAGAACTGGGGGTCTCTAGTTGGCAGAGGTAGGTACCTTTGTCCAAATAGGGACCCTTGCTTCTAGTCAGGGTAAGGGGGTACACTCCTGAAATAACCCCTGCTCACCCTCTTGGTAGCTTGGCACGAGCAGACAGGCTTAGTTCAGAGGCAGTGTGTAAAGCATTTGTGAACACATACAGTAATCCAGTGACAACACTACAAATGGACACCACACAGGTTGGATTATAAAAATAAGTATCTTTTATATAGATTTACCACAAGACCATAAATGACATAAATAATCCACAATACTGTACTTTAAGGATGGTAGAATTAGCTTGAGTCTCTTAAAATGAAAATGCGACACTTTGAGTTCAATGTACCTTAAGATGCGTAACGCAGGGCAACGGAAAGTGTTGCAGGGAAGGTGATGCGATAGTCCCTTACACGCAAGGACAGTGATGCGTTGAAGATCTGGTGCAAAAGAAACAAAGTGGCGTCTTCTTGAGGTTGCGACAACGAAGAGGTGATGCGTGCACGCCCGACGGCCGTGCGGCGATTGCGATGAGTCTTTGGAGCCGCGACAGGCCCTGCGACACGCTTCCCTGGCGATGCGACGGCGTCTGATGCGAAGTCGACGATCTTCTCCTGGGATGTGGGGCGCGCCTCGTGTTGCGATGCGTCGGCGTCTGATGCGAGGTCGATGCTCTGCCCCGGGGATGCGACGGCGTCTGATGCGACGGCGACACTTTTCTCCGGTGCTGCGAGGCGCTTCAAAGGATGGAGCGCGCTTCTTCGGGGGTGCGCCGGCGTCTGCTGCGACGTCGGCACTCTTCTCCGGCGATGCGATACTCAGCGGCTGCGGTGACACGCTTCTTCGTGTTGAGTCACGCTTCCAGCTCCCAGAGACACGCAAGTGTGTCAGAAGGTCCAATTTCCCAGCAAGGGAACACAGGGGGAGCTGGTGGGTGAAGTCTGTTGTCCCTGAGACTTCAGCAGGAGGCAAGCTCTAAAATCAAGCCCTTGGAGATCCTTCACAAGTTGATGAAAGTCACAGCAAAGCAAAAGTTCCTTTCTCCTTTCTTTGGCAGTCAGGCAAACCACTGCAGGCCAATCCCCCAAGCAGCACTTCAGGCTTAGGGATAGTCTCTCCTCAGTTTCTTCTTGGTTCTGCTCCTCAGCAAAGGTTTCTTCTTGTTTCCCAAAAGTGATCTAATTTCCTAGGGGTCTGGGTCCCCTTTTTATACACCTTTTCTCTTTGTTCTCTGGAGGCAGAGAGGCCTCTGCCTAGCCCAAAACCAGTTCTGGTCAGTCCTGGAGCACTTTGTTTTTCTGACTCCTTCTTTCCTTTCAGAATGTGGGGCAGAGTGCTCAGCCGCCCGGCAGGAGGTGGAGCCAGCATTGTGGAAGGCAGGCACAGCCCTATACAGACCCAGGTGCAACTCCTCCCTCCACTCTGGATGCAGATCTTTCTATTCAGCCCTGTGCTGACTCACCCTGTCTCCTGTAGCCACCCCCAGCCCCTGTCACTCAATCTCCAGAAAAGGAATACACAACCTAGCAGAGGCAGGCTTGGAAGTTTAGGCAAGAAAATACCCACTTTCTAAAAGTGGTATTTTCCAACACAGAATGTTAAAACCAACTTCATTAAAAGATGTATTTTATCATTCTGAGTTCAGGCATACTAAATTCGTTTTTCTACCATGTTCCCTGGGTCAGTTCTGACTATAAGGTGTAATAGTCAGTCTGCCCATTCTGGCCTATGGGGAGCAGGTAGCCTTGCAATAGTGAAAAACGAAAATGGCTGTAATTCACTATTAGGACATGCTACACACACCAGGGCATGTCCCACCTTGTACTTACAATGCACCCTGCCCTAGGGCCTACTTTAGGGGTGACCAACATGCAGTAAAGGGAAGGTTTAGGGACTGGTAAGTGGGTGTACTCACCAAGTCGACATGGCAGCCCTAGGCTGCACACAGGCTCTGCAATGGCAGGCCTGAGACACACTTTACAAGCTGCTTCTGTGGGTGGCACAACCAGTGCTGCAAGCCCACCAGCAGCATTGGATTTACAAGCCCTGGGCACACTCAGTGCTCTGTACTAGGGACTGACAAGTAAACCAATCATCCAATCATGGAGCCACTAATACATACATCAATTTACAATAGGGAGCACTTGCACTGTGGCACTGAATAGCAGTGGCACAGTGCCCAAAGCATCTAAACCAGCAAAAACAGATCAATAACATTGGAGGCATCATAGAAAAATGGAAGGGAGACCCACGCCAAAGATGCCAGGTCTAACACGTGTCCCCTCCAGCTGAAATGTGGGGAGAACTATCCTTCCTCTGGGGAGTTCTCTTCACTAAGGCGGAAAAATCTGGACAGACCATCAGCATTGGCGTGTTCTGTACCAGGGCGGTGTTCCACCGTGAAGTCCATCCCCTGTAGGGAAATGGATCACCTCAACAGCTTTGGATTCTCACCCCTCATCTGCATCAACCATCTGAGGGGCCTGTGGTCTGTCTGAACCCGGAAGTGAGCCCCAAACAGGTATGGTCTCAGTTTCTTCAGCGCCCAGACCACAGCAAATGCCTCACGCTCAATAGCACTCCACCTCTGTTCCCGTGGAAGTAACCTCCTGCTAAGGAAGGCTGCAGGTTTGTCTAGGCCCTCCTCATTCATCTGTGACAAAACAGCACCCACACCATGCTCTGAAGCGTCTGTTTGAACGATAAACTCTTTGGAGAAGTTGGGGGCCAGGAGCACGGGCGCCGTGCACATGGCTGTCTTCAAGGTGTCAAAAGCTTGTTGACAGGTGTCAGTCCAAATCACTCTCTTGGGCTGCTTCCTGGAAGTCAGCTCTCTCAAGAGTGCAACCATGCTGCCATACCCCTTGACAAATCTCCTGTAATACCCGGTGAGTCCTAGGAAGGCTCTCACCGCTGTCTGGGTCTTGGGGGGCTCCCAAGCCAGAATGGTATCTATCTTGGGCTGTAGGGGCGCCACCTGGCCGCTCCCAACCTGGTGTCCCAAGTACACCACAGAACCCTGCCCGATCTGGCACTTACTCGCCTTGATCGTGAGGCCTGCCCTCCGCAGCGCCATCAACACTTCCCAGAGGTGGCGCAGATGTTCTTCCCAACTGGCGCTGAACACTGCGATGTCATCCAGGTAGGCGGCACTGAACTCTTCCAGTCCAACCAACACCTGGTTGACCAACCTCTGAAAGGTGGCAGGGGCATTCTTCATCCCAAAGGGCATCACCCGGAATTGGTAGTGCCCATCTGGTGTGGAGAATGCTGACCTCTCCTTTGCCCCATCAGTCAAGGTGATCTGCCAGTACCCAGACGTTAGGTCAAACGTACTGAGGTACCGGGCAGCCCCTAACCGATCTATGAGCTCATCAGCTCTGGGGATGGGGTGTGCGTCAGTCCTGGTAACGGATTTGAGTCCTCGGTAGTCCACCCAGAACCGGAGTTCGGGTGTGGCACCAGGCGCGGCAGCCTTTGGGACCAAGACCACTGGGCTGGCCCAAGGGCTGTGAGAGGACTCAATTACCCCCAATGCAAACATCTTGGAGACCTCCTCCTTGATGCAAGCTCTCACCCTGTCAGTCACCCTGTAAGCCTTGTGCTTGACAGGAAGACTGTCCCCAGTGTCCACATCATGGACACACCAGTCAGTGACACTAGGAACCAGGGAGAACAGGTCAGGAAACTGCCCCAACAGTTGGCGACAGTCACCTTGCTGCCCAGGTGTCAGGGAGGTAGAGAGGTTCACACCCTCCACTGATCCATCTTGCTCTTGGGCTGACAGGAGGTCAGGAAGAGGCTCAGTCTCCTCCTCCATCCCTGCATCTGTAGCTAAGAGCATGCCCACTTGGGACCTCTCCAAGTGGGGCTTCAGGCGGTTGACGTGCAGGACCCGCAAGGGGTTCCTGGGAGACCGCATGTCCACCAAGTAGGTAACAGGACTCTTGCGCTCCACCACCTCAAAGGGTCCGGTCCACTTATCCTGGAGCGCACAGGGCTCCACTGGGGCCATGACCCAAACTTTCTGACCAGGTTGAAGCTCAACCAGAGTGGCATTCTGGTCGTACCACCGCTTCATTTCCTCCTGGCTGGCTTCCAGATTTGCCTCAGCAAGTTGCCTGAAACGCCTAGTTTGGTTCCTGAAGGCCAGCATGTAGCTATATACATCCTGGGGAGGTTTCCTGGGAGATTGCTCCCAGCCTTCCTTGACCAAACTCAGAGGTCCTCTCACTGGGTGACCATACAGAAGCTCAAAGGGGCTGAACCCTAGAGACTTCTGTGGCACCTCCCGGTATGCAAAAAGAAGGCATGGCAAGAGGACGTCCCACTTACGCCTCATGGGTTCTTCCAGACCCATAATCATGCCCTTCAGGGTCCGGTTGAACCTCTCAACCAACCCATTTCCTTGGGGGTTGTAAGGAGTGGTGAACTTGTACGTTACACCGCACTCCTGCCACAGGGACTTCATATACTTGGATATAAAGTTAGTACCTCTGTCAGACACCACCTCTTGAGGGAACCCCACACTGGAGAAAATTCCCATCAGTGCCCGTCCCACCACGGGGGCCGTCACTGTCCTCAGAGGGATGGCTTCAGGGTACCGGGTGGCATGGTCCACCAAGACCAGGATGAACCTGTTGCCCATGGCTGTCTTGGGGTCCAGTGGCCCCACAATGTCAATACCCACCCGTTCAAAGGGGGTGCTGACCACAGGGAATGGCTGGAGAGGAGCCTTGTGCTTCCTCCCACTCTTTCCACCTGCCTGGCAAGTCTGACAAGTCCTGCAGTGAGTGGCGGCACTCCTGCGCATCTGGGGCCAAAAGAAATGGGTGACAAGCCTTTCAAAGGTCTTGTCCTGCCCCAGATGTCCTGCTAAAGGCACATCATGAGCCAAACCCAGTAGGAAGGCTCTGAAGCGCTGGGGTACCACCAGCACACGGGCTGACCCAGGCTCAGCAACCTTAGGCTCGCTATACAGGAGACCATTCTCCCAGTAGATCCAATGTGATCCAGACTGATCACCTGCTGCCTGGTCTGTGGCCTGTTGCCTCAGACCCACGAGAGAAGGGCACTTGTTCTGCTCCTCGCAGAACTCCTCCCTGGAGGGTCCTCCATCTTGCTGCCAATGGGTCAGCTCAGGCAGGTCCCCCAGTTCAGCTACCTGTTCCCCTGTAGGCTCCAGGGCATCCCCCTCAGGGTCTGCCTCCTCCTGGACCGTGGGAACTTCGGGGGCCGGTTTCCCGCGCCCCCTGCCTCCTCTCTCTCTGGCAGGCACCTGGGCCTCCCTCTCAGGCTCCAGGTCCTCTTGAACACCTCTGGCTGCCATGGACCGGGTGGTCACACACGCCCAATCAGGGAAGCCCAACATCTCCAAATGAGCACACCGCTCCACCTTAGCCCAAGGGGAGCTCCCCAAATCGTTCCCTAACAAACAGTCATCAGGCATGGCTGGCCTCACAGCTACTTGAAGAGTACCAGAGACCCCCCCCCCACTCAAAGGGAACCTGAGCCACCTTGCAGTGGCTCTCTGTGTTGTCAGCGGCAACAACTGGATAGAATGCATCAGGGATCACCTGCTCTTTAGACACCAGGTGACACTTGACAGCTGTCACACTGGCTCCTGTGTCTCTCAGAGCCTCCACCCTTTGGCCATTGATGGTCACCCACTGCCTGTATTTCTTAGTGTTCTCAGGCAGTTGGGTCCTAGGGACCATCTCAGAGTCTCCTAAAGAGACAAGGGACAATACTACAGGATCCCACCCATCTTGGGCACCCACCTCCTCCCCCAGGGCTACACTAGCCAACTGCCGGGGGACTGCACCAGGTGGTGCTGGCTTTCCAAAGGGCAATGGGGATCATTGGCCTTGTGGCCTAGGGCGCCACACTTGTAGCACATCAGGGGTCCCCTATGAACAGGTGGACCTGTCGGGCCCCGTGCTTATTATCAGGGGGAGGCTGGGAACCTTTCCCTTGGTTCCCTTGGGGTTTACTTTGGGGCCCTCTCTGGAACTCCCTCTGTTTACCCTTGTCCCCCCACTCTTCTGCTGGGGACCCTGCCCACCCTTGGCGGAGTCTCCCACGTGACCCTTGTGGACCCGGGTGCTCACCCAGCTGTCCGCCTCCTCAGCAAGCTGCCTAGGGTTAGTCAGCCTACTGTCAATCAGGTGCTGGCGTAGCTCAGGAAAACAATTACTGGACAAGTGCTCCCATGCAATCAAATCAAAGAGCGCCTGAAAATCATTTGCTTTGCTACCCTTTACCCAACCATCCAAGGCTCTGCAAAAAAAGGTCACATATTCAACCCAGGTACTGTTTTCAATCTTCTTACAGTTCCTGAACCTCTGCCTATAGAGTTCAGGAGTCAACCCATACCTGGTCATCAATGCATGTTTCATGTGGCTGTAGGAATTATAGACTTCAGAGGGCAAGTCCAACAAGGTATCCCGTCCCTCACTAAGGAACCGACCCCACAACCCCGCTCCCTAATCCTTCTCAGGGACCCGGTGGGAAGTCATGGCTACCTCATAGGCCTTGAACCATTGCCCAATATCATCATTTTTAAAAAACTCCTTAACCACATCCTTAGGAATATACACGCTAGCCTCAACAGGCATTGACGGTGTGCTGCCACCAGAGGGAGTAATCTCTAACTTCTTGGCTCTAAACTCCATCTCCCTCAAACTTTTTTCATGCTCATGATCCATTCTTTTCTCTTCTAAGGCCAACTTTCTAGATTGCAATTCAAATTCCAACTGCCCCTTGAACTTGAGCTTGGTCAGCTCCATTTCATGCATCCTACTCTTTTCTCTGTCCTCCAGCTCTTCTGGGGACAGACCTCTGGAGGAAACACTGCTACCCACGGGGGAAGATTCTCTCCTCTCCCCTGGACCCACTGGCCCATCCAGCTGCTCATTTGCATTCTCATCCCCCTCCTCATTTTCAGGGGTATTCCTTGCTTCGACCCAGGCCCTCAGCGCCTTTTGGATCTCATCCTTCTTGGAGAGACAGGTCATTGAAACTTTGAATCTTCTGCAGAAATGCTTGAGCTGTTTCAAGTTGTAGCATTCTAGTTTCTCCTCTTCCCAATCATTATCAACAGATGCTATGGATGCTGCTGTATCCATGGTGATTAAACTTGGCAGTTTTTAGCAAAAATAGAAAGTCCCAGAAAAGAATATCTACCAAAAGTATGTGGTTGCGTTATGGTCTGCACTCACTAGGTAGTGTTCACCAATCACTGTACATGAGTCACAAATGCAAGTCCAGAATCCTCACCGCTGACCACCAATGTTAGAACTGGGGGTCTCTAGTTGGCAGAGGTAGGTACCTTTGTCCAAATAGGGACCCTTGCTTCTAGTCAGGGTAAGGGGGTACACTCCTGAAATAACCCCTGCTCACCCTCTTGGTAGCTTGGCACGAGCAGACAGGCTTAGTTCAGAGGCAGTGTGTAAAGCATTTGTGAACACATACAGTAATCCAGTGACAACACTACAAATGGACACCACACAGGTTGTATTATAAAAATAAGTATCTTTTATATAGATTTACCACAAGACCATAAATGACATAAATAATCCACAATACTGTACTTTAAGGATGGTAGAATTAGCTTGAGTCTCTTAAAATGAAAATGCGACACTTTGAGTTCAATGTACCTTAAGATGCGTAACGCAGGGCAACGGAAAGTGTTGCAGGGAAGGTGATGCGATGTTCCTTACACGCAAGGACAGTGATGCGTTGAAGATCTGGTGCAAAAGAAACAAAGTGGCGTCTTCTTGAGGTTGCGACAACGAAGAGGTGATGTGTGCACGCCCGACGGCCGTGCGGCGATTGCGATGAGTCTTTGGAGCCGCGACAGGCCCTGCGACACGCTTCCCTGGCGATGCGACGGCGTCTGATGCGAAGTCGACGATCTTCTCCTGGGATGCGGGGCGCGCCTCGTGTTGCGATGCGTCGGCGTCTGATGCGAGGTCGATGCTCTGCCCTGGGGATGCGACGGCGTCTGATGCGACGGCGACACTCTTCTCTGGTGCTGCGAGGCGCTTCGAAGGATGCGGCGCACTTCTTCGGGGGTGCGCCGGCGTCTGCTGCGACGTCGACACTCTTCTCCGGCGATGCGATACTCAGCGGCTGCGGCGACACGCTTCTTCGTGTTGAGTCGCGCTTCCAGCTCCCAGAGACACGCAAGTGTGTCAGAAGGTCCAATTTCCTAGCAAGGGAACACAGGGGGAGCTGGTGGGTGAAGCCTGTTGTCCCTGAGACTTCAGCAGGAGGCAAGCTCTAAAATCAAGCCCTTGGAGATCCTTCACAAGTTGATGAAAGTCACAGCAAAGCAAAAGTTCCTTTCTCCTTTCTTTGGCAGTCAGGCAAACCACTGCAGGCCAATCCCCCAAGCAGCACTTCAGGCTTAGGGATAGTCTCTCCTCAGTTTCTTCTTGGTTCCGCTCCTCAGCAAAGGTTTCTTCTTGTTTCCCAAAAGTGATCTAATTTCCTAGGGGTCTGGGTCCCCTTTTTATACACCTTTTCTCTTTGTTCTCTGGAGGCAGAGAGGCCTCTGCCTAGCCCAAAACCAGTTCTGGTCAGTCCTGGAGCACTTTGTTTTTCTGACTCCTTTTTTCCTTTCAGAATGTGGGGCAGAGTGCTCAGCCGCCCGGCAGGAGGTGGAGCTAGCATTGTGGAAGGCAGGCACAGCCCTATTCAGACCCAGGTGCAACTCCTCCCTCCACTCTGGATGCAGATCTTTCTATTCAGCCCTGTGCTGACTCACCCTGTCTCCTGTAGCCACCCCCAGCCCCTGTCACTCAATCTCCAGACAAGGAATACACAACCTAGCAGAGGCAGGCTTGGAAGTTTAGGCAAGAAAATACCCACTTTCTAAAAGTGGTATTTTCCAACACAGAATGTTAAAACCAACTTCACTAAAAGATGTATTTTATCATTCTGAGTTCAGGCATACTAATTTCGTTTTTCTACCGTGTTCCCTGGGTCAGTTCTGACTATAAGGTGTAATAGTCAGTCTGCCCATTCTGGCCTACGGGGAGCAGGTAGCCTTGCAATAGTGAAAAACGAAAATGGCTGTAATTCACTATTAGGACATGCCACACACACCAGGGCATGTCCCACCTTGTACTTACAATGCACCCTGCCCTAGGGCCTACTTTAGGGGTGACCAACATGCAGTAAAGGGAAGGTTTAGGGACTGGTAAGTGGGTGTACTCACCAAGTCGACATGGCAGCCCTAGGCTGCACACAGGCTCTGCAATGGCAGGCCTGAGACACACTTTACAAGCTGCTTCTGTGGGTGGCACAACCAGTGCTGCAAGCCCACCAGCAGCATTGGATTTACAAGCCCTGGGCACACTCAGTGCTCTGTACTAGGGACTGACAAGTAAACCAATCATCCAATCATGGAGCCACTAATACATACATCAATTTACAATAGGGAGCACTTGCACTGTGGCACTGAATAGCAGTGGCACAGTGCCCAAAGCATCTAAACCAGCAAAAACAGATCAATAACATTGGAGGCATCATAGAAAAATGGAAGGGAGACCCACGCCAAGGATGCCAGGTCTAACAGCCCTCTATAATTGTTCATGATAGGGCACGGTTGATGTGATTTATGCCTAATGCTTTGTTCTATGTGCAATCTTGCCAGTAGTTACTGGTCACCCTGATTATGTTATGACAGTGGCCCGATTGGCCTAATGATTTATGTGATCCCTGCAAAGTCATGACACGTGCCTGGTGGCACAGTGTATATATGTGATTGGTGTTCTAACGTGTTTTATGGATAATACAAAGGCAATTTTATATAACCTTGTGTGGAGTTTCTTTTGTGATGTGCCTAGTGTGTCGCTGCTGTTTGAGTGTGTTGCGCAAACACTTTACACATTGCCTCTGGGATAAGCCTGACTGCTCTGCCAAGCTACCAAGGGAGTGAGCAGGGGTTATCTTCAGTGTGTAACTCCCTTGCCCTGACTAGAGTGGTGGTTTCTGCATGGCTTAGGCGAATGCCCTAGCCAACCAGAAATCCCATTTCTAACAGGCGGGAACTGTCATTGTTATTGTTTGCAGTGGCAACGGCCCATTTATTTTCTGTATGGGCATACTGTCCCACTCTGTGGCATGGTTCACTCACTTAAAGGTGTGCCGCTTTTCTGACTAAATCACTACACCTGCCAACTAATTACATCCCCCAGCTCGGTCCAAATGGACCCAACTACACATATATATAGCCAGAGAGGTAACTTGATATCACTTGCCTTGCAGGAAAAGACAGAAGAAATGTATTTTAGAATTTGTCTGAAAAGTAGGGAATATCTCACAATGAAGATCAATTTCTCAAAAGCTAGGTGCAAATTTGTCCCTGTAGGTTTCCTCCGATATTAGGAGTAAATTTATAACAAATGTGAATTTTACAAAATAATCTATAACTCCTCCTGGCGATTTGTGACAGTCACTGATATATATTGGGATTTGGAACTGCCTGTGAAAGTTTGCAAATGCACACAAAACTATATGCTTTCGCAAGATCACCGTCTTTTGCAGGCGTTCCCAACAAGAAATGCCCACAATCTGCCTGTGAGTAAATTCACTTCCAAACTAAAATCATACCATGTTGGAGTCATTTTACATGAGAGCAAATACACTTACGGATGAAAATTCAAGTTTCTGGAATACCGCAAGATAATTTACATATGTAAATGCAGTTTTTTTGACCACCAAGTTAGATTCTGAGATGCGCAAATATCTGAACTGGCTCGAGCATAACCCTGTTCATAAGCAAATATATTGTAAAATACACAAATATGTTCCACATTGGGGCAATGTTTTTGAAATGGAAGTTAAAGCAAGAAATTCCCCGAACTACCTGAAGGCCAACAATTGGTAAATAAGCAAGCCTATTCTATTGTAATTAAAACTCTGCAACACCATATTTTGCATAATGTGCTGATTTTTGCTCAAGGAAAGATACTTTGATATATAAATATTATAATGGATTTTATATCAAACAAAACACCAGGCTATGGCAACTTCATACAGACCTAATTATTATAACTGATGTCACCTGGATTGAATGTTGACAATTTATTTTGCTTGTAAACTCCATATCTTACCCAAAGAGTGAACTATCAGCACCTGCACATTTAAGAGAAAGATTTGGCTGCAAATGTATTGAGACTTAGAGAACTGGTAGAAGGATTTGAGTGTTTTTCACAGAAATCAGTCATTTATATGTTCATTCTGAATTATGTTGAATCGGTTGACAGGTCGACATGAGGCTATGCATGTGGTGTCTGAGTATGTGCACACATGTCTTGCTTGTCTGCCTCTTTCTGAACTTTATCCCCGATGCAATTTACACCATGTCTTTCTCAACAAAATCCGCAATGAAAACACTTCCTGTATTACTTTCAGATGCTTATTCTTGTGTCCAAATCTGGATTATCGGGGCACTCATAATGAGGCTCTAAGTCGAAAGGATATTCTGGGGCCGATTATGATGTCGGGCAGACTTGTGTCTGCCAGACACCATCTCGGAAACGGGACCGACTGACCTCCGGTCAGCGGTCCCGACCACCTGATTAGGATACGACCGAACACTGTTCGGTCGCATTCCGACATTTCCCTATGGAAGCATGTGTTACGGCCGTAAACCGGCCGTAGTACATGCTCCCATAGGGAAATGAAAGGTTGTGTTAGTCCCTGAACCCCATGGCAGGCACCTAAAGGTGCCTGCCACAAGGTGCAGGAATTGACAAGGGTGCACCATATGTGCCCCCTCGGCCCCTAACCGGAGGCCGCAAGGGAAAGGGGGTCCTGCTAGGGGTCCCCAAACACGCTTTCCGACAGGGTTTCCATGTTGGAAAGGCCGGCATGGAAACCCTGCCAGAAACCGTGCATCGTAATCCGTACGGCGTAAACCGATTTGGATTACGTGCCGGTTCCGACTGCCCGTCGGAAGCCAGCCAGAATGACCGTCCGGTTTCAATTCTGACCGGCTGAATCAAAATCAGCCGGTCGCAATTGAAACCGACGATATCTTTTGCTCGTAAGGCTTCCCACCTCAGGTCGGCTGCCTTACGACCAACGTCGTAATAGGCCCCTCTGTGTCCCGTTAAGATCTGACACTACTCATTACTACGCACCATTTAGCTTTCTCTACTGTAGTCGCCATCTAATTTCTAGGGTGTAATTCAGAGATTTTTTTTTTGCTGTGCATGGCATGAGAAATTCAAATAATCCAGATTGGAGAAAGAAAGTATACCGAATTTTGGACAAGGTAAATGCATTAATGCGACTAAAGTAGACAAATTGTGGAAAAGATTAAATAAGATTTCTGGACTGCAGAGAAAATTAAACATTTGGCAGTTTTTCCATGAGCAGACAGTGTAATGGGACTGTAATGGAAAATGCAATGGTTTTATTCTTAGTAATAAATTGCCCAACCATAAACTCTGCTAGGCACATTCTTTTCTGAAAATGAACAAGAGTAGATTTCTGCCCTTGCTAGTGCTGCTCACAAGCCATACGATCTAAGCATGTGACTATCTCTGATCTAGCCCTTCAAGACTTTCAAAGTTATTGGCTTGCTTCATATATCTCCCAACTGATTGAATCAGGGGGATTTTAGGTGACGTAGTAAATCTGCCTTTTCTGCATGGTCACCCCAGATTTTGTACCTTTTTCTGGACCCTATTTTGCTAACTTTAGGTTTCTGTGCACTTTCCCACTGCCAAACAGTAATAAAGAGCCTGTCCTCACCACCTAAGACACGTGCTGTACATTGAAACTCACTTTTTGGCCTATTTAACATCCCTATAAATCCATAGTAAATTGTACCTAAACGTGAATCAGCGACATAGAAAGATAATTGTCATATGTAGGCTCATTTACACCATACACATATGTGACTAAATCATATTTCTGCCAAGAGCACTAATTTGTTCTGGTTAGGCTACAGTTTAAATGAATTTCAGTGACACATGGCAGGAAAAAATTAATTTGAACAGCCTACTTTATATATTCATAGGTCAACCCTAAAGTGTGCCTTGTAAGCCCGCAGAGCAGGGTGCTAGTATATAAAAATAGGGCACTCTTCATTTTGATGTTAGGTGTCCTCACGGTGAAATAAAACCGAAAAGCTATTTAACTATGTAGGCCTGGTTAGACTTTAACTAACATGCCTAGGTGGGATTAAAATATTTATTTCCCAACTCAGTGTAAGAAAGTGCAAGACAAATGCTTTAAAGTTATTTCCAGCATAGTTTTTATATTATTAATTGTGAAGTCAGATTTTTGCTAATTTAAGCAGAACAGTAAGTTTTTTAAAATGTACTTAGGACAGCCTTCGCCAGAACGGGCTAAAAATCATTACTGCCACTCATCACACCTACAGAACTGGAATACACATTTTTGCTGGAATGTTAACTACACTGACCCAGAAAACAATGACCTACCTCGAAGCACAGGAAAGGCCAATAGGTCTTAACTGGTGACTACTTAGCAGGGACTAGCTATCTATGAGTTGATGGGGGCAGTGGCAGAACACAGAGTAGCTTTAGCATAACCGCTTTGTACTTTGAAATTCCAGAAAGGGGTTCTTCTATTGATCCCCAATACCCTACTGGACAGTAAGGCTCCAGACAAAGTAGGAGGGAAAACCAGTTGGACCCTGTTTTGAACTGACGTTTTGAACTGAAGGTGGGCCTGCCTAGTGGTAGATGGTCCTGCCACATTGAAAGGGGGGATCCTAGGTAATTTTACAGTAAAGCAAAGAGGAAGGGCTGCACAGGGAGGTGGGGAGACTGTGAGAAAATAATTACAATTTGGTGTTTGATTTTCCCTAATCACTGCCTAATTCTCTGGATAAATCTGGCACCTCAACCACCACATTCCAGAACTTGGGAAAACTCCACGTGAAGAAAAAGGCCCTACTGGAAGAATAATTCTGACTTCTGACGACTGACTCATGTTATGTTATGCTATGATATGTTATGTTCTGTTATATGTTATATTAATTTGTAAAGCTCACTTTCACCCATGAGGGTATCATGGAATTGAGCAGGTGTGTGTGCCTAGCCCTGCCTAGGGTAGGTTGGTTAAGACAGCTTCTTGTGAAATTCACGAAGAGAGGAGGAGGTTCTGATGTGGAGGGGGAGATTGTTTCATGCTCTAGGAGCGATGTAAGAGAACGCCTGCCCTCCTTATCTGATTCTGTGTATGCATTGGATGTGTGTGTGCAGCCACGGCCAGCACAGGAAAGAGCGGTGGGGCCAGATGAGGGGGGATTTTGACGGACGATGAAGAGGAAAAATTAAATAAATAATTAATTGTCCTTCATCTTCCGTTTAAATCCCCCCTAACCTGGCCCCACTGCTCCACCGCTCTTTCCTTTACGGGCCGCGGCTGTGTGTGAGTAGGAGTCCTTGCTGAGTAGAGGTGTCTGGTGTCTGGTGTCTGGGTAGTTGGTGTAAGAAAATGCAACTGTTCTGGTAGGTGTGGCCTAAGTTGAACAATGTCTTTACTGTGTGTGTGAGGAGTTTGAAATGAGTGCATTTGTGTATCGGGAGCCAATGGAGTGTCCTGAAATGTGGTGTGATATGTGTTCTTTGTGGGAAGTTCATGATGAGTCTGGCTCTCAAGTTGTGGATGACTCCTGATCCTTTCTGGAAGAAGAAGACTCATCACCCAAGGAATCATGAACTTCTAAATCCTACTGGCACCCATGAACTGGAGCTACTCTCCGAGGGTCAAGTGGCTAACCTACTTTTTAGCTGCTTCAAGGACACAAAGCAGATGTAATCCTGAATTCACAAGGGCCCAGCTGACTAAAGAGGGCTAGACCCTGCACAAGAGAGAGAGACCTTGAGCCCACAAGCTTGCTCTAAGAAGCTAGGGGCTCCAAGCCTGACCAGAAGAAGCTTTCCCAGCAGTTGGAGACTTAGGTTCTTATTTACGGTTCAGAGGAGAGTACTCCATCTATCAGGGTAGTGGAGGACATTACCTTCGCCGCCTGGATGGACTACCATACTCAAAATTTAGAGATGACCACCAGCCCAGTGGTCATCTCTGTACATTGAAATGAACGGCTGTCACTGTTGGTCCTTTCAATGTACAAATAGTTTGGTGGAGGGCTACCATCGGTTTGGCTGCCATTTATCAAACCTTTTGGAAGTTTTTATTTTTCAGAAGCAAACTCACAATTTGGGAATTTGTTTCCAAAAAACAAAAACGTATAACCCCAACAGTGTGGGAGCCTTCTTCCAGGGTGTGGTGGATCATTATTATTGTTTTGTGTCTCTCATCACTGTGTTCTTGCTTGTGGTGACAGACAGAAAAAAAACAATACGACGTTCACTCCATCGAAGGAAGCTTGTTCTCGATAGAACTAATGGGTTTCCATTGATAGAAAACTTAAGATCCAACCATCTCTAAATGAGGAAGATGGACTAAGGGTTTGGCAGACAGGGTACTCCTTTGGGTTTGCAACAGAGTACCCTGTCTGACAAACTCTAAATCAGTCCATAAGTCTGACGGCAAAACTTCTGGCCGTGACAACACCCTTACTGTATGTATCCAAACTGCATGCCATCGCAGTTGGCCTGAAATTGCGAGTAGGCCCTGCTGCACAGTTTACTGTTTTTTTCCACAGTGTTTGACTTTCTCTTGGCACTTTTTGCATTAACATTTTGAAAATTCATATTTCTGGTTCTCCTTAATTGATTTTGAGAATCATGGAATCTTTTTACTTATTAAATGTGGTTCTGTTTTTCTAAATTGGTTTAGAAAATGTGTTTTGTGTTCTGTGCTTTAAAATTGTTGTTCCTGCTTTAATTTAGCAAGCACTTCTCTAAGGATTGCCTGCTGCTTGTACCACAGCTACCAGAGGATGAGCAGAGATTCTCTCAGAACTGGGTTTTGACCTAATCAGAGTGGGTTAATTGATTTGCCAGTGTTGCCTTCCCTACTAAATCAGTGAGCATATTTCTGACACTATGAAACAGAAGGAAATGACACAGTTACATCTGCCTCCGTTCCTTCTGCCAAACCCTCTTCCCCATTGTAGAGCTTTTATGCATCCCATAAGAAGTATGGACAACATCCAAAACATGTTACCAGAAAATAAGTCAATTTTCAAGAGTAGCGGAATGAAATATGTCTTCAGAGAATGAAATGACTTCCCAGAAGAGAATGCTCTCAGATGCAGTTGTGTGAGCGTGCGTGCAAACATAAAAATTTAAAAAACTTGAAAGGATAATTTCAAAGAACGTACAAGTTTATGCCATGCAAGAGCTGATCAGGCGGCATAGTGAATAAAAACTTGACCCTGTAACAGGATTGGTGGAGTCCTGTTATTTGCAGTACTGTGTACCAATTAGAATATGAAACACCAGAGTACGCATGTAACTTGGCCCTCCCGAATGCATGAATATGGTTTTGGTATAGTGCGCACCTAGAATGTGTCAGCAGAGCGCAGTGAATGGTCAAAAGTAGAGATAGTGAATACATGATTGGAGGGAAAGCTGCGTTCTGAGAGTGGTGGTGGACTGCTGCGTCTTTGTTTTACAGTGTAGCTTAAAGAAGTGCTTTACAGCTCATTGATGTCTTCTATTATATACATTTTTTGGAATAACTCAATCCCAACTAGGCAATTAGTCTACCTCATGGCATTCCGTGGCCTCGTGCTTTAAATCCCTGCTTGCTGTGAATTCTCTATATTTAGAAGATTTGGAGCGAAAACTACTGCAAATGCCTCCAGCAGTTTGTGCCTTTCAAGTCATGTAAACAAACGAATACATGACACTAAATATGCAGCGCAAATCGAACGCTTCAAAATTTTAAATATAAAATGAACTCAAACACCAAATGACAGAGCACGACCAGAACAACCAGAGATCTGAAAAAGACTCGTGTCCATGGCTTATCTGCACGATTATTAGGGTTTTAATGAAGGTCTAGAAAATGTTGGGTAACTTATATGAACACAGTTTTCTTTACTGTTAGATACATTGATTTTGGTGCAATATATTTGCGGCGATGTTTGATTTTTCAGATGTTTTGTTGAATACTTTAATGCCTGAGGCATTTTAAAACTTTATTGGAAGGGATGACAGCATTCGAACATGAATGAGAATAATACCTCTACAACAAGGGGAACAGGGTGTCTAAAGACAACAAAACACATACAAAGACATCTTTGGGTTGGATGATGTATTAACTAATAAAATGAAAAATAAACTTTGAAAAACTCTGCAATAAACCAAAAAACTGAAAGACTCACCCCACATGGCTCATTGCTCTTTTTTTAAAACTCTGTCTCATTAATTAACACTAAGTACTAAATAGAGTCACCAGTCCTGATTTAAGTCCACTAATATGACGAGATACACACTATTTGTCGACACGTGTCAGTCTAAAGTATAACAACCACCTTCTTCAGACTTATAATATGAAACCCTTCACTCAAAATTCATAAGTAGCTATTCTTCTAAAGCTAACTTTTTGTAATTAAAAATACCCCCCCTCAAACCCTCATTCAAAACTATCTGTCACCTCTCCTGCTGCCATGAGACCTCACAGGCCATTCCACAAGTTAAGGTTACTCGCACTACCTGGAATTAGAAATCAGTAATCATTCACAAGTCATCCGTACGAGAAACTGAAAGTGCAGACTCTGTGATCATAGAGCAGGACTATCCCTTGGCTGATACTTATCTCATAGGTGTTATTTTTTATGTGTCAATGTATATCTGATGCATACAAACCTTATACCTTGGACAGCAGGGCTATCACTCAGATTATACAGATTGAACAGGTTGTGCACAGATTCCACAGTACAGCTATGCTTCAAGAGATACAGAATTAACATTGGCATAGGCAACAATGCTGTTTTTATGTCACAGAGATATTACATGTTTGCTTTAGAAAACAGAAAGTGATCCAAACGTGATATGATTTACAGTCTTAGAGTTCACATGCCACTATTAGGTCTTAGGCCAGAAGTTGGACAGAAGTTATATCGCTTGTTGGAAATCTTGCATGCATTGGAATTATGTAGCAGTATGATCCCTTGGTTGATACTCAAGAGAAAGAGTTGGCAGTAGACAGCAGTGCTATATGTAACATTACAGAAGATTTAGAAATTCAGACTTCAAAGAAGGGCTATTGCTTGCCACTTGGTGACAAAGAATTGTCAATGTCCTGGCAGTCCCTTTGGTTTCAAATGAGTCTTCAAAAAGAACAGATCAACCAACTGACATTACTTAGATTACAGTAAAAGTCAGCAAAGAGCTGAGAACCCCATGATGGAACTTATTAATTAGATTGACTGGTTACTTTCACTAGTCTTTTAGCAGGATTACAAGTTGCATTGTACATGAGGAGTAGAAAGAGCAGGACCCATGCTGGAACACCGAAATAGAACCATGCAATTACAAGTGACTCCACACGGAATGGTGATTAACCATGCAGGACCATTTTTATGGATAAAATTCCACACAATATTCTCTTTTTGTGGGGTTTAGTGCTCTCTTTTACCATCTGTTTTGAGCAGGTGGTAAATTGTTGTGAGGCTGGCACAGGGTGGGGTTAAAGAGGCTGGTAGAGGTAAGGGAAGGATGTGATCTGGTAGAGGATGCCCCTGCCATGCCTTGTTAGAACAGGTGAGAGGGTCAAGGATAAATTCACAGCTCAATCAAAAAGTGATTTTACTGGCTGGATTTTCTGTCCAGTAAAATTGGGTCCAGTGATCCTGCAGCTAAGAAATCTGGGTGGGGATCACTTGGTGAGTCGTAATTAGGCAAAGTTGTATCCCACCGGGAGAAATCTATTTGTTCACACTACGAAGTGGCGCCACAAAGTATTTGATTAGTAAAGGAAACTGAATTATTGTTTGGAGTGGAAAAGTGTCCACATCAAAGGATAGATGTCATTCAAATTTTAGAAAATAAACATGCGCTCAATCCCTTGTAATGAGACACAGAGCAGTAAGGTTCATATCAAGAATATGTGTAGAGTATATAGGTAGTGGATAAACAGTAGATAACCTCACAAAACACAATAAAACTTCACAGCCAATTTTCAAATATAGATAAATAATAAGTAAAAAAAGATCAAAACAACAAAAATCCAATAAGGGGAACAGGAAATAGGAGTTTTGAAAGAATTAAAGTGACAAAGCACTGCTGGATCTGGCCCTCTCTGCAGAGTCACCCCCAAACCTTTTGCCTTCACCTCTCCTGTTTTGCTGAATTCATGTTTGTTGGTTTTAGGACTCTGTGCATTTCACCACTGCTAACCAGTGCTAAAGTCCTTTAAACATGGTAAAATTGGCTCACGTCCAATTGGCACATATAATTGGCGTGTAAGTCCATAGTAAAGTGGTACTACATGTACCTAGGGCCTGCATATTAAATGCTACTGGTGGACTGGCAGCACTCAGTCTGCCACTCGCTAAAGTAGCCCTTACAGCCTGTGTGCCGCTTTTAACTGTCTTTCATCCTGGCAAAATAACCAATTTTGCCAGGCCACAACCTCCCTTTTTAATACATGTTAGGCAGCCCTAAGATAGGCCCTAAACATCCCATGGAGCAGGGTGCAGTGTATTGATTAAGTTGGACATGTGCTTATAAGTTTTACATATCCTGGTAGTGAAAAACTCTTGAATTCGATTTCCACTACTGGATAACATTGGGTTACCTTATTACATTTAAGAAGTTATAACTTTTGAATGGGTAGTAATTTCAAGTTCGGTCTCAAAAGAATTGTATTTTAAAACCCTCTTTAACTGTAAAGTCACATTTTAAATCACAATTCTGAAAATGCCACTTTTAGAAAGTTGGCATTTTCTTGTCCTTCTATTGCCTGCAGCCTGTATCCTGGATCACATGACTAGGTGTAGTTGGCAGTTGGTCTTTGTGTATTTCTCCCACACAATGAGGAACAGGGGGACTAGGTGTTGTCAGGATTGCCAGAAACAAAAAGGCTGAATGCACTCTAAATCTTTTCAGTTTCTTCTCAGAAAAGTTTGTACTCAGAATGGGACTTAGCTTTTTTTTGGGAGATGCAGACATCTCCACCCAGGATGAAGCTGAAATCCAATCTCATGCTGTTAAACTGCTGATCGGATATATTTTCCTGTGGGTATCTACGGACCTCTGGAGGAAAAGATTCAAAAGTTTCCATAGGAGTACACTTCTAATGCTCCCAGGGCCTTAGAGAATGGCGCTTAGAGAATCTCAGGCAGAGGGCAGCAGCAAAGTCCAGTCCCAGTCCAGTTACCACTGATCAATTGGCCCTTAAAGCTACAAACTACCCATATTAGCCTAAAGCAAACATAATATGAAATTATATATAAAAAATAAGGCCTACTGTCATTTTTAGATGATGTCATGCTATACTATGCTACGCTATGTGATTTTATAGAGCGCATGGGGACCCGAAAACATCCCAGCGCTAGAAGGAGAGGAATGTACAGCAAAATCAATGATTGGAAGATCAGAACACCTAGAGATCAGGCTAAAATAGCCAGGTTTTAATGGCTTTGCAAAGGAAGGAAGGAATTGAAGAATCTTGCACTGCATTCGCACCAAACCCAAAACAACTTGTAGATAATCTAGTGGCCTGAGTTACCATTGTCAAGGATTCATCAATCCACATCCCCTAACTGTCTTGTTCGCAAGGGGGTCCCATGCAAAGAGGCCAATCCAGGTCGTATTGAAGGGGGCACAAATTTCCCAGAATCATCAATTGAGTTTTAGCCTCATTAGGTCTAAGCCCAGATAGATTCATCCAGCTGGCTATCTGTTCCTAACAGCATCCAGAGTTACCAAATGACATACCAACACCAGGCATAAGTGAGAACACCAGTTTGGTGTCGTCCGCATACTAGATTTTCCAGTAAAAAAAAGAAAATTTCACCAATATCAGTCATTGTACGATGTTACAAATAAACACCTATATTGACCTCCACTATGAATCAGTCCTACATAGGTGCTTTAACATAATTGCAATAGTAAACAAAATAAAGCGGGGAACATTTTCATGAAAGTCTATTTTATACTATTAAACCAGTCTACCTATCAACGATAGAGGACCAGGAAGATCAATGGATCCATACACTTAGAAACCACGTAGAAAAAGCCAGGGCATGTCAATACTTGACACACAATAGAATTTAGATGATGGGATTCCGGCAACAGCTCCAAAGAGTTATGCTATTTTTTAGAAACCCTTGCTGGTGTTATGGGTGATTATTAAGCCTGTAGCTAAGTATTTGATCAGGCTACAACTGATAAATATTTACTTTTTTGTGTTGTTTTTATTTAAAATGCCAGTCTGCATTCAATTTCTAGAGTGAGTGCACCTGATCTTGTGGGGCATCCCAGCAATCGTTATTGATGAATACATTGATGCCCCATAGGTCACCTAAGTCCTGACTGCCAAGGAGCAATTTGGAAAAATTAACATGGCACTCATGACACCCTCAAGGTTCCTCTGGTCCCCAGGGGGTCCTAACGGGCAATGGTCTCTCCAGGGTTGATAGCAAGATCTCACTTCTGAATCAAAAAATGAACCGCGACGCTCCTAACATCAGGTCACTGCTGTGGAGTGACACACCTGATAGGCTCATTAAAATTAATATATGCCCAGCCGCGATGAGCCAATCTTGATAGGTTTGCCCTATCTTACCCTAGTGGCACGCTCCAGCCACAGGAGTGTTTCTTTAGTGCCTCCTGGAATCTATACTTTTTTATGGTTATCCTGATTATTTAGAGGTGTTTTCAACAGCCCTTGGGTACTGCTGCTCGCTTCTCTTCCACATTAGTGGGTGGGCTGTAAGGCTCTGGACATGACCTCCTGTCTAGTCCTTAGTAGTTTCCTGATGCTGGGTTCTTCCTGCAACAGCGCCCCATGGTCTTTAAGACAGATGACTGTCCCAGTTTGCACTCCCCAAGAAGCCCCCCAGTTCTTGCACCACTTTGAAAGAGGCATGTGTGTCCAGCAGAAGGAGCCTTTATGTGTCCAGCAGCAGGAGGCACCCACATCCATGACCAGACAAAAAACATCCAAGGGGAACAACTTCCTACAGGGTCCATAGCAAGTCCACACTCTACTGCCCCAAGGGGGAAGAGGGTAGCTAGTGCCACTAGCTCAGGAGTTAGAGACCAATATAAGTCCAAGTCCTGGGACCTTCCTTTTGAGACAGGTATCCATCCAAACTCTTTCCTTCTCTGCTTCTCCTCTTTTCTCAAAGTTTCTTCCTATTTGCCATAGTTTAAAAATAGAGGTGGAGAATTCTAGACAATGGGAGTCCTAACCATTCCAGTGATGCCACATCACTTTCTCCATACCTAACTTACACTTCAAGGGGCCCCTGACTGTGCAACACCCCAATAGGAATTTTCGAAATGATGGATTAAAGCAATGAAAAAATACTCTTTTTTGAGCTGCACTATGCCTAGTCACTAATTTCTACCATCCCGGACTATAAACGTGTTGCTTGGGATGACTGGTCCCAGAGTGATGGCTGCTGTCTTGGTCCACTGTGAGAATATCCTGCCAGTACTGGGTATAGAGAGGAAACTTATCACCTTATGGAGATTTCTCCCCTATCATCTTCCTCTGCCAGGAGAAACTAATCTCTCCAAATCGGCCTACAGTATAGGTCAGGACTTTGAAACTGCCAACTGGTCAACGGAGTAATTAACGTGTCCACGATGGGTGGCTCTACAGCTGAATCTTATTCAGGCAAGCTCAGAGTAATTTTTGCAACTTTGAAATAGAAAAATAAACGTAAATTAGTACCAACTACAATTAATGAGTTTGAGACCCAGGAATTATTAGGGAAAGTCACATCAATGGCTTTCCTACCCGTGGCAAATTTCGCACAACATGTACAAACAGGTAAAACACTTCAGTCACGAACAAAATGATAAGTACATAGCAGGGTATAACCAATTTGATCTGGGTGCTATCTGTGACAGTGCTACCTGTGTATAGGCACCAAGATGAGCTACACAACCCATCTCACACACAACCTTAGAGCACTTTACTCCAGCTGTATACAGCAGCTGACATTATGCAAACATATAGGTTATGACAGTTGTAGCTCAAGTCTGTTTTATACAAAACCTTACAGTGGGTGAAGTTTCGTTAGTGCAACTCGCTCATAGCAGAGGTCCAAAATTAAAAAAGAACTGGAGAGATTTATGAGTCAGAAACTGTCCTTCTCGCAGTGACCTTTTATGTACTAGCACCGAAAGATTGTCTTTCTTTTTGTCAAATGTTTCGAGAGATGTGCTCATGCCTTCATGCCTGACAGACAGTATTCTTTATATTTTATTGTACTTGTATTTATTTTGTGAATAGATTGTGGCTAAAAGTGAGTAATGGTTCAAAGTTTGGTGTCCTTCTCTATTAGCATTTTGACAATTAACATGAACATTCGCATCCGTTTCAGCACCATGAATATGGCAACAGTGCCAAATAATGCCACCCTGCTGTTGGATTATTCTTGAGAGAGAGAGAAAGAGGGAATGAATGTGAGCAAGAGAACAAAGTTAAAGAGAGACAGACAGGAAAAATATGGTGAGGGTGAGAAGTGTTTCAAGAAACTGGTATAGCAAAGTGAAATTTAAGGATCTTTTCATGTTCCACTGCCCCTGTTGTAACACAGGTCTCTCCATTGCAACTGGCAAGTTTGCTCCCTACTACTCACAATCCACCTGCATTCATCACTCTGTGTGCTTTATGTTTTTGCCCATTTTAGTAGAATCCACATGTGTGGATGCTCTCTCTCTATGGAAGCCACCCTTAAATATAATGCCCAAATTCACTGCTCAAGGAAGACCTGGCTATTTAACCAAGAGAATATCATAACCTCTCCTACCTAAAACAATCTTTGGGAGTTAATGTACACACATCTTATATGCTTACAAAAAAGCCTTTGTGAAATGCAAGAGATCTATGTGGCAAGACTTCATCTAATGAACTGACTAGATTATATTGATATATCACTGAGAAATTGAATTGTTAAGATCATTAGCTGGTACGATGATCAATAAGGTAGTCATTGATTGCTAACATACATGAAATGTGCATGTCTGACCTCTGAATCATTTCAGATTTTCAGGATTCAATACATTGACCAGTTTTACACTGAATAATACCAATACCAGTTAGTTGATGGTGCTTCCGAAATAAAAGAAACTGGTGGAAATCCGTTCTAGAGAACTTCTCTACATGAAACTCAGATTGTTCAAAATGAATAATGTTTCAGGCTGTCAAGTACAACTTGTTAAGTGTCTTTTATTCAAACTGAAAATCAATCAGTGCATTTATTTTTTAATCAAGGATAGGATATGTTATCTGGTTTCTGGTCTTGGGGGTAAATGCTTGAAACTAGGGATGACCACCCTCCATCTCTTTTATGCCCCTCCTTCTCTATGTATATTTCTTTTTCATACTGCTGTAGGAGTCCGCCCATTCCTCCTGTTAGATTTGTTCTTTTTCTTTCGCACTCCCCTTACATATACCTTTTAGGCCTGACTCCTCCCGTGGAATCATCACCTCTGTCTCTATTCTTTCTTAAATGTTGTATCCTAATCACTCAAACTTGGGGTGTGTGAATTTAACATTGACCAACAATTACTTCAAATACTTAACTAAAACGATGGTGCCATAATCAGGTATATGGAGGAGGGTATTGAGTGGTGATCACCTCCATGTTACAGGCTCTAGTCCAATGAGATACCCAAAGAAGATGAGTGTCTGCTACTGTAATCTGTATAAAATCTATAGGTAACCAGTTCAAATGTCATAAAATGAGCTTGGTGGGTAGTGCACCTGGTGTTTGTGTGTCTGTCTATGTGTGTGTGTTAGTCTGCCTCCTCCACAATATTTTGCATATTTCATATTGTATTAACCTAACTGGAGAGTGATTTACAGAGAACATTTTATGTCAGCACTAGCATCTGCAACATGAGACTTCGTAGGCAGACCTAACTACGTGTTTGGGGTGCCACTAAAATCAACTCATGAATTCCTAAATGTGTAGAAGATGTGAGGGATAGCAAAATGGCATTACAATATTGAACGACAGTCCAACATAGCCTTGTTGGGTCGAGCCTAGGCAGCACGCATGTGCTGTCTGCAAGATCTGCTGTAAATACTATAGGCAGTGCAATCCCGCCTGCTGATTGCCATTGGTTCACTTCTGCCTCGCTCTTATTTTCTTATTGGTTGGCGCTCCAGATACATCATTTCCAGTTTTAGGCCAGGAGCAATGTCCAACTACAGTTTCCTTACACTGTAGGTGTTTATAGTATACTTTAGGGAATACTTATTTATTACCATGGCCTCCACGGCACCTGCTTTAAGGTTAGAAACATCACATACTTTCAAGCCGGGACTCCAGATGCCTGCCAAGCCAAACACCTGGAAGACGCATTTTTTATTTGCTCAGTACTGGTTTTGGTTGTAGCAGTTTTGGAACAGGGAAAAACCTTTCTGCTTAGATTAACTTTAAAGGCGGCGCTGCTCCTGCAAGCACATAAACGCTCCAACGAGCAGTTGGTTCTGCAAGCACATCAATGCTCCTGCAAGCACGAGTGAAAAAGGTAGAGGAGGATACAGGGCGAAACGCTGCATACTTCAGCTGCACTTTATCTTGAAGTATGGCAGCCATGCCTTTCTTTTGTTCGACATGGCACAGCTCGCCCACCTCCATTTTATTTTTTTAAACTCTCAACTTTAACTCTGAGCACGGTGCCCGTGGTCTATCTTTTTCGACCAGCTTCGAAGCTGCATCTCCCTGTGGGGTGCCTTCCCTCCCACCACCAAAAACAGCCTGCCTATTCTACGCTCCTCCCACACCCGCTGTTGTTGTTTCTGCAGAAGAATTACATTTTATGGCGGTAACGTTAGGGGGTTTTTTTTGGACTCGGGCACAAAGAAAAGAAAGAAAAAAGCAGCACATTTCACACAAAATAAAAAGCAGTATTGATTATGACCATGTTTGCCTCCTTTGCTTCATTCCCTTAATGCATAAAAATCGGGGTTACACCACGGAAAGTAACAACAATATGGTATGAGGCACCATACCTTCTTCGTGTCCTGACCCTGATGTGCTCTGACAACATTGTTGACAACATGTGAGAACGCTGACAAAAACATCAAACTACATTCAAAATGACCACATTTTTCCTATCTCCAAACAAAAATCGCAAAAGTCTATGTGAGTTTTTTTTTCAAGCTGAAGTTCCACTCTCTGATGAAAGGGCCCTATTCATGCACACTATTACATTAACATTCAGAACATCTGCTAAGCTTCATTTTGCTTAATACCCCATCTTCCAGAAGCAGCCCTTAGACTGCTCCACAATGCATTGGGCTCTTTGCTAGCAACTACAAGCATCAGCATGGGAGAAATGCTATAGGATTAAATAGCCTGACAGAATTGGTACCAGCGTGAAGGCAGAGACTGGGCATAATATGTACATCAATAAACTTTCAATTGTTCCCTCTCCTTTCTTTCCTCCAACTAACCATGTACTTCCCTTCAACCCTCTGCAAGCCTCCTCTCTATGATTAGTACCTACTCTAGGTCGCATGCCTGTCTGCTTTAATCTCTATTGTTGCATTCCCTCAACTTGCCCACATGTCATTTCATAAATCCATCTCATTCTGTGAAACCATAACCCTGCACTTAATGTTACTTAATATTCTCCAGCCTTTTTATTCATGCCATATACAGAGTGAGATGCCGAAGGTTTTACCAGCAGAAGCAAAACCTAATGCCTGTCCCTTCAGACTCCCCACACCTGCAGCTTTAGCCACTACATACCACTCTACAACACAAAATACTATTCCACATAATTATACTCCATAACACACAATCCCACTCCACATCATTCAAGTTCACACAAAACCACATAATTACTAACCACATAATTTCACGACACACCATGCCACATAATTCTACTACACAAATCCACTCCACACCACACAATTCCACCACACACAATTCCACAACTGACAATTCCAATCCAACCCATTCCATTCCACACCACATACATCCCCTCCACTACAAACCAAAACACATAGATAAAAAACGTCATTTAGCCAATAGCTCTAACTCTCACAAATGCAGGACCTATTGCATTGCAAATGCTTGTTTTTACATTATGCATATTTCTTACGTTATTAAAATGTTTAATTGAGTTTACAGGAATTCGTTATCATTCGCCCACAATCACACACATTTTGGTCACATGCCTAAACCAAAATCGTAATCCAGGACTGGAGTTACCAAGGTCAAAACAGGTACATTTTAATATGGTAATATAAAAATGTGTTTGTTGGTTGAGAGCAGATAACATTCTACCTGTCAAAAGTATCCACTGTCCAATAGAAAACAAATGATTTCAAGCATCCAGCTTATTGATTTTTTAACAATTAGAATGAAGTAGCAACGGCATTCATTTGTTTGTGAATCTTTGGTCTGAAAGTCAGGATTTTTTGCCAAAGAGGGACATATAGAAAATATGAACAGATATATGGTGGGTTCTAAGCATTTACTCTACCATTCTGTATATTACATAGCAATACAAGAAGCAAAGACAAATATGTTTGTCCTGCTGTACCACTTCACTTCACGTCCTCCATCAAAATCCACAAGAGCCTCCCAGCAAAGGCTCATTGATGTTTCTCCTCTTCATCCCTTCCCATCACAGAAAACATATTTTGCCATTAGGGCCCTCATTCTGAATCCTAGTGACTCTGACCCTGGAGTTACTGAACCAGGAGTATAGGTAACTCTAGAGGGTGGAGCTAGTGAAGATTACAAGTGGGATCTCCCAGGGTCACCTTATGAAAGAAAAATTACTGGAGGAATCTGTAAATTCAGTCTTGATTATGCGGATAGTTCCATAATTTTTCCTAGAATTTCATTGGGAGATTTCAGCTGTTTCCAGAAGCCAAAGTCTCCAGATAAAAGACGACTGCTCCACAGATTTATCACTGAAGTACCTGTCACCGGTCCCATCTATATTGAGTAGGCACTCGTAATCAAGAGAAATGTGTCTGCAATACACCCTTCAATCAGCTCATCAAAAACTAATTCAATGAAAGCAAGTTTTCTCATACAAGAAGGGTGAAAAACACAATTTTCAATTCTGAAACGTGTCTTGGTATAACTGGGTACATAGTCATCTGTCCTCAGTTCACATTAATTCCTCCCTTTATTTGTCCTGTCCTGTTAGCATGTGGAGAGAATAAGAGTTTGGTCTAGACCAGGGCTCTCCATCCTCTAAGAGTTACTTATATTAAATGAAAATCATCCTCATCTACTAATCTTATTCATGTGGTAATAGAGACCACATCACACAATATTTCTTTGGTGGCCGTCCTATGCAAGATTACCAGCAGTAATTAACTCAGTGAATCAGGCAGATTTGCCAGCTGTAATGTAAATAAGGCTTTCATAGTTTGGAATGACTTTATATGGGTAATACGGAAACAGCCATAGCTTCAATGCCTCTTGTACCAAAGTATTGATATTAATAGTAAGTCTCTCTGACACCACGATATATCAGCTTTAAATATATTTTGGAAATTCAATCAATTTTCTCCAAATATCAGCTTATGAGTTGTGAACATACACACATTTTCATCTCAAATACACACTTTTCAATTTTGGTACACATACATTTATTCAGCCAAGAAAAAAACTCAAATTTAGTAGTGTCACTGACAGAAGAGCTATTTACAGATAGCTGGAGAGCAAACAGTAGCTTACAAGCGGCTTGTTAGAGAAACCTGGTCTAGACAAACACTTCAAATGTTTGGGCATGCATGGGTCTACGCTCAGTGGCGTAACGAAGCCCCCCTGCAGGGTACGTGGAGGGGCCCCCTCTGGACTCAATCTGGAGCTCTCTGGCTGAAGTGCGGTGCTGAGGGGGCCCCCTGGAGGTTGGGGGCCCCCGCACCGAGGGGGCTGCGGGAGCCTGTGTTACGCCCCTGTCTACGCTGCAAATGTTGCTGATCTCAGACAAAAATCAACACAACCACTCTTATACCTAACTTGGAGGCACAGGACTTGTTAAGATGTATTATCCGGGGGCGTGACACGCCACAAACCTCATTTGGAGATATGTTATTGTCTTCCCTACCTGTCTTACTGTACACCATTATACCTTCTCCTTTTTGTCTGCACTTTCTTTCATCTTATTTTGCTCGTCATGGCAGACATAGAAAAGAAACTATCACAAACTTCCTTGTTTTAATTGCCCGAAGCCTTCTTCCCATTTCTTTTTAAAACAATTTTTAAATATGTAGGACATGCAAACATGTTTGCAAGTGTTTTATTGTTATACTTGTTGATTTTCAGAGGGCACCGCGGAGTCCTTTTACTTTGTTTATTTAGAAAGTATCAATTTCAATGTTCAACTTTGCAGTACTCCCTCTAGATTTGTCAATTGCCATCATAATTTGCTTCCCAATTCAGAAAGTCACAACTTAATTTTAAGAACTCTTCCACTACTGCCTGGCGAAGCATTTTTCAAAGATATGAAAAACTGCAATTTTCCATACATTTGCTCGCAGATAATGATAATGCTACTCAAAATCACTTACTTTAAACTCGATCTTCATTTCCATAGACATTTGTATGTATATTTTCTTCCCAATTATGGAAAATGGAAATGAATGGTAGGTGCCAATTATCAGAAAATATGCCCATGAAACTGACTAATCTGCTACCGCCACCACTCATCGCCTGTCATGCAGCAGTGATTGCTTGGAGAAGCTGGCCGTGGTTAACGCGACATCGCGTTTCAGACGTATTCTTGTTCATGTATTTATTTATGAGCAGTTGTGGTGCATTTATGCAAAACACTTAGCACAAAAAACTGAGAAATCTAAGAAAGAATTGGGTTAAACTCAGTCGCAGGTGCTATTTAGCAGCAAAGAAATGACTAGGGACTGCTTAAAACAGCAGCGCAGATTTTCGGTAGGAAACTAAGAGGCAGATTTACAAGAAACTGACGCATCTGTACAGATGCGTCAGTTTCCCTGCGCCAGCCTGCGATACCCTTGCGATAACATGGATGTGCCGTATTTACAATACTGCGCACCATGGAGCAAGGATTGACAGATGCGTCAGACATTATGACTCATCTGTTGGCCCAAAAGTCACACATTGCTGGAGTCGTGTCACGAGCACCCACGCAACTCCAGCAATGCATAGGGAGTCCTATACTTATTATACTGCATCACTCATTATGCCTGCTTCAAGCAGGCAAAAGGTTTTTCATGCAGTGGCATCCTAGAAGTGGCACAGTGAAATCTTGTGGATCTCCCTGCATCACTTTTACGAGGCTTTCCTGCGTGGGAACGCCCACCCTGCATACATTATACCTGACGCAGGTATAATGTGACGCAGGGCTTTACAATATGACGCATTTCCCTAGATGCGTCGCATTGTAAATTGGCTGCATTGTTTGAGCCGCCGTTGCATCAAACAAAGTGACGCAATAATGGCGCAAGGAGGCGCAAGGGGCTTGCAAATCTGCCCCATAGATTTCTTATTTGTCCACAGTTTCTGGAAATGTCCTGTGGTATTTTGGAATTATAACAAGGTGCATCACAACCAAACAGTAAAAAAAGAATGCAACGCTAAAATTGCAGTACAACAACATAAAATCAAATTGCACTAATGCAGCCCAAAAATACAGCAGCATGAAAAACAATTGCACAACCAAAATGTCCAACAGCAAATATACACTACTATCCGTGTTACCCATTTTCAGCTCCAGAATCCTGTTTTTATAATTGAACCATGGTAAAAGGTGTTTAGACCAATCACTGCCATTATAGGGCCAGTCCAAAATGTTTTGCGATCCAGTCCCCAGTCTTAATTAGCATCCCCAGTGCTCATTTTATGTGATAGTGCCCTCCCGCTTTGTGCAGAAAACCCTACCGCTCCTCCATACCAAATACTGGGGCAGTGTTAGAAGTGTCATCCTTAGGGTGGTCTTTCCCCCAACTTTTTGCCTTTTGCTTCCCATTATTTTGCTGATTCTTTTTGTTGGCCTTAGAACTCTGAGCACTTTACCACTGCTGATTAGTGCTGAAGTGCATGTGCTCCTCCCCTAAACATGATAACATTGATATACCCCTGATTGGCATATTTGTTTTACTGGAAAGTCCCTTGTAAAATGGTATGTCAGGTCTGATGGCTTAGTGGACTAATGTGTCCACTGTAGGGACCTGTGTTTGATCTCATAGTCACAGGTTCAAATCCCGGCAGGTCGACTCAGCCTTTCATTCTTCTGAGGTCAATAAAATGAGTACCATTAAGTTGGGTAACAATAAACATCTGTCATTCAGCGCCATGATGCCTATGGGTGAGTAGACACTACAAATACACATGTTATGTATACCATATACGCATGGCCTGTACTTCAAATGCTACTAGTGGGCCTGCATCCCTCATTGTGCCACCCACACAAGTAGCCTCTCAGGCCTGCCTGTGTGTGCAGTTTACTGCCACTTTGACTTGGCATTTAAAACTACTCGTTGAGCCTTAAATTCTCCTTTTATTACATATAAGTCACCCCTAAGGTAGGCCCTAAGTAACCCTAAGGGCAGGGTGCCATGTAAGTAAAAGGGAGGACATGTACTTGTATGTTTTGCATGTCCTGGTAGTGACAAACAGCATATTTAGTTTTTCACTACTGTGAGGTCTACCCCTCTCATAGGCCAGTATTAGGAATTCCTCAATACACTTTTAAGCAGTAATTCCTGATCAGAGAGATGTAGCTTTTTAATGTTTAATACCTTCGGAATGGTAAGGATAAATCCTTCTTTCTGGTGAACTTGGATTTAACATTACTGTTTTAGAATTGCCACTTTTAGAAAGTGAACATTTCTCTGTACATACTGCTCTTTGTTCGTGACAGCCTGCCACGAGTACACGTCTGGTTTGGGTGACAGCTACACTTTGTGCATACCCTCTAGACTGTCACGAACAGAGGTAGGTGAGGCTCATCTGCATTTTGAGCATTCATCTGCATTCTGATGGGTCTTATTTGGCAGGGTGGAATGGGAGGGACTGACACTCAGACTTCAATATGTAGTGTCCTGTCCATACACAAAGGAGTGATTACCGCCCACAGATGGCCTGGCAGACAGGACTGAGTTGAAAGGGATCCTTAACTTACAAGTTCTTCACCCCTTACCATCCATAAACCAATGGGCTTGCTGAGAGTTTCAACAAGACCTTGAAATGCATGATCAGAGGCCTGCCTGAGGCCCTGAGGAAAAAGTGAGATATCCTCTTACCATGCCTTACAGAGAGGCGCCACAGAGAGGAGTGGGTTTCAGTGCCTTTGAACTGTAGTATGGGCACCCAGTCAGAGGACCTATGAGTCTGGTAATAAAAAGGTAGGAGCAAGCCCCCAGGAAGGTACCCCAGGATGTAGTCAGCTACATGCTGGCCTTCCAAAACCAGATGGTTAAGTTATGGAAGCACACTTCTGGTAACCTTGAAGCCAGCCAGGAAGTCATGAAGGAGTGGTATGACAAAATATTCTACGACTGTGGAATTTCAACCTGATCTGAAAGTGTGGTGGATGGAGCTGGTAGAGCCCAGGGCCCTCCAGTACAGCAGGAATGGGCAGTATGAGGTGAATGAAAGAAAGGGTGAGGCCATATACCTTGTGGATCTCATGACCCCTAGGCAACCCAACTGGGTGCAGCATGTAAACCGCCTCAAACCACACTTTGAGAGGTCTTAGCTGACCATGCTGTTGGTGACTGATAGAGAAGAGGAGAGTCAACCTCTCCCTGACCTCTTGACTCCAAAGAGAAGGATGGGTCTCTGGAAGGAGTAATCATTTCCCTCACTCCAACTCCTGAGCAAAAGAGAGACTTCCACCAAGTGTTGGGGCATTACTCTTCTCTGGTCTCCCTTATCCTTGGGACTACCCACCTGTGTACCCATGATGTGAACACAGTGGACAACCTCCCTGATTTAAGAAAAAATCTTACAGGTGTCAGATAAGGTGAGGTTCAGCATCAAGGCTGAAGTATCTAAAACGCTGGAGTTGGGAGTGATAGAACCCTTCAGTAGCCCTTGGTCCAGTCCTGTGGTTCTGGTACCAAAAGCTGCCCCAGAGGGCACCACAAATTGTTGGAAGGTGGAATATTAGCAAGGGTAAGTCTGCACCAACCACTAGCAATAAGGCCACCAACGAAATATAAGGTACCAGACAAGGTCTCAATAAAGTATTCCCTTGCTCTACCCTTGGTAGCTGGCAACGAGCAGGCAGGCTTAACTTAGGTGATAGGTATGTAAAGCATTTGAAAACACCAATACATTAAATAAGTAAGACACAACACAGAATAAAAATCACTAACCAATTTATAGAAATAGGAAGTATTTTTAGCTTTAAAATGACACCGAAATGACAAAAATGCTATGTAGGGACCTGGATATATGCATTTTTAAAGATTAACCACTTTCTAGTGCTTAAAAATATATAGCGCCAACTTGGGACATCTGGTCGCGCTTAACCAGGACAAAGCCAAAGTTTGAGGCTAACCACGAAAGAGCCCTGGTCAGATACACTAAGCTTGAGGCCCCAGTCAAAATTTTAGCTTCACACTTAAAAACTTTTCTGGAGGATTTTCTCTCCGACGGCGAGCAAGGCACTTCATCAGGCCAGATTCAAAGTGGGTTCTCCCGCTTGGTTCAGCAGGAGCTCCTGGTCAACTCCTGGAAGTCTTGAGCTAGAGAGCTTTCAGCGGGACGAACCTAAATCCAGGCCGGGTCGCAGTTGAAAGTAGTCGGCTTGACTCTTGACTTTGGGTAGGTCCACTTATAGAGCGTTTTCCAAAAGTTGTTCCAAATCTATCCAAACTTCTGGAACTTCTTCCTGAAGTTCCTCTTGAGGGTTCAAAGGGTCCTAAACAAAAAACCAAGGGTCTAGACGCTCTGAGATGGTCCTTGTAAGTTTGGGACTGCAATTTCCACAATGCACCAGCCAAATCCTTAAAAGTCCACTGGACACACTTGAAGCAAGGGCAAGACCTCAGGGCTGTAGTTCGAAGTGTGCAACAGGCGCAGTCCTTCAGGGAACAAGCTTGTGTTAGTGCAGGCCAGGGTTCCAGCAAGACAGTACTAATTGTAGTTTATGGCAGCAAATCTGAGTTGCTATGCAGCTATCACATATTTATCCAATGATCTGTGGTGACAAGCAGGGGGGCAACCCTGTCCAATGAGGTGCAGGGTGTCATCCAAAAGCATGACAGCTTTCTCCAAAGTGTGGCATATTCCTGTCCCACAAAGCACTGCATTTTAAGATTCAAGATGGAGATTTTCTCTCCTTTGGAATAAGAGCTGGGCAAACCAACCTACTGGTGTGGCTCATTTCCCTTAACAGCCCCCATCCACCAGCTGCAAATTCCATTCCTGGGTCCGCCATCTAGCTGGGGTTACAGAAAGAGGGAGTAGGCCTGGCTGCATTCCTTACTGGCCTGCTCTCTTTGATTCACTCGGCCCGACCTGGCCTGTTCTCTGCAGCTGCAGAGCTCCCACATCAGATAACCTCTGCTCTGTGCAGGCCACTTATCACCTCATCAAAGCAGCTGGGCTAAGCCTGTTAAGGCTGACCAATCAGGAGAGGCTGCTAGAAGGCTGGGTTTTGGCTCACAGAAAAGAAAGTTCTATAACTTCCTTTCTGTACTAGTTATGATAAATTCAACAGTGGCACGTTGTTGGATTTATCCTTGTCAATCTTTTAAGTCTTTGAATGGTATTTTTTTACCTCCTTCCTAGCAATATTTATATTTAAATAACACATTCTAATATAAGTCTATGGAGCTAAAAATCTGCAGTGGGGGAAAATGAAATTAGCAGTTTTTCCCTCACCAGGGCATATGACACATCTTTTATATTGTCTCTGCTTATAGTAACATGGCATCATAACCCTGGGGCACCTAGGGTAGTCTTTGGGTGACATATGTAAACATAAGGTAGATTACTACTTTGGAAGTACCTTTAATTCCAAAATCGAATTTGCATATAATTTACTTTTAAAGACAGTCTGCAAAGCAGTGCTGCCTTTAAAAATGACAGCAGGCAACACAGAAGTGCACACTACAGTGCAGGAAATCTACTGGGCCTCTAAATCCCCCTACCCTATTATACACTAGGGACTTATAGGTAGGTTGAATCCCCCTTGCCTTATGATATACTAGAGACTTACAGGGGTCCATCATTGCCAATTGTAATTATATTTAATTGCCATATACCTTTTTCATCAGAGCACTGGCCCTAGGCCTGGTTAGCAGAACTCAGGGCACAGTCAGAGTTGGTTACCATCAGTATCAGTCATAAAATGGGGATGAACTGGGCAAGACTTTCTCACATGCCCCCCCCCCAAATCAAAGGGTATGGGTAACTAAACTACACCCTGGTAGTCCTCATCAGCTAAGTGGAAAACCCTGGAAAGTCCATCCGCATTGGCAATCCCAGGTCTGTGTTCCACTGTGAAGTCCATCCCCTGTAGAAAAATGAACTACCTCAATAACTTTGGATTCTCCCCCCTCATCTGCGTGAGCCATCTGAAATGGACTATGGTCAGTTTGCACACGGAGGTGAGTGTCAAACAAGTATGGTATCAGATTTTTCAGGGACCAAACCACAGCAAAGGCTTCCCTATCATTGGCACTCCACCTTTGCTCTCTGGAGAGAAATTGCCTGCTAATGAAGGCAACTGGCTGATGATCAAGGCCCTCCTCATTTACTTGTCCAACACTGCCCCAATCCCTTGTTCTGAAGCATATGTCTGAACCACAAATTCCTTTGGGAAAACAGCAATCACAATGACGACTGAACCACGCATTGCCTTTGCAACGTGGTTGGAACAACTAATGCGTCTTAACCACGCATTCCTTTACCACATATGTTGTTACAATGACATGCCTTAGGTAAAGCGGTGTTGGAATTTAAAGTCCAACGCTTTCCCTACTCTTTCGTGGACTGGAATTGGAATAGCAAATTATACTGTTCCAGAGTCAGGCGCTTTCCCTAAGGCAAGTAGTTGTAAAGAGTTGAGTGATAAAGGAATGTGTGGTTAAGACGCATTTATTGTTTCAACCGTGGTGTTAAAGAATGAGTGGTTTAGGCATGCGTGGTTGTGTCATACAACCTTTCCTTTGTGTAGTCAGGGCCCAGTAACAGTGGTGCTGAACACATAGCACCGCGCGCAACACAAGTTAACAGAAGTCTTAGTTGTTGGTTCTCCTCCATCTTCCTTGGGCGGTGAATTCTGGCCTACCTCTGCTTGAACCCCTCCTACTCTTGCCACAATGGTCCGGAACCTTGGAGAGAAGTTCGACAACAAATTGTCCTTCAAATCACAGGTAGAGAGTGTAGTTGGGACTTGCTTTGGACCTCTATGATTTCTGTGAAAATTTCTGTTCCTGCTTCCCTCTCCTTGTCAGATCGTAGTCCATGCCCTTATAACATCTCGGTTGAACTATGCCAATGCCTTATACTGGGGTCTCCCACTGCACCAACTTAAGAGACACCAGTTGGTACAGAATGTCACGGCCCAGGTTCTGCTTAACATCCAGAAAAACAACTCCATACATGTCCATCTCAAGGAATTGCACTGGCTGCCAATATGGGAGAGAGTGAACTTTAAAGGATTGATTTGGGCCCACAAAGCCTTCTATGGTTCAGGTCCCAGCAATTTGACCAAGAAACTCTAACATTATCATCCATCCAGAACTTTGAACTCTTCAAATGCACTGTTGGCGGTGGTACCAAAGACTAAGAGGATGAAATGGGGAGGTACCTCCTTCTGTGTGCTGGCCGCTTTGGGCTGGAATGCCCTTCCTCTGTATCTGCATGCTACTAAGGATGAAGGTTCCTTTAAGCGTGGCTTAAAAACTTGGCTGTTTAATTGTGCCTTTTAATCCATGATTTATTTGTTAGAACCGACATCAACAAATCACTAGTGCCAGTATACTCTATAGAGTAGCCGTGCGCTCTACAAATACCATTTGATTTGATGATTTAAAGGGTCTAGGACTGGGGTGGAACCACTTGGCAGGGTACACTCACAGATGGCAGAATCAAGGTGCAGATGCAAGGTTGTTGGAAGCCTGGTATGTCCCTGAGGCTTCAGATCAGGAGGTCAGACAACTAGCCCTTGGAGTCACTCTGGGTTCTGGGGTCAAGAGATGCAGGTCCAGTCCTTTTCACCCAGGCAAGAGGGAAACTGGAAGCAGGTCAGCACTGCAAAGCAGGAGTCCAGCAGAGTGTAGTTCAGCAAAGTGGCAGACCTTCTGCATCGCAGTAGTCCTTCTTCCTGGTAGAGTATCCACAGGTCCAGAAGTGTATTGAAATGCTGGTGTCTAAAGTCCTTCTTTTATACCCCGGTGCCCTGGTTCTGGAAGGTGGAAGAAGCTTTTTTTAGACAGTGTCTTTGAAGTGCATGGAATTCCCCCTCTCCTGCCCTGGCTCCAAGCTGGCTGAAGTGACAATGCAGGGTCATTAGGCCCTTTGTGCAAAGACAGGACACAGCCTATTTAAGTGTAAGTGTGGCTGTGCCTCTCACCTTCCATCCTGCCAGTGATAGCCTGTCCAGTCATGTTTAAACTCCCACTGTGTGTGACAGACTAGGATGACTACAGAAAGCCCAGCTGCCAGCTACACCCAGTCATGTGACCACAGACAGGCTGCAGGCACCAAATAAAAGGCAAGAAAATACTAACTTTTTAAAGTGACATTTTCAGAATTGTAATTTAAAATCTGAATACACAATAGGTTAGGATTTTAAATTAAAGATTCCAGAGACACCAAACTTGAACTGGTCATCTTTTCCCATTTGGAAATGAAACTTATAAAATTTATTAAGACAACTCCAATATTATCCTATGGGAGGGATAGGCCTTGCAGTAGTGAAAAACTAATTTGTGTTTTTCACTACCAGGACATGTAAAACTTTAAAGTATATGCCCTACCTTTTACATACATTGCAGCCTGTCCTCTGGGCTCTCCAGGGCCTACCCTGGGAGTGAGGTATATGTATTAAAGAGGAAGGTTTTGGCCAGATCAAAATGGCATTTTAAACTGCACACACAGTGGCAGGCGGGAAATGTTTAAAGGGCTACTTAAGTGGGTGACACAATCAGTGCTGCAGGCCCACTAGTCACATTTAATTTACAGGTCCTAGGTACATATCGTACCACTTTACTGAGGGCTTATAAGCAAATTAAATATGCCAATTGCGTATAAGTTAATATGACATTGTTTAGAGGAGACAGCAGGAGCATGTTAGCACTGGTTAGCAGTAGTAATGTGCTCAGAGTCTTAAGGCCAAAAATAACTAATTCAACAAAAAGTAGGAGTACGAAGGCGATAACTTTGGGGGAGACCCTGCAAAAAGTGCCAGGTCCACAGCCCTGAATACATGTGAAAGATAAATATTTCTGCAGCATATCCATTAGCCCTTTATGCCATATGATCAGTGTTATCATTATTAAGTTTTGGAAAATATCGCTACGCATTGGAGTATGCACCACCATTTTAAAGTAGAAGTTGGATTGTCATGTATCTGTTAAACACAATTTAAGAAATCACAAAGACAAAATATGACATAGTGTGGCATTAGCTTCGAATGCCGGATTCCGCAATTGGATAAGGAGCGACACGTGGTTAAAACATCCATTTCCGAATTAGATTTTCTAACTGTAAATGCATTTGGTTTAGTATATTAATTCAAGTTTCACTTGTATTCAGTTCGAAATAAAATCCAAGTAAATTAATCGAAAAAAGAATAGCCATACCGAAAATGACAACCTGAACAAACAACATACATTTTCCCCAAGCGATGGCTGAATTGATACTGCCATCCAGATCCCATGTACCCCAAAATAAACTTTCCACCTCGGATCTGCCGTGGCGCAGCCAGCTCCAGTAAACAGTCCTTGCCTCCTGCCTCCTCCCATCACTGCTGCAGGCCTTCCTCTGCCGCACAGAAGCGCTCAGCCCTGCCTCGCCTCATTATCCTCTCTTTACTGTTGATGCGGTAATGCTCCGCACTGCTGGGCTGTCTACATGCTGCTTCCACTCTCTTTCTCCTCGTTCACTTGTCCTGCAACACCCTGACCTTTGACTCTCTGCATCCTTGCCTCATTTCATGCCTAATCATTTCTGTGCGGCGCTCGCTGTGAATACACTGCATCCCTTCGGCTCCTAAGAGACCAGTCCAGCCTCGCAGTGCTCCTGAGGCCGGCTGCAGTCTTGATTTCTCTGCATTCCTTTTCTCTTGCGGTAGCCTATGCTTCATGTCCCCCTAAAACCGAAATCATGTATGCTTGTACGACATAAATTAAGTCTACTTCCTTCTTTCTGTGCCCTATTTATGGTCCGGGTGGGCAGCGTAGCTGTCGCCAGAAACGTATATGGGCATCACTAGAGAGGGGCTTTGACTGGCCACATGTTGAGAGCCAGGAGTACATGTTTTCATTGGGCAGAAGTTGTGCGCTTCCACCAAAAAGTGCCTGCCCTGCACGCACCTGTGATCATTTTATTTAATTATCCAGCTGTGTAAGCTTATACTTTCAGGGACACACAGACATGACATGGAAATGCTATTAAAGTGTGTTTTCTTTAGATAACTAGATAATTTATGTTGTGTTTCTCTGACAGCAGCAAAGATCGGAGAAGGACAGTCATGAACCTATGTGGGTGTTTAGTTCTGGCTTGACAGTGCAACTGTCACCTGACCTTTTACCCAACACCAATATTATTCTACAGTTCTTTGCCTCCACACAAATGCATACATAGCCCCAAGCTAATTACTTGTAATGCTTCACATTAACACATGAAATTCCTCTAATGCCAAAACTATTGGCATTGCCAATGCTCGTTTTATTTTTTTGTTCCGTTTTATTTAAGTAATTTCAGTACTAAAGTAACACAGAAGTGGCTCACAGAGTGCCTTCCTGCCTAATTAATATTTATTTGGTATTCAAGAACCAGAAGTCAAAAATGCTTTCAGTTCAGCTATCATCTTCCATCTGGCATGACAGAATCTTAACACAGACATCTGCTGTGATCTCAGTGTCACAAATTTGAATCTCGGAAAGGCTGACTTCGCTTTCAATTCTTCAGAGGTACCCTTACATTGGATGATAGCAAAATATGTAATTGAATGCACTTAGAAACTCAAGCATTCTGGTTTGAAGCACTACATAAAAAAGAGGCTCTACTGGTACACATACACTTCATGCCTCGAAAGTACATTACTTCTGCTAATTAGGACTATGAATTTAAATATCTAGTATTCAGTTTAGGAGCCAACACACTGATGTCTGCCAAGTAGTATTGCTCGAAGTACTACGGGAGATTAATGTCCCAGGTCACTGTTCTATGTGCTAGTAACGAGAATACTGCTCACCTACTCGCAAGACACCTGCGCTCCTCCTCACTAGCCCACGCGCACCCCCCGCATCCGTCGCAGCCGAAATACGGGGACTGCTCCACCTACATCGCCAAAACATGGAACGACCTAGACCTCCATCTTCGAACAGCACCCTCCCTGGCAGACGTCAGGAAGAAACTCAAGAGCTGGCTCTTCGACGGAGATGTCACTCCCACAGCTCCCAGAGGGGTGACAGTGCTGTGCTGCGCTATACAAATGCTGATTGATTGATTGTACTTGGAACTAGAGTCAATGAAAGTATCTTACAGTTTTCAGTTGGAGAATACAGGTAGCTGCAACTTTCGAGAGTCCATGTGGGCGAATATCAATGGAGTATCCATAATATTAAAATACCCTCCACTTTGATCCATACATCTAAGGCACTGACAAACAGCCTAATTTAATTCTGTGTAATTTTTTTAACCGAATGAACACCTCAGGTTATAAATTCTTGTAAGATACCGGCGGGAGGCTGGTTCACACAGAAAATACCTCAAGAAGATACCTGCAATTTGTGTTTTTGCCGCTAAAGCAAATTTTCCAAAATGATCCGGACATTTCAGGAGAAAGAACAATGCAATTTCGCCCACCTTGGTTCTATATCTGCATAACTATTTAGGTCGTAAATATCCTGACACAGCTGGAGGGAAAGCAGCAGAACAGACTGACTTGCTGCAGGAGTTTGGTATTTAGCTATGATGTGAAATAACTATTTGGAGTGGTTTGCGGAGTATAAAACTCACTCTAAAAAAATGACGTGCGAACGCGCGAAAACAAGATGGCCGCCTCCCGGTGAGCTCCGTGTTCAAGGAGCCCGTTTTTATCGACGAACTAAGCGTTTCCAGTCAGGAATTGCTGGAAATGACAGTAGCAGGCTGCTGAAACCCTACCTGTTGCTGTGGAATGCTGTTTTTTCCTCCTTGGAACGTCGGAAGTGCATGGTGTCTGCCTCCTGCTTCAGCCTGCTCCAGCCTCGAGCTCTGCTTTCAGGTACTGCCCAGATTCCTGTCAGGGGGGCTGAGCGTCTTCTCAGGAAAGGGCCTGGCTTTGGCCTAACCACTCCCACAGTCTGGTTTAGCTGCTGCACCAGCTTTTACAGAGAAGCAATTTCGGTTCTTTTAATTCATACTTGCTTCATTACTCTTAATTACTCCTGTGCATTTTCTCATATGAAAATGGAGAATAAAACTATACAAAATCCTAATAATAAAAGGAAAAATCAGACTTCCCCTCCTCCAGTAAAATCTAAAGTGGTGGAATCCAGTGAGCCATCCTTGGCTTTAATTCTTGATGAGATACATGCTTTGCGTGCAAATACTGAGAATATTGCGTCTGAAATTAAAAACTTACGTAAAGATATGGCCAGCATGTCGATGAAAGTATCGGATAATGCAATTAAAATACAAGACAACAAAGTAAAAATTGACGCTTTTACACCACTTGTGGCAAAAATTTCCCCTATGTCTACCCTTCTTCTGGATATGGAAAATCGTAATAGGCAATATAATTTGCGCATTTTTAATTTACCAGAGGAAGTTGAAGGCTCTAATTGTAGAGTATACCTGGAAAATTTGTTACCTGGCCTTTTAAACGTCAAATTCCCGGAAAAATTTGAAATTGACAAAGCACATAGGATTCCATCCCATCGCAATCCTCAACATACTAAGCCAAGACAAATGATTTTTAAGGTACTGCGTCACCATCATTTGGTCATGATAAGGAAAGCAGCAAGGAAATTCCATCTTTAATAGTTGATGGCAATAAAATATTTATTCACCAAGACTATGCCAAAGAGACTGTCAAGATTCGTAAAGATTTTACTGATTGTCGCCCTCACTTGAGAAGTCTTGGATTTAAATACGGCTTATTTGACCCATCAACAATGAGAATCTGGAAAGATAATTTTTCTAAGTCCTTTCAACGTCCAGAAGACTTAAAATTATTCCTGGAACAGCACTCACAGCTATCACTACATTCTATGGATACGCATGACTCTGCAATTTGAAAAATGTTTTCATATGCATTTCTGACTAATTTTTCTAGCTCTTTACACGATGGGCTCCAACGGTTCGGTCATGCTTGTAAAGCACGTGTGCGTCTCAAAACTCGTATTAATGTTTATGTGTGGTCGTCTTTTTTCTGTTTGTCTGTCCCTGTTCTTTTTCCTCCTATTCCTTGTATATTATACTAGAACTACTACTCTCTGTAATTTTCTTCAATGTTTCCTCTTCTTCAATCCTTCTTCCTCTTCCTCTCTATTCTACTATGGCTAATACTCATAATATTAAAATTACTTCTCTAAATGTTAAAGGTTTGAGACATCCGGTAAAACGTACAAAGATGCTAAACTATTTCAGAAGTTGTAAAGCAGATATTTGTTTTATTCAGGAAACACATATTGACGACAAAATATTGGATTATATGAAAAAACAATGGGTAGATTCTATTGTCTCTTCTCCTGCTAACGGGAGAAAGAATGGTGTTGCTATTCTTTTTGCTAAAAGATTACATTGTCAAATTTTAAGTAAAACATCAGATTTAGAAGGTAGATATGTTATAGTCAAAGTTAAAATTTATGATTCTGTCATGTATTTAATTAATGTTTATGGTCCAACTGCTGATGACCCTTTGTTTTGGTCTAATTTGACCACTGAAGTACTCAAGTTAGGCAACGTTCCTCTTATAGTTGGAGGAAACTTTAACCTTATTTCTGATCCTTTATTAGATAGATCATCCTTCACTAAGTTTAGACCTCCAAAAGCTTTTTTAACTTTTAGAACTTTCCTTAAAGTTACAAAATTAATCGATATTTGGCGATTACATTTCCCTACGGATAAAGTGTTCACTTTTTTTCCAATCCTCATAATTCACACTCTAGACTTGATTATTTATTAATTTCCAGGCAGCTACTTAATTCTGTGGTTTCTCCTAACATTGGCAATATTGACATATCAGATCATGCTCTTGTGTCTTTTGTTTTGCAAGTTAATTCAAATTATAAAGTACAATCTAGATGGCGTATGAATACTGATATTATTCTTAATGAACAAAACAAACCAAAAATATTAACAGCTATACAGGATTACTTTCAATTTAACCCAGAAGGCTCCACTTCCCTTGTGAATAGATGGGACGCCTTTAAAGCCTATGTTAGAGGCGCTTCTATCTCTCTTATGGCATATGAGAATAAAACCTATAATATACGAATTAAAGAGTTGGATAAACAAATTTCAGAAGTTGAAAGGCTTTTTATCACTTCTAACGATCCTAAGTATAAATTTAGGTTGCAGAAACTTAGATATGAATTTAATTCCATTCTTAGTAGAAGAGCTGGTATTCAACTTTCCAAATCCAAAGCAAGGTTTTGTTTTAATGCTAATAGGTCTGGTCGACTGTTAGCTAATTATTTACGTATAAAAAAAGATAAGGCCCAAATAAATTCGATTCATGGTCCCAATGGGAAAATTGCCATATCACACAATGATATTGTTAAGGAATTTTTAAATTATTATACTAATTTATATAATCAACCTAGTTCTAATGACTCTTCTTTAATTGATTCTTTTTTATCTACTAGTAACTTACCCAAAATTTCTCATTTAGATAAAAATAAATTGGACCTGCCCATTAAAGAGGATGAAATTCGAGTAGCTATTAAATCTCTCAAACAAAAGAAATCACCTGGTCCTGATGGCATTCCAGCTGAATTTTATAAAGAATTTCAAATACAACTTATTCCTTATTTATTTAAATTATTTACCTTTTTAGCACTACAGGGACTATTACGGGATCTTTTACTGAGGCGTTAATTGTTGTATTACCCAAACCCAATAAAGATCCTACACTTGTCTCAAATTATCGCCCTATTTCTTTGTTAAATCAAGATTGTAAATTATACGCTAAAATACTTGCTACCAGGTTAGCATCTGTTTTAGATTCTATTATTCATCCGGACCAATCTGGGTTTATGAAGAATAGACATTCTGCAGATAATACAAGAACATTATTACATGTTATCGAACAAGGTTTTAAATTATCTATTCCAACAGGAGTGTTAGCTCTGGATGCTGAAAAAGCCTTCGATAAAGTTCATTGGCAGTTTTTATTCCATACTTTAATTGCATTTAATTTTGGTGATGTATTCATTCGTATGGTAACTGCTTTGTATTCTGCACCGACAGCCCGGTTATTTATTAATGGTAAAATTTCTAACCAATTTTCTCTTTTCAGAGGTACTAGACAAGGCTGCCCCCTCTCCCCACTCCTATTTCTTCTGGTGATTGAGCCTTTGCTTGTGTTAATTAGGAATTGTAACGATATTAATGGTATTAAAATTAATAAGGTCAATGTTAAAACACTGGCATATGCAGATGATGTACTTTTATTTATTAGTAATCCTATCTCTTCACTTCCCCCTTTATTTGAGATTATTTCATCATATTCCACACTTTCTGGTTACAAATTAAATACTAATAAAACTGAATTTTTTCCGATAAATATCCATTGTACCCCAGATATGTTACCCATGAAAGATATAATTTGGCAAACAGAAAAAATTAAATATTTGGGTATTTTGTTCTCATCTACTATAAAATCTACAATTTCCTTAAATTGTGAGTCTATTCTAACTTATATTAAAGATAAAATATCGAAATGGTCTCCACTTCATCTTTCATGGTGGGGGAGAATGGACTCCATAAAAATGACTATAGCGCCAAAACTTTTTACTCCCTCTCCATGATTCCTACCCAATTTCCTATGAAGTTTTATAAAGATATAGATCGGCTTCTATCCAAGTTTTTATGGTGCAATAAAGCTCCTCGTATCAGTTATAAAAAATTGAAACTGCCTAAATGTAATGGAGGTTTTGGTTTACCGGATTTTTTTTGTTATCATAAGGCCTTTATTTTAAAGCAAAGCTCTCTTTGGTTTAATCATTCTCAGTTGAATAATTCCCCTGCATGGCTGTCTATAGAAAAAAGCTTAATAGATCCACTCCCCTTACCTTCTTTATTAACTATGTCTAATAGGTCAATATTTTTTAATAGATCTGTTATTCTGAAATCTACTAAGTTAATATTACATGATTTTGATTCTATTTTCCAATCACCCATGTCTATTACTGAAGACATGTCGTTGTGGTATAATTCAAACATAAAACTCACTAAAAATGTTAGATTTTGGCATTCATGGATTAAAAATGGTATTTTTTATCTCAAAGATATTTATTATAATAATACTTTTATAACTTTTGATGTTCTGCAAGAAAAATTTAACGTACCTTCTACTGATTTATTCAAATATGAATGTTTATGCAATTCGATTTTGGATTCATTTCCTCATTCTATACCTCTTAATACTAAATCGGATTTATTGATTTATATTCAAACACTTTCCACCTTACCACATGGTGTTTCTAGATTGTATAATAAGATGATTACATTTAAAGGTGACAATATTGATAAGTTATTGACCTATTGGAATAATGAGCTTTCTTTGTCATTATCCTATGAAACATGGAAAATTATTTGGTTAAATAGTATTTCAGGATGGCTACCTGTATCGCTCTACCAAACAAATTCATATATTTTATATAATTGTTTATGGTCACCTTTAAGACTGTTCCAAGCTAAACTCCTTCCCTCCTCTATATGTTGGCATTGTAATTTGCATACTGGTTCGTTAAAACATTTGCTTTTTGAATGCCCTTTTATTGTCAAATTTTGGACTGAAGTCTGGGATGTTATAAAACGCATACTTAATATTCAAGATGATTTGACATTTAGCTTAATAATTTGTAAATCTGTTGTTCTCTCTCATAAATTAATAGACTGAGGGGTCGATTCCGATTCGGCCCGGAAATCTCTCCGACCGAGCCGGACCCGGAGAGATTTCTGACCGAATCGGACCCGTGCAGTCCGACCGAACGAGTACGATGCGCACGTATGCCATCGGACACGAGTCGGTCGGACTCCCATTGAAGTCAATGGGAGCCTGTCGTACAACGCGTACGCGGGCTCCCATTGACTCAATGGGTGCGAGGCGGACAAGGGCGCCCCTACAGCGTGTACGCGGCGAAGCGATTCGCGCCGTACACGCACAGGTAGGGGGACCCATGGGTCCCCCCTGTGTGCGACTCGCGCGGCTACGCGTACAGGGGGTTCGACACGGACCCCCAAAGTACGGCTCCGACTGCTCTTTCGAGCCGGAGTGCGCGGCTCGGTCGGACTGCTCGCGGCGCGCATCGTACTTACCCGGCCGGGGAACGTCTCCATTGCGCGGTGCGAGTCGAGTCCGAGCGAGTCGGTCGGTGCGGTTCGAGCCGGGAGCGAGTCGGTCGGAGCGGTCGGGACGCCCGGACGAGTCGGTCGGCGAGTCGCATCGTACTCGCTCGGCCGGACCCGCGTACGATTCGGTCGGGAAACAGGGCTCCGAATCGGATCCGGTAAAGCCGAATCCGATTCGGAGCCCTACCGGCCGAGATCGGAATCGGCCCCTTAGAATGTAAACTTTTTAATTTTTTAGTATCGGCTGCCTTAAAGTCCATTGCAGCTTGCTGGAAAGATGTTTCATCACTATCTGTTCATGCATGGTGGTCGTGGGTTATTTTTACAAGAAGAGGAGCTCATTTATCTTTGAATGGTGTTATTCATAATTGTGATTCTTTTTATTTATTCTGGAAACCTGTTGATAATTATTTATCTTCTTAGCAAGTTTAATGTTTATTAATAGTTTCTCTATCTTTTGATAAACAGTAGTTCTATTTTAGACTTATTATTAATAACGTCCATATATTATCTCTGTTCCCTCCCCCTCCTGTTTTAATTTATTGCAATAATAGACTATATTAGACAGTATTTATTTTGAAATTATTATGATTGTTTAATTCATATACGCATTTTAGGTACTTTTACTGTAATATTTCATTTTTGTCCTGTATGTTTAATATCTGAAAATTCAATAAAATATTTTGAACACAACACAAAAACTCACTCTAAAATATTTAGGTTCGCGTAGCTTCTCTGATGTTTTATGTTTAGGAAACATCTTCTAAGATGTAACAGGTGTTTGTCTGCAGGACATAATAGGGGTACCTGAAGCTTGATTTTGGCAACTTCATTCAAAAACTGCATGTTTCTCTCGGCTCTGGGTATGGTAGACTTCTTACAGATATTCAGTGGCAGAACATAAGCCGAAATCTTCACTTGGGTTTGTTTGGTCTCTAAGTCATAAGACAAGTTTATATCATATTTTATCAATTAAAATGCAAGCATGAGATAAAACAATAACAAACACAACACAATAATAGTTTAAGATCATCTAAAACATATAGATATAACAGCTGGTACATATACATCCTATCGAGTGTCCTTTACAATACACTTGCAGCACACGGAACAACCAGACACATAGAATTAACTGTTATTGCACGATTTGAAGACACTGTACGTCTGATTAAAAAAGGTCTGTAACCTAGAGCCATGCTCTGTGCCAGAGGGCTGTCCAGTGCGCCCGCATCCTGCTCTGTAGGATGGGGTTTTTTCAAAGCTGCATAACATCTTTCTATGCCTTAGGAAGAGTAAATCGACGTGTTTACATCATTTAATGACCGAAGTTGTGGAAGAATGTGGCAGTCCCTATTTATGTACTACAGCACTGATCTATGTGCCATAGAACTCAGATGCCAAAATGTGAACCCAAATGCACTGCTTTTACTTTTTCTTTTTAGCAATTATAAAATCGATATTTTCTTTTTAAATTATATTCCTCCCACTTGTGTCATAATTATTTCAGTTGTTTTCCGACAAAGCTTAGTGGTAGTGTTTCATCTGAGCACATCCTTCTCCCAGCATCCTTCCTGCCCCAGTTCCATCCCACAGATCACAGCTATTGTGCTTGTTGCACTTTGACCCCTACTCTATAAATTGGGTGTGACCCATTGTGCTGGATCACCGCTGTATGTTCCAGAGGTACTGGTCATTATACTGCTTTGTATGCTAAGGAGTTTTTAAAGAAGTCAGTGCAATACTCTATGGTCCTCATTACAAGTTGCCTATAATCTCTGATAGGAACGGTAACCTGAATTATCGGGCCCATCAGCATGATGAGTAAAACAGTAATCTCGCGGGAAATGCCCTGGAAAATCTGTCTGCTTATAAACTGAGCCCATCCAGATGCATAGTCATTCTGGATTGAAGTCTCAATGATGAAGCATGACAGAAAAATACATGGGTGAGAGTCCTTTAAAAAAAACATAGGGGCGGATTACGAGTCTGGCAGTCCACGGACCGCCAGACTTGTGGGGACGTGGCGGCAGTGGTCTCCCGACTGCCCTATTACGAATAGGACTGCCGGACCGCCATTGCCCTGCCGCAGTTGCCAGGGAACTCCCGTTCCCTGGCAGTGTTGCAGCAGTGAGGAGGCCACAATATGCTTGGTGGGACCGCCGCAGTCCTGCCAAGCATATTATAGGTTTCCTCTCTGCCGGCGGTGTCATGGAGGTTCCTACTCCATGAACACCGTGGCAGAGAGGAATCAAAGGGGTCCTGTGGAGCCTCCTGTGCCTCCTCTGCATGGAGATGCATGCAGGGGGGCACAACATGTGCCCCCTGTATGCATGCACCCCAGTACCTGCACAGCATGGACTTTTCAGTCCCTGCCGTGCAGACACATTTTTGGTGGTCCCATTGCAGTGCCCATTTTCTGAGGCACCGCCATTGGAACGCCAAAAACCAGCCCACCAGACAGGAGGAACCAGTGCCGCACCACTAAAGTCGTAATCAGGCTCTAGTAGGGGTTATCTGCTTATTAGTATGCAACTCCCTTCCACTTTGCCTTTGTTAGCTGTATCTATTGTGGTATTTGTACAGTTCAAAACTTTGCAAACATTTAGAGGTTTATATATTAAATCTTCACAACCATTTTATATAGTGTATAGCCAAGGACTCTGGTTTTATTGGTATATATTGTGAATATAATTTACTTTAATGGATTACCAATTTCCAAGTGGAATTACCCTTCTCAATGTATGGTAACTGGTTCTTTGTATCATTACTGTGTTCACTTTGTGTATTGTACTTCCATTATGTTATGCACTGTGTGGTCTTGATTCAGGAGGCCCCCAGTAGAAGGACCAGATGTAGAGTTATATCAATTGACTTACACTGATAACAGAGCGTCCAGAAAAATCAGCAACAGCTTTAATTGAACAATTGGAACAGAGGTGTCAGGTCCCAGAGGTTTAGACTTGATGGGCACAGCGGCCTTTAACATCAATGCCCACAACTCAGGCAGGCGCATCACCCCGAAGACTAACCTGCAAAGATTCCAAAATACCTGTCTTTCGGAATCCACGCTCAATTTCCATAACAGTTCTGTCCCTTTTGCAAATTAAAGAATGAAATTACCCGTCCTTGATGTCCCATCATTGCGTTCATCAGCATTGCGCCGTTCAGGTTAATTAAGGAGATGGGCCTATTATTTGTAAAGGCTGTTAAAGGGCCCCTTCCAGGTCTGGACTGACGGTAATGAGCAGAGTCATCACTGAATCCTAAAGACTCGCTCTTTGAATGTATTAATTAGAATGGCCTTCAAGGATGCATTTTAATTAATAAATTCATGCCTAATAAAATTCACCTGAAACACCAGCCTGGACCCGGAGCCAAGCAGCATTTCCTTCCCTTGATAGCTTGTCCATGTCCCTGTTGTTTCCACTTCAGTTATTGCTGCTCCTAAAATGTGACTGCGCTTATAGGATAGTTTATGAAGAGTTAGCCTGTCAAACAGCGTGTCTAATGTGTCTTCACTCGAGTTTTCATCTGACAAGCACAGAGAGGATCTGTATTCCCGAAAAGCCTCATTATTTTCTTTGTCTGCTTTTATTAACATAGTTTCATCATCAGGTTTTCATGGCAAAATGTATTTGAATGTCCCCCTCCCCCACTCCTCATTTATTTAAGTAAGATGCTTTCCGGCTTAGTTTCGAAACTGAAAAATGCATTCTGAAAATAATCGTGCTCTCAGGCACAGAGGGCCCGATTCACAGAACTAACTTAAGACAAAATCCTAAACTTACTACCATTTTGGTATTCACAGAAGGCACTTACTCATTTTGGTATTCACAGAAGGCACTTACTTACTCATTTTGAGTAACTTACTCATTTTGAGTAACTTACTCATTTTGGTATTCACAGAAGGCACTTACTCATTGATGAGTAAGTGCCTTCTGTGAATACCAAAATGGTGGTAAGTTTAGGATTTTGTCTTAAGTTAGTTCTGTGAATCTGGCCCAGAGACATTAGTAAATGGGTGCAGAAAAACTGACAAAAATACTTTGCATTAAGTAAGGAATGCTGAGCAGTTCTCGGAGCTGGCCCGTTTTCCTTACAACGCTTTTCGTTATACTTTGAGAACACCGGGGCAGATCTACAAGATAGTGCCGCAGCACGACACAGCCAGCCCTTTAGCTGCGCCACGCTGCAGCACTTTCAGAGCACAGGAATGCGACATATTTACAATGATATGTCGCATTCCTGTGCTCTCCCCTGCGCTGGCGCACAAACAGCTGCCATGCGCTGGCGCAGGCACTCTTGCACCATGGTGCAAGGATGCCTGCGCCATGGGGAGATTGTTTTTGTGCAGGAAGGGGCACCTTCCTGCACGAAAACAATCACTACAGGCATTTTCCTCTTTCAATGCGTGCTGTAGAATGCAGCACGCATTGAAAGAGAAAAGAAACAAGGAGAAATGAAAACGTTTCTCCTCGTTGTGCCTCGCTACGCCACCCTTAAGATGGCGTAGCATACTGATGCATTTCCAGGTTTACGACTCCTCGTAAATCTGGAAATGTGTCTGGTTCCATGGGTGTTGCGTGGGAACACCCACCACAACACCCCTGGAATGCCCCTTTCACGCAAATTGCTGCATGTAAAGGGGCCGTATTTACAAGGACAGGAAAAGCCAACAAGGGTGGCTTTTCCTGTCCTTGTAAATATGGGGCAGAGAAATGCGCTGCCAGTGCGTCACAAAAAGCGACTACCTGGCAGCGCAAGGGGCTTGTAAATCTGCCCCACCGTGTTTATTTAGCCCTTCAGAAGCAAAGGCCTTCAGACTCAGTTATAACAAGCATTTACAATGTGATAGGTCTCGCATTTGCGAGAGTTTGAGCTAATGGCGTTGTAAATGACAATGACTTTTATTTATATGTTTTGAAAACCTGCAAGCGGTGCGTAAACATGCACTTTGTACTTGTAGTAAACTAGATTGTTCTAGGGCAGTGCAAAGTCTTCTTGCAATTCCCATCGACCACCGCTCCAACAAATATATTATAGACTAAAAGGCACAATTAAACAGCCAAGTTTTTAGGCTGCACTTAAAAGAACCTTCATCCTTAGTAGTACACAGGTGATCAAGAAAATGCACACAGTCAATACAATTATAAAATGCGCCCCTACAAAATCTGATCTCAAACCTGGTAGAAGTACCTCAGCAGTGAAATCTTTAAATGAGAAGGTTTAGAAAACCAGCCCCAGCACTAATATTTGTTACAATTAACTTGTGACAGCAGAGGAGGAAGCAAATGAAACTGTTGTCGAGTCTTAGCATGTATTTTAATTTCCTCTGCAAACTCACGCGAAAGAGCAAATGATTCAACTACAGGTACATTGGTTAAAATGTGTTAAACGTATTGATCTGGTATTCAGAACAATGTACTTCACCCCTAAGACATGGGAACAAGTACGGGGAGTCCATAGTAAAAACAAAGTCAGGTACAGGGATATGGTGGACATCATACCAACAGCTGTCATCTTGTACTGGCAGCTGAACTTCACCAAACATTGTTAAAATGTATTTCGATGCCTGTCCCTTCAGCCAGCATCAACCTTGATTTCCTTCCAGGTAAAGTGCCCCAAACTAATCCAGGTAGGGTGACAGCTGGCTGATGGAAGGGAAATTAAGAGCCGAAAGCATATATTGTTATTTTGCCCACATTACAGAACACCCTAAAGCAAATATTTCTTGCACAATAAGCACTGGGTCTCATGACGTGCTACATGTCCGAAAGTCATTTGCTCCAGGGCTATGTTTAAGCAATTCAGAACAATTTTAAAGTAAAAAATACACCACAATAGCATTGCCAAATGAATTTACAAAACAATAATAATATGATAATTATACAATCATGATTACAATGCTTTAAGGGAATAATAGCTATGGATTTTAAAGTTTTAAGGCAAACACTGGCAAAAACTGGCACATTGACTGTTGCAACGCAATTTCTTCTTGGGTGGTTATCCCTAATTTGTAAATTTTTGGAACTCACATGCTGATAATATTGAACTCTAGCAGTGACACTGCTATCCGTTGCCCAGTGTATGTGGCCTGACCCTTAAAGCAAAGCTTCAATTGTCTTTAAACCTCATTTGGCATATTTAGATTTACTCTTAGGCAATTGTATATGGTGTAAAACTACACTTATGGCATTTAAAATTACATTTCACACGTGGACTAAAGCACTATTTTGTGGCATCCACCTTTTACCCTGAAAACAAGGCACAGGCCTCCACTGAAGCCTGTCCCATGCAGCCAGCAAGCTCTCTTGTTTTGCAGATGGATTTCTAAGTGCTAAATACATTACTCCTAAAATGTATCTTATTGCCCATAATTTAGGGTGCAGAGTGCCTACAAGGGGTACATCCATAAATTAATTTTCGTATGTACATACTGTGACTAAATGACCAAACACTATTTTCACTGTATTTGATTTAGCTATTCCCCTGGGAAATAATGTCAACGCAGATTAAATCACTATTTCTGCATTATCTGTAGTAGAAAGCAACTACAGAAAAAGTTAAATATATTTTCCTGTTTTAAAAAAATCCATCTCATTGGTAAATATAACTTTTAGAAAAGTTATGGTTACTTGACTGAGCCACTGGAGGCTAATTGGCCTAAGGCTCAGCTATTGCCCTGCCTGTAATGGGGTGCAAAATGTCTTCCAGGAGCCACACAATAGACCACTTTGATTGACAGATCGACCTGAATGGGCAGGGATAATCCATCTGAGCTCAGCAGAATGTTCAGTGTGGCGGCTTCTGCCCCTGCTTTTAGCACATCCGTTTCAAATCCTGCATGGCAGGCTTGTCTGAGGCAAAAGTAAAACAGTTGCTCCTTTGAAAGAGATCAAACAAGCCTAGACCACATTTCTTGTGTATCCAACGTCTGGTTACTAAAGGACTTTTGTCTAATTTTATAATGTGGGTCGAGGGCCTACTTCAAACTGGAGTTTAGTGTTAGATGTGTGAAGACACTAGTAATTTACATAGTACACCCCAAGCTCTAGGGGTGGGCGGAATGTTTCACTCTGCCAGCGGCATTGGTGGAATTTAGTTCAGGCCACATTCCGCCAGTCGCTGATTGGTGGAATTTTCTCCCGTAAGGCTCCAGAAATGCAAGCAAGATTGGGTGTCCACTAGTGCCATTTTCTAATGTGGGCGGTCGCGGCCTGAGGGCTGCTTCTCGAGTGGACTTACCGCTGCTTGAGTAGATTTTCTACTCAAGCGGCAGCAAAATCAACTCGAATGACAGCGCACTCTTGCACACCGCTTGGTACAGCATGCACATTTCCATCAGTTGGTGGCACTTCGTGGAATCGCACCGAGTTTTTATCTAACTATTCGGAATTCCCCAGATGAAAACTCTGTGAGTTCCACCCACCCTTACTGAAGAGAACATTCCTGTTGTTAGACTTTGGGTTTCTGGTTGGCAGAGGTATGCACCCTGTCCAAGCAGGACCCACAATCCTCGTCAGGGTAAGTGTAGTACACACTTAAAGTTTACCTGTGCTTACCCTCTGGTAGCTCGGCACAGAGAAATCAGGCTAAACTAAAGAGGCAATGTGTAAAGTATTTGTGCACACACACACAGTAACAGAGCAAAAACAGCACAAAAGAACTCCACACCAGTTTAGGAAAATGGCCAATATTTATCTGAGAAAAACAACAAGACCAAAATAACAAAAATCCAACATACACAAGTCAAGCTATGAATTTTGCAGGACTAAATCAAAATGCAGTGCTTATAACTCACTAGCTCTAACTGGGGATAGCTGGTCGAGCTTGACTGGGGCAAATCCAAAAATTCAGTCTGACCACGATGGGGCTCGATACAGGAGTCACGCAGACCAGCTGACCTTACCTTGGATGCGTTGATGCTCGGGGACGATGCCTCTAAATACGGAGGTGATGCGTCACTGTTGTAGGGGATGCATTGGTTCCTAAGTCGGGCAAAGTCGTTGATGTGTCGAAGTCAACAGCGCGGTGTGTCGGTTCCGAGGGTCGGTGTTGAACTAATGGGCTGAAGCCACATCAGGCCGGGGGAGCACGGGAGTTGGGGATAGGGCATCGCAGATGTCGATGATGAGTTGTCCGAGACTCGCGATGATTCGAAACACTGAGCCAGCAAAGTTGGGGCTGCATTACAAGTCAAGGTCGTTGTGTCACGCACTTGGCAAGTGGTGTCCACAGCGTTGGTGCAGGCAGCGGCGATGCATCAATTTTGCAGGGAATGCGCCAGTTCCAAACAACACTCCAGTGTTGATGCATTGGTTTCATGGGTTGCAGCACCAAATACTCACTTCCAAGGGCCCAGTACTGGATTTGGCACCACTTGGCAGAAAAGGACCCACAGAACAGGAGCCCAGGTGCTGGTAGCAAGATGCAGGTGATGTCTTTGATATCCCTGAGACTTCAGTAACAGGCGGCAAGCCCAAACAAGCCCTTGGAGAATCTTTAGATGCAGGATGTAGAGAGTAAAGTCCAGTCCTCTAACTCCCAGGCAAGAAGCAGCAAGCAGCAGGACAACACAGCAAAGCAAGCAGCAAAGTGCAAGTCGCTCCTGGCAGCACAACAGTTCTTCTTCCTGGCAGATGTGTTCTGCGTATATGGTGTCAGAGCTCCAGTACTTATACCCATTTTAGCCTTCGAAGTAGGGAGACTACAAAGAAAGGTCTTTGCAGTGCCCAAGACCCTGCCCTTCCTGGCCCAGGCTCCAGACACACTGCAGGGAGGTATGCAGCTCTTTGAATGGGGATGGGCACATCCCTATTCAGGTGCAAGTGTCAGCTCCTTCCTCTCACTCTAGCTCAGGAAGACCCATCAGCCTGGTGATGGACCATCAGGATATGCAGGGCACACCTCAGCTCCCTTTGTGTTTGACTGTCTAGAGAGAATGCACAAAGCCCAGCTGTCATCCAATCCAGGCGTGTATTCCAGGGACAAGTAGAGGCCCAGAATGGTTAAAGTAGGAAAATCCCAACTTTCTAAAAGTGGCATTTTGAGACCTGCAATTTAAAAACCAACTTCCCTAAAAGATATGTTTTCAAATTGTGAGTTGAGAGACACCAAAAGTGTTACATAGTAGCTACAATGCTAACCTATGGGAGAGATAGGCTGTAGTGAAAAACAAATTTAGCAGTTTTTCACTACCAGGACATGTAAACTCAACAGCAAATGTCCTACCATTTAAGTACACTGCACCCTGCCCATGGGGCTACCTAGGGCCTACCTTAAAGGGACCATACATGTAATAAATGGAAAGGTTTGGGTCTTGCAAGTAGGTGAACTTGCCAGGTCGACATGGTAGTTTAAAATTGCCCAAACAGGTTCTGCAGTGGCAGACCTGAAACAGGTTAGAAGGGCTACTCATGTGGGTGGCACAATCAGTGTTACAGGCTCACTAGTAGCATTTGATTTACTGTTGATGCACTGCTTACTTTACACATTGCCCTTGATTTAAGCATGACTGCTCTGATTGACGTTACCAGGGATTGAGCACAGCTTAATTTTATATAATATGTCGACATCCAGCAGGTGGTAGCCTTATCCTTCAGATGGTCAAATAATTATCTACTTTCCTACAATTACAGTCATGGGCAAAGTTCGTGGTAGACCAGGACCCAGGGGCAGTTTAAAGCCCCCTGCAATGGAGCAGGGATTTGGTATGCTTTGGGCATCTTCCCAGTCATAACCTTTACCTTGGGAATTTGTTACTTGTTCAGTTGTTTCATTTCCATCTATCAGGGCAATGCAGTATGCTGAAGCCGGCGAGGGACCCTCAAACATGGATATGCTCTTGTTCAGCTACTGCTGAGGCATTCAGGTTTGGTTCAGACAAGTATTTGTTGCCTTGTCTCAGTTGCAAGTCCTACGCTCGGTCTCGGGGCCTGACCAAGATCAGGCAATTAAAAATGGGTGCAAAACGGACACCTGCATATTTGTGATTGCAGAGTGTTGACGAATTAGCATTTTCTTCCACACCCTCCAAATACATCGCCCATGTTATTCCAATTTTCAGCAAACACACACAGCACATGTCGCCTATTAACTCCCTCGATTTCCACAAGGTTTTGGCAGCTTCAAGTCTCAAGAGCAAACATTTGTATTTTGTGTACAGATCATAATTGGGGCACAGATAATAATCCCATTTTCCTACACTGTAGTCCTCTCCTCATTGGCAGATGTTGGTTCTTAACTAGATGGAGCACTGCAGCATTTTGTGTCCCTGAGTCAGCTGCAGGAGACTGGTCACCTGAATCTTGGCTCAAGAGAGAGCTGGAGTCAATTCAGGCTTATTCACAGGCAGTTCTGGGAATATCCTTCTTTGTTCTTGTACTTTTCAGGCCTCAGACATACTCTGATGAGATGGTAATGGCATGCCATTTTCAGTGCACAGGCCTGTGATTGGTGCCCCAAACAATGCTAAATTCCCACCAATATCATTTCAGGGGCCTCTATACAAAATGACAGACGTCAGGTGCTTCAGACCCCCTCTCAGCTCCAGTCCAACAGAAATATTGAATTGCCCCCTGTTCCAGCTCTAGAAACAGCATTCCCTTCTGGTATGGGTACAGAACAACATCCAGAGGATTTTCTGGAAGTTAGTATGTTAATGATACCCTTTAGTGGCATCTCAAAGTGAAAAGCAGGCATTTCCTTTTCAACATCCGCTCATTTCCCCTACGAAAAGGCCCATGCCACAGTTCAGTCATTTCATTTACCCAAATCGGCATGGCATCATAACAGACATCCGGCTTTTAGAAGCTGATGTACAGTTTTCTGGCAGCACACTTTTTCACAGCATGGTAGTGCATGCCCTGCTCCTTCCTCTGCTTTTTCTCTTCTCCTTTCTCTTTCCCACCCCTTGGCTCAAGGGAGACTTTGAGCACCATTCAAGTTTACCCGTACATGTGGCTGGAGATGCACTCGACTCCCACGAGGTTGTTGGAGATGCCTTGGATGTTATCTCACATTACATTCCTGTCCATCTTGGTGCCCGTCCTCTCCTGCCGCCCCTCTCCCATTCGATGCTTGTCACCTCTATTGGCTTTGCCAATATCAGATACTTTTAAAATGTGCTTGAAAAGCAAAGACAATAACAACAACTACCCCTCTTAAAAGTATAGAAAGCAATATTTTCATACTTTCAAGATGGCCGCCTCATTGTATGATACACCATGTCTAATGCAGTGATCATTTTAAAACTATGAAAAGTTTCTTTTCAATAATTTTAAGACAGGTGGCGGCCATTTTGAAAGTATACAAAACACAACTTTCTAGACTATTGAGAAGGCTGGTTGCCACAATTGGTTTTACCAATGCTCGTGCATTTTAAAATTTTGCCAGTGACAAAGCCAAAAGTTGCAACTAAAAAAGCATTGGAAAAGCAGGACTGACTGGCTTTGCCAATGCTGGATAATTATCCTTTCCGAAAGTTTATAGATTTGGGGCCAACATTCTCCAATTCGAAATCAGACTACAAGTATTTGATTCCTATGACAATTAATGAGACGAATACATTATATGTTATCCACACAGGAAGTGATTAAAAACTTAAATGCACACCTCGTCTTGTAAGAGAAGACTCACTAAGAATTGCAGATGACTCCTTGAGTGACCAACCTGCCTTTATGGCTCAAGGAAATTCTATGCAATGGAGAGTTTAAAGGGAGTCGTTTTCAACTGCACATTACCCATATAAAACAATGACTGACGGCTTCAACAGCTGTTAGTGTTTTATACATAACACAGACAACTGACCCTACCCATGGTAGCATACCGTGCTTGTAAATGGTCCAAGCACACTAAACATGGACCATTGGCTTTAGTTGATAACAATGTTAAATTAAACTTACCATGTTAATGTTAACTTTAAGATACAAAACAATGCCCACGATTTTAGCTGCAGACCATGTTTATATTATGCGGTTTACACAGGGCGCCACCCACAGTTGTGAACAGTGGAAAACACTCGTCATTTCTAATTACAGCTTTAGCCATTTGCTGAAAATCATGTTTGGTGTATGTGTGTACCAATATGAAACAAAAAAGGTGACCTGCAGAAGTGGGCTGTAATCCTATTTTAGTTAATGAATATGGGGAGTGCTAGTGAGGTTGAAATATTCTGGAAAGCAGTAACAATGTGCATGCCATTTTCAGTATGTGGGCCTTCCCTCAGGAGCATAACCCAGACCACTGCATAAACAGTTGTGGGGGCCCACAATTGAGCCTGAAATCTATGTTCTATTAGTTGGAGGGTGTTAGGAGTTAGACAAACTTCTCAAAGAATCTGTTATCTGTAAGTGATGCTACTGGAATCCCATTCACCCTTGTATCCCACCACAGGACACATAAAATACTTTGCATTTTTATGAAACAACTCAGTAGATAATATGTAGATGAAGGCAAATATTAGATTTTAGATCTCAGCACACATCTCTAACCTGTTAACCCTTTCCCTACCCAAAGTGTCTAACTGTTGTTAGTCACCTCGCCTACATGACTGCTTGAATTTACTAAGCCTAAATTATACTCGGCCACGAAGGTGTCCCTTCCTGTACATAAACAATCTTGGAAAAAAATTCCATTTTGTCACTTTCATGTGTGCTGCATGTAGCAGCACACATGGAAGTGACAGAATGACATTTTAGGATTGTTTATGTGCAGGAAGGGATTCCTTTCTACACATAAACAATCCTCTCCTGCACGCAGACACCCTTGCACTACGGTGCAAGGGTGCCTGCGTTGGCGCTAAGTTGCTAAACTTAGCGCCATCGCAGGGGGAAACGCAAGGCTGCACCACATTCTTGTAAATATGGTGCAGCCTTGCGTTTCAGACGTGGCGGATCGCGGCGTTAGGCCAAGGAGGCTAACGCCGCGCTCCGCCTCTTCCTTATACATATCCCCCTTAGTGCTCTAGAAACAAGTCGGCCGTGCTAACTTTTTCTTTTGTACTTCATTAATAATTACTGGCTTGCAATAAAACACATCACAACAGATATCATTGTCTGCCGTGGATCTGTCCGTGGTCTGGGCCACCCTGACGCGGGTTGGTGTAGCAACAATGTGAGAGAGCATATCTATCTATCTATCTATCTATCTAGATATATATAAATATAGATATAGATATATCTATAGATATATACACCTAATATATATATTACAAACTGAATTGCACTCATTTTACTGACTTTGGAATAATAAAGGCCTGAACACTCTCTGGATTGGAGGCAGCGTCCAGCAGTTTGCCAATAGTTATTTGGAACAGTCGCATGAACTGACAGCACTCTTTCACTGATCTAGGAACCTATAAGTTGCAGCTTGAACATAGATCTCTGAACCAGGTGCATTATCCATCTGAGGCTTCTTACAGGATTTGACATTCAGCGCTATCTATCGCTCTTCACAAATGTACACACACGGACATATCCACCCAGTATTTGGCGCAAAACAATCTGACATACTTTCAAGAGCAACACGCAGCTTTTCAGAATACACTTCCAAACATATTAGCTTTGTCAAAGCTTGTTTTTATTGCTGTTCTGACCGACAGCATTGAATGGAGCTTGGCTTTATTTTTAGAGCTTGGATGCTTAGCTTATCCGAGTTAATTATTTCAGGGCTCGCTGGCTAATGGCTGATGATTTTAGTAGCATTCTTATTTTATGTACTTTGCATTGCTCCACAATTACATTTGAATCAGCACATACATTTTGTTTAGTGGACTGTAATCATTTTACAATCTGACTGAACAGCAGGGTCGATTGACCTTCCTTCAAGCACACTTTAAGTATGTAAATAAAGTACCCATATTCAATACATTCGTTCAGCTTTCTGTAAAAGAACAATCTTTACATTGGGTTTGCAGTGTGTCTGTGATTGATTCTCGGCTGTGCGTGTGTTCACTTTATTGGCACTTACACTTTCCTATTTCGCTCAAGGGCTCCGTGCCCTGTCTTTCACCCCTGCAGTAATATGTCTGCCTGTAAGATTGCCTCCCTTCTTCTAGAATGCGTCCCCGCCTCATTCCCAGTGCTAACACTGCCCCTGCACACTGAGATATATAATGCCTTTAAATAAATATTGATTAAGGAAGAGCCCAGATCTGTATTTGGCTCCTGGGTCAATCAATGTTGATGTTCACCCTAACTAGAAGTCAATGTTCTTTTATTCTCTTGATTATTACAATTTCTGTGTGTGTTGCCTGGAATCGCTCAATATGTGTCTCCCTGTGGAGCAGTAAAATCCCAAGGGCAGAGGATAACCAGGGCATTGTTCATAGGAAAAACAAAGCAATTTAGAAACCAATCCTATGCCTGAAAATGTTAGTTTAGTGTCAATTCTGACCCTGTGTCATGCGTAATGCTTTACACACACTTCCAACATGTTTCACATTTAAATAGTATTTATTGTGTAGCTAAATATTGTTATGCACATGGTCGTTGCTGCATAAAGGACACCAGCATCTTTATGGCACCGCCACAAATGGCCAAAGGGGGGCATGCCTGTGCACCTCTCATAAAATTACATATCATACAAAAATATGGCTTACAAATAATAAAGTCTCCGCTAGAGGCACAATCTGCAAGTGCAGTAATTACAGCAAAAAACTGTGATCTCGACTCGGGACCAAAATCACGTATGCACCTGCGCTGTGGTTCGTTCCTATGCGATGTGTAGAGGACCCTTTAGTGACTGTCACTTTATGAATTTAATTGGTCATCCTTGAGAAGGAAAGATTATAATCACAGGACTGTTTAGTGAAAGGACATCAAAGTCGCAGGGTGCTATTCCTTAACACAATGCTCAGGCGTGGAAGAGGAGTATTTGCTATCAGTGCATTGATTCATTTATTGTGGAGGGAATAGAAAAAGGTGGTATTTGATTTTGTCACTAGTTGGAAGTCCCAAGCTGCATACTTCACAGTGCTCTTTTGTGAACACCGCCAGTTCTGACTGGAGCACTATGGTAACAGGTCGGTGACATTCCCTCTCATGCTGGTGGGATTACGGCTACTAGGTTTACTGTGGGCTTTACACTTCCTTGAAGTGTTATCACCATAAATCAAAGCAGCCCATCGTTGATTGTTTTATTTTGGTGCCATAACACAATGCAGGAGTGGTGGGGTTGGGAGTATTGTCAATTTGCATGTGGTATCCCCCATAACAATTGGTAAAGACAGTGGTAAGGTTATCAATTCAGTAGACAAGGAGGTGGCGCCTTAGGCCTGCCTGTCTACACTCACGGCTCCTGCCTTGGAAAGTGGTCCACATGGTATTGTGGGTATATCGGAAAGATTATTTTATTTGGGGCTCATTGCCTAAATTTTCTTCTAAGAAGCTGACGATCGGAATCCTCGTGATTATCCTATCTAACAACGTCTGGAAAGACAGTGAATGATCCCTTTTAACACCTTTGGTTTACGTCAGTAGACGAGCAGATGGCTCAGTGAGTTAAATGCCAACACGAGTAGATCAAATGTTTGAATCCTGGCAAGGACGACACAGCTTTCCGACTGAATATCATTAAACTCGGTATCAGTAATACCTGTTACAGTTTACTTGTAATATAAAGTCCTTTGTCAAAATAAATTATTATTCTTTTTAAAATATTTTAATTATGGGACCTAGATCTGCACAAAAGGCTCTTCAAAAAGATACCAATGATTACATTTTTATTTTAATTGATTTTTTGGGGAGTGGTGTGAAAATAGATCTGCTAAATGTGATAAACTGACCTAGTGGCACAAACAGATGTGCAAACGTTATCGTATTCGAAAAGATTTTATCTAGCATAATTGCGTTTGTGGTGGCTCAGGACTGAAATAGGAATTGAATTATTTTTTAGGAGTGGGTACATTTTAAGAAATTTGATGGACTTGATGGAGCATACAGCGATGTTTTTAATGTATGCATCACATACACAGAGGGGTGAGAACTGCATCTCATTTTAATTTTTGGAGAGAACTTTGGAGAAGTTAGTGGTAGTTCTTATTGGTTTTTAATTGCATCCTGGTTGTTTGTTATTTTTAACTTTCGAACTGTGATCAGTCAGTGGTTGTATATTGTTTCAGTTACCCATATTGCCCACATTTTTAGTTGTTATACTTACTATTATTTGAGTCTTAAGACCTCTTGTCTTTAGCGCTCGCTCTTTTTGTAGCAGTGTCAATTAGGGTTACTTGAGGCAGGAGGTTGTATTAGGTGTCAAGCACCTCACCTTCATAACTGCACATAGTTGTGCAGATGCACCGCTAGAGCATTGATGGTGCAACAAAGGGAAGGCGGTCTGTGCCCCTCCATGCGGCCCGCCATGCTGCTCAATCCTTGCCAGACAGATCCAGCACAGGCGATGGGAAAGAAAAACATATATTTCTCTAGCACGCACCTGCTTGCATTAGGAGATAAACACTACAAAATGGATATAGCTACTTTAAGTCTGTTGGAATACTTACATTTATAGCAGAAACCTGCATCCACATTAACAAAAATCTATTACAACATGATAGAGCGCCATGTTCTCGTAAAGTTGTAGGGGTGCATCATAATCATCTCTAGTTCGCACCCGCATATATCTCGACATATATAAATGAGTGGCTAGTAAAATGTAATTTGAATTGTATTATTAGAGTGAATAAGAGAGTAGTCGTGTTATTATAATCATGCAAATGTAGTGTAGTATTGAAATGTGTTTAAAATGATGCATGGATGATTTAGTTTATGTGCAGTTGAGATGCAGTAGTTAACGTGTATGATATTAAATTGCACGTGTAGTTTATGTTTTGCATATGAAATGTATGAGCTTATGCTTAAAGAAGTAATTAAGAATTGTGTGTTTAAAATGTGTAAAGGCCTGACTGCATATACTAAAAGGAAAGGCCTATTCGTTCTTATGTTAGCATATTTTGTAGGCAGAGAAGGTGTTCTCTTGGAAAGGCTCTCTGGGCACAGTTGGTAGATTCGTGCAGAGGGAAAAAGTCTGTTGAAACGTATCTTCTGTTGCAGGTGCAAGGACATATGCCTCGTTAGTGAAAGACTGGGTCTTTGTTTCACGAGTTAGGGTGGTGGGAGGCATTGAGATGGGAGTAAACTGGTATGTAGGGATGATACTTTCAGCGGAGAAGGTGCCTGGGACTCAAGGTCATCGTAACCGTCCTGGATGAAGTAAGAGTTTCGATGGAAAAGTACGAGAAGGAAGACCTGGCCGAGGAGGCGTGAGAAGGGCGTGTTCAATTGTATGTGCATTTTGTATTAGGGACAGTGCCCCGAGGGAGGAGGGCAGAGAAGAGGTAGAGGAGACGAGAGAGAAGGGCAAAGAGAAAGACTTTAGGAAGGAGCATCTTAGAACGAGCTCAAAATGCTAAGTGAGTGCACTTCTTAGGAAGTCTTCACAGCTGACACCTTTTCTTTACTCTTGCCTGGGAAGTCGTTAAGTAGGTATGCCACCTTAGTAATCGAGTAGGGACAGCTAATGTTTTATGCTTATTTAGGTAAATGAAGAATAATATAGAGATCGGAGCAGTTATCGCTTGTCTAATACTTCTGGAGCTTACGATTCTTCTTATTCTGAGTCGGATGAGACTCCTGCGTAGGATGCTGTTTGTATTAGTGCCCATCTATTTCTTTAACCTCGTGTTGAGGTGCTTGCATGTACAGTTATTTTTGGCTATAATAAACCCACAAAATTGAATTCGGAGTCAGTGGTCTTTTAAGGTAAACTGGATTCTAAATTGTCGCATAACCGAAAAAAAAAAGATTTTCTTCCCTTCACACTATTCAGCAGGTAAAAAGATCCTGGCGACCTGAAGATTCTTAGAGGTGGTAAGATAAGAATCAGCGTTATTAGTTGGTAGCAGAGGATGGTTTCTTCTGATAGTAAGGGGAGATCTAGATTAGGATAAGAGATTATTTGCCCCATAGAGCCCAAGTGATGGTGATCCAGTGGATCGCAAGAGGAGGACGACGGAGGTCGATGAGAACTGACGGAGAGTGACGGTGCGGAAGTAGCAGTTCGTAGTAGAGTGAGTATGAACAGGGTGATGTTTGTTAGATTGCGGTGTTTAATTGCTGTGTGATGTTTTGCGGAGTTGGAATGAGAGTCGTGTGATTGAAGATCGGACCGTGAGCGCGCGCGGGGCCGAGAGATATTGTGGTGTAGAAGACACCCAGAGCTGAGATCGTTGACCAGAGGTTGTGTGGGTCATGAGACGTCATTGACAAACCCACTGAAGATAGGGAACATATGTGTGAGTGCGTGAATAACCGACGCTGGTCGTAGGTTGTTGTGTGCAGAACATTGAGCGTTTGGATCCTATCGATTGTGTCAGAGGTGATTGTCCGGTCGTTCGCGGACAGACAGTTGCCAGATTGAGGTCAACAATTTCGAGAGGCTGGTCGGTCATCGGTGGACCGACAGTCAGAGAGGTAATTCTTCGGTAGGACGGACAGTTACTTCAGAGTGTGATTGGGACACGTGCGAGTGAGAACGGGTGAATTGGGAAGGAGGGGAACTGCTGCGAGCGGAGGAAGAGTGATGTCAGACAGTGCCGCGCTGCGATAGGTCGGTTGGTGTGAGCCGCGCTGGCATTGGTGGATCAAAGTCAGGAAGTAGAATCGAAATATTGGGTGCGAACAGAAATCTGCTTTATCATGAAATGTTTTAAAGTTTTACGAGAACTCTGTAGAGGTGATAGACATGTGGTTACTCGGGGAGGAGAGGAAGCCCCTCCCGAGGATACGCCAGCACATTACATGGCTAAGAATGTAGGATTACATACTATAATTTGGCTTGAGAATTGGCATAAAATGACAGAAGGAGAAAAAGAATTGACTTTCCCACGTTACGGTACTTTCAGGTTGGAAGTGTTATATCAGTTGAAATCTGTGATGTCCTCCTTGCGACCGCTACCTAGACCTACACAGTTTAAGGCGCTACATGCATGGATTAGAGCAGCGTACGACAGGAAGAGAGACAAAAGCCAGGAAAGGGTGAATACGTCGATCAAGGCATTTCAAGATGCGAGATGGGATGCACTGGAGAAAAGATGGAGAGTGGAGACAATTGAGGGGGACAGATTATATCCATTGCTAGAGAAAACGGGAGGTACGCAGGGAAAAAGCATCGAGGAAGATGATAGTGATACGGATGACAGCTTGTTAGACAGGCTGCTGGCAGAGAGACCACCTCCATTAAATCCAGAATATAGCGAAGGAAATTCGATTGTGGCAGGAGGGATGGATGAGTCACATAATCAGACAAACATGAGAGTAGTGGGAAAAATCTCTACAGGAACGGAGGTAGCGGAAACACAGTCTCCCATGGGGAATATGCGGTTGCCGGACTCCCTAACGGTACCTGTTACCATTGGTCCTATAGTATCGGTGTATGACCCAGATCGAGTAAGTGAAGGAAGTCTAATGCAGACTACAGGGAGAGAGGGGATCAGCGTTGGAGGGCATGGCGTAGAGGTACAATTGGTCCGTTCTCCGAAGCCCATAGAAGCGAGCACGCCACTGCCAGCCACCGCAGACTCCTCTAGTGGACAGGTGGACGAGAGACCGGTGAGACCAGGGTCTTTGGTCGAGTCCAAGTCATCTTTGAGAATGTGGACACCATCTGTAAGGAATCAGAGCGACAGAATGCCTGAAGATAGGGAACAAGACAATTTAGGAAACAGACCAGGTTTCAGGAATACGATAGAAGAGAGCAAGCCACGAGAACAAAGCAGTGATTATGACGAGCGGAATGGTGCGGCTTGCCAGGAAATGTTGAGGAGTGCCGTGAAGGCAAGGTTGTTGGACGTAGTGAGACTAAAAGCAGAGGTAGATGAAATGATTAGTGGGAACCTGCCTTTGGAGAGAATAGAGATCTATGAGCCAGACGAGCTGCTTTTTGTAGCAAAGGATGTGACTCGTAAAGCAAGGGTCGCACATGAGAAATTGACAGAATTAGCTAAGAAATATGAGGTGGATACGAATAAAACGAAATCGTTGCAAGGATCCCATAGAATGCAATATAGTGATCAAGAACTGGAGGAGAAAAGGGTCACAGGGTTAAGGACGCATACTAGAGACCTGATTGTAGGGATGCGTATATGGATAATGTTGAATAAATGGGAGGAAAGGTGGTCAAAGAAGAAGATTGCCAAAAAGACTGTAGGAGAAACGCCGCCTCTGGGGGGAGGGGTGACGGGCGTAGGGAACTATCCTTTACGGGAAGTACAAAATGGAGGGTACGTGCATGTGCCATGGAGTAGAGGTGACTTCGCTGCGTTTACAAATGATTTTCCTCGGCTGAGGGAAAAACCCGTAGAGTGGTACAAACAGGTTGAGCATTTCGTTAATATTTCAAAGGTATTATGGACTGATTTGAACACTTTGTTTGATATAGTAGAATCAGGAGATTTGTGGACAGCTTGTAAAATTGCAGTTGAGTGGCCGACCTTCGAGCCTGACAGGGATGCTGTTACGAATGGGCCGTCACCTATTGTTATGAAAATATTTGAGCAAGTGATTACATGGTTGAAGTTGAAGATCTCGCCTCAAGACATCGATTGGGTTAAGATAGATCGAACTGTGCAGGAACCGAAGGAGACAGTGCATGAGTATTATGAAAGACTCTTGCAAGCTTTTAAACAGTATAGCGGATTAGATGCCTTAGACCCCAAGGATATGGGACAGTTTGCCTCAAAGTTTATCTTGGGATTGAGACCAGAGGTCAGCCTCATGATACAGCACCATTTGATCTGTTGGCAGAACAAGCCGGTAGATGAAATCTTACGGTATGCGAGGTACTGTAGTGATGAGGTAGACTCGAAGCACCGGAAGTTAAAGGACAAACTGATGCTCGTTCAGATGCAGACAGCTCAGGTCCAGCCTAGCGGAGGGACGCTGGGAAGGAGACAGGGAAATTACCAAGGGAACCAAAATGGCCAAGGTCAGGGAAAAGGGAAACCTATAGACCCCAAGACGGGGGTGGATGTGGCGACATTGAAGAAGACCACTGCGTGTCATCTTTGTCATCAGATTGGACATTGGAAGCACGAGTGTCCCTTGAACCCAGCCAACCAGGTGCAGCAGGAGGTAGAAGTGGCTCAGGCACTCGTGCCGGAGGTAGTCAATACTGTGATGAGGCCCAGATCGATGAAAGGGGGGACGTATAACCCACAAGTACAGGTCCCACAGCCACCAAGGATTTCGCAAGGAATGCGAACCTACCAGCAGATGCCCCTTTTCTAAGGGTATGACGAGTACAGTCCAGACCCGTTAGCCTGACGGTGCCTGAGGGGGGAGTAAGATTGCACACTTGGAGCAGTCTTGGAGGTAGACCAGAGAGGACCTTTTGTGGAGGCAGACATTGATGGTCATCCTACCACTTTTTTGGTTGACACTGGTGCTACCCGGTCCACTGTAAGATCAGCAGTGGTCCCCAACCTACCCCTCTCGGGACAATCGATCCAAGTTGTTGGAGTGGCGAACAAAAGGATAACTAGCCCATTGACCGAACCGATTCCAGTAAGGATAGGCTCCTTCCGAGCTAGACATCAGTTCGTGGTGTGCGATACGAGTCCAGTTTGTCTTTTGGGAAGAGATCTATTGTGTAAATTGAACTGCACTATCTATTGCACACCTAGGGGAGTGGAGGTTCAGACGAAGGATGACGATGCCACCTTCAAAGTTGCCAATCAGCACTCGTGTATAGAAATGTATCCAGTGGTGACAGTGGAGGAACTTCCACTGGACTTGAGAGATTCTGTGTCACAAGAGGTGTGGGATTTCACAGGAGAAGAGATCGGACTAATCAAGGAGGTTGAACCTGTACAGATCCAGGTGAAGCAGAATGTTGAATTCCCTAGAACGCCCCAGTAAAATCTGTCACCTGAGACCGTTGCAGGGATTAAACCTGTAATCGAGTCTATGATCAAGCAAGGCATTCTAAAGGAGATAAGAGGTAGCCCATGTAATTCACCCATCATCGGACTACAGAAACCGAGCGGGAAGTTCAGGATCGTGCAAGACCTGCGAAAGGTTAACACAATAGTTATCCCATGTTGTCCAGTGGTACCGAATCCATCAGTGATACTGTTTCAGATCCCATGTGAAGCCGAGTGGTTTACTGTCATTGATTTGTGTCAAGCATTCTTCTCCATACCGCTCCACGAGGAAAGCCAATTTCTTTTTGCTTTCTGGCTAGAAAATCGTGTGTTAACGTGGTGTCGTATCCCTCAAGGGTATACAGAGAGTCCATCGATCTTTAATCAGATCTTGAAGAAGAATCTTGAGAGTCTCGTATTGCCACAGAACTCAGTTCTTGTGCAGTACATAGACGACCTGCTTGTGGCATCGGAGACAGAAGACGCTTGCCGGATAGACACGATAGCCCTACTGAACCATTTGGCAGAGAATGGACACAAGGTGTCTCCGAACAAATTGCAGTACTGTTTGAACAAAGTACAGTACTTGGGCCACAGATTAGAAAAAGGCAAGAGGAAGGTGTCACCAGATCGAATTGAGGCAATAATGAACATGGCAGTGCCCACCACTCAGAGAGAAGTCAGGATGTTCTTGGGAATGGTCGGCTATTGTCGCCAGTGGGTCCCCAATTTTTCTTTAAAAGCAATGCCTTTACAGAGACTGACACATAAGGATGTGAGTGATCCGGTACCATGGGACAATGACTGTCTGATTGCGTTCTTGGAGTTGAGAGAGGGCTTGTGTCGTGCTCCGGCTCTGGGAATGCCTGACTACAACAAGTCTTTTTCACTGTTCTGTTGTGAGAGGGAGGGTTGTGCATTAGCAGTCTTAGCTCAGAACCATGGAGGTGTCCGTAGACCAGTTGCCTATTTTTCAGCTACTCTAGTTCCAGTAGCTTCTGCGTTGCCCGGATGTCTAAGATCCGTTGCTGCAACAGGTGTCAGCATTGAAAGATGTGAAAGCATTGTAATGGGTCATACTTTGACAGTTTATGTGCCACACTCTGTGGAATTGTTAATGACCAGAACTAAGACTCAGCACCTAACAAATAATTGGTTAACAAGGTATGAGCAAGTCATACTTGCTGCAGAGAATGTGACTCTGAAAAGGTGCTCCGTCTTAAATCCTGCGACATTGATGCCCATACCGAGTACAGATGATGAAGATTGTGCGGACCATGATTGTCTTGATGTGACTGAACTGTGCACCAAACCGAGACCTGACATTGTCGATGAACCACTGACTGACCCAGATGAAATTTTCTTTGTCGATGGTTCATGCCTAAGAGACAGTGTCGGCCAACTAAGAGCAGCGTTTGCTGTATGTACCATTTCAGGAGTGGTTGAGGCCGCTTGCCTAGAAGGAGTACACTCCGCGCAGGTAGCTGAGATCATTGCCTTGACTCACGCCTGTTTGGCCGCTGACCAAATTCGAATCACGATCTACACGGACAGCCAGTATGGGTTCGGTGTGGTTCATGACTTCGGACAGTTATGGTCCCAGAGGGGATTTTTGACATCATCTGGCTCACCCATTAGGAATGGAGAACATGTTAGACAACTGCTAGATGCATTGCAATATCCGAAGGAAATCGCAGTTGTCAAGTGTTCTGCGCATGGAAAAGGGGACGATTTTGTGTCTTTGGGAAACAATTATGCGGACAAAGTCGCCCGCTTCTGTGCAGAACAAGGATGTATATTTACAGAGGGTTACACAGGAGAGAGCCAAGAAAGAACTGAGCTCAACATGATGTTGGCCATGGCAGACACTTGGGAGGAACTCAAGCGACTGCAGGATGAGGTGACAGATCAAGAACGGAATGGATGGGTCAAAGCAGGATGTGAAAGAGGGGATGTGGATGTTTGGGTTTCCAGTGATGGGAGAGCTGTATTGCCAAAGAATCTGCTGAGCCCAATGGCGAGACTAATACATGGACATCTTGGTAGAGATGCAATGATGCGTGTGTTTAGACAAACGTGGTATAACCCACGATTCCGTGCGATTGCTGAAGCAGTTTGTCAGAGGTGTGTTACGTGTCAACAGATGAATGCTGGAAAGAAAACTGTAGTCACCTTGAGTCACATTGGGACGTCAGGAGGACCCTTCAATAGGATACAGCTAGATTTTGTAGAAATGCCTAAGTGCAATGGGTTGAGATACATTTTGGTGGTGGTGTGTGTATTCTCACGGTGGGAGGAGGCTTACCCACCCTCACAGTGGCTAAGTTATTGTTGAGGGAGCTCATCCCGAGGTTTGGTTTTCCGACCTATTGGAATCAGATAGAGGAACACATTTCCACAGTGAAATCATGAAGCTGCTTTGTGCGGCACTGAATGTGGATCAAAGATTGCACTGCAGTTATCGACCAGAGGCCTCTGGGATAGTGGAACAGGTTAATGGAACCTTGAAGGCAAGAATGGCAAAAATGTGTTCATCAACGTCTCTGAAGTGGCCTGACGCACTGCCACTTGTACTCATGAGTATTCGCAGCATCCCCGACAGGAGAACTGGGTTGTCCCCTCATGAGATTTTGATGGGAAGGGCAATGCGGTTGCCAGCAGTACCAGCTACAGCATTGATAAACATCACTGATGACTTGATTCTCGATTACTGTAAAGGACTATCTGATGTGGTCCGTTCTGTGTCCCAGCAGGTACAAGCTGAGGCTGTTCCGGCCTCGAGTGATCTGTGCCACGACCTGTGTCCAGGCGACTGGGTGCTTGTCCGAAAGCACGTGAGGAAGAGCTGTCTGGATGTTCGGTGGCGAGGCCCGTACCAGGTGATACTGGTAACGAACACAGCAGTGAAGTGCGGAGGACTGCCGAACTGGGTTCATGCTTCCCATACCCGCAGAGTTTCAGCACCCTCAGAAGAAACAGCTCCTCTCGTAGATGAAAATCCAGCTGATGTGGCAGGGCCACATGAGAGGACAAGACAAGCTGTGAGGGCCGCTGATGCAGCTGGTTGTGCACCAGAGCAGGCTGAAGGGGGTTCCGACAACCAGAACCTCGACTCTGACTCGAATGACAGAGGTGGTGCAGTGGGTGGAGTGGAGTCAAATTCAGCAGAAGAAGGAAGTGGTGCACAGGGTATAGAAGGGGAAGGCGGAAGAACAACCAGAATTGAGGAGGCTTGGCCCGAAAGACAGAGGCGACTGAATCTGAGGTTGGCACCCGAAAGAGATCTTGCTCCAGTGTCTGAAACATCTGAATCAGAAGCCAGTGACGGAGAGCAGACTCAAGAGGGTTGGAGGAGGTCGAAAAGAACGAGAGTACCTTGCCAGAGATACGCTACTCCTGAGTGGACTTACGCAGTGACTGATGCAGGGGTTAGTGAGCTCGGGGAGGCTGAGGTCTGTGCAGGTGGTCAGCAAGAGTCCGAGCGTGGTGCTGAAGGTGGTGCTTTTAATACCAGGGCTCGAAGTCGAAGGAATACTGACCCTCACGGTTCCGAATCTCCCGCTCCTGAGTAAAGTCCGAGAATTGGTTTTGCATCGACTCGAATTTCCGTCCTTTGGATTTGAACCGTCTTCACATGAAATGATAATTCTTCGCCTTGAACTTTTGTATCATGTTTTAGAAGCGCTTGCAGATGATCTTATCGTGGATGAAATATAACGTGTTGTAAATAAAATAAAAAAATAAAAGAAGAAGATAACCTAGATCCGAGTGGAAGAAGAACTATGTAAATAAGACACTGTTGTTGAAAAGGGGATTTCCAGAGGTTTCGAAAGTGTTTCTCGAACTGGTTAAGCAAGTCACATGCGGAGAAGACAGAGACTTTTCTTGAGTGTTCATTGCTGAAACTAAGAACTTCTGAGAACTTTCGAGATCATGGAGGCTGGAGATCCACATCGTAGATCCAAATTGATCTTAGGCACACTCATAGGGGGTGTGATAGTTTCTATAATCATAGTAGTTGTAGTCTCATATATAGTTCCACACGAGCTAGCAGTGGAGGGGGTGCCAGGGACTCCTACACCTAATACACCTAGAAAAAAGGAGGGAACCATAGGAACTGACAAAGCTTTGCTAATAGAAGAAAGTCGTAGATTGCATGTAGATTTGTCTAGAAGTGATTTTAAGCTTAATGCATATGCCAAGCTGCTATATGAGTATGTAGATGCGATGGATGCGAAAGATTGCTATGTGTGTATGCAGTTGCCTGCTTCAGTGGATGAGGGTATTAGATATCACCATCTTCCACTGACGTATGGGATTTCATGTAGTCTGTTGCTTAGTATATTTTACGAAAGAGATCAGTTTGAGTATTTCTTTTCCAATTACGATGCAGTGCTTCCTGAAGTTCCAGCTTACAAACATTTGAATAAATACGACTATTATAAGTCAGAAGATAGGCTTAGGAAGTATGTCATACCGTCTTTGGAATTAGATACCGCATATGCTCACCGACATAACTTGACGTGTTCATTGTCAAATGTAGAGAAGAAGTTTGTAGATCAGGTAGAAGATAGATATAGAAAATTAACACAGACACGAGACATAGGAGGTAGTCCAGTAGATTGTTCCGAGGAAGAAAGATTGCACCGAACAAAAGGAAGTTATGGTCCTATAGCATTGGACAAGGAGCAGAGGGGAAAGCTGTGTGTGAGACGTTATCAGACCTACTATGAAAAGGTCCCGGTGGGACAGAGTACGTGTGATCATATTTTCACTATGGAAGATTCAGCAAAGAATTTTCTGCAAGGCCCTGTGCAAGTGATACCTACGGTGTATTTTGTGTGCGGAAGGAATGCTTATGTGAGGTTGCCAGCGAACTGGTATGGTACATGTTACTTGGGAATAATATTTCCAAAGATTTACCATGCAGAGGATTTGGAGCTTTTGGAGGGTGGAAAGCATTCAAGAGTGAGGAGAGGTGCGAGTGCAGGAATTGTAGTGGGAGATATCTTAGGAGCAATGATACCAAGTTTGGGAGTGATCTTGAATGATGTGAAGATCCGGAGATTGGCGACTGTGGTGGATGAATTATCAATGAATACAGCAAAGTCGTTGATACTTGTGGATGGAGAGATGTTGTCGATAAGGACGATGGTTTTGCAGAATCGCCTTGCTTTGGATGTCTTATTGGCAAAAGAGGGCGGACTCTGTAAAATGTTGAAGGTTCAAGAGTGCTGCACTTATATACCAGACCACAGTAAGGATCTGGAGAAATATATAAGTAACATCACTACGATCCATACGAAAATAGCGGATTTGAGGGAAGAAGGAGTTTGGGAAAAGGTTGGCAAAGGATTTGGCCAAGTGGGAAGCTGGTTTGCGAGTTTGGGAAAGGGATTCCTTGGCTATGTTCTGAGACCTCTCATTATCGTGGTGGTTTGTCTGTGGGGTTTGATCAAAGCATACAAGTGTTATTGAGCAGGCAGAGCTGAGAGGGTCTTGAGAGAAAATGAGATGAGAATGGCTAGACTGCAGGACAGTCACTATCAAAACCTTAAGAGTTTGGAGAGATTCCGACAAGGGAGAATGGCAACGAGTTCTGTTTAGGTCGGTTCTTTCTCCAAGGGAGTGAAAAGGTGTGATGACAGGAGTCATCAAAGGGGGGAACTGATAGAGCGCCATGTTCTCGTAAAGTTGTAGGGGTGCATCATAATCATCTCTAGTTCGCACCCGCATATATCTCGACATATATAAATGAGTGGCTAGTAAAATGTAATTTGAATTGTATTATTAGAGTGAATAAGAGAGTAGTCGTGTTATTATAATCATGCAAATGTAGTGTAGTATTGAAATGTGTTTAAAATGATGCATAGATGATTTAGTTTATGTGCAGTTGAGATGCAGTAGTTAACGTGTATGATATTAAATTGCACGTGTAGTTTATGTTTTGCATATGAAATGTATGAGCTTATGCTTAAAGAAGTAATTAAGAATTGTGTGTTTAAATTGTGTAAAGGCCTGACTGCATATACTAAAAGGAAAGGCCTATTCGTTCTTATGTTAGCATATTTTGTAGGCAGAGAAGGTGTTCTCTTGGAAAGGCTCTCTGGGCACAGTTGGTAGATTCGTGCAGAGGGAAAAAGTCTGTTGAAACGTATCTTCTGTTGCAGGTGCAAGGACATATGCCTCGTTAGCGAAAGACTGGCTCTTTGTTTCACAAGTTAGGGTGGTGGGAGGCATGGAGATGGGAGTAAACTGGAATGTAGGGATGATACTTTCAGCAGAGAAGTTGCCTGGGACTCAAGGTCATCGTAACCGTCCTGGATGAAGTATGAGTTTCGATGGAAAAGTACGAGAAGGAAGACCTGGCCGAGGAGGCGTGAGAAGGGCGTGTTCAATTGTATGTGCATTTTGTATTAGGGGCAGTGCCCCGAGGGAGGAGGGCAGAGAAGAGGTAGAGGAGACGAGAGAGAAGGGCAAAGAGAAAGACTTTAGGAAGGAGCATCTTAGAACGAGCTCAAAATGCTAAGTGAGTGCACTTCTTAGGAAGTCTTCACAGCTGACACCTTTTCTTTACTCTTGCCTGGGAAGTCGTTAAGTAGGTATGCCACCTTAGTAATAGAGTAGGGACAGCTAATGTTTTATGCTTATTTAGGTAAATGAAGAATAATATAGAGATCGGAGCAGTTATCGCTTGTCTAATACTTCTGGAGCTTACGATTCTTCTTATTCTGAGTCGGATGAGACTCCTGCGTAGGATGCTGTTTGTATTAGTGCCCATCTATTTCTTTAACCTCGTGTTGAGGTGCTTGCATGTACAGTTATTTTTGGCTATAATAAACCCACAAAATTGAATTCGGAGTCAGTGGTCTTTTAAGGTAAACTGGATTCTAAATTGTCGCATAACCAAAAAAAAAAAGATTTTCTTCCCTTCACACTATTCAGCAGGTAAAAAGATCCTGGCGACCTGAAGATTCTTAGAGGTGGTAAGATAAGAATCAGCGTTATCAAACATATGGACAAGTGTTTTTTTAAGCTCAACATCATGCTATGTAATGTGTGTAAAGCTCCAGCTCATAGAGCTGAGATTTGCGTACTTCTTGAGGACTATAAAATAGAATTATTGATTACAGAGAGATAGCTTTCATAGCATTGCATCTTAATATTGAATGAGCTGAGTCCTGAAGGCTACAAAATCATTCCAGCAAACAAAGAGGGTAACCATCTGGGAAAGAGCGACGTTGCAGTGGTGTAACACAAAATGAAGGGGGCCCCTACAGAATGTGATGAGGGTCCCCTGAGTCTCCCATATTTCACAGATATTCATTGGCTTTGGACTAAGGGGACCCCCTTGAAGCGATGGGGACCCCTGCACCGCAGCAACTGCAGAGTTCTGTGTCACCCCCCTGGGGCATTGTCATTATTATGACCTGCTGAAAAAACTCAAGTCTTTGCCTATTCAACAATGCGAAAACTTAGGGCCCGATGTATGAAAATCTGAATGCAAAATAGTGGTTGTGAATTGTATGAATAGGTCGGTGCTTAATAATCCAAATCGTAGTGGGTTGCAATCTGAACTACCTCATGAATATTAATAATGTAGGTCACACATGGCGGTTCACTATGATAGAGGCCATTGCAAGGATGGTGGCTAGCTGAGGTCGGAAGACCACCATGTCTGTGATTGCCTTTTAATCAAGTAATATTTTCTTAAATGCAGCCCGCTCTCCTTAACCCCTTGCATGCTTAGGACGGCCCCCGGCCGTCCGACGTCACGGTGGGCGTGTGCGGAGGACGGCCAGGGGCCGTCCGAATCCCGCCCACTCATTAATTCTCCCGCACAGTGGGGGAATGTGCGCAGCATGCAAGGGGTTAAAGGATTGGGACTGCATTTAAATTCAAAAGTTTCCATTTATTTTTGCTTATTTAAGAGTTGGCAGAGTTTCAGTACCATAACCTACTCTTCAGCAATTGATTTTTTACATGATGAACCCTTCCTTTTTGTGAATGTTTTGCTACCTCCTTGAGGATTCGGTAAAATATCAATGCTGTACGACCATATTTCTGTCACAAAACATTGATACATTAGATACCAATTCGGTATTTGGAAGGAGCACATACAATACACCCCTTCCAGATATCAAATCCGTATCCATTCCCAATCTGATTTTAGGAGTCCCAAAACATTTTCAGACTCCAAAAAGTGATTAGTACATAAGCAAAACATTTTAATGCTTGCAAACTCCAAATTGGAGCATTTGTGACCACTAAAATGCATAGAACAGCTTGCTCTTAGTTTTACAACTGGTCTTTGATTATATACAAATATCAATCATCCTAGTTTATAAACCCCAGATATCTACCGAAATATTAGGCCAACTACGTAATGAATTTATCATGTTTTCTTTCCTTCTCAACACTACTATCGTCCTAGGGGATTCAAACCTATGCCTGGACCCCCAGAAGGACAAGCTCTTTGTTTTAAGAAAAATTGGCATATTTTTAAACTTAAACTAAAGGGGACTCTCTTGGTCCAGTTTTTCTTCCTTTGATAATATTATTGTTGAGAGAATCGTATCCCTATGCTTTGGACATACTACTTGACAATTACGATTAGCATAGTTATTTCTCAATGAAAAAGTAATGCTATAATTTCCAGAATAACCCAGTGCTTAATTTGAGCAGGTGCTTTCCGGTGCCCAGCACCGGCACTTATTTCACAGGGTCAGGGCTACAATTTCTGACCCTGCAGGTGGTGGTTTCAATATTAATTGTTCAATTATAAAATAAAAAATAACATACCTTGCATGGTGACTGGCTGGTATGTGTTCATAGGCTGGCCGGCGTATGCCTGTCCAGGCAGGCATGATTGTGTATCACCACGTTAGTGACGATGTCATCCCGCCTGTCACGTATCCAAGAAGTCATCATCAAACAATGGCTTGTGTTGGACTTGGCCCTTTTTGCAGGGTCATCCCTGAACTTTTTGCCTTCCTCCTGTATTTTCTCTGACCTGTTTTTGTTGGTTTTATGACTCTGGGCACTTTACCACTGCTGATCAGTGCTAAAGTGCATATGCTCTCCCTATTGTAAATTGATGTGTTGATTAGTGACTCCATGATTGGGTTATTTGATTTACTTGTCAGACCCTAGTACAGTGCACCATGGGTGCCCAGGGCTTGTAAATCAAATGCTGCTGGTGGGCTTGCAGCACTGGTTGTGCCACCCACAGGAGCAGCTTGTAAAGTGTGTCTCAGGCCTGCCATTGCAGAGCCTGTGTGCAGTCTGTGACTGCCATGTATACTTGGCAAGTACACCCACTTGCCAGTCCCTAACCCTTCCCTTATCCTCATATCAGACACCCCTAAGGTAGGCCCAAGGGCAGGGTGCATTGTAAATATAAGGTAGGACATGCCCTGGTGTGTGTGGCATGTCCTAATAGTGAATTACAGCCATTTTCGTTTTTCACTATTGCAAGGCTACCTGTTCCCCATAGGCCAGAATGGGCAGTTTGATTATTACACCTTATAATCCTAACTGACCCAGGAACATGGTAGAAAAACGAATTTAGTATGCCTGAACTCAGAATGATAAAATACATCTTTTAGTGAAGTTGGTTTTAACATTCTGTGTTTGAAAATACCACTTTTAGAAAGTAGGTATTTTCTTGCCTAACCATCCAGCTGCCTCTGCTCAGGTTGTGTATTGTATGTCTGGGTTTGTGAGTGACAGGGGCTGGGGGATTCCAGGAGGCAGGGTGAGTCAGCACTAGGCTGAATAGGTCTGCCTGAAGGAGGATGGGTGGGAGGAGTTGCACCTGAGTCTGAATAGGGCTGTGCCTGCCTTCTACAATGCTGGCTCCACCTCCTGCCGGGCGTCTGATGGCTCTGCCCCTCACTCTCAAAGGAAAGAAGGAGTCATGTACACAAAGTGCTCCAAGACTGACCAGAACTGGTTTGGACTAGGCATAGGCCTCTCTAACTTCAGAGAACAAAGGATTTCTGTGTATAAATACTGGGGCCCAGACCCCATGAAATTAGATCACTTCTGGGAAATCAAGAAACCTGCTGCCAAGGAGAAGAACCGGAGAAGCTGAAGGAGGAGTACTGCCCCTGTGCTGTTTTGCTGATTGGGGTTGGCCTGCAGTGGTTGCTTTCTGCCAAGGACAGGAGAAAAGACTTTGCTGTGCTTATCATCTTGAAGAAGAGAATCTCCAAGGGCTTGAACTGAGCTTGCCTCCTGCCTGAAGTCACAGGGACACAAAGACTTCACCCCTTCTGTTTGCCTGCATCTGGAACTGCTGTTTTAGCTGCTAACAGAGGGAAATTGCAACACCGACGCCGGTGAGCGATGCCGTAACCTGCACCGAAGCCGTGGGCACCGCTCGTGAAGAGCACGACGCACCGCCCCGACTTGCACCGTAGGCCCGACGCCTGCCGACGCCGTGCGACATCGACTCCGAAGCCGTCATCGAGGCCGCTGCCTGCACCGGAGCAGAGGACACCGCTCGTGACGCTCACGACGCACCGTCCCGACTCGCACCGCAGCCCCGACTTCACCGACACCAGGGCTTCATCATCGCGGAGCCGATCCTCGACGTGGGTGACCCCGAATCCATCGACGCCGCACCATCGTAAGGAACCGATGCCTCGCCGCCATCCGTGACGTCACCTCCCCGACACAGTAAGGAGCCGACACCTCACCTCCCCTGCGCTGCAGTAAGGAACCGAGACATCACCTCCCCTGGGGTCGTAAGGAACCGGCGCCGCCGGCGCCAATGAAGCATCACCTCCCCGACGCCGTGCACCGTCTTTGTTTTCATCGAATTCCAGGTACTGTTCTTTGTGGGTCTGCTCGACTCCGGGCCCGACGCTGCGCACCTCGCGGTCGGCGCCGTACTTTGGGATTTCCACCGGTCACGACATCGTGATAACTCCAAGTGGAGTTATTTGTTGCTACAAGCTTTATTTGATTGACTATCCTATTTTTGAAGATAACGTGAACTGTCTCTATCATTTTAAGTCTATTTTTAGATTACAGTATTGTAGATTTTTGCTATTGTGTCTTGTGTTAAGTCTATATAAAGATTACTTATTTTTACATACAACCTGTGTGGTGTCCATCTGTAGTGTTTTCACTGTATTACTGTATGTGTTCACAAATGCTTTACACACTGCCTCTGAGATAAGCCTGTCTGCTCGTGCCAAGCTACCAGGGGGTGAGCAGGGGTTATTTTAGGAGTGTATCCCCCTTATCCTGACTAGAAGCAAGGGTCCCTATTTGGACAAAGGTGCAAACCATTGCCAACTAGAGACCCCCAGTTCTAACAGCTTGCTTTCTATATCCCGAGTCTGCTGCACCCTGCCACTGCCTAAGCCTAAGCCTCCCATTGGATAATTGTAGCTGGGGGCTGGATCATGACGGAGTTGACGCAAGGAAGCTGCAAGAGCACATTTGGAACTTGAGAGTGAGCGCTCATCATGAGGAAGAATAAATGAAAGTAAGTGTGGACTTTCTTCTTGCTGCGCAGGCAGAGTAGCATAACCTGCAGCATTGCATTGCTGCTAAATCCTCAACGTGCTCGATGCGGCCCACCACAACTTTTTGGCGCGATGGAGTCACCTGTGGTATCAGTGCTGCTGCCTCCCAGCATGCTAATTGCTGAGCGTGCAGGAGTCCAGTAGGCACCACAGCCAAACTCACGGGCATTGGCAGCATTATGGCCGGGGACAATGCTTGTGCTATAGCAGGCAGGGTCACAGCAAGCTGAGCAGTGGATGCCGATGCCGTCGTCATCCCTGGACCTATTAATTACAGGCAGCACTAGCAGTGACACGACCTGCTGTGCTCGGGCAGTCGCCTGTTGCGCAATAAACCCAGTCGTACCGCACTGAATAATATATGCAAAAAAAGCATTTTCATTTGGTCTACATTTTGTTTTGCACTCGTGTAGGTAAGAAAGTAAAACGCATGTCATCTTCCTCTTCTTTAGAAATGACAACAAGAAAATGCAGAGTTCACAGTAGTAGGGACCTGTACAGGCTGGAGGCAGGGGTGACAGCAGCAGTGTTAGAATATGACTCGCTATTTCGCATACCCTTACTTTGCAGCATTTTACTACGAAGTTTTTACTTAGCAAATACTATTACTACGCAAGTTTTTAGTTCGCATACCTTTACATTGCAAGTGTTAATGTATGCGAACTAAAAACTTGCCTAGTAACAAAAATAGACATTTACCCCAACACTACACTAAATACTAAATACAAATACACTACCCTACACATAACAAACTCTAAAACACTACCCAAACACCCAAACACTACACTACCTTACACTACTCATACACCACTACGCTACCCTAAACCCTAAAACAGTACACTCTGGACGACCTTCCCCCTTCCTCCAGCCCACTCCCTACACTCAAACACTACCCTGCACAACACCCTAACACTACCCTAAACCCTAAAACACTACTCTACACTACACAACACCACAACACTACCCTAAACCCTAAAACACTACCCCCTGCACAACCCTCCCCCGACCCCCAGTCCTGTCCCTACACCCAAACACTACCCTGCACGACACCCCAACACTACCCTAAACACTAAAACACTACCCTACACTACACTAACACCACAACAGTACCCTAAACCCTAAAACACTACCCCCAGCACGACCCTGCCCCTACCGCCAGTCCGTACTCTACACTGAAACACTACCCTGCACGACCCCCTGACACTACCCTAAACCCTAAAACACTACCCTACACTACACAAACACCACATCACCACCCTAAACCCTAAAACACTACCCCCAGCACGACCCTGCCCCTACCCCCAGTCCATTCCCTACACTGAAACACTACCCTGCACGACCCCCCGACACTACCCTAAACCCTAATACACTACCCTACACTACACAAACACCACATCACTACCCTAAACCCTAAAACACTACCCCCAGCACGACCCTGCCGGTACCCCCAGTCCGGTCCCTACACTGAAACACTACCCTGCACGACCCCCCAACACTACCCTAAACCCTAAAACACTACCCTACACTACACAAACACCACAACACTACCCTAAACCCTAACACACTACCCCCAGCACGACCCTGCCCCTACCCCCAGTCCTGTCCCTACTCCCAAACACTACCCTTCACGACCCCCAACACTATCCTAAACCCAAATACACTACTCTACACTACACAAACACAAGTACACTACCCTAAAACCTAAAAAAACTACCCCCTGCACGACCCTCCCCCTAGGACAACGTCCCCGGCTTACCTCTCCAGACGTCCTCCTCGTAGGTGATGAACCCTATGCGGGACTCCTTGACGCCCATGGCCCCCTCACTCCATGACGACGGGGAACGCTCTCCCTATCCCTGAGCTGCCGCTCCCTGTCACCTCTCCCTGCCTGGGACGCTGCTCGCTCCGCTTCCTGCCGACGCCTCCATAATGAGGCAGTTGTCATTGCGCACCTTCCTGGGTGCGGTCAGTCCGGGTCAGCCTAGCAGTGTCGCTTACTGGGAGGAGTTCGGCCTGAAGTCGCGTCCCGCTGAAAGAACCCTGCAACCAGCGGTGAGTGACTGCAGTACCTGCAACCAGCGGTGAGTGACTGCAGTACCTTGTTTGTTTAGCCATTACAACGCATGCGATGTAACAACTTGCGTAGTAAAGGCTACGCGTTGTTACATCGCATGCGTTGTAACGCTAGCGAAGTAATGGTATGCGGAGTAAAGCCTCCGTAGTAATGGGTGATTACCGCAGTGTTATAGACGAAAGAGAGCAAGAGTAAAGAGGAGAAAGAAACAACAAGAGAGGAGAAAGATAAAACAGAGCAAAGTAGAAGAAAAGGAGGAGAGCAAATCAGAGGCAAAGAGAAAGCAGACATGGTGTGAAGAAGAAAGCAATAAGAAGAGAAAAGATAGAATGAAAGGATGTAGAGGACAGGACAGAGAAAAAAGTGGAGAAATAATAAAACGGAGACACAGCTAATCACTGCTAGAAGAGTGATAGTAAAGAGCCAAGATCGAGGGGAGAGAGAGCAGAGCATGGATGAAAGTGAAGCGCAAAAAAGGCAGGTGTAGAAAGAATAGAGGGCAAATCAGAAATACAGGGAATAAGGTAAAGCACCAGGTGTGACGAAGACGATAGAAAACGATTAGAGAGGTGAGAGGATAGACTCTTAGAGCAAAGACTTAATGGACAGATAACAAAGCAAGGTTAGAAAATAGAGACTGAGGCAGTGCGAGTGTTGAAAGTGGGGCACACCGGAGGTAGAAGTGGGCTGTGGCCTCCTTGGCAACATTTTCGGCACCGGCACTTATTTTTTTACAAATTAAGCACTGGAATAACCATTGCACAACACCCATGGAAGCAAATTTCTAAATGAGCCAGAAACGTCTGTCAAAACTAAACAAGGAGACTGGTGTAGAAAATCCAACCCATCCAGTCTATTATACATATTGCCTGAGGTCTTGTCCTAAGCTCTCAACGCTATTTTATGAATCCAAAAAGAAACTTTAAACTGACTAAGAAAAAAAATAACCCTTGGTTTTCCTCTCAATTGAATAACATTAAATACCAACTCTGTCATCTGGAGCATAAGTGGTGGAAAAAGGATTATTCAGATCTAAAACGTAAATACTCAGAAAAAGCCAAAGTATATTACGAAAAAAACAAAGAATAATTTTCTTTTCTGCTTGTTTGACTAGAGCCCCTACTTTATTGAAAACTGTTAAAAATTGTGACTGAGGGGGCGTGGCCGGGCAAGATGGCTGATCGGACGTAGCCCGTCTCGGCTCCCGGTCCGCGCACTGTTCCGGAGTAGACAGCAGCGGTCTTACCGCATCCCGCACGCTGCAAACCACTTCCGTACCAAGCGGAGGATGTGAGGCATGGCGGGGGAGCCTTTATCCGCCTCCATCGCCGCAGGAACGGACCCGGCGAGGCATGCCGTGAGACCAGCACACGCCTTTCAAAATGGCGGCTTTCCCGCTGGGCTGAGAGATTCCGACCGACGCGCAGCGTGAAACCCCTGCCTACGAGTCTGCTTCTCGCCGTCGCGGTGAGCTTCAAGGTAGGCGCGGACATGGAGAATATCCCAGTGAACTCCCCCGGTCTGCAGCTCCTCCCGCGGATCACCGCACTGCCTGACCTTAAAATGGCGCCTCAAATGTGATTCAGTGCCATATCTAATCTTTGGACCCTGTGGCCCCCGGGCCTGCTCCCTGCCCGGCGCCGCCTCAGCGGGCATCACCGCCTCCTGCCTTTCTTCGCCCTGACTGCTGTCCGGTTGATGCTCCCCGGATGCCTTCGCCACCGTGGGTGCCCTTTCCCTGCCAGTACCTGCATCCCCAAAATGGCGCCCGCTCCAGATCGTGAAGGGCTGTGATTGCGAGCTGGGGGCTGGAGCCGGCGGTTGAAGCAGGGCTCGAGTAGAACAACGAACTGTGGCACCGATCCCTGGGTGAGACCTTCGCTGTGACCGGATTCCCTGCTTTTAAGCTTCCCGAGGGGGGTGCGCTTGCACCTAGCGGCCCCAACCACACCGTAAACCGCCTAGAGCAGCGAGCAGGGGTCCGACCGGCGTTGCAGCACTTGCCTGCTGACGGTGACGGCTGGCGCCACCGGTCTACCGGCGGCCACCTGCACGGCCCCTCGGGGTGGAGGTTCCCACGTCCTGGCTCCCGAACCTCCTTCAGCAGGCATCGCCATTGAGGGGGTCCTCCCGGGCCAGTCCGCATGCCGCCTAAGAAAGGGACGAACAGGACATCCAACAAGGTATCGGACTTCTTTGGCCCGTCAGATAAACGCCTGACGCTGCGCGGCGACACTGAAGCTGCTGACATGGCCCTTACAAAGGCAGATCTCCTGTCCATGCTAAAAGATTTTAAAACTGAGCTGTGCAATGACCTCGCCCAGGACATTAAAACATCCATAGAGCAGCTGAGGTCGGACCTTACAGGGAGACTGACCTCCCTCCAACAAGATGTCGATTCGGTGGGCACCAGAGTGCTCGATCTAGAGGCGCACCACCAGGATCAAGAGAAGCTCTCCGCCGAATTGCGTGAAGACGTTCGCGCCCTCCAAGACCAACTCCACCAGACGCAGCTCAAGGCGGAAGATCTCGAGAATAGGGCCCGAAGGGAGAACCTACGCGTTAGGGACCTTGCGGAGGGAGCGGAGGGGCTGGATCTTGAGGCCTTCATGGAGGGGCTTTTTGCGGAAGTATTGGGTCCACATACCCTCACAATAAAGCTGGAAAGGGTCCATCGTGTGGGAGTCTTGCAGCCCGGCGAGAGGAGACGTCCCTGCGACATACTGGCGAAATTCCACTCATACAAAGTTAAAGAGGCAGTGCTCCTAGCGGCCAGGTCCAAAGGGACTGCCACCTTTCAAAACCACTCATGCTCCATTTACCAAGATTTGGCACCGACCACCCTGGCACGGAGACAGATGTTCCAACCCATCACCCCCAAACTACGAGATGATAAAATCAGATACAGGTGGACCTACCCGTTCGGACTAAGTTTTAATCTCAACAAGAAACAGCGCCATGTCACTGACTTAAGAGAGGGCCTGGAACCCCCGGGTGAGACTGGCTCTGATCATGATAGCTCCCGAGGGGCTCTGCAGGGGCCCTCACAGACAACTGCATGGCTTATGGGCACACGTAGAGGCCGCAGATAAAACATCAGCGAATACATTTTAGATATGTACTGCTCTGTTTCTCGACCGCTTGAGGAATCGCTGCTAACGAAAGCTCACACCGAATCTTACCACACCTGACTGTGAGATGTGCTTGAGGGAGGTGTTGAGAGCTGCCTGATGGATGTACATGTGATCTACTCCCATCCACTTCCTAAGCCCCGGAACCCGCCATAGCACTGGGGTATGGGCTCATGCCGCTACCTGTACTATGGGATTGCTGGACTATGATTCACCTTTATATTTCAAAGCAGGGACTTTACTCCTTTTCCGCAATCAGCTCCGATTTGACATTTACGTCATGACCGCATAAGATGCCTTCTGTGACTTACCTCCGGACGGCGCGGACGGGGTCCTCAGACTCTTGGTCCACGTCCAGGGACCAGCTAGCGGCCTTTTTGCCGCACTTTTTGTTACTGTTTGTTATGTTGGTTTTGAGGGTTGAGGGGGGGGGGTGGGAGGGTGATGGTGGCAGCTCTTTCATTTTATTCGCTGGGGGTTTCTTCTTTTATTTCTGTTTCCTCATGCGAGGTGCTAACATGGAGGATAGACACGCCTGGGGGGGTCTCGCCCACACATCCGGCTGGGTTGGTTGAAGGTGTCTCTGAGTTGTTCTCTTCTACTTTAGTGCAATGGCGATCACTATCGGTTCCTGGAACGTTAAGGGGCTTAACTCCCCTCAGAAACGCCACAAAGTGTGGAAATATATTATAGATCATCACCTTGATATAGTGGCCCTTCAAGAGACACATTTGGCTAGATCAGAGGACTCACGCCTCCGTCACAAACACTATCCCCTAATATACAAAGCATCTGCCCTAACGAAACATAGGGGAGTGGCACTCCTGTTTCATTCCTCCACTAAATTTCAACCTTTGGACTTCCGTTCTGATAAAGATGGCCGATGGGTTATGGTCAAGGGCCGTTTAATGGGCAAGCTCTGCACCTTCGTAGCATTGTATGCACCTAACACGGGGCAAGCGGCATTTTTAAACACTCTGGCGGGGAGGATTCTGGACTTCGGAGAAGGGCCCTTAGTAATCCTGGGCGATTTTAATCTGACCTAGCAGAGAGATCTCGACAGTACTCACCGACACCGCTCTGACCTGGGCTCCTTTACCCCCGCCACTAAACAACACTTTCATGATCTAGGCCTGACAGACGCTTGGCGGACACTCCACCCCCACTCCCGTGACTACACTTTTTACTCCCACGTCTACCGCACATACTCCCGACTGGACTACATCTTTGTTAGCCAATCCCTGCTGGGCGCCCTCCAAGCGGCTAAGATATTTCCCCTTTACGTGTCGGATCACAGCCTCCTTTCCATTTGCGTGGCCTAGCACGGCAATGTCTCCTCCACTCCTCGTTGGTTTTTCCCACCATCTCTCACGCGCGATAAAGAATCCCGCACTAAATTGAGAGAAAGCATCACTGACTTTTTTTATCTTAATAAGCCTGACGATACCTCGGAGTACACTAACTGGGACACGTTTAAAGCGGTCATCCGAGGGAAATGTATCGCCCTCAACTCAGCACTGAACGCACAGCGAGCTAGAGAGCGGGAGGCGTTGGAAACTGAAGTGGCTTCTGTCGAGCGCACGCATAAAACAAACCCCACTCGAGATACTCTTCGCAAACTGATGGCTCTGAGGGGCAAACTTAGAGCTATTTATAATAACAGGGCAGAATTCACGCTTCTCAAGCTCCGACACCTCTCTTACTCCCAGGGGAACAAGGTGGATAGGCATCTGGCTAGACAGCTCAAAGGAAAACGAGAACGGGAATATATAGGAGGTATTCTTGGGCCCAATGGGGAGACTACATACCAGGATGAAGAAAAGTCAGAACTCTTCGGCTCTTTCTATAAAACTCTATATACAGGGGACCACTTAGATCCTGACGCCCAACGTGAATATTTACGGACACTATGCCTCCCCCAGGTTTCGCCTGACTGGAATGAAACCCTTGCTGCTCCCATCACCTCCGAAGAGGTGAACTCTGCCATACAAGCACTTAAGCCCCGTAAGGCCCCAGGCCCAGACGGTTACACCGCTCTGTTCTATAAAACTTTTGCCCCCGATCTCACCCCGCACCTCACGTGCTTGTTTAATAGGATGGCGACAGAGGGAGAGACTACTGGATCATTATCCGAGGCTGTGATCTCTGTTATACCAAAACCCGGGAAGGCCCCTCACTTATGCGCCTCATACCGCCCCATCGCCCTACTAAACCTCGACGCGAAACTCTATTCCTCTATTTTGGCTAAACGTCTGAATGACTTCATGCCGGACCTCATCCACCTGGACCAATCGGGGTTTATTAAGGGCCGGCAAACGCACGACAACACCCGCCACATAGTTCACCTCATAGAGAAAGCTAGCAAACGACATATTCCTGCGGTTTTGGTAGGCCTAGATGCTGAGAAGGCCTTCGATCGGGTCGATTGGGCGTTTTTATTTACTACCCTCACAAGCTTTGGGTTCGCTCCCAAATTTCTCACTATGCTCCGGGCCAACTACGTTCAACCTCGCTCCCGGGTACAAGTAAATGGCATATCCTCATCCGCCTTTTCTCACTCTAGAGGTACTCGACAGGGGTGCCCCCTCTCGCCCCTCCTCTTTGCCCTGAGCATCGAACCCCTAGCAGTGGCTATTAGAGCCAACCCCAACATTCGCGGCATCCCCTTTAGTGGGGACTCCCATAAGATTTCCCTATTCGCGGACGATGTCCTCTTGTCACTCTCCGAGCCTGAGCACTCTCTTCCTCACTTACAAAAAGAACTGGAGCGCTTTGAAGGGGTAGCAGGCTTTAAAATAAACATGGGCAAGTCATATATTTTTAACCTTACACTTCCGCTGGCGGAGGTGCACAGGCTCCAGCCCCTCACTCCCTTACAATGGGCCGCCTCATCCATACAATACCTGGGAATCCAGTTAACGCCCAGGGTGGAAGGCTTATATGCTGCCAACTTCCCCCCCCCAGTCTCGCCCGAATTCAAGAGGAACTCGCGAGGTGGAAGCCACTCTTTCTTTCTTGGCTTGCTGTCAAGATGACACTCCTCCCTAAACTTCTCTACCTGTTCCAGGCCTTGCCGATAGAACCAGAGAGGGACTTCTTTCGCCGAATTAAATCTATGCTTCTACAGTTCATATGGCAAAAAGGGCGTGCCCGCATGTCGTTCTCTTTATTGCGTCGCTCCCGAGCGGAGGGAGGTGTGGGACTCCCCGACATTCATCTATATTATAAAGCGGCGCAACTGAGAGTGTTAACTGAGTGGTCCAAACCGGATTCCGATAAACATTGGTTACATATGGACCGTAGTATCGCAGGGCGGACTATATGGGACCTTGCTTGGCGCCCCAAACAAGACAGACCCAAAAACGCGTACTGTAGCACCCCAACGCGAACCACCCTGCGAGTGTGGGACTCCGTTGCGGGGGATGATAGATGGACTACTTTCCCCTCGCCATTTACACCGCTACACTTCAATCCCGCCTTCCCCCCTGGCATGCAGGAGGGGCCCTTTGATGCTTGGAGAGGGGGAGGTTGCCTTGCCTTGACACACCTCTTTCACAACTATGACCCTCTGACCGTTGACAACTGTAAACGGGACTATGACTTGGACGACACAGAACGGTTCCACCATGCCCAGCTGCTTCATTGGGCTCTCACCCCAAAGATTCGGGATGCGGCCACTCGTCCGCCCACTAGATTCGAATCCTTCCTCTCCAAGACCACCACAATGAAAGGGGTGATATCGTTCATCTATAACTTTTTACTTACCACCGCCACCTCACCGCGCCCGCGATACATGGCTATGTGGGAGGGGATATTACAGCGCGATGTGTCAGAGAGAGACTGGTCCCACTTATGGTCCGACATTTTTAGATTCAATCACTCCGTGGACCTCCGAGAAGCCCACCTAAAAACCATGATGGATTGGTATCTCCACCCTTCTAGGCTTAAACAGATCTTTCCTAACACTTCTGACCGCTGCTGGAGAGGTTGCGGCCTCTTGGGTGATTTTCAACACATTTGGTGGGATTGTCCGACAATACGCCCATTCTGGGCAGAAATACTAGCACACAAAGACATTCTGGGGTACCCCATCCCAACTACTATGGCGGAGGTCCTTTTGGGGCTTCGAGACCCTACTTTAGAGCACCAGACCCGTGCGGACAAGGCCATCATGTGGCTGTGTATAGGAGCAGCTAAGGTGACTCTGGCGGCCGCCTGGAAACAGAGGGAAGCTTCAGCGATCTCCCTTTGGCACTCACGGTTATGGTGGCTTCTTAGCCTGGAAAGAATGTCTGATATCTTTCAAGATAATTACAAGAACTTTGAATTCAAGTGGGGGCCGCTAGTTGCCTTCCTTTCCAAGGGGCTCCCGTCAGCAGTCTGTCCCACTACGGTCAGCGCACTACACCTCTTTCAATACTGATTACATTGCCATTACCTCCAGTTGATTCTTTAGCTTTTGTTTTGCTGCCACCACAGTTTGGGAGGGGGGAGGGGGTTTGGGTTCTTGGGTTCGGTGAGTTGGTTTTTAAATGCCTCGAGTACGCCTTACTAGATTCCTCCAACTGGAAGGATTTGTTTATATGTCATTACAGACACACGTTGAGACGCCCAATTACGGTGTTTCGCACGGCTGATGCCACAGGGGATTGCCCGCACCCCCGCCTAGAAAGCCGCTGTATCTTCCATTAGCATTTATTTTGGAATCGGGGCTGGACGCCTCTTGGGTAATGTGTAATGCTTCACCATTTGATTCTTATCGATAAGTTGGTGCTCACTGCGATGAGCGAAATGATGCTGATATCTTACGCTGTACTTGGAAAAACCTAATAAACATATGTTTGAAAAAAAAATTGTGACTGAACCATCTTCTTTAAAAGCCACTACTGTTCTAGTAGTGTTTCAGCTGAGGTATCTTTCGTCTATTCAATCTTTTTAAAAATTACTCCCTGGTCATTGTTTAAAGTTTTACTTGCTTTGCCCCAAATTCTAATCACATCCTGAATGTCCACTGTCTTCTCGGTCCGCCACGGCTTGTTAGTAGCCGCTTGTTGCAGAGGGAGCGTTGCTACAAGGGCTGTCCACTCCCTGGTTGTCTCCTGGGAGTGGGGTTAGCGGGCTGGTCATTCTCTCCACTTGGAGACAACTATTTAATGTGCATGTGGGCGCAGACGTGCCACTGGTGTGCTGACGTGCCACTGGTGTGCTGAAGGCACACTAAAGGCAAGCCCGTCTGCTCCTGTTAATGACTGGGATGTGCCCTATGCCAGGACCCCTTGTCCTTTTCTACCAGAAAGGCATCACCTATTGGTTTACTGTAAAGTCCGTCTTTTGAGCTTAACCATAAGGGTAAGTTACCTCCATGCGCATCGCTGAAATTTTAATGACCTTTATCGGAATACAAACTGTACTTGCCCTTCCTCCTGGGATGGGATATCTATCAATGTTGACAATTCTTTAGCTGAAAGGGTGGTTAATCCACTCTGGTTCACCGCTAGACTCGTGCCCTCACCACATCTTCAACAAAGCCAGTACAGCCATCGCGCCCCATCTCCGGAAAATAATCAACATCTCCTTCGAGACAGCAACCTTCCCGGAAAGCTGGAAGCACGCCGAGATCACCGCCTTACTCAAGAAACCCAAGGCAGACCCCAAGGACCTCAAGAACGTCCTACCCATCTCTCTGCTCCCGTTCCCCGTGAAGGTCACCGAGAAAATCGTCAACAAACAACTGACCCGCTACCTCGAGGAGAACAACATCCTGGACCCTTCCCAGTCCGGCTTCCGCAGCAACCACAGCACCGAAACCGCCCTCATCGCCGCCACCGATGACATCAGGACCCTGCTAGACAACGGAGAAACAGCAGCCCTCATCCTCCTGGACCTATCAGCCGCCTTCGACACGGTCTGCCACCACACACTACGAACACGCCTTCACGACGCCGGGATCCAAGAGAAGGCCCTGGACTGGACCACATCCTTCCTTTCCGGCAGAACACAAAGCGTCCGCCTCGCCCCCTTCCGATCCAAGGCCACCAAGATCATCTGCGGCGTACCCCAAGGCTCCTCCCTCAGCCCAACGCTGTTCAACATCTACATGGCACCCCTCGCCCACGTCGCCCAACAGCACAACCTCAACATCATCTCCTACGCCGACGACACCCAGCTGATCCTCTCCCTCACCAAAGACCCTCACACCGCCAAAGCCCACCTCCACGAAGGAATGAAGGCCGTCGCCGAATGGATGAGGACCAGCCGCCTGAAGCTGAACTCGGACAAGACTGAGGTCCTCATCCTTGGTTCCAACCCTTCAGCCTGGGACGACTCCTGGTGGCCAACATCACTGGGAACAGCCCCGCCACCCACCGACCACGTACGCAACCTAGGGGTCATCCTCGACCCCACCCTCTCCATGACTAAGCAGGTCAACGCCGTTTCCTCATCCTGCTTCAACATCCTCTGAATGCTCCGCAGGATCTTCAAGTGGATCCCCACCGAAACAAGAAAAACAGTCACCCAGGCCCTCGTCACCAGCAGGCTAGACTACGGAAACGCCCTCTACGCAGGAACGACGGCTAAGCTCCTGAGACGGCTGCAACGCATCCAGAACGCCTCTGCACGTCTTATCCTCGACATCCCCCGACGCAGCCACATCACACCCCACCTGAGAGACCTGCACTGGCTCCCTGTCAACAAGAGGATAACCTTCAAGCTCCTCACCCACGCACACAAAGCACTCCACAACTCCGGACCAGCCTACCTCAACAGACGACTCAGCTTCTACACCCCCACCCGCCAGCTCCGCTCGACCAGCCTCGCCCTCGCCACAGTCCCCCGCATCCGGAAAACGACCGCCGGCGGCAGATCCTTCTCCCACCTCGCCGCCAAGACCTGGAACACCCTCCCCACCAACCTCCGACAGACCCAAGACCTACTGGCCTTCAGAAGACTCCTCAAGACCTGGCTCTTCGATCAGTAGCAGCACCACCCCCCTCTTCCCCCAGCGCCTTGAGACCCTCGCGGGTATGTAGTGCGCTTTATAAGTGACATGATTGATTGATTGATTGATTGAATCTGGGGGACTACTATACAAAAGGGGAACCTTAAAGGTTTCCTAATCAACACTAGGTCCCTGAGAAAGCATAATCCGGAGTTTGTGGAATTTGTGCTAACACCTGACCTGGACTGGGTCTTCGTCACAGAGACATGGGCGAATGCCTCGTTGGGTCCCAACTTGGTTGATGCAATTCCCTCAGGTTATGCTATCCTCAGACTCGATAGGGAGGGCAGACCTGGAGGTGGTCTAGCCATTGAATACAAACTGTAATATCACCGTCACATGGGACCGCTTATGTGCACTAGCCTGTCTGAGGCTTTTCACTTTTCCATTAAAATCTTATCCACTGGGTCATTCTCTGGCATTCTATTATACAGACCTCTGGGCCCTAGGTCTTTGTTCCCGACTGAATTTGCAAACTCGGTTGAACCATATCTAGACAAAAATAAGTTCACTCCTATGGTTGACTTTAACTTTCACTTAGAGGAGACCAGGAGTACGGACTCCAGTGCACTGATTGACACTATGGCCTCTCTTGGACTCTCGTAACTGGTTAGAAAGCCCACACATACAGCAGGACACACCCTTGACGGGATATTTTCCAGTGATGCCAGGTTGTCTGTGCAAGAGATATTACCTCTACATTGGTCTGTTCATCAGGCAGTAGCTTTCACTTTAGATATTTCTTCTACCCAGATCAGAGACACCTCTGACACTTAAAAGTAACTGGAAGGGGGTTTCGGCAGAATCCTCCTCAAGTGCCCTGTTAGACTTGGCTTTTTCAGTGGGTTTACCCCCAGGCATTTTGCTTTTTGACCTCCTGTTTTTTTTAACCTATTTTTCATTGGTATTAGGACTCTGGGCACTTTACCAGTGCTATTCAGTGCTGAAGTGAATACACTCTCCATGTAAATTGTGGTTATGGATTTGTGTTTCCATCATTGGCCTATTTGATTTACTACTAAGCCCCTAGCACAGTGCACTGTGTGTGCCCAGGGCTTCTAAATCAAATGCTACTAGTGGACCTGCAGCACTGGTTGTGCCACCCACACAAGTAGCTTTTCAAAGGTTTCTAGGACCTGCCACTGCAGTGTCTGCGAACAGTTTTTAACTGCCATGTCGACCTGGCAAGTGCACCCACTAGCCAGGCCCTTCCCTTCCCTTCCCTTTCCTTACATCTAAGTCACCCCTAAGGTATGCCCAAGGAAACCCTAAGGGCAGGGTGCAGTGTATTTAAAAGGTAGGACATGTAGTGATGTATATTTGCATGTCCTAATAGTGAAATACTGGGTATTTCATTTTCACTGTTGAAAGGCTATCTCTACCATATGTTAACATGGGAGCTGCTTGGTAACACTTTACCAATGTAGCTTGCAAGTGGGAGCTGATAGAAAAATAGAGTTTAGAATGCCTGAACTCAGGATTTAAAAATACATCTTTTAGTAAAGATGATTTTCATAATGTGTGTTTGAAACTACCACTTTTAGAAAGTGGGTATTTTCTTATCTAACTATCCTGTGTGCCTCTGCCTTTTGTGTATTCCCTGTCTGGTTTTAGAGTAACAGGAGCAGGGGATGTGCATTTACACTAGACAGACACAAGGGGTGGGGATTGAGGTGTGTCCTGTCTTTCCTGGGTGAATCATAGCCTGGCTGCATTTAGAGTATAGTGGGTGAAGTTGTCCCTTGCACCTGAATGGACTGTGGCTGCCTCCCACAAAGTTGTCTCCACCTCCTGTGGTGAACCTGGCTTGAGCCAGGCTGAACTGGTTTATGTGTGCCAGAGGAACTTTGTTTGTACCAACTTCAAAGAAAAATGTGGTATAAATGTGGGGGCCCTGGCCCCAGAACTTTAGATTACTGCTGGACTAAGGAACCTGCCAGGAAGAAGAAGCTGGAAGAGCTGTGAGGAGAGACTACCACGTTGTTGTGTGCTTTGCTGGATTGGCCTGCAGTTTCTGCTTTCTGTCTTGGGCAGGGAAAGGACTGGACTGTTCTTTCTGCATTCTAAGTATCTTCAAGGGCTTGATACGGGGCTTGCCTTCTGTTGGAAGTCTCAGGGAAATCAAAAACTTCAACTTCTTCTGGGTACTGGCTTCTGGAACTGGATGTTTCAACTGCCAGAGAGGAAAAAGGTAACCTGCCGCCATTAACGACGCCGCTGTCGGCTCAGTGACCTGAAGGCCCGCCCACTTCGTACCGCAACCCTGGTCTCATCAACGACGCAGCCCGATGCCTCCATCAAGCTGCTGCATGCGCCATGACCTGTGGGCACCGCACTCCACACCACCTTGCTTCACACCGCAGCCCTGGTATCCCCGACGATGTCGCAATGTCATCACTGATGCCGCTGCCTGCACCGTGACCTGGGGACACTGCTCGTGGAGAACACACAGCACCGTCCTGCTTTGTACCGCAGCCCTGGTCGCACCGCCGCTGCTGATCCAAGCTGACCTTGACGCCACTGCCTGCACCGCGACCTGTGGGCCCCGCACACCCCATTGCCCTGTCTCTCCCTGCAGCCTTAGGTCTACTGACAACAGCGCTTCAGCAATGATGATGCAGTTGCTTGCACTGTGACCTGTTAGATCTGCAGCGAGCTCCGCCCCACTTCGCACCGCAGCCCTGGTCTCACAGATGCCATTGGACGACCGTCACCGAGCCTCTGCCTGCACCGCTCAGCTTCACACCACAGCCCCAACGCCTGCTGACACCAGGGCTCCTAACTTCAAACTCACAGAGTTCGACCTGAAACGCATGTGACTTCAAGGGCCCGACGTCTCCTGCACCGACTTCCGGAACCGACACTTGCCAACACCATTTTCTCCAGAGCTCACCGCAAGGTCCGACGCCTTGCATCTCCAAAGGTACTGTTTTACAACACCGTAGCTGGCCCACTATGCAGCGACCGGCCGGAACTGTTGAATTTGTTTGCTCACGACGCCAATGATAGCCCTGGGCAGAGCTATCGACTTCAAGGAACTGAATTTAAAGTCGATTTTTGCTTTATTGGTATTGTGGATGACTGTATGGTGGATTTCTATTGTTTTATTCTTATTTTACACACATAAATATTGGACATGTTTCTAAGACTGATGTGGTGTCCTTTTGTAGTGTTTTCATTGTATTACTGTTTGTTATGTGCAACTGCTTTACGCATTGCCTCTAAGATAAGCCTGACTACTCGTGCCAAGCTACTAAGGGAGTGAGCAGGGTTTTTTTTAGACGTGTAATCCCCTTATCCTGACTAGTGTGGTGGATTCTGCCCGGCTAAGGTGCATACCCTAGCCAGCCAGAAAACCCATTTCTAACATGCCCTCAGAAGCAAACTTTGCACTGAGGTCGAGGACATGGGCGGATATGGGGGCTGTCGAATTTGCAGCTTGGCTGAGCTCTGCCTCAGAGGTGGTTGCACCCTTCAAGGGAATTGGACCTTGTAGGAAGCAGCCTACAGCACCATGGTTCACCGAAAGGCTAAGACTACTGAGGCAGGCATGTTGTAGGCAGGAACGAGGCTGTGGGAAACAGTAAGTCACCCATAAGATTGGCCTTATTTTGTCTAGATATGCTTCAATCGAGTTTGCAAACTCAGTCGGGAACAAAGACCATTGGATAAGATCAGAATCAGTGGATAAGATTGTAATGGAAAAGTAAAAAGCCTCACACAGGCTAGTGCACATAAGCGGTTCCATGTGGCGGTGATGTTTAAGTTTGGATGTATCTCCTCCAACCTCAGTGGTAGCTAAGAGGCTCTACTGCCATGGGACATTAAGGCAAGAGTGCATATGCTCCTCTTGATTAACAGATACACATTCTTTGGAGATACTAATGACTTTGGAGTGGAAGAATCCTGCCAACTTGTTGCAGAACTCTGTTGAGCCTTCAAAATTTGAGGGAACAGGAGGAAACCCGAGCTGGTGGATAACTTAAAAAAGTTCTTTAGAGGAGCTTGTAGATTCAATTTTATGCAGAAGAGAGACTTTTCTTCCCTAATAGCTCTTTTGTACTCTCTAATGGTGTTCTTAGATAAGAATTTGTCTTGCTCGTCATACTGTTTCCTCACTCACAAACACACTCACAATCACATACATAAATGAAAAGAGCAATTTAATTTTTTTACCTAACTTGCTTACTCAGCTACCAACTTCGAGGCTCCATGGCATTGGAACCTGCAAGCCATGATTCCCAATGAGGAGCCAGATGGAGCAGCAAGGGCAGGATTGAAAAGGGGAAGACCGACCTCAATACCTCTCCCAGCATCTTGACAGGACTGTAAGCAGATCTCTATAAAAAGCTGGGATAATGTTGGGGATACTTCCCCTGTTGTTCTGTGTGGCTTTTCATTTGCTTGAGGGATGAATTAATGTGCGCCCTGACAGCCACATTTTAGCAGATATACTGTGCTGCCTGAGGCATGAACTGTATGTATGCTAAACAAAATAGATTATCTCTGTGTGAGGCAATCATAGTTGAACTATGCCCCTCAGAGATGAGCAATCCAAACATATAGCTACACAGTGTTTTATTTAGAAAGAACACTCTGTAGCAGTATTATGCCTCATACCCCTCAGTCCGCTCCTCCTCTTCTTGTCATCAGGAGCCTGGAGACAAAGCAAAGAGGGCTGGCAGTTTTCAGAAACACTGCTAAATTGAAAATGAACAGGAGCTTCATAGGAGGCAGTGGGCTGTGCCATAAAGCCCTTGATAGGAGCCGCTGCTGGAGTTAAAGAGGAATTTAGGGTTCGGGTGGGTAGGGTAAAGGGAGGTCAGGGTGAATTTGAGGTACGGTGTGGGTAGAGGTAAAAGAAGGTAAGGGTGATTTTAGGGTTCAGGGGAGGGTAGAGGTAAAGGAAGATAAGTGTGATGTTATTGCTCAGGGGTGGCTAGTGGTAAAGGGAGGTAGGGGTGATTTGGGGGTTCAGGCGTGGATGTAGGTAAAGGGAGATAAGGCTGATTTTAGGATTCAGGGTAAAAGGTAATGGTGATTTTAGGGTTCAGGCTGGATAGAGGTAAAAGGAAGTAAGAGTGGTGTAGGGATCGGTAGAAGAAAAGAGAAGCAGGGGTGATCTTAGGTTTCAGGAATGGGTAAAGGTAAAGGGATATAAGGGTGATTTTAAGGATTAGGGGTGGACAGAGGTAACGGGAGTTAAGGATGGGTTAAGGGTTCCAGAGTGGGCAGAGGTAACAGGAGGTATGGGTGATTTAAGGTTCCAGGTTGGGTGCAGTTAACGGGAGGTAAGGGTGATGTTATAGTTAGGGGTGTGTGGAGGTAAAGGGAGGTAATGGTGATTTCATGGTTTAGGGGATGGGTAGAGGTAGAGGGAGGTAAGGGTGATTTTATGGTTTCTGGATTAGAGCTTAGGGTGAATTTGGGGTCCCAGGGTGGGTAGCGGTGGTAAGGGTGATTTTAAGGTTTGGGGTGGGTAGGGGTAAAGGGAAGTAAAGGTGATTTTAGGGTTTTTGTGGTTTTTGGGTAGATAGAGGTTAAGGGAGGTAAGGGTGAAACATAAACCGTTTAAAAACTCTGCATATTTGGCGAGGAATAAAACATCCTCTAAAATATATAAGAGGTAACCAACAAATAAGTAAATGTGACACAGCAGCAAACGTTAATTGAAAAATACACATACTGTATGTCAGCAGTCTTAAACAAATGGAGTATGTTTACAGCTTTATCATCAATAAAAGTGACGGGCGGCCAAAATGTGCGTTTTGGAAATTGGTCACATGATACAAAGTTTTGTTATTGCTAGGTGTATGCATTCAACTCTGGGGCATACTGGGAAGCGTGAGATTAAATTTGATGGTTTTAGGTTGTCTTTAAAGCAAAAAAAAAGTGTTTATTTTTCCCAAGAAACTACAGATCGCCGCAAGCAACAGTGCATGTGCTGTCTTAGGCGAGACCTAAAAATATGAGGTTCCATATTTGAAGAAGTTACACTGGCTTCCGGATCAGCAGAGAATCCTCTTCAAAGCCATGACTATAGTACATAAAGTAATCTAACAACAAACCTGCATTCTTGGCAATAATGTTTTCCAACTATAAATCAACAAAACATCTACGTTCATCTGAAAAATGTCTTCTATGAATTCCGAGAAGATGCACCATTCATTACACATGCAGAGAAATCCTTTTCAATTTGGGCAGCAAACATTTAGAATTTCCTCTCTTTTGACTTGAGAATACTTTCCCTCTCTATCTCATTCAGTAAGGCTCTTAAAGCCTACCTTTTTAATTTGTAAAAACTTAGCCTTGCAGTTTAACACAAATTTCTCTGAGCCACATATCCACATATACAATAATTATCATAGTGTCAAGTAACTTCTGTGAATGTTGCGCTGTACAAACAATCCACACCCATACCCGTCTGTCAGAGTTTTTATTCTCATAACAGTGATTATGTTTAACATTTAACAACAACATGTTATTTTCTCTCATTAAACACACTACTGTTAAAACATGAATTGCTTTAAGAAAGACTACTGCTTTCAATCAAATTACGTTTTCTAAGTTGTAATTATATATGCAGTGCATGGGTGTTCTCAAAGCTGTGGAACTTTAATCCAAGATGGCTTGCATCCAAGGCTTAGAAATGGCTGTTTAAATGATTATCACGTCTCTGCCTTTTTGTGATCCCTTCATTAATATTCAAAACACACTGTAAAGTATGTGAACAACTCGCACTTTGAGTCTTTTTGAGCAGCAAATACCAGAAATGCTTCTTCCCCAATAAAAAGTGCAGCATGAGGAGTCCTGTGAGAACACCTGAAAATATTTTAGATTTTTTGTCGACAGTAGTGAGCTGGCAGTATCACATATACACAACTTCCTGTATCATCAGGTACTGCAGACAGACAGACAGACCGACAGACAAGTGAATATTGGCAAAAACAGTAAACCCCCAGCCCTATGCAATATAAAACTGTTGCAAAGTCATCCTGTGCCCTGGGCACCCCCCAACTTTTTGCTGACTGGTACTGGTGGTAACTGACTCTGACTGACCCTGGGCTTTGCCTAACCAGGCCCAGGGCCAGTGCTATGCTGAAAACACTTAGAATACAGTGAAAACACCTACATACACTAGGGTACACTATGGGTTGGGGTACCCCTGTGATTGGCATGACCTACCCTATAAGCCCCTAGTATATAATAGGGCAGGGGAATTGAAACTACCTATCAGTCCCTAGTATATAGTAGGGCATGGCAGTTTAGAGGCCAGCAGCCTTCTGCACTTGCATGTGTGCACTGCTGAGGCCGGAGGTCAGTTTTAAAAGCAGCCCTGGGTGCCATGACTGCTTTTAAAAAGTAAATTGTGCCCAAACTCGACTTTGGTGTTTGGGGCACTTAAAAATGGATAACCCACAATGTTATGGCATATTAGGAACCCCCAGGGTCTACCCTAGGTGTCCCAGGGGTGGGGGGGGTCAGGTATCTATAAGGTAGACACTTATAAAATGGGTTTTATATGCCCTGGGTTAAGTGAAATTTCACATTTCACTCCCCACATTGTGATAAAGTGCTGCCCAAATTCGACTTTGATGCTAGGAGCACTGTGAAGTGAGGATCTGCAATATTTCTACAGATTCAGAACCCCTAAAGTCTCACCTAAGTGTCCCATGGGGTGGGGGTCCTGTAGATATAAGCAAAGTACTTATAAAATATGCTTTTGTGATTCCTGGAGCTGGAAAAATGGCCCAAGTCATTTTCCCCATTGCAAATCCCCTGCTACATAGGTTAACATGGTAGGAAGTTATTAACTAATAACTCTTGATAGGAGAGGGCTAAAAGTCCCATTCAAAGACTTCCCCGAATGGTATTAATAAATCCCACAATATGATATTGTTGAATTTCTCCTAAAGTGTACTTACAAGAAGTTATAAGACTTTCTTGTTTGTAGGTCCAGATTCAGCCTTCCAGTGGTCTGCCCTGATTGGTCAGAGTTAAGTGGATTAGCCAGGCTGCCTTGAAGAGGTGATAAAGAGCCCCTGGGGTTAACCAGCTCTGCTGGCAGGGCAGTGTGCTGTTCCACAGGAATGCCAGGCCAGGGGGAGGAGTCGTAAACCATGGTCTTCAAAGAGGAGAGCAGAAACCAGTGTCATTTACCACTCTGAACTTTCCACCTCAGGCAGATGGTAGGATTAAGGAAGGTATGAGCAGATGCAGTGGGGAGAGTCTAAGTAAATTAGCCATCCTAGGGGTGTGTTTAGCCAGCACTTACCTCTGTGCTGGAAAATCAGCCATTATAAATTTGGAAGATTTGATGCACTCTGGGACAAAATAATGCCACACTCTACAGGATGTGGTCTTATCTTTGAGGAGTTACCCTGCTCTCATTGGTCAGGAGTGACCTCCTGCCTGACCCAGAGAACTTGGAATAAGTATCTGAGAGGGGCAGAGCCCTCCAGATCTGCTGCTTGAAACTGAAGAAAGCAAGACATTGTGCCAAGCTGAGAAGTTGGGGTTGCAAAACTCTAAGGACTGTCCTCTGAAGATTGCACCAGCTGAAACTACAGCCCTGTGGATAACCTTGCTGCAAAAGAACTAAAGAGTGGACTCCCTGCAAGCTACAGGTTAACAGAGCTCACCTGGACCATCATCACCAAGGATCCTCAACTGGAAGAACTACCAGTGGATTTGTAAGGGTTTTGTCCAAGTGGATTGTGGGAACTGAAGTCCTCAACTTTCAAGGACCATCTTGGAGCTTCCAGACCCTTGGAGTGAGTTTGAGACACGTTGGGACCCCTTGAGGAACTTTAGGAAGAAGTTCAAGAAGTTTGGAGAACTTTGGAGCAACTTTGAAAAAAAGCTCCATAGAGGGACTGACTCAACCTGGCCAGCCAAGCCGCCTGCCTTCAACCGCGAGCCGGCCAAGCCATCCAGGTTCGTTCCGCTAAAAGCTCCGTAGGTACAACTTCCAGAGTATGACCGGGAGTAGAAGAAATCCGAGGCCGGCGAACCCTCACCGAATCCGGCCTGGTGAAGAGCATCGAGGGACCCCGCAAGAAAAAGCTCTGTAAAAGTTTCTAAGTCCGCTCGAAGAAAAGGTGACCGGGAGCAACCGCGAAAGCCAAGCCGCCTGCCTTCAACCGCGTGTCGGCCTGGATCCTGGGTTTGCCCCGCTGGAACCGGACTTCCATAACTTTGACCGGGAGCTCATCACAAGGCTATCTGGCAAACCCTCACCGAATCCGGACTGGCTGAGAGTTTCGAGGGACCCCAGGAAGAAAAGCTCCAGAAAAGTTTCTAAGTCCAAAGGTAAAATCTGTGACTGGGACCTTCCGCGAGGTGTAGCCGCTCAGGGTTCCATCGCAGTCGGCCTGAAACTTTGACTTTGGGTCGGTCTATCGCGATATGTTGCTATAAGTTTCTAAGTGCTATATTTTGCTAAATCTTTGAAAATTCATATCTCCGGTTCCCTACATTGGATTTTTGTCGTTTTGGTGTCATTTTAAAGATAAAAATATTTCCTATTTTTATAAATTGGTGTTGGATTTTTATTATGTGTTGTGTCTTAATTATTTACTGAATTGGTGTTTTTAAATGCTTTACATACCTGTCTTTGAAGTTAAGCCTGTCTGCTCGCAGCCACGTTACCAAGGGTTGAGCATAGCAATAATTTTCTAAGACCTATGCTGAGTCCTATCAGTGGCAGACCTACATTTGCCCCTACCATTAATCCACTTTCCAACAAAAACATATCAGCCAAAGCAGAAAAAATGCATTATCTGAACATAGAGGAGCTTATTACGATGTCGGTCGGAATTGCCTTCGACCGACGCCGTCTCGGTCTCGGGACCGACGACCTCCGGTCGGCAGTTCCTACCGCCTGATTACGATGCTATTGAACACTGTTTGGTCGGATACTCACATTTTTTCATGGGAGCTTGTGCTACAGCCGTAAACCGGCCATAATACAGGTTCCCATAAAGAAATGGGGGGGGCGTAAAACCATGCACCCTGTGGCAGGCACCCCATGGTGCCTGACACACAGTGCATGGATTTACAGGGGGCACCCTAGGTACCCCCTCGGCCACCAACCATAGGCTGCGGAGGAAAGGGGGCCCTCCTAGGGGCCCCCAAAGACACTTTCCGACAGCTTTTCCGTGTCGGAAAAGCTGGCATGGAAAGGCTGTTGGAAACTGACATTGTAATTTCGATGGCGGAAACGCCGTCTATAGGGGATTAGGGTGCGTTCCGACCGGCCGAAAGACTGCGAGATCCAGTTAGAACTGCGTCGGTATGACCGGCCAGTTCATGCTCCGACCGCCGACATCATAATTTGGCTGTTGAACCGCAAACCGACCGTTTCGATCGGAAAGCCTCCAGCCGCGGTCAGAAAGCTTCCGACGAGCAGTCGGAGGCTTTCTGACTGACATCGTAATCGGCCCCAGAATGTTTGAGCACTTTACCTTTAAAGTAATCGTTCATAGTTTGGAGCTCACTAGAAATCATTTTTTAAAATATTGTGTATCAGACTCTGCAGACATGCATAACCTGTAAAGTAATAATCCATGGGACAGTTTAGCCACAGTTTCCTTGCAAAGAAGGAAGTTCCATTTGTAGAGACCATTCTAGGCCCTGTGCCTGGAAAATTTTGGAAAGTAACAGATAGTGAGCAAGCACTTCTCTAAAATAGTCCAGAAAATCGAATTCTAGTGTTCTCTTATAGTAGTGTCATACGGCTTTTACATTCCAAAGTAAAACTGTGCGTTTGTTGGACAATATAAACGCTAATATTGTGCGAGACTGATTCTAAGCACACCCTCAGGATATGCTGGCCTTAGTCCTGCTAGCTCACAGTGTACCATCTGTACCCCTAACCTGACAAGGTAACAAAAGGATTGTACAACCTCAGAACATGACAACCCTGACTCCCCAAGGAAATTATGGTAACAGATCTAGAACCCTTTTGTTTGATTCCTCATGCATACCCAAAGAGATGCGCAAGAAATACTCAGCAAGGCGTGTCAATATTTATTGAAGCATTGTGATTCTTTTATAAAAAAAACTTGTGCTGCAATGATCAATAGAAGGGAACAGAATAGCGTAAATAGCATTATGAGAATGGTGAAAATGATTAACAATTCAACTATTGTGCTATAACAGTGAATATATGCTGGCATATAAATACTGTATTATATTGTACTCCTACTTAGCGCTATGTCACCTACCTAACCTAGTTTTGTCTAGGGTGGGTCAATCTGCCAAATCCCTGTAGGGTGATCTAACTCCCATTACCTGTGGGCAAATGTCATCAGACTGCCTGTCTTGGTTGTAGAGCTGGGCATCCCTCATGGAGGTAGACAGGAATCAGCTGGGCTGGAATTCCAACATGCCGCAACTTTGCAGTGTCAGCAAAATGCTCCTCTCACTAAACAAGTCAGTGATGCTGTTTATATCATAAACAGCCCCATGATGTCATCCCGAAGCCCCAGTAAGGCCACTCTTATTTATTCTATTATGATAGCTCTGTTGCCTAACGGACAACAACAAGACTACAACATTTGTGCAGTTAACTTTATCCCTTGTACTGAATGTTCAAGGTATTGTGATAGTGTGCCTACGAAGTGGTAATGTAAGCAATGCCGTTTCAGAGAATATTATCCTGCACAGACACGTAAACAAATGCATGTCAAATGGCAGCATGTTTAAGAAAGAAGGAAACTTTAGAAACATGAGCATGTGAAACGGTGGTATTTCTCCCTGGGCCTATTCTAACCACGTGACAGTAGGACAGGTTGCCTAGTTTGGTTAGCTTCTACTGTTGGGTCCTTGCTCAATGTGATGTCAATCTGATCTATCACAGATAGCTTAAACTGAGTATAATAAAGCCATTATAAGGTTAGAGGTGTGCGAAATTTACGTAATTTGCTTTTGTGTAATAACATAAACTTACAGCAAAATTGGCAATTAAGTCTAATTACGTCAAATGCAAATTGATCATTTCGTGCTATATTTAAGTACAAAATGCCTTGATTTTTGGTGCGGGAATGCATTTACACAAAGCACTGAAGACAACAGCCACACACAATTTTAATGTTCACCATGAATGGTGTGTTTTGTGCTAAATGTTTAATGTGAATAACACATAATTATGCAAAGTGGCATAATGACATGATTTCAGAAACTTTGCAAAACAAGGGCAACATGAAATTCCCAAAATAATGTGAATTAGAACAATGCAATTAACATTTTGCACATGCAAAAGATAAGAGATAGAAATGATGCATTCATAGATTTGGAGGCATCAGCCCTCTACCCAACATAGACCTGGATTTTAGAATGACATTCTGGTTAGTTTAATGCCTTCGCTGCGAGCGGAATTCCAGCCAGGTGCTGGACATTCCAATCGCGGGCGTGGTCGTGACGAGCTCAGCTCGTCATGCGCACAGCCCGACCGCGCAGCATGACGAGCCGAGCTCGTCATGAGCAAGGAAGGGGTTAACATTCTGAGCCCTAGACAATGAGCAGATGTTCCCATTATCATCAGGGATATGATTCCCTGATTGTAGGCACTTCAATGATATTACTAAAATGCTTTCCAATTGTTGCCACACCCAGAGGAGTAGCTATCAATAGTGCAGAAAGTGCAGTGGCATGAAGAGTCAACTACATTCCAATTATGGCTGTGTTTCACTGCCCAAGGAGGAGGCTTGTATTAGAGCCCATGACACTGAGGCTACACCACTATCTATGTCATATCGGAATATGCGTAATGGTGTGCATGTAGGTGCGCATGTGTTTGGCAGTCTTCTATCTGTGTCATTTTCCTTGTATATGTGTCTCTATGTGTGTTTATGTCTGCTGCATCTCAGTGTCTGTTTATATGTGAACAATCCACTTTAAAGCAATCAGCCAACCTGGTATGGAATGAAGGTCCACGGCACCCGGGACCAGGTTACTATACAACTATACAGTGAGTGCCTTTTACTAAAATGGAGGTAAAGAATGTAAGGCATAATTATGTGAAAGAGCAAGTCCATGTTATCAGTCTGTGGGACCTCAGTGTTTACTCTTCTGCCCTAGATTAGACTATGATGATACCTTTGTCCAGGATCAAAGAAGCCCCAAGGCTGGTGCTCTGTTGAGTTTGGGTAATTATCAAACTAAGTCATGTTCAGGACCTCAACTGCGTGCAGCTTTTCACACTGCACTCTTAGCAGGGGCAGCTCCTCCGTTATCGCTCATGAGCGTCGCCCCACTGCTGAAAGGCAGCAAACGAAAAATAAAATGATAATAAAACTATTTTAGTATCATTTTATTTTCACTTACTCGGCCGAATCCTCTAAGTCTAGTGAGGGGAGGGGCTATTCCCTGTGTCAGCAGCAGCCAGGCCCAGAGAGGAGGAGTGGTAGGTTCACTGTTAGTGCACATGTCGGTTTGGCCGGCCATCTTAGGACGACCAAACTGACATGCACACTTACATTTCTCCAACCCAGCTGTCTTGCACAGCCAGGTGGGAGAAAAGGCATAGGCTCCCTGTCCCTAACTGACCAGCATTTCAACCCACTCAGATCAATCCCGGCACTTCTCTCATACATGAGAGCAGCGTCTGCATTGGGTGGGGAGAGGAGCAGAGGAAACCAAGGCCGTTGGAACAGAGAAGCATCGAAGAGGCGTTCGGGAGCGGCATGTAAGTTCTTTTTTTTGTATTATTCCCCCCATTCCCCCACACCCTCCCAGCCCCCCTTGCGCTGCCTCACCAAGGTTTGATGGCAGCAGCCGCCACTCACTCTTAGTACAGATACTTCCTTGCTCAGGTCAAATATACCACAAAACCAGGTGCATGAACATTAGTTGCTGTTTCTGCAGTGGTTCAATACTTACATAGCAAATCTTGTAACTCTTCACTGGCTTTCAGAGGTGAAACAAACACTTTTGAAGTGCGTTTGCCTCAACAAAGGCCAGTTTTCAACAATAATCATGAAACACTGTCCCAGAAAGTCCATGTGTTCCTTTTCTTTGAAGACTCTACATCCCAGAGACAAAAGAGCATGCAAAGGGGATTGTTAATTCCCACACTCCATAGTGTGAGCCTAGAACTCTCTTCCTCTCTCACTTAAACTATTTAAAACCACTCAATGTTTTACAGCCAGTTAAAAACATTTTTATTTACCGCTGCTTTGCAACCACTCCCTTTTTCCTCTAGTAAGTAGCAAGAATAGCATTGAATATCAAAACAAAGTACAATGCCAACTCCATCATGGAAGCAGTGAACCAGTGGTGGCTGGTGAACTTGGAAATTGGTGAGCAAAAGTACATGCCTTAAATCCAAGTTAGTGAGCGAAGTGAACAAGACCCATGTCCTTGATGGGGACTCAGGGTGTTCTTCCTCCTAGAAACTAGCAGTGCAGCCCTAGGTTAACTTTTCGAGTTGGTAAACCACACTTTGCACTAGCAGTGCATCCCAGAGACGACTTTTCCAGTTGTTGAAACTCTCTGCCCCAGCGGTGCCCCTTTTAGAAAAACTGAAGCTAACACAAATTGAACGAGGACATTTCAATAGTGAAAAGATTTCTTCAAAAGTTGTTATGAGCAATTGCATTTATTTTCTTTTAAGTGAATATTATATTTATTTAGTTTACAAACCAGGTCTAGCAGCTCGGTAGACTATTGCACCAGCATGACAAATATGTGAATCCAACTCTATCCGCTCAGCTTTTCATCTTCCTAAGGTTGATTATACTTGAAAAAGGTATCAAAAACATTTTCTCTTTCAATAGGCTGAGAGGCCTCCTGGAGGTGATAGATCTAAATACTTATGTTAGAGCAACTTGTTTTACCATTAGTACCTGGTCATCTTCCCTAATTTATATTGGTAGTAATGACATTGTTGCCATTTTTACAGTGCACAATTTGCCATTGGCAAGGCATCACTACCCTTTCTTGTACGTGATTTGGAACAAATATCTAAGAGCATGAAAATCTGGAGCCGTTAGCTCACATGCCCATACTAATCTTAAAGGATATCTAACTTTGAATATATTATCCAAGCATGAATTTTGCTTTTTAATATTTTTTATATATTATTTAATGTAGAACATACTCAGGCAGAGCCAACAAGTGTGTTGTTATGTTGTTATGTTTACCTTTGTTGCTTAGGGCTAGGGCTAGGGCTGACCCTGCTTCATCCCACTCAAACTTTTCTTCTGATGTATTTGGATTTTGATAGCAAGCTGAAATGCGTCACCGTCATCCTTTAGACATGGTGCCGTCATATGGCACGTGCAGCCTGTGTATGGGTTGTGAATGTTTGATGGGAGCTGAGATGTAAAGCGCCCCTCAAACAGGTGCAATCCCCAAAACTCTGCAGAAACCCTTTTCCTTTTCTGGTGACATGCGGTCTTAGCGCTGTCAGCACACAGACGACAAAACTGAAAGCCCTCGAAGTGCAGGGGTGTAACACAGGCCCCCCGCAATGCTAGGGGGAGTGGCCCAGCTGCAGGGGGCCTCCTCAGCACAGTACTCAGGCCCAATAGCTCCGGAATAAATCCGGAGCGGGGGCCCCTCCGTGTACGTGGCAGGGGGGCCCCCTCAACTTTCGTTACGCCACTGTCGAAGTGACTGATGTGTCAGTTCATCTGTTGTCATTTCTGCTGTTGTAGGTGCAAAAAACAAATTCTCCATGTGTGTCTGATTAAGTTGATGGGGCTGCGCTCTGGTGCCCTCTAAGGGCCAGCCGCACCTGCAACTGCATATGAACCACAGCAAGCCAGTGTAACAGCCACTCCTCCGTGCTGCATACATATTACCAAACATAGTAATCTTGCTAGCAGCTCTCCCCACTAAACAAAGTAAAAGTATTTCTTCCAGAAAGCGACTTCACAAGTTCTGTACAAGCACTCGTACTCTCAGATCTGGGTAGTGACAAGACTCTGCTCTGCGGCCTCCAAGACTCCACGCTGCCCCTTTCAATAGCATCATACATGCTGCAGCATGCCGCAACAAGGGCAAAAACAAACAAGACCACATCACACCTACTGTGGTAGACCTCCATTTGCTCCTCTTTCTGGCCTCTAAAAACTTCAACACTACTTGCATCATTTATAAAGTCATCACAACCCTTATCTGGGTAAGTAGCTCACCATCTCCCGGGGCTTGCGGGGCTCTAGGAACACACGCAGTTACAACACTATCATACTGCACGTGAAGCGCAAGAAAGAAAAATACTAGGCAACTGACCATCTCCATCTATCCACCCATGATCCATAATGACATTCTGTTTCCAAAACAACTAGTCCTACTCACCTTCAGTTTAGGAAACAGTTGAGGAGACACTCCTTTAACGAATACTAAATGCTGATGCAGTAAATAGACACCCTCCTCCCAGAATCTAGAATCCCGAGGCTGGAATCAATCAGATTGTATCTCTGCCTGCGCTCTGCTGCGGTTGGAGCAAGGACTCACAATGAGACTTGTTCGTAAGCAATCCTCTCACAGTATTAATTAATTAAACTTTGTAATGTCTTTATTAATACATGCATACACAACATCGTATCCGAGAGAAGCTTGCCTATGTGTTTAAAACTAATAAGTAATCCTTGTCTAATCCAAAATGGCTGCTAAAGCGCGGAAAACTTCATTGCGCATGTGTCAACCATATCACGTGGTATGACGTCTTTCTTTGCTTGGAGGGAATCTTTGCTTCTGCGCAGTGTATGCTAAAATGGCTGCTTGATGTTCTCACATGCTAAAGCTTACGCATTTGCTGCAATTAATAATGTGGTATTTTCAACGCTACTAATGCGGGATAGATTTGAATTAAATGGGAATAGAGTAGAAGTAGGGGGTATACAGTGAAAACATTTATTTTTGATTTTAATATGTTTCTTCTTTGATTTTCTATTAGTTCGTAAATTGGGCCTGGGTTAACTGAACAGCAGCTCAAGAGCTATGGAATGTGCGCATGCGCCCTGAAAATAACACGACAACGCGATGAAGTCAACTTGGAAAATAGCCAAGGACACGACCCGTTGGTCACCTCCACTGAACATATGAGATGTTCTATCAATTGCAACAATGTATATACATTTTGTATTACATTTTGTCGTGAGACGGGTGGGAAATAAAGCAAATGTATTAATTGTGAGGGGCGGTATTTTAAAACAATGGGCTTAAAGAAATTTAACTAAATTGTCATGGTGTGAGGATCAACCCCCTGTCCCTGTCCAATCAGAAGTAGTGGGCCCATAATTTTGAAACATTAATGGGAGGTCCTGGGTGTAGAAGGGTATAATAGATATAGAATTAGCTAATTAGCTAGCTCAGAGAACAGATGAACAGATGCGGTAGCAGAGAACCTATGCTATTGCAGAACCGAGCAGACTGAACCGCTGTCCAGAGAGGTCCTGAAGTGGGGGCGGCGGATTCCATTAAAAAGAAGACACGGAAGAATCGAGGAGGAACGAAGTGACAGAGAGGGGAACGACGCAGGCATCGTTGGTAGAGAGGTCACCTATCCTGTTCTGAACCTGGTCCGGAGGTCTTTGGTCTTCATCCTTCTTGGGACCCATCTTTCCAACTCCTTGGCCAAGGGGTTTGGTTCTCACACTCTTAGGTAACTATAAGCGTAAACCTTTAGCTGTACTGCTGTCTCTATCTTCTTCTTTCTGAGGGACCGTCATTTGATTAAATAAGTGATTAATTTAGTATGCTACCTCCTTGGTGTGCGATTAAGTATTATGTGGTTTGTAATTTACTCTGCTAAAGAATGTAGATAAACATTTTAAAACTTCCTGAGTCAGTGATTATTTCAGATTAATGAATTGTATTATATTTTCTCATTTTAAACTTCCCAATTATCAAAGGGTCCATCAGTAAGTCATTACTCTTCAATCAGAAAAGGTAATTGGTAGCAGGGATATTGATAAAGAGTACAACTGACCCACCAGCGGACATTGCTAGCATAGTATGAATGAATGGGCCCAGGTGAGTATTCGGTGTATGAATGCTTGTTGCTAGTAACCCGCTGGATCAGTTTTCTGGCTATCAGAGAATGGTTACGGTTTTTCTTTGTTAATTGGGTAATGAGAATTTTATTTTTATAAACTAACATCCGTTTGTTTAAAAGTTTTGATTTATGTTGTCTAGAATCCCCAGGGAATTTTGAATAGCGGATGGTAAGTGGAAGCCATACTGCAGTGAGGTTATCTGTCAGGCAGAAATAGTACTGAAAAGTTAAGCAGCGCTATCAGTACTGGTTAGGGACTCTGTGCGTGTCAGTGACAGCAAAGGAATACGCTAGTGAAAATTTGATGTTATATCACCTAGAAAGGATAACATTGAAGAAGTAGCAGGTACTTCCGAAACTTATGTGAAGAGTAAACGGAAGGGTTTTACTCGTAGTGTATGTTTAGTAAACGGAAAGGTTTTACTAAGTGTGAGAGAAACTATCTTTTCCAATTTAGAGAAACTGGCACGATAGCGAATGTTTTATGTTGTTACAGAATTTTAAGAAGCATAGAGAAAATAAAGTTTTTGCGTACGATTTTGTAAAGGGAGAGTCAGCTGTCGGAATAAAGGCTGACGTCACAAACGCCGCGCTGGTATCGGTTGACACGGCGGGCGTGGAGCGAGTCTTGTAAAGGAGGGGTCAGTAGTCAGGAGTAATACGGACGTCACAGGTGCCGTGCTGGGATTGGTCGACACAGCGAGGGAAGGAAAGCGCAGATTGTAAAGGAGGGGTCGTCTGAGAGGGTGAATAGACGTCACAGAGAAGCCACACTAGGATTGGCCCGAGACAAATGTTAGCTGGAGTTTGATTGGTTGTCAGCATAGAAGTTGAAATATTAGTGGATAGTGGAGATTATATGTGGAAACTTGATCCGACTTTGACAGGAACCCGTCCAGACAGAAGATTCCTAAGTTTTGCAGAATATAATTCGATACATAGATATTTACCCAAAATGTACGGAGAAAAGAGAAAAATGTCATTTTTTAAAAAGATTAAGAATTATTTTAAGAAAGATAAGCCAATCAAAACTAGGGAAGGAATTATCATTCCACCAGCAAAAACGTCCGCCTCATTCATGATGATGGAGAGGGGTTATCATACTTGCGTATGGTTAGAAAATTGGATAGAATATACAAAAGATGATGGAATATTAGCTTTCCCAGAGAATGGTACTTTCAATGGGAGAGTTCTTCAAAATTTACGAATAAGAATGAATGAATTAGAACCCAGACCAAGATTAACTCAATACAAAGCCCTAGAGGAATGGGAAACCGAGGCATTTGAATGTGATAGACCCAGAAGCAATAGGGGTTATAGGGGATTTTTCCCTAGACACCAAAATGAGACACGAGAAAGTCAGATGAAACAGTGGAGAAGAGCGATGCTTACCGAGGGTTTGTATCCAGTTTTTAAGACAGATGAGCTGTTAGGGAGCAAATGCAAAGAAAAGACAAAACATTTGACAGGGTTTGGAGAATCCGAAGATGAATTTATGGAAGAAATATTAAAGAACCCTCCACCATATCAGGAAGGGTCAAGTGGATGTTCTCCAAGTGCACCAATTTTCAGAACACCATTGGTACCGCAAGTATTGCATAATCCACCAGTTAATAGGGTACTTCAGGATAAGGAAAGAGAGGCTATAGACAGAAACAGAGCAGAATTGATACAGAAAATAACACAGTTGAATATACATCCTGATTCCCTGATAATACCTGTAACCATTGGTCCTGTGGTCCCTTTATATGGTGACAAAGTAAATTGTCCAAAGCCTTTAACTATGTCTATACCTTTGGAGACTCCAAAACATGAAGCAGTAATAATTGATGACCATATCAGTGATTGTGAATCTATGATTTCACTAATGGATTTACCTAATCGAGACTCCGTAAATAGCACCCCCAGAAGAGTTCCACCTGGTTGCTCAAAGGATGTAAATATAATAACATCTTCAGGAACTAAGAGTGCAACAGTAGTAACCCCAGAAGACTTAGAAAGATGGGCACAAGGAATAGACAGACAAAGTTCACCCCCAACATTTTGGACATTTATAATTAAAAGTCGAGTTAGAAGAAATGATAGCAGGCAACGTAGGAGTAGATCGTTTGAATACCTATAGTGAGGAAGAACTATTGTTCGTGTGTAGGAGCATAACCAGAAATGTAAAGATATTCCATGAAAAATTGGCGGATTTGGCCTTAGAAATGGGAATCGAAATAAGAAAGTCAAAAGTACTACAGAAACCATATAGAGCAGACTTTACTGACAAAGATCTAGAAAATATGAATACATCTGGTAGGAAACTACAAGTGAAAGAATTAATGTCAGTATTACAGAAATGGGGAGAACTAGATAAATGGAAAACTAGATGGACAAAGAAAAAGGAAGAGGCACGTTACAGTAGAACGACTTCTGAATATTTATTGAAGGAAACAGGGAAGGTAGATCAGATGTACCCAATGCGGGAGGTTCCAGGAGGAGGTTATGTTCATGTCCCATGGAGCAGACAAGATATTTTGTCATTTACAAATGATTTTCCAAAGCTGAGAGAAAAACCGATAGAATGGTATAAGCAGGTCGAGAGGTTTGTGAAAGTCTCAAAGGTATTGTTAAAGGACTTAGATGGTTTGTTTGACATAGTGGTACCTGCCGATTTATGGACAGATTGTAAAATTACAGTCGACTGGCCGAGTGAAGAGTATCCTAGAGATGCAAAGACAGGTGCCCCATCAAATGATGTGATGAAAAAGTATCACCAGGTAATAACTTATTTGAAAGGGAAAATACCACCAAAAGAAACAGATTGGGTGAAAATAGACAGGACTACCCAAGAAGCAAGTGAATCGGTACATGCCTACTATGAACGTCTATTACAGGTGTTCAAACAGTATAGTGGATTCGAGGATATTGGAGACAAAAATATGAGTCAGTTTGTTTATCGATTTGTTTATGGTCTAAAACCAGAGATTTGTCAGATGATTAAGCAGCACATGTTACGCTGGCAAGGGAAGCCTATTGATGAAATTTTGAAATATACTAAATATTGTGGAGACGACATTGAGGATAGGCACAAGAAACTGCAAGAGAAAGTGATGTGGGCTCAAGTGAAAATGGCTGAGCGACAGGGAATTAATTTGGATAATCCAACAGAAAGTCAGGGAAAAGAATCTGGAATGAATGGTGACACAGGGAATGGTGGAAAAGTGAGAGGACGAATGAGTAGAGAAGAGGCTAAAAAGAAATTTCCTTGTCATGGGAGCGGAAAGTTGGGACATTGGAAGGACGAATGTAAAAAGATTCAAAATAATAATGGGCCAAATCATAATTTAAATCCACAGACGCAGAATGACTCACAGCAGGGTGGAAACCCTCAGAGTCAGTTGCCACCTGCCCCTATACAGGATAATGTAAGCAGAGCAAAGCACGGTACAGACGTCGGATATCAAGGAGGAAGTGGTAAGAATGAATATGTAACTTCACAGTTTCTTTTACAGGACGAATTTGATCCATATAGTCATCAATGACGGTGCCTAAGAGAGGGGGAGAAAGAGTGCGTACTTGGCGCATCCTTACCGGTAGATCAGTCAGGTCCATATGTTGAAGGGAAAGTAAGAGGTAATGATATCACTTTTCTTTTGGACACTGGTGCTACCCGTTCTACTGTAAGAACAGCAGACATCCCAGATCTCCCTCTCTCTGGAGAAGCTATCCAAGTTGTAGGTGTAGCAAATCAAAAGATCAGAACACCCCTTACTGAACCTATGGAAGTAAAAATAGGAAACTTTCGAGAAATGCACCAATTTGTGGTGTGTGATTCCAGTCCAGTAAACTTATTGGGTAGAGACTTATTGTGCAAAATGAATTGTACTATTTTTTGCACACCGGATGGTGTTGCAGTACAGACTCCGGATGAAGATCATGTTTATAAGTTCAGGCTAGCCAAGCAAGGTACTGAAGTGGATGAGATGTTCTCCTTGATAACAAAAGATGAATTACCAGAAGAATTAAGAACTACAGTGAGTTCTAAGGTATGGGATTTTACGGGGAAAGAAGTAGGACTTATGGCAAAAATAGACCCAGTAAAGATCACTATAAAAGAAGGCGCAATTTTCCCAAATACCAGACAGTACAAAATGAGTGCAGAAGTAAAGGCAGGAGTTGTTGAGGAAATTAGCAGAATGGTGAAACAAGGCATATTAAAAGAAGTTATGAGTAGTCCTTGTAATTCACCAATCATGGGTTTGAAAAAGCCTAGTGGAAAGTATAGGATTCTTCAGGATTTGCGGAAAATTAATAAAATTGTGGTACCTTGTTGTCCTATAGTACCAAATCCTGCAGTGATCCTATACCAGATACCCTGGAGTGCAGAATGGTTTACAGTGATTGATCTATGCCAAGCATTTTTCTCAATACCATTGCACCCAGATAGTCAATATCTGTTTTTGTTTAAATTTGAAAACCATGTCTATGTGTGGAATCGTGTTCCTCAAGGGTACACAGAAAGTCCCTCCATTTTTAATCAAATACTGAAAGGGTGTCTAGAAAAATTAGTACTGCCCAGGAGCTCAGTCCTGGTGCAGTACATTGACGACTTATTAGTAGCATCCAAAACTCATGATGATTGTGTTGCAGATTCATTTGCATTGCTCAACCATTTGGCTGAAGAAGGACACAAAGTATCACCTGAGAAGCTGCAGTTTTGTACAACGGCAGTTAAATATTTGGGACACCAAATTGAATAGGGGAACAAGAAGAATAACATCTGATAGAATAAAAATAATCAAGAAAATGAAAATGCCAGTAACACAAAGAGAAGTGAGAATGTTTCTTGGAATAGTAGGATACTGTCGACAGTGGATTATAGGGTTTTCACTACTAGCAAAGCCTTTAATTCAGTTAACAAAAAAGACAGCAAAGGATCCAGTTGAATGGGATGATGAAAGTGCCGGTGCATTTGTAAAATTAAGAAATGCTTTGTGTGAGGCACCTGCCTTGGGCATGCCTGACTATACAAGAGAATTCACATGTTTTGCTATGAAAGAGAAAATTGTGCACTTTCAGTGTTAACTCAAAGACATGGACTAGACAGGCGTCCTATAGCATATTTTTATGCTACATTGGACCCAGTGGCCGCAGCATTGCCATGCTGTTTAAAAGCAGTTGCTGCTACCTGTATGAGCATTGAGCAAAGTGAGTCAATAGTAATGGGATATCCTGTTAAAGTGTTTGTCCCACATGCAATTGTGATCCTGTTGACAAGAACTAGAACTCAGCATCTCACACCTATTCGGATGACAAGGTATGAACGAATAATTCTAGGAGCTGAAAATGTGACCATAGCTAGGTGCACAGTTGTAAATCCTGCTACATTATTGCCAGATCAATATTGTGAAGAAGTTAAGGACGATCCAGAACATGATTGTTTACAGGTCACAGAATTGTGTACAAAACTGCGTCCCGACATACAGGAAGTGCCCCTAAAAGACCCAGACAGGGAGCTGTTTGTGGACGGCTCATGCCTAAGGCATGAGGATGGTAAATTGAGCGCAGCCTATGCTGTATGTGAACTATCTGGAATATTCTAAGCATCCTATTTACCAGGAGTCAAATCTGCACAAGTAGCTGAATTAATTGCTTTGATCAAAGCCTCCAAAATTGGGAAAAATTTAAAAGTAACCATATTTACGGACAGTCAATATGGTATGGGTACGGGGTTGTGCATGACTTTGGCCAACTGTGGATGCAGAGGGAGGGATTTCATGACTTCTTCAGGATCCCCAATCAAAAATGGGCAGTTTGTAAAGGAACTATTGGAGGCAATACAATCACCAAAAGAATTGGCAGTGGTGAAATGTGCTGCACACCAGTCAGGAGATGATTGGGTGGTAGCTGGTAACAGATACGCAGACCTAGTTGCTCAACACTGTGCCAGAAACAGGTTGGCAGTGAACAGAAAAGTCGAAAGGATGGGAATCAGCTGCCAACTTATGCTATGTTCAACACCTGAAAGATGGAATGATGTGAAAAGACTGCAAGATGATGCTGAGGAGAGTGAAAGAGATGTTTGGATAAAAATAGGGTGTACACGAAGAACAGATGATGATGTATGGGTATATTCAGATGGCAGACCAGTCATGCCCGACTGTTTGATTTCACAAATGGCCAGGATGTATCATGGAGACACACATATAGGGAGAGATGCCATGATTAGACTTTTCAGACAAAGTTGGTACAATCCAAAGTTTAGGGCTGCAGCAGAGAGTCTTTGCCAGAGGTGTTTAACTTGCCAAATGAATAATCCAGGAAGGAGAACAGTAATTGGTTTGGGAAAAATTGGAAAGGCTGAGGGTCCTTTTGTGAGATTGCAGTTAGATTTCATACAGTTACCACCATGTAAAGGACTGAAATATGTACTTGTCATAGTGTGTCTGTTTTCAAGGTGGGTGGAGGCTTACCCAACCAGAAGGAATGACAGCATTACAGTCGCAAAACTGTTGTTACGAGAACTCATTCCTAGGTTCGGTTTCCCAGTAACTTTGGAATCAGATAGAGGAAGTCACTTCAATAACGATGTAATTCGAATAATCTGTGAAGCATTTAAAATTGAACAAAAATTGCACTGTGCGTACCGCCCAGAGGCTTCTGGAGTGGTTGAACAAATGAATGGCACAATAAAATCAAGATTGTCAAAAATGTGTGCATCTACATCGTTAGATTGGCCAGATGCATTGCCCCTTGTCTTAATGGGACTCAGAAGCATTCCTGATAGAAATACAGGATTGAGTCCACATGAAATCATCATGGGCAGAGCAATGAGACATGCACATGTACCTGGAAACAAACTGCTGAACATAACTGATGATATGGTTCTAGATTATAGCAAAGCATTGGCTGACCTCGTGCGTTCTGTCTCTCACCAGGTTGGAGAAGACGCAGTTTCCAGGCAGCCTGAACAAGAGCATGATCTGAACCCCGGAGACTGGGTGGTAGTGAAGCATCACACCAGAGAAATGTGTTTATCACCCAGGTGGGGCGAACCCTGTCAGGTTATATTAGTTACAAACACAGCAGTGAAATGTGCAGGATTGCCTAATTGGATTCATGTAAGCCACACCAAAAGGGTGCCAGCTCCTGAAGGAAAAGATCCTCAGTCAGCATCAATAGCTGAGGAAGCTGAAGGTTGGCCAGCTGAAGAATCCCAGGTGAGAGATTCGAGAGAAGCTGAAGAAGAACAACGAGCACAAGTCAGGACTGGATACCAGTGGTTGATATACCAGAAGTTTACAACAAAACAAGAAGTAGAGCTAAATTAGAGGAAATTAGTGAGGACCAGATAGGTGAAGAAGAAGCACCTCAGGATAAGGAGAATGAAACGATAAGAGAACCTGAGCAGGCCCAGATAGGGAGAGGAAATTGGGCTCAAATTGACAACGAAACAACAAAATTTGATCAGGGACAGAAAGTTTTAGAAGAACGCGGTCAGGCTGCAGAAGTACAAAGTGCAATAAGCCCTGATCAGAACCAGTTAGAACAAGAAAAATACGTTCAGGGAGAAGAAAACCAAGAAACAACGAGCAAGAAAGCCTCAAGCACGAAGAAGTAAATCTCCTGAACAGGGTCAGTTAGTAGAAACTCACACTCAGGCAACTGAAGAAACAACAATAAGACCTGAACAAGAACAGATAGAAGAAGAAATTGAAAACGAGGAAAATCAAATTGTGCCACACCTTGAAATTAAAAGAACTTTTGGAAAAGACTCAAAAGGTGAAGATACAGTGCAAACAAAGAAAGTCAGAAAAGGTGATCATTGGCCTAGTGTCATTAAAAGAGTAAAATACCATATAGAAACCCGAAGTGAAGATCCAGAACAAGTAAATGAAGTAACAAGCTTATCTGGACAAACAAGTGGAACTGAAAAACGAAAAAGCAAAAGATTGAAACTTGTGAACAATAAATTTAAAGGTCCTGACTGGACTTATATAATCCTTGAAGACTACGAAAGTTCAGAGTCAAGTGAAAGTGGTGACGTAGAAACAAGTGCAGAACTGACTTATGAAAAAGAAGTGAAACCACCTTGATAACGTAAAAGTCTTGAAAGAAAAAGAAAAGAAGGGAAATCTTCTTTGTCAAAATGCCTAACGACAGAGTTTCTGGGAGACCGAAACAGAAATGCTGTAAAAGATGCTGTGCTATATGCATATGTAGTCTGGTAGTGGTGCTTATAGTGTGGATAGTTGTGATTGTAGCAATTCCTTACCTTATGATAATGGATAAAAAGATTAACAATGAAACAAAAGGAAGGATAGATAACTTGAAAGGTGATAGAGTAAAAATAGAAGCAGAAGATGAACCAGAGTTTCATCACGTGGTAACAGATTACGATACTAGTTTAAATGTTTTCACTAAATTATTGTTTCAGTATGTAGATACAATGGAAGTTAGTGATTGTTATGTCTGTATGAAGTTACCTGAATCAGTAGCCGAAGGGTTAACATATCATCATTTGCCTTTAACTTATGGCATATCATGTAGTGTATTAACTAGTTTATTTTATAGAACAGGGAAACTTCAGTATTATTATTCAAATATAGATGTGATATTTTCAGAGGTTCCAATTCGAAAGAATATGAACCCAGTGCTTAGTAGTCCAGATGCACAATTTATGGGAGAATTTTTCCTAACAATGAAGTCGATAGACATAACACATGCACATAGAAGCAATCTAACATGTTCATTACATGAAGAAGAAAAGATATTTTTGAACTTAGTTGAGAATAGAAGACAGAATTTCCAAAAGAAGGCGACTGAGCATAAAGCTCATCTTCCACCTTGGGCTAAGAAAGAGGGTATTTACACACCTGGCAAAGCTCAAGCTGCTATGGCTCTGGATTTTGTAAAGACAGGGAAAATTTGTCTACATAGGTTAAAGACTGATTATAACAATATTTTCATCGGTACCAGTGAATGTGAACATAATTTCTTAATTCTTGGAGGTTGGGGACTAAAAGGAGGAACAGATTCAGTTTTTCCTGGAATTTATTATGTGTGTGGGAATAAGGTTTACTTTAGGCTTCCTACATGGTGGTATGGAAGTTGTTATTTTGGAATAGTTTTTCCAAAAGTATACCACGTAAAAAAAAACACTGGGAGCAATGAAAATAATAGTGAATTAACCCGTAGTAAAAGAGCTAATTTTTCCGTAATTGTAGGTGACATATTTGGTGCATTGATACCTTCAGTGGGAATAATTCTGAACTCAAGGAAAATATGTAAATTATCTACAGTGGTTGATCGTTTATCAACGGATACTGCTGGAGGATTTCTAATGATTAATGCGGAAATGGTTGCGATTAGATCTATGGTTATGCAAAATCGACTTGCTCTTGGTATGATATTAGCAAAAGAGGGCGGAGTCTGTAAATTGTTGAAAACTAAACATTGTTGCACATATATTCCTGACAAAAGTGCAGAAATCGGAACGTATATAAAGAACATAACAAAACTTGAGAATGAACTGAAACCACTGGAAGTTGATAGTGTATGGGAAAGATTGACAAATAGCATTGCGTCAATTGGTACCTGGTTTACTAATGTAGGAAAAGGACTGATAGGTCAAATATTAGTACCCTTAGTAGGGATAGCAATAATAATACTGTCAATAATGCTATGGTGCAAATGTTGTAGAAAGAATGACACATATAGAGTGACAGGGAAAGGCAAGAAACGAAAATTCGATGAAATAGAATTAGAAGATCTGAAAAGTGAAATATACAAGAAACTGAAAGGAGAAGATAAAAATAGAAAGTGTAAAAATGAGACTGTGACAAAAATATGCTAAGAAGTTGGCATCTTGTTGTGGGTAGTTTTAATGGCTCAGAAACGCCATCAGAGAGGGGATTGATGGAGCAAGGACTCACAATGAGACTTGCTCGTAAGCAATCCTCTCACAATATTAATTAATTAAACTTTGTAATGTCTTTATTAATAAATGCATACACAACACCGTATCCGAGAGAAGCTTGCCTATGTGTTTAAAACTAATAAGTAATCCTTGTATAATCCAAAATGGCCGCGAAAGCGCGGGAAACTCCATTGCGCATGTGTCAACCATATCACGTGGTATGACGTCTTTCTTTGCTTGGAGGGAATCTTTGCTTCTGCGCAGTGTATGCTAAAATGGCTGCTTGATGTTCTCACATGCTAAAGCTTACGCATTTGCTGCAATTAATAATGTGGTATTTCTAACGCTACTAATGCGGGATAGATTTTAATTAAATGGGAATAGAGTAGAAGTAGGGGGTATACAGTGAAAACATTTATTTTTGATTTTAATATGTTTCTTCTTTGATTTTCTATTAGTTCGTAAATTGGGCCTGGGTTAACTGAACAGCAGCTCAAGAGCTATGGAATATGCGCATGCGCACTGAAAATAACACGACAACGTGATGAAGTCAACTTGGAAAATAGCCAAGGACACGACCCGTTGGTCACCTCCACTGAACATATGAGATGTTCTATCAATTGCAACAATGTATATACATTTTGTATTAAATTTTGTCGTGAGACGGGTGGGAAATAAAGCAAATGTATTAATTGTGAGGGGCGGTATTTTAAAACAATGGGCTTAAAGAAATTGAACTAAATTGTCATGGTGTGAGGATCAACCCCCTGTCCCTGTCCAATCAGAAGTAGTGGGCCCATAATTTTGAAACATTAATGGGAGGTCCTGGGTGTAGAAGGGTATTATAGATATAGAATTAGCTAATTAGCTAGCTCAGAGAACAGATGAACAGATGCGGTAGCAGAGAACCTATGCTATTGCAGAACCGAGCAGACTGAACCGCTGTCCAGAGAGGTCCTGAGGTGGGGGCAGCGGATTCCATTAGAAAGAAGACACGGAAGAATCGAGGAGGAACGAAGTGACAGAGAGGGGAACGACGCAGGCGTCGTTGGTAGAGAGGTCACCTATCCTGTTCTGAACCTGGTCCGGAGGTCTTTGGTCTTCATCCTTCTTGGGACCCATCTTTCCAACTCCTTGGCCAAGGGGTTTGGTTCTCACACTCTTAGGTAACTATAAGAGTAAACCTTTAGCTGTACTGCTGTCTCTATCTTCTTCTTTCTGAGGGACCGTCATTTGATTAAATAAGTGATTAATTTAGTATGCTTCCTCCTTGGTGTGCGATTAAGTATTATGTGGTTTGTAATTTACTCTGCTAAAGAATTTAGATAAACATTTTAAAACTTCCTGAGTCAGTGATTATTTCAGATTAATGAATTGTATTATATTTTCTCATTTTAAACTTCCCAATTATCAAAGGGTCCATCAGTATGTCATTACTCTTCAATCAGAAAAGGTAATTGGTAGCAGGGATATTGATAAAGAGTACAACTGACCCACCAGCGGAAATTGCTAGCATAGTATGAATGAATGGGCCCAGGTGAGTATTCGGTGTATGAATGCTTGTTGCTAGTAACCCGCTGGATCACTGCCTTCTGACTAGGTTCGAGCTAGGCAAATATCACCAACTTGCTGGATAATGTGTGCCTAACAAGTGAAAAAGATAAACAATAATTCATACTGAAGCCCCAGAGAGTTCATACGCGCCACAACCATGAAAAGAAATACAGATACACGGCCCTTCCTAATAATGACTTTTTTTTAGATAAATCTTTGCATCATTAACGTTCTCGTCGCGAACATATTAATAAAAGATGTTACTCTTACCGAATAAAATGGTCCTAAAATTGACCATGGAAGTATGAAAGGCTGAGTGATCACTGATTTGATTCGCCCTCATGACCTCGAGATCCCTCTATTTATCATCAGCAAGCACCTAACTCACCAGGCCATCTTGCCAGCGCTTTATCTAAGTCTCAAAGTGCTGTTTTAACAATGTTACTCTTGCGCCAATTAGGATGAAATGCTGAGCTGACCTACGAGAAGGGGAAGATTTCACCTTCAGTTTTCAGACAGACTGCACTGGATGCTTTATGTAACTGTCCTCTCTTCGTGGCTTTGGAGGCTCAGTGGTGTGTACAGTGAACTGTAGGGACAGCGTTACACTTATGAAACCTGAACAAGCATAAAGGCGGGATTAAAAATTCAATTTGAGATAAAAATTAACGCATCATGTAGACATCTATATGAATACATCACTTGCTATATTTTGAAGGAAACTGGCACCCTTTCACAGAGAGATATTAGTGGAAATATAAGGTTATTCCAAGTCAGAAGACACAGATTTGTTCTAACGGTAAGTGTTTAAATTGTCATCCCAGTTCAAAAAACTACATCAACAAGTAAAGCTGCTCAGGTGAACATTGTGCATGCTGCAGAGAGTGTTTCCCGCTGGAATTATTTTGTTCCTTCCATGTTAATAAATTAAATTAATAATGTTTTATGTAGAATATTATGAAGAAGCAAGATTATCTGTATTTAAGTGGTATACCAAAGCCATCACCTAGTTAGTTTTATAACTGTTCTTGACGTCTTATCACCATTGTTAAGACTGAATATTGGCCTCAGCATAGCACAAGATCTCTGTTGATATACATCCCATCACATAAAATAGAGATCTGTTTGCTGAGCTTGTTGGTCAAGAGAGAAATATTGTTTTCTCATCCAACCAGAAACATTCACCTAAGACTCTTTCGAGCTCTGACCTCTGGCTTGTCTAGTTTTTCATCGGTGTACGAAGTTGGAGAGGTGTGGTGCAGCGGCCAGGGCAGCTGACTTCGGAGCATAGGGTTCACGGTTCGATCCCCGGCTCCGGGGGCAGCTCAGCTCAGCACCTTGGCAATAGCTCGCTTAATTTCCACGACGCCCCCAGCGGCTTGAGACCCTTAAGGGTGAGTAGTTCGCGCTTTACAAATACGGATTTAGATTTAGAAGTTGTACAAGATGTTGGAGATAAACCTCTCAGTTTCAGTTTTATCCAGATGTTGTTCTGATCAGGGGTGAGTTAAGCTGCTTAGCTCTGAATTTCCTTTTCTTCCACTTCACGTGCACTCAGAGGCCAGGTCAATCAGCACTGTACAGGACTATAGGTTTATTCATAAGATATTTATGAGCAGTCGTTCCCTTTGCCATTCAAATGGTACACAGAGCAGATTAATTCTGAGCTTGTATTGTATTCCCCCACCATCCATATTCTCTATCAGTTCTTTTTTCATTCTGAGAGTTACAAAGACGCCAGCCAGTGAGTTCATCTTTCTCTCTGTGCAAGGACTGCCTGGCTGTTGTTGTAGAGAACCGAGAAAAATGTAGTCCGATTAAAAAATGCAGAAAATATAGAGCAACCTTTGTACCAGATGATGCTACTTTACCTCCAGGCAAACTTCAATCTTCACAGAGCCGGATGATAAACAAGTGAGATAGACAACATGTGGGACCCAGCTCTGCCGCCACGGCCGCTCCACGTGACCGGCATGTTAAGAGTGGCAGCCACAGCCATGATGGAAGTACCGCAGAAAACCAAGTGCAGCCGCCAGGATCCCGAAGCAGCCCAGCAGAACCAGCACATGAGCACCATTATCTTATAAGTTCTGTGCAGACCCTTGCCTAAAACCCCTAAGACGTTACCAAAGGCTATTCTGCCGGGTGTTAGTAACACTGTATCCAACTTTAAACCTGAAAACCATACCATGTCATCACTTAACTGTTGGACAACATGTTGGTTATCCTTCCAGCACTTCATAGATCTTGCTCACTACCTATGGCTTTGCTCATTCAGGCTCGACCCTGTGGTAAATGTGTGCAAGTTGTTTGTACTCTACATTTTGCACTTCATGATTTTTGTTCGGGTGTGCTTTCAGCTTTCTACTGTGCTACATTATATATTCCTCCACAAAGACGCATTTTAATTATTATTCAAATGCATTCTAATGGCTAATCCTCTAATTATGTTTCTGGCAGTCCTGTACCTTGTAAGGTTTACCTTGCATCCCTTATTTTAAAATGTCTGTTAAGCATTTTGTTATTCATTCAAATCACGTTTGTGCTACTGAACGCGCAATTAAGTAAATAAATAAACAGATCGTTTTGGTGGCAAGCCCTTAGGGGCTTGATAGTCAGTCTTAGTAAAAGAGTGTTGTGACCAGTAGCGGTCGGTGGTGGGAGTGCCGCCGGGCGCTGACGTGGGGCGGGGGAGGGGCAGGGTGGAGGGTAGTAAACTACGGATTACGGCCGATTACAGGTAGTACACATATAAATAAATAAAACGAATTTCGTTTCTCGCGCTGCATCGCCAAATGCGATGCAGCGCGCGCTACGAAATTCGTTTTATTTATTTATATGTGTACTTACCTGTGACCGGCCGTAATCCGTAGTTTACTACCCCCCGCCCTGCCCCTCCCCCGCCCCACGTCAGCGCCCGGCGGCACTCCCACCACCGACCGCTACTGGTTGTGACCCGGGGCCCACTTGGTGATTGGCTCGGGCAACAGAAATCATCGGTGTTTCTTGGCCAATCAATCATCAGTATATGTAAATGTACTCATGCAGTATTTCTTCAAGACATGTATGTAAGTAAAACTCAGTTATTGGTATCTAGGTCAATTAGAAGGTGTATGGATGATATTTTTGTTCGTAGGGGTGTTGGGTAGCTTTCCATTCATGAAATGTCATGTAGTTTTCAAGAATACTATATTTATTACCTGTAAATCAAAACGTTCTCTACATAAGGCATTTCCTGCTAAAAGGCGTCCCTTCCTGCACAAAAACAATCACCCCTACAATGCAGACACACTTGCACCATGGCGCAAGGGTGCCTGCGTTGGCGCATGGCAGCCCATTGTGCACCAGAACAGGGGGAAAAGGCAGGAATGTGCCGTATCTTGTAGATACAGCACCTTCCTGACATTTTCTTTTGATCCCCTGCAACGCAGCAGGAAGGCTTGCTGCGCTGCCGTGCATCCAAATATTGTGAATGAGGCCCACAACGTGGTTGCTGCTCCATGTTTCTGTGCTGTGATGTCTGCAACTGATAGACTAATTCATGAAGTTACCGGGTCAGTAGTAGTGGCTTGTGATTCTTGAAAATGGTGGTGCCAAATTATTCTACTAGGGGCATTGGGCAGGGTTTCTAATAAAATACACATTTTTGAAAAAAAGTGTATTTTAAAGAACAATTTTCATATAAAGTTGCTAAAACACTATAAGCTGAAATGTGCAACATTTAATATTCACATAAAAACAAAATACAATGGTTGCCCCTATTTATCAATATTTACCTCCATTATGCCAGATCCCGTATTTTGTCATGGGTGCTGCCCATGTTCCATCAATGACACATTATGTCAAAAATTACTTGCAAATTGTTATGCTATGTTAACATTATTTTTAGAGCATGTTAATCACCTGTGAGGTATCTAGGCAATCCTTAGTAGGTGGCAGTGGCATAATTGCAACTGGCAGTGGCAGAATTCTTCCATTGAAAATACTCATATACCCTGAGTGACGCCTAAGTCAATTATCTCCAGCATGTCAGGGCCAGCATTTTGTCATGGTTGCTCACCTCATGTGCCATAGATGTCCCTCCTTATGCCAGGAAGTACATCAAATATGTCAGCTCCTGTATTTCACCACAGTGCCTCAAATGACAAGTATAAGAAATGGGGTTTCTGGTTGGCTAGGGTAGGCACCTGAGCCAGGCAGAACCCACCACTCTAGTCGGGGCAAGGGAGTTGCGCACCTAAGATAACCCCTGCTCACCCCCTTGGTAGCTTGGCAGAGCAGTCAGGCTTATCCCAGAGGCAATGGCTAAAGCGTTTGCGCAACACACACACAAACCAGTGGCACACTAGGCACACCACAAAAAAAACACCACACAGTAATGTATAAAAATATTCTTTGTATTATGCATAAAACACTTTAGACCATAATCACATAAATCACTGTGCCATTAGACACTTGTCATGACGTCACATAGATCATAAAATCCTTTTGCCCACTAGGCAATTGTCATAACATCACAATTAGTACAATAAGGTAAGGACTTATATGTTGCATACGTTATAAAAACACCATCACTGAACAGCCTATCATTAGGGCAAGGAATGGAGCAGGTTAAGAAAAGAAATGCATAAATCACCAAATACTGTGCAGGTTATGCAATTACTAAAAGATAGTACTTGTTTTCCTGAGCAATACCATAATCACCAGTGACAAACAACACCTTCTCAGTGGGTATTTAGGGCAAGAAATGAAACCCACTAGAGAATACGCACATGGATCGTGATGTCACCAAAACGTCAGCGCACACATGCAGCAGGTGGTGAGTAAAAACACTATCACCACGTATCATTGTACATAAATCACCATACTCCACGGTAGGATGTAAATCACCATATGACTTTATAAAATCCTAGGCTACGGTGCATCTGTGCGCCATAGATGTCCCTCTTAATGCCAGGAATTAACTCAAATATGTCAGCTCCAGTATTTCACCAAAGTGCCTCAAACGACAAGAATGACCTCAAATATACCTGCACCTGCATTTAGCCATGTGTCAATATATACCTCTAGTATGTCACTACCAGTATTACGTCACATTTGCCCATTATGGCCAGAAATACCTCCAGTATGTTTGTGACAGCACTTTGCCGTGGGTGTCTCCCATGTCAAGTATTACTTATATTATACTGGTGTCAGCATTTTGCTACGAGTGCCCAGTATGCGAACTATTACATACAGTAAGCCAGGGCCTGAATTTTCACACCAGTACCACACATGCCAAGAATTACCTCCTGTAAGCCAGCACTAGCATTTTGCCATGGATGCCTTTCAAAGGCAAAAATTACCTCTGGTATGTCAGGGCCTGCAGCAGATTCGCAGGTGTCTTTCCGTCTCTCTCTCAAACACACACACATATAGACATTCATGTGCACTTATATTCACTCACTCGAACCCATTCTCACTCACACTCATTCTCTGTCACTCTCATACTCTTTGTCAATCCTCACGTACTCTCTCACTCATTCCTTCTTACTCACTGCCTCTACTTTACTCACACACTGTCACTCTCAGGCACTCACTTGCAATCACCTACTCCTACTCTCACTGTGACAGCCTCTCTAATTCTCACTCACTTGTCACATTCACAGTTACCTTCAATCACTGTTACTTGCTCTCAATCATTCTTACTCACTTCCTGTCACCTCACTTAATCACTCTCACAAACACAGAGACACACATGCTTACACACAAACCTACTGTTACCTGCCCACACCCATACACACTTTTAAGACTTTTTTTCACCCTCAGGAGGCTACATCGGTCCACTTAAGCTCCTCAGCTGTCATTAATGCCTGAACTCTGGGAAACCACACAGTTCTCTCACTCATCAACCACTGAAAGCTGAAGTCCATACAGTGTATGCATCATTCTGATGCACTGTGCATGCTCCAGCTTTCAGCTAGCTAACTGTGGTGCAACCTCTTGCTTTTTATCCCAATACTCTGACTAACGGTTACCAGGTGGCATCAGTAAGGCTCAATGACATCCCCCAATTGTGTGACGAGATGGGAGAGGGTCAAATGACAGGCTGTTTGATGTGTTGCCCCAGGCTCTACAGGATTACAGCCTATAGTGCTCAGGGCTACCTTTGCTGGTGATGCTGAAACAAGTCACAAATAAAGAGGCTACTTATTTCAGACCTCTGAGGTCAGGGCTGTGATTTCATCCTCCCTGACAATCTGTCTTATGGGTGGCGCAATTGTCTTCATGCAGATGCGCAAGCCAACAGACAGCTATCGCTGCCTCAGACTCAGTGGCGTAACAATAGCGCCCTGCAGATGCCCGCGTTGTAGAGCGGGTCCCCCCCCCCCGAGCTCCAAGGGGCCCCCTCCGGCACTGTGCACGGGCATAAGGCTTGAATGGGTCTGGAGCGTGGGGGCCCCCTCCATGTAACTTGTAGGGGGCCCCCTCAAATTACTTTACGCCACTGTTCAGACAGATGTTTGGCCATTTAGAGTTTGCATTTTTATTGTACTAATAATAAATATTTTTTATTATTCATTACTAGAATAGGAGAACAAAAGGACAAACAAAATGGCTGGAAGCGCCCCAATGCCCTTAGACGTGAGCCACTCCTGCAGGGCAGTGCATGTGCATGGTACGCTGTAGAAAGCACACTCTAAACAAAAAGGGATACATTGCAAGAGTTTTAATTTGCAATCAATTAAGCTCAGAGTCACAAAGTTTTTTTAGGATCCAAACTCTAGCATGGCTGAATGCCATGGATGTTGAACATCAAGCTTTCCTAATCTTGATTCCACCTCATGACTCTCTATTCCATCACTTTACACTTCCTATTTCTTTGTCATTCTCGCTAGATAGTTTTCATTTGTGTTTTCTCCCTTTGTAACAGTTTTCCTGTCTTTTTTCCTTTCATTCTGTCCTTCTGGGTTAAAGTCTGAGATAAAAAATATGTCTTGGAACCCAAAAAAATGTGCTGGTAACCACAATCTTAACCCTCCGGCACAAGTTACGAACTATGCACACGTAGTAATGTGTTCATAACCATGCCCTTGGTGTTACACAGATTACTATCTGTCATTTACTTCTTATTTTGCAAGTGACTAACTCAGTGCAATGCAAGATTGCCCTTTTTATATCTTGGGCTGTATTTTACAAAGTTCCCCAGGGGCATAATGGGCGCTTGTGCCTGCTTTGCGCGCCTGGGGCACTTTAGTATTACAGAAGGGGCCGCAGACCCATGGGCGACCCCTTCTGCAATACAGATAGTGCTGGCACACGTATAGCTACAGTGCTATCAAGGGCATTCCCTCATTTGCATGGGGGGTGTGGCCCCATGCAAATGAGGGAATCTCTTTGCCTCTGCGCCCGCGCTGTATTATAGACGTGGAAACAAATGAAAAGAAGCTGGCAGGAGGCTAGCTGACAGCATGCAACCAAATAGGTGGTACACTGTTAGTGAGCCCCCTGAGGACAGCCCTCTGGAGGGTGTGAAGGGGGTCCTATGAACCCCCTAGACAGCCTCTTGCAGGCAGGTGTATTCACTCACTGCACCCGGCTGCAAGGGGATTTCTCACCCCTCTTAAATGTGAAACACGGAGAAGCTGCTTCATATTTCACTTGAATGCACTGCCCCCAGGCATGAGTTTGTGACTTCAATCTAATGTGGTGCCTTCTCCCTGTTAGCGTCGGGCGCACCTTTTGAAAGGTGTGCCCGGCGCTAACAAGGAAAATGCACACCATTTTATAATATGGCCCATAGAGGCCATTTTTCTAATGGGAACACTCCGAGTACTCATCCAGTTTTTTTTTTAAAGTTTCTTGTTTAGGGGTTCTAACCTTTACTAAAGTAAAGAACTGGACACCAAGAGCTCAGAGGTTAATCTTTCTCTAGAATTTCCAAAGTCTTCTTTAGTTCTAAATGTACTGAACATCAGGCAAAACTTAATAAATAACATTTTGGAGCACACAAGAGAGGTTGAAAATATAAGACCATCTAGGTGGGCTGTATGTGCAATTGCCCCAGTGGATGGGGGATTTTATGAGGGGAATGTTGGCTCCAGGCAAGGTGTACTACAGTTACCACACTCCACACACACATAGACCAATGATTGAGACCATCTCTATTTATTTATTAGGTTAGTATTTTTGGATAATGCAACACATTACCTTGGATACTTTAAGCTTCTAAGATAAAAATATATAGAATGAAAAGGGAGGTAGGAGGAATGGGTTAGATTGCAACCAATGTGAGAAGTGGTCTTGGATACAGCATTCTTCAATCATGTCCATTCTACATGACTATTCAGAAGCAGTGCTGAATGAATTCACATTCAACAGTAGAGCACATTAAATATACTTAGCTACAGAGGTGAGAGCTTATGGCGTTCACTGCTGCAAGCCCTGGGCCCCATTGATCTAACTCCATGCCTAAGTGTTTTGAAGGATTGCATTTCGATTAGATGGGAAAAAACTGATCATAAGATCCTGCTGAGATATCATGAAATTCCAGATTTTAGAAAGCAAGCTTTCCAGATTATGCACATAATGTTTAGCTTGATTCATTACTGTCTCTTAAACCTTGGGTTGGCATGATCACATTTTTATAGCTTAAGAACCTTCTGCCCACTGGAGTTTGTATTGTTTGTAGGCTGTTGACATTTTTGGAAGAGTAGTATATATCATGTTACAACCATCCAGACATAGTAGAGCTTATGTCTGTTCGGTGATACATTTGGAGTATTGGGAGGGATGTCTGAAGAATTAAAGATGAAACACTGACATCCTTGACAACTGCATTTATTTACACGCTAAAGGTGTGATTTGAGTAACAAAAGAGGAGACAGGTTTCATGCCTACTCCATATGTGTGGTAGAAGACATGAGATTGAATGCCAGTTGAAGGGGAGCAAACCTAAGCATCCTGCATCCTCAAGACTCGGCTGTGGCTTTCTGTAAACAGAGGAAAACCTCTTTCATCGAATTGTGGATGTCATCTGCACACTCTGCACTATTAACCATACTGTTTGGGATGTTTTCACATGGATGTGAAACAGGTGTCATTAAATGCATCTGAAAGTGCTACTTTTCCTGGTGAAGTTATTGTGCATGTAGATGTTGAAGAGCAAAGGCAAATGTGAGGGCCCCTGTGGGACTCAACACCACAGTTTGCAAGAGGCCGACACACATGATCCAATTAGAATGCCTTCTACAGTGAGGGAAGGTTTGACCCCACTCCATGACCAGTCCAGGCACCACAACCCATTGTGTATCTTCAGTAGAATGATGTGACCAACCATAGCTCAGGCTGCTGATAGTTTGAGAATTATCAGGGCAGCTTGAGCAGGTGAATATTGGGGGATTGGTGATCGGACTTTGCTAGTTGCCTGCTACTGACTATTGCTTGTTTGAGGCTTTGAAGTCAAAACACTTTCAGAGATCTTCACTGTTTTGCTGTGATGCAAATTACCTACAGTACAGGCCTTGCTGTATGTTAGCATGGTCATTGCGCTTTGACTATGTTGAGTGCATAATTTAAGTCTAGGGCTTATACAACAGGCATGTTCATTACTGAAGTGGGCTAATCAGCTTTAAGCAGACTTACAAATATATTTGCTCAATTGCCATATATTTTTGTGTTGTTCATGTTAACAAGCCAGAGAAGAGAGTTTGCCACTCTGTGCAGTATTTTACATTTATCTGTGGCTGGATGTATATTTACAAAGTTTAAAATACATTGCATTGTTCCATGTCAAAGAAATTAGAAAGATATGGCAGCTGCAGCTTCCATGTGCTTTCTAAACTATGAACAGATCAATCAATCAAAATTTGGAAAGCACAATACTGTCACTCCTTGGGGTATCTGGGCCCTGTGTCTCAGTCGAAGAGCCAGATCTTGAGTCTCTTTCTGAAGTCTGTCAGCAAGGGGGCTTTGCAGAGCTGGAGGGAAAGGTCGTCCAAGGTCATTGCAGCAGTCACCGATATGGCTGCGACGGATGAGGGTGGGGGTGTGTGTGCAAGGGCGAGTAAAGAGGAGCACAGGTGTTTAGCGGGTTGGTGGAAGTTCAGTCGATGGTTGAGGTAGGCAGGTTCTATGTCGTGGCGGGCTTTGTAGGTGTGCATGAAGAACTTGAAATGGCATTCTTCCTGGATGGGGAGCAAGTGGAGGTCTCTCAGTTGGGGGGCAATGTGGGTTCGTTTGGGGAGGTCCAGGATGAGTCTGGCTGCAGCCTTCTGTATGGTCTGGAGTTTTCTGAGGAGCTGGGAGGAGATGTCGTAGTCGAGGCTGCTGGTGAAGAGGGCCTGAGTGACGGTCTTTCTGGTGTTGGTTGGGATCCATCTGAAGATTCTGCAGAACATACGAAGTGTGTGGGAACAGGAGGAGGCGACAGCGTTAACTTGTTGTTTTATGGTCAGTTGGCTGTCGAGAATAATGCAAAGGTTGTGTGCATAATCGGTCCATGTGGGTCCGAGTTCTGCAGGCCATCAGCTGTGGTCCCATGCGAAGGAGCGCTTCCCGAAGATCAGTACTTCAGTTTTGTCGGAGTTGAGTTAGAGGCAGTTGTATCTCACCCATTCTGCTGCGTTGGTAATGGCATTGCAGAAGTTGGCTTTGGCATTGGAAGGGTCCTTGGTGAGCAAGAGGATCAGTTGAGTGTCATCTGTGTAGGATATTATTTTGAGTCCGTTGGATCTGACGACGTCTGTGAGGGGGTCAGGTAGATGTTGAACAGGGTGCGGTTGATAGATGATCCTTGTGGTATGCAGCATTATTATTATTGAGTGTTTGTATAGCGCATGGCTACCCAGCTGGGTTTTCCAGGCAGGGCCTTTAATGCTTTGCGAAATTTGAGAAGGGAGGTACAGCATCTCAGGGATTCAGGAATGTAGTCCCATAGATTAAGGACCAAAGAAGGAGAAGGATAGTCCTCCCATTTTGGTTAGTTCAACTCTTGGAACTACAAAAAGAAATTGATTGCTAGAATGCAAAGTATGAGCAGGATGGTATGGAGACGCCATGTTTTGCAAATATTGTGGTCCTGAACATGAGCAGATTTTGTACATATAGGAGGGAGCTTTAAATGTATTCGCCTATCCACAGGACGCCAGTGTAGTTGGTGAAGGAGCAAAGATGAAGAGGAATGTATAGGGAGGCGAAACAGGAGCCTTGCGGAGGAATTCTGGATCTCCTGTAGGCGTCTTAGTGTTGCCTTATCAGCCCCTAAGTACAAGATGTTGCCATCCCCGTCATTAACCAAATTCAAGAAGGACCTGGCTCTTCGACTGAACCACGGTGCGCAGACGGATCAGCAACCCCCCCTACATCCTCCCCTCAGTGCCTTGAGACCCTTACTGGTGAGTAGCTATATAAACTCTTGATTGATTGATTGATTGATTGATTCATTCATTCATTACTATATATGTTGTTGAATGGATCAGCTATGGGATTGTGAACACAGTATATGTGAATCAAGTTCTGAACAAAACATTAAAATGGTAATCCATGGCACTATAATTTTAAACATATTACCAACCTTGCTCCTAATTACATCCATTTTTTTGTAAAAACTTATTTTTATTAAACATTTGTCAGTATCAATATACAGCATTACAATAGGCAATGTTTGTTAATACATCTTCGTCTCCTCACTGCGCATTCTGTAGTATATAAATGTTTGTAACATATTGAACCGTTCAATCAGGTTTCCTGTTCAATACACTCCTTGCCCACCACTCCCTCCCACTCTTAGCAATCAGGTATCTCCCAGTTACCCCTGTATATTTTTCATTGCTGCTACACTTTTTCCCATTTCTTGGGGCATCCCCTGCTTTCATATATTGTTTTTTCAGCAGCGCTGCACCAGTCCATATCCATCTTCCATCGTGTCACTGTCGGCGGTTGCGTGGCTCCCCAGGCCCCGGCAATATTTCTCTTGGCCACCATTGCTGCCACTAGCGGGCCAAATTTATTTATATTTAGGCCATGTCTGTTCCCCAGATATACATAGCACATGGCACCTGGCTTTTATAGGAACTTCCTGCTCCACGACCTCCGACATTATCCGCGTCACCTTCCGCCAATACCGCTGTACCCTTCAAAGAGCTTAAAAATCTGCAGTAGTAGGTTTATTGTGAACTTCGGTCTCGTCGCGTACAGAAGGACGTTGTCAGCGTAGAGCGATATCCGCTCCTCCCAGTGTTCCCCCTGTAGATGCCGGTGATCACCGGGTCCCCCCTCACCCATGCCGCAAGCGGATCGAGCGCCAATGCGAATATTATCGGTGAAAGAGGGCACCCTTGCCTTGTGCCCTTATGACGAGCAAAGGCGCGGGACACTGCGCCATTCACTCGAACCCTAGCTAGGGGATGTGTGTACAGCAACTTAACCCAGCACTGGAATGCGGGCCAAACTCAAACCGCTTCAGGACCTCAAACAGGTAGTGCCACTCTATACTATCAAACGCCATGCAGGCGTCAAGAGACAGGAGCCCTGCCTCCACCCCTGGGTTGGTCTTCACCAGGTGCATCACCCCATAGAGTCGTCGAAGATTGAGCCTGGTACTTCTGCGGGGCATAAAGCCCGATTGGTCTGGGTGCATCAGGGTCATGATTGGAACTAGAAGTCGATTCACCAAGACCTTCGCTAGTATTTTAACCTACATGTTTAACAGGGATATCGGCGGGTACGAATTACACTGATCAGCTGGTTTGCCCGCCTTGGGGATTACCACAATGGTTGCCGTCCGCTGATCAACTGGTAAACATCCCTGCTCTCTCGCCTCATTAAACATGTCTAGGAGATATGGGGCCACTATACTTGCCGTGCATTTGAAGAGCTCCACAGGTAAACCATTTGGTCCCGGTGCCTTCCCTCTCTGTAGGTCCTGTATGGCTCCTACTATTTCCTCTGTCGTTATGTCCCTATCGATACTTTCTCTGTCTTCTTCTGACAGCACCAGTAGTCTCATTAACTCTAGCAGGTCGCGACAGTCTGTGGCTGACCTAACTGGGTTGGACTCGTATAGTTCTTCATAGTAGTCTGCAAAGATCCGTGTCATATCCTCTCCAGTAGAGTACGTCTCTCCGCTTTTATTGCGTATTTCTGCTACCCAGCTCCTTTCCCTGTCTCTCTTTTCTAACCAGGCAATCATCTTGTTGGCTTTGTCTCCTAGGTCATATATTCGGCTCTGCGTTGCAAGTGCCGCCGATCTTGCGGCATTATTTGCCAGGTCCTGCAATTCCTGCCTCTTAAGTTCTAACTGATGCGCTAATCTCTTGTCGGTTCTCCCACCCTCCAGGTAGCTTGCCTTCATCTCCATTGTTGTCGCCTCTAGTTTATCCCACTGCAGTCTCTTTTCTTTATTATTACCTCCTATGCAGGCCTGGACATGACCACTCATGACTGGTTTAAATGCCTCCCACAAGGTACAGGCCTCCTCAACCGTCCCCTCATTTTCTTGGAAGTAGAGTTGTGCCCGTTCCCAGACTTTTTGAGCATTTTCTTTATTCTTAAAGAACCATGAATTTAGCCTGGGTGGCAGGGTATGTGTTCGAGTCGGTCCCCTCACCATTACCTCTACCACAAGGTACAGGCCTCCTCAACCGTCCCCTCATTTTCTTGGAAGTAGAGTTGTGCCCGTTCCCAGACTTTTTGAGCATTTTCTTTATTCTTAAAGAACCATGAATTTAGCCTGGGTGGCAGGGTATGTGTTCGAGTCGGTCCCCTCACCATTACCTCTAGCGGCGAATGGTCCGAAATACCTTGCGGGCCAATTCTAGCGTTAGAAAACCATGTCTCATCACCTCTGTGTGTCAGTATATGGTCAAGTGAGTAACTACTGTGTGCGGCTGAGTAGAAGGTGTATTGGTGAGTGTTTGGGTTATGCAGTCGCCAAAGATCTGTCAGACCCATCGCTTCAATGAACGCGCTGAGTGGTTCCACCCCTCTCTCTCTAGTTGATGTGGATTCTCTGTCAAGCCCCGGGTCGACGGTAGAGTTCATGTCACCGCCAAACACTAACAGTCCCTGCGGAAGGTCGACCAGCAGGGTCCCCAGCGATGCCAACGCCTCGGACCGCGTCCCTGGCGGTATATAACTTGAGACAATATTAACCGTCTGTCCTTCCCATTTCCCTGTAAGGGCCACATACCTCCCAAGGGGATCATGCCAGATCTTTTCAATAACCAAAAGGAGACCTGTTTTGACTAGTATTCCCACTCCTCGTGATCCGGTCGTGTAACCAGCCTGCGCAACCAGCTTATATCCGTATCTATCTAGTGCGCGATATTTGTGGCCTTTGAGGTGTGTTTCCTGTAGCAACGCAACACCCGGGGAGTGTCTATGTAGGTATTGCAGTACTATGCTTTGTTTAATAAGACTCCCTAGGCCATTAACATTCCACGCCAAAATTTTAAGGGTGGTAGCCCCTTGCTGTCCCTCCCGGTGCCTCCCTACTGATGTCTGACCTGTTCCCTGCGATGTCACCCATTCATATGTCCCCATTCGTGCGTGGAGTGCCCTGTCATGTGACTAACAAGCTGTATCAACCCATTACCCTGACTGTGTAATGTTGAAAAACTAACGATACAACAATAAAAGCCTACAAAACATAACATTCCCCAAAGTAGAATAGCCCCCTCCCTGCTGCCCTGCTGGTGGGTATTACAACTCCCACCTCCCCAACGTGCAGAGTGCCTGTCGCCCCAAACAAGAAACCAAAATGGGGTTGGTCGGTGTCGGGCTGTAGTAGCCCCTTCTCCAGAATCCCGCTCCCTCCCCGCAAAATACGTGCGTTTGAATTCAATAGCAACATTAGTAATATTCCATTATACTGATAGTCTCAATAGTAGATAGCTCGTGTTCTTAGTACCTTTCCCCCGCCCCCCACCATCCCAACAACAAGACCTGGTCTTCACAGTTTTCGACTCAACGTCACACCAAAGTCCCATCTTCCAGACCCTCTATCCTTCTCCAGTCCGGCAGCTTTCCTTTCACTCTCAGTCCGATTCCTCTCTTGCCGTCCTGTGTTGTTCTCTCCTTCTTCCTCGTTGAGAGTTTGGGCCTACGTTGCGCCATCCCTCCATCCATTCCCTGGCCTCCTCCGGGGAGCTGAAGAACCACATTTTCCCTTCGGCCTCAACTTAGATGGGAACATCATAGAGTACTTAAGTTCTTTGGCCCGCAGGTCTTTTTTCACAGTTTCGAAGGCACGCCTTTGCCGTTGCACGTTTAATGTAAAATCGGGGAAAAATCGAATCACTGCATTCTCATGGTGCAAATCTCCGTTTTGACGAGCCGTTTGTAGGATGGCATCTCGATCTCGGAAATTGAGAATCCTAGCGATGATTGTCCTAGGTGGAGCGCCGGGTTTGGGCTTAGGAATGGGTGCCCTATGCGCATGTTCAATGGCGAAGTAAGAGGAGAGACATTTCGGTTTGAGATGATTCAAGATCAAGTCCTCCAAGAAGAGGTCAATACTAGGTCCTTCCATACCTTCCGGCACCCCCACCACTCTAATATTGTTCCTGCGTGCCCGCCCTTCCTGATCCTCCAGCTTAGCCACCATGGCGTCCTGCTGTCTCGTGAGGGCCTGAACCTGTTCCTCCAAGCTCTTCGTGTTGGTCTGCAGTTGGGCCACCTCTTGCTCGGTGGCGGCTACTTTATTCGACATCTTCCTGAAGTCTGCTCTCAGGAGGTTAACGTCCACCGTTACTGCATCTATTTTAGGGTCGATAGTACTCTTTAGGTCCGCAATTGCCGCCATGATCGCACTCAGTGAAGGTTCCGTCTGTTCATCTGGTTGTTGATTCTGTGGTGTCGCAGTCTGGCGCGGCACTGCGTACTTATCCATTTTGTCCTTTGGGCTTCATTCGCGTGGGCACCACAATCCCTTGATGCCCGGAGAAAGAAATTCTGAGGATTCTAACCCCTCGTCTCGTCCTCTATCACGGGAACTACGGCCTCCATTCTCTTTTCCGTTCTAGGGTTTCGTCACTGTCTCGCGGTCCCTCGGGACTCAAATCTGCCTAGGTGGTCTCCAGTGGTCCCCTCTGGTGTGGCATATCAACGCCACTCGGGCCTTGTCCATCTGATGCTCACTCACTGATTATATGTTGACGCCCCTCTTTGAATGACCACCAATTCTGTTCTCTGGTCTGTTGAGCTCTACTGTCCCTGTTGTCCGGTCTGCCGAACCGGGGTGACCCCCTCCAACCAGAAAGTGCCGCTCGTTACTCTACACCACTCCCAGCAGGTCTCTTCACATCTCTTGCGCACTTCCTGCAGCCTTCGAGCCGTGCCCCCCCCGGCCGGCGTTCCACAGTGCTGAGGCGGTGCCCCGCTGATTTCTCAGGTTATGTCCCCTTCTTCTGAGCCCTTCAGTTAATCCCTCAGTCTCCCTCTGGCCGTCGCTGTGTTCCACCGGGCCCCAGTGGTAAGTAACAGTGCCCTCTCATAGGGCCGCCGGCCCAGCCGCGCTGCAATGGTGGGTGGTGACGGGCGGGAGGAGGAGTCGCGTTCCGGGCTTTACCACGGGGCCTTCTATCTATTGCTGTCCCCGTTGGGTTCCATTACCATGCGGTTCACTTCCTCTGGGGATAATTGTCAGGCCGTATCACAGTCGCGGCCGGCCCCACCGGAGCTGCACAACGCCGTCTCACCTGTTCCTCTTGATCCAGCGTGTCAGTAGTGGCTGTGCCCAGCTTACTCCACACTGCGCCACTGCCACCAAAAGCGTCCTCAGACTGGGGTCTCTCCCTAGCCGGCGTCCCACAGTGCGGAGGCGGTGCCCCGCCGATGTCTCAAATTATGCCTCCCTCTACTGGGCCCTTCAATTAGTCCCTCAGTCTCCCTCTAGCCGTCGCTGTGATCCACCGGGCCCCAGTATCGAGCAACAGTGCCCTCTCATAAGGCCGCCGGCCCGGCCGTGCTTCAGTGGCGGGTGGTGACGGGCAGGAGGAGGAGTCGCATCCCGGTCTTCACCGCTGGGCCCTCTGGCTATTTCTCGCTCCGCTGGGCCCCGTTACTATGCGGCACACTCCCTCTGGTGATAAGTATCTGTCCTTAGTACAGCCGCAGCCGGCCCTGCCAGGGCTGCGCAACACCATCTCGCCCGCTCCTCTTGCTCTGGCGTTCCATTAATGGCCGCGCCCAGTTCACTCCACACTGCGCCCCGACGACCGAGAGCTTCTTCAGTATTCCCCTTCTCTACTCAAACATTTACGTTGCTATTATTCGGCTGGAAGTACGGATATTCTGGGTTTTAGAGACCCGGGAGCTGGAGCTCTTCTAGAACGCCGCCATTGCCATCGGCTTCAAAGCCACGTCCCGTAATTACATCCATTTTTGAGCTTTACATTTTATTTCGCCGTCTTTATGAAAATAACATAAAGGAGTACGATTTAAATAATAAAACCAATAAATCAAAAAATACCTAATAAGCAAAATCATCAGACACACACACACAAACATGAACACTAATACCATGGGTATATTTATATGCTATCTGAATGATTAAGCCTAGCACTTTCAATTTTATTGAAGATAATTTAAAAATGTCCATTGATTACATCTAAGACCCTCAATATGAGTTGTGTGGAAGTACTCATGTGGGATTTCCAATCCCATAATTACTGGTAGCCAAGGTATTGGTAATCTCGAGGTGCATAAGCAGCCTTGCATTCCAAGTTGCTTTAGAAACAAGCATTGGTAAATCCATTAGATCTTGATTTGACCGCGTGCTTTTGGCAATGCTTATTTTGTTTTGTCACGAGTTTTGTAATACTTTATTGTTCTGGAAGCTGTGGGTCCTCATCATTCTAAACAAAAACATGAGTTAATGGCAAAAAGTTTGTTTTGGTGCCAAAAAGCACACATTGCAATAGTACTCCCTGGCACTGAAGGAAACTGTTATGTGTGTTGATGTGCTCCATGTGAAAGGGCAGCAAGTCATAACTTATAGTGAAGTTAGCCGATGGCTGAAGTGGCTGACACATTGTCCCTTGATGCATGCAGGAGTGAGTGGAATGAAAATGTGCATGACAAATGAAAAGACTTATGGATAAAGTCTGGCTGAAAATCCCTATAGGTAACAATGTTAACAAAAACAATTGTAGTAAAATCAAAAGTCTTGGCTAAGCCAGGCTTAGAAAGGCCAATTGGTCTGTCATTGGCTGCCAGCCTCTTGCCTTTGGGGAAAACGGTGAGAAAGAAAGAATGTAAAAAATATGAAAGAATGTAGGAAAGAGCAAGGCAAGAAAGAAAGAAAGAAAGAGGAAGGCAAGATTGAAAGGAAGAGAAAGGCAAGAAAGAAAGAGGAAGTCACGAAAGAAAGAGGAAGGCAAGAAGGAGGAAGGCAGGAAAGGAAAGAAGGAAAGAAAGAAGGTGGCAAAAAAATAAAGAAGGCAAGAAAAAAGAAAAGGGGAAGAAGAAAGGAAAGAGGAAGGCAAGAAAGAAAAGGGAGGAAAGGAAGAGAAAGACAATACAGTGAGAACAAGTCTTTCCAATGCAGTACGTCTCACATTTGTGAGAGTTAGAGCTATTGGCATTGTACATAACAATGTATTTTACCCATGTGTTTTGATTTGGAGTGGATGTATGTGGTGTGGAGTGCAATTATGCGGGTTGGACTGGAATTGTTGTGGAATTGTGTGTGGTGGAATTGTGTGGTGTGGAGTGGATTTGTGTGCTGGAATTACGTGGCATGGTGTGCAATTATGTGGATAGCAATTATGGGGTATTGAGTGTACTGCAATTATGTGGAATGAGATTTTGGGTCATGGAGTGGAATTATGTGGAATGGTATTTTGTGTTGTGGAGTGGTATATAGTGGGGGTAATTATGTGGTGTGCTGTTGAATGTTGTGGCATGATGTGGAATTCTGTGGTGTGGATTTAATGCATGTAGTGTGGTGTGTAATTGTGTTGTTGAACTGAATTATGTGTTTTTGTCTAATTATGTGGTGTGGAATGGAAATGTGTAGAGATGAATTGTGACTTGGAAGTGTGTGGCGTTCAGTAAAATTATGCTGATTGGAATTATCTGGCATGGTGTGGAGGGTATTTGTGTGGATTGTGTTGCCAAGTTTAACAAGAAGACATTATGTACAACTGAAAGACCCTATTAAAAAAGAATTAACATAAAAAATGTCTTTTAGTTTTGTTGTCCTTGCACTGCTGGCAACTTGTTCCTGCCTGTTCTAATGCTTGTTTGTTATAGCTTTTTTTTCATTATGGGGAGGCATAAATAATGGGAGGGTGGAGGTTGGGAAATAGTACCTGAATTACAGCACGAGCAGCGGACGGACACTAGGGGAGAATCAACAGATGCCAGATTCTGGGGGAAGACTGAGGTGGTGGTGTGCTGGTGCGGAGGTGATGCTGTATGGTACTCAGGCGGTGGTGAGTGATGCTGAGGTGGTGGTGTGCTGGTGTGGAGGTGATGCTGAGTGATACTGAGGTGGTGCTGAGTGATGCTGAGGTGGTGCTGAGTGATGCTGTGGTGATGAGTCAAGCTGTGGTGGTGGTGCTACACTGATGCTCAAGTGATGCTGAGCTGGTGCTCAAGTGGTGCTGAGTGATGCTGAGTTGATTCTGTGCTGAAGTGATGCTGTGCTGATGCTGAGGTGGAGCTGTGCTGATGCTGAAGTGGTGCTGTGTTGATGCTGAATTGCTGCTGAGGTAGGGCTGTGCTAGTGCTGAAGTGGGGCGGCGCTGATAGTGGAGCACTGATACGGGGATGGGGCTGAGCTGATGCTGAGATGGTGCTTGCTGATACTCAGCTGGGTATTAGGTGGTGCTGCACTGGTGCTGAGGTGGTGCTGTGCTGGTGCTGAGGTGGTGCTGCACTGGTGATGGTGCACTGATGAGGAGGTGGTGCTGTGCTGATGCTGAGATGGTGCTGTGCTGAAGCTGAGGTGGTGCTCAGGTGGTGCTGAGTAATACTGAGGTGATGCAGAATCATGGTGAGGTGATGCGGAGTGATGCTGTGCTTGTGCGGAGAGATGCTGTGCTGGTGCAGAGTAATGATGTGCTGGTGCTAAGTCATGCTTAGGTAGTGTTGCTGCACTGGTGCGCAGGTGGTGCTGAGCTGGTGTTCAGGTGGTGCTGAGTGATGCTTAGTCCGTGCTGTGCTGAGGTGGTGCTGAGTGATGCTGAGGTGGGGCTGCACTTGTACTGAGGTGGTGCTGAGTGATACTGTGGTGGTGCTGAAGTGGTGTTCTGCTTGTGCGGCGGTGGTGCTCATGTGGTGCTGAGTGATACTGAGGTGGTGCTGAGTGATACTGAGGTGGTGCTGAGTGATGCTGAGGTGGTGATGATTGATGCTTTGGTGGTGCTGTGCTGGTGCACAGGTAGTGGTGAGTGATGCTGAGTTGGTGCTGCACTGATGCTGAGGTGGTGCTGCGCTGGTGCCAAAGTAGGCAGCTCTATCCATTACACCATTTCCTTCTCCATTATCGAATATTGTCTGCAAATGTCATGAACATTCTGCTAAAATGAAGAAGCTGCCAGGAAAGCTTTGGCTGATCGTTCCAGGGGTGTGACACACTAAGAGCACAGCCTTACCAGTGAACTCTACTGGCGCTGTCATGACATGACATGATGGTCGCCTCTGAGCTACTGGTCACATGACTACAAAGTGACATCACTGTCTCGCTGTCAGGAAACTTACCACATTACATTTATTTGATGGCACTTTATGAAAATATAATAATTGCACATGATTCAAAAAGTATTGTAAATACAAAAACCGTTCTGCTTAACATGCAGGAAAGCAGCAGTTTTTGCTTCTTGTTTGCAGGTTAATGTTTGGAGAAACTCCTAAAGCATGCGCTCACAGGGGTTGTGAGCTAAAGACGAATGCTGTCACTGTCTGTACTTCATGGGGCTTTGTTTTCATTTGATGCTCTTCACGCTGGAAACTTCTTGAGACCTCACCAAAAATAATAAACATTCATGCATGGCAAGACAATGCCAAAGTCTCTATTCTTTTGACTTAGAAGCCTGAAGATGGTTTGATGGGAGAGCATGTGTAGATAACTTGAGGCTTTGGTGATTAGAAAGATGGATGGGTTTGAGGAAAGATGTACAGGTGGAGGTATGAATGGGAGATTGTATGTGGATGGTTGTGTGCTCTGGTGAATGAATACATGGATGAATGGGTGGAGTCATGTCCAGAAAAGTGTGTCTGTAAGGGTGGATGGGTGGGTAGGTAGATGGATGGATGGAAGATTGCATGTGGATAACTGAATGGTGTTCTTGTGAATGCGTACATGGATGAGTGGATAAATGAACGGCAGAGTCTGTCTAAAAGGATGGATGGATGCCTGCATGACTAGACGAATGCCCTCTATGATGGAAACGGTTAAATGGATGAATAGATGGGCGTATGGATAATTGATGCTTGGATAAATAGATGGTAGAGTGAGTGCAAGTAGATAGATAGATGCTCCAGCTAGTGCTTATTTTATTCAATGCTCAAAAGATCACCTACTAGAAGGTCGTTGGGGATAGGGGCCTGGCTTATGTTAAGGCTGTAGGCTGAGGCAGGCAGCAAGACTGCAGGCAGGCCGTGGGCAATTGCTGGCGACACAACAAAGTAGGCAAGACCACACATTTCTTGAAGCACAATGCTAGCGGTGTACTGAGTGAGCCCAGCTGAGCTGACCAGAGGAAGCGGAGGCACCCAAGGCAGTTTGGCTAGGGTCTGGGCCGGGGCAGCAGCGTGGTAAGAAGTGAAAAGAACCTTGGTCCCCCAAAGTAAGGGGATGGCGATGCCCACCAGCAACCACCAGCCCAAATTAAGTACTGGCGCCGGCAACCAAGCCCAAATGAAGTACTGGCGCCGGCAACCACCAGCCCAAATGAAGTACTGGTGCCGGCAACCACCAGTGCAAATGAAGTACTGGCGCCTGCAACCAACAGCCTAAATGAAGTACTGGCGCAGGCTACCACCAGCCCAAATTAAGTACTGGTGCTGGCAACCACCAGCCCAAATAAAGTACTGGCACCGGAAACCACCAGCCTGAATGCAGTACTGATGCCGGCAACCACCAGCCCAAATGAAGTACTGGCACCGGCAACCACCAGCCCAAATGAAGTACTGGCACCGGAAACCACCAGCACAAATGAAGTACTGGTACAGGCAACCCCCAGCACAAATGAAGTACTGGCACAAGCAACCACCAGCACAAATAAAGTACTGGCGCCAAAGAATGGACGGATCACATTCAGAAATTACAGTCTCTGACCAACTGGATTCCGAGTGTTCACAGCACGTACTGCTGAGACTTAAAGGAGAAGAAATAGGGAGGGCGGTTTAAAAAACAAAAAACTAGTTGAATATTAAAATGTCCCACTGGAAGACAGCCTTACGTTGAAGTAACAATTTATTGTGATTGGCAAATTCCTGTAACACATCATTAATCTATTTATACAGCAGGACACATCATCCAAGATACTTGAGGTTGGATTTTTTAAATTATTTTGAACCAAAAAAAATACTATTTAAAATATACATTTAAATTTAACTTATTGTTCAGTGTGTAGACCCCTTTGCTATGCCATATCGGCTGTGCTGCTGATACGAAAGTAAAGCTTAAACACAACAGCGTGGCTTCGATGGAACTGTTGGTTTCTAAAAGGAGAAACTAACTAAAAATCTAGCAAATGTCACTTTGAAAGGGTTTAGTTTCTCTCATGAGAAAAAACCATTGATATGCATCTCTGTGTCACAACTGTTCAAACTGTGTGCACTCCTTTGTTAGTGGGACAAATAAGAGACTATTGGTTACACGCATTCTCAGCAGGACAATGGTTTAGAATGGGAGCTTTAAGAGGCCTGTAATGCTATTAAAAGGCACTCATCAAGGACAAACATATTTTCAAGACCCACTTGGAAATATTTTGTTCTTCTGTAAATATGTGTCTTCCTCCTTTGTGGTTAGATGTGCTGCTGACAGCCGCAAAGCAGGTTGAGACAAAGAAAATAGTTGATTTAGACTGTTTCCGAATTCGAATGCCCCATAGCCATCTCGTCAAAGGGTGGGCACTAAGGTAGACATAAAGATACCCACTGGCTATAAACAGGGTAAAACAAATGTCCCATCCCTCCCCACCACATGGGAACAAGGGCCCATGCTTCTCTGTGATTGGGAGAACGTTACCTCCGACAGACTGGAAAGGGTTACATGAATTGACTGAGCAGCAGACACGGCACAGGCAAAACAAGCAACAGGCAGTAGGGGGAAGGTGCAGTACAACGGGAAGGAATGGGACGGTAAAAAGAAAAAATAGCAATATACCTTGTTACTACGAATCACCTGGTTTAAACATGTTTACGTTATCATGCTTACTGGCGACAGCCTCAGTGTACACTGAGACACCATACAGAAATGCACAAATGGTGCAGCAGAGCTCCATAGACCTGGTCTCCCATTGCCGTGAGTTAAGTTCTTGCTTCTCCTTGTGCTGCTGGGATCCGATTTTGCCCCCGTTTGGGGGTTCGGGAGGCGCCAGGAGAGAACATGCCAGTCACGACTGGGTCTACACTGGCTGCCCCTTGGCTCGTATCGCATTAATGTATGTACAGAACCTAGATGTGAAGCTGGGCATGAGGGGACACATAGACACTCAATAACAATGCCGCTCTGTTGGGGCCAGAGTATGCCACAAGCTGCACTGCTGCAGCTATATCTTCAGATGAACCAAAACCAAACAGAAACCGCACACTAACAGACGGCATGCGGCCTCTAAACTAAAATATGTTCTTCGGGTGGCACCAGTCTTTAGTGTGGATTCTTGCTGGAACTTTTTATTACATAGTGAATTGTATTACTGTCAACTTAAAAACAAGCAGCTTTGGGCGCCAGTTCCCAAATTCAACTTGCCATAAAAAACATACAAGTTTATCTCCAAAAACTGCAAAGTTCTGACTGGTGGCTCATGCCTACAAACCAGAAAGTGTAAAAGCAGGCACAATGTTAATGTGCTCTCTGTCTCTTGCAGCACTCCTGGTTCATCCCCGCCCACTCCTGCTACAGGGTGAGGTCACAGGTGAAGCGTGTGGAAAGAGAATAAAGACCCCTGCCTAAAACAAGTCTGGATTGATTGCACACACTGTGCGCCCTCAGGCAAATGTGAGAACTAGGAGATTAAGTGAACTCGACTGCAAACAGTATCTGCAGCAGGAAGAAAAGAAGAAAAAAGTTCCACAAAACACCAGATAAATCACACAAAGCATAATGATACAGTACTCGGCCCCTGCTCCTTGGGAGGAACAAAGACAAAAAGGAAGGACAAAGAGGCAAAACGGACCACTAGCAAGCAAGGATTCTTAAAGGACACTGAAGCAAACAAATGAAATGCAGGGGATGGCTGTATACCTCCCAAGAATTATACTAAAGTATACAAGAGGTATTGAATGCTCGACCTAAAAAGGTAAGAAAGGAATAAAGAAAGAAAGAAAGAAAGGGTTGCAAAGACAGAGCATCCTCATGAGCTTATATTAAGAGTTCATGTGAGCTGCTATGTGTGAAAAAGCAGCTAATCACATAGGCCATTTCAAAAGGAATTTACAACAACATTGGCAGGAGACAGGAAATGATAACTCTGAAATGTGCCATGTGGCCTCTTCTGGTAGAAAGCATCCTGGTATCATATCAGGCTCTGTTAACAAAGGCAACACTAAAGTAATAATAAAGTAAAAGGGAATTACCTTGTGTTCTGATGTGCTCTTTGATGAAGAGGGGTAGCTGAAAGTCACTTTATGTAAGTATATATACATATAATTTTAATAAAATCAAAAGGTCTTGGCTAAAAGGTCCTCTGAAAAATGTGAATTACAATGGGAATTGGCATACCTGCAACCAGTTCCCATAGTAAGTCGTCCTATTTGAGCCGTTTTCCACCTAGACATTGCACCAGGATTTTGCTGCTCAAGTGTTCTAATGATTGCAGAATATGGTTTTACTACGTCACTCAACATTTCCAATGCAGCATGAAATGAGGGCCACAACTTCCGTAAACCATGAGGTAATAACAACAGATTTGTTGAGGCATCCTTGGACGATGAGTTGCATACTTCTCTTTTTTTTCTTGAGTTTTATATAGCACAAACTTGACCCGAAGGTATCAGGTATCAGAGAGCTTTACATGGGCACCAGTTGCGTTACACAGTATGTCTCCATATGTTTTGGAAGTTTGTGTTGGCCACTTTTCAGACCTACAGAGACTACAATGTTCTTTCCCCTATTCACGACAGGATGAGTTGCAGCATTCTGCGGTCTGGAGTGATGAAGCCCCTACAGGTTCTGTACATCATTAAATCAATGAGGTCATGCTCGGGCTTTGGTAAATTGGACTATAGATCAGAGAATGTAAAATTAAATGTGTCCAGGTTAAGGGGGTCTTGGTAATCTTGGTTAAGTAAATCATATTATGCTTTTAGTTAAGGGTTAAAGCCATTTCTCTGTCACAGGGTAGCATATAGTAAAAATGAAAATCACTGCTAACATGATTTATCTCTGCATCTAATCAAAACTGGTTTAATTCCTGCTGTGTGGGAATAGACCACGTTGAAGGCAGAAATAAAATACGTTATGAATGATGATGCCCTCTTGTCAGTGAAGAGCTGCCAAACAGTGATTTATTCAGCATCAGCAAGGGAAATAAACACATGTTCTCTGCATCTTTCCCTGGGACAATGATTTCCTTTTCATTCTTGGAGTGTTTGTTTGCAAGGCTCTTTTGTGGACTACAAAGGCAGGAACAATAAAGGAAAAGCACATGTTTAATCCTGCCCCACGTCGTCTCTTGCATGGATTCTAGTCTTTACTTTTGATATTTTGAGCACAGGAACTTGTTTAACATTTCTATGACAGAAGATCTAAATCTTGATATGGAAATTATAACGGCGTTTCTGCTTCACTGATTCCATGTGGGCTTTATGCAAGAGTAAGTTAGTAGGGACTGTAGAACCAGTGGCATGGCAAAAGGGGATTACGGGGGGGGGGCCCGCGGCCCATCCCCGACTCTGACCTGCGGCCGTCACGGAGCGGCAAATGCTGGGACTGCCACAGGCGGCAAAAGGTCTAGCTATGCCACTGTGTAGAACACAAAAGAGATCGATTGGGTGATACAGAAACTTACAGTAGAAGTACTTGGTATTTCCCACAGGGATACCCCCAACCGCAGTAAAAGCAAAATGTATAATACTCAAGATTGGAAGGTATTCCATGCCTGCCAGTGAGTGGAAGTTCACTTCATTGTCTAGTACTATTTGTTTTACATTCTTTATATGTTATTATGTGAGATTCAAAAAGGTTTGACGAATTGAGAAGTAGAAGAAGAGTAGTTTCGTTGGGTGGCGGAAGTAATTACATGTTGTTTTGTATTGCATCATTTATATAGTGCTTATGTATGTGGTGCACTAAAGCTCTTGCCTACATGGGTAACATGCTACACCATGTAGGGTGTGTGGTTGGAAGTGTGTTGTCGGTTTTGTAATCCAATATGGGAAGTGTTTCCATGTTGTGCGTTATGACCACCGTGGTGCAGTTATCCTGCTATGGGACACAGCACTAAGCAGTGTGATGGATAAAGTGTGAGAAAGAGGTGTACAGTTTCTGGTTTCAGTAAGCTGGCAGCTTTGAACAGCTCTTCAGGTTCCTTTATGATATTTCTTGTGATCATAGTCCAGTTAGCTGGTTACTGCACTGGGATCTCCGTTCTGAGACATTTTGTTTAAAGTTTATGGTAGTGAGTAGGCATAGGTAGGAGTAAGACTTGGTGGATGTTGGATGACAAGGTTGGCTCAGCCAGTCAGAAGACTTCAAATGTGGTCAACAGCTACTGTTTAGCTGCATTCTAAATTCAGCGAAAATGTGGAGGAATAAAATGAAGAAAACAGGTACAGTGAGCACGTGTATGTCCGTTTGCATAGTAAAATCAGAAGTACAGCTTCTAATAGGCTTTCCATAGATGGCAAGGTGATTCACCAAAGGTTACTCTCCTGCAGGATGGGCAAACAAAAGTTAGCAAGGCCTTCAGCAAGCAGCTGTAAAAGTTTAATTAGAATATTGGATCTGTCGGTACTGTATTTAAGGGATATCATTCTATATCAACTTGGCACTGAAATTGGATGAAGACCTTTTATGGACCTGCTATGTTTGGACAACCTACCATTCCCCTCCTGTGCCACCTATATGTCACTACACCTCCCAGTCTAGGTGAAATAAAACTATTTTCAAACATTTGAATGGCTTACAATCAATTGAAGCCTCAAAGAGACTAAACAGCCTAAGAATTAATGTCTCCATGACAGAAATCCTGCATCCAGCACCACCCCACCGTTTAAAGAATTTCAATGCTATCTCCCTCAGTCACTGTTCTAATCAAAATCATGATCAGAAAACTTAGCATGGTTGTTCAGAGCGACCTTAGCTTGAATTCTCAAATTGGAGAAGTGGTTGTCTATTCACCAATTTAACCTGCTCAACAAAAGTTTGCATCCATTCCTCTAACCTACACCTCTTAGTAGTTGTAGCAATAGTGCAAGTCTGACTAAACTATGGCAACTCCCCCTACAAAGGTTTGCTACTCTACCTAATCAACAGACTCCAGAAAGGTCAAAAGGCTGCCTCCTCTCAAGGCTGGGTTCAGGCCAAAACATCATCCAGAACTGCACAGCTCTCCACTGAACAAAATAAAGAGAAACACCCCTCACTAAGTCTAACCATTCAAACAACCTCAACCTCCTAAGAGTCCCTGAAACAAATTGCAGAACCCAGAAGAAAGGTGTTTCTAAGTGACAAGCCTTCCCTGTCAAAAAAACCCCAGCAAATATACAATTCTAACAACCTTCTGTCATTCAGAAGAAAACTCAGAATCATAGGTATCCTCACACCTTCTGCAAAACTCTTAAGGAACAAGAATCAATTCACTAAACAAACTGTATAATCTAAAATATAAATGTGTCTTTATACAAGAATCAGATGAAAACAGGGGATTAGGATTTTAGAATATCTCAGTTCATTTATCAAACAACAGAATAGTTACAAATATGTTTATTATTTTAGTGATTTGTGTATTATTGCTTAATTTACACACGGAGATGATGGACGGAGAGCTGAAACGTTTCAGACACTCACCCCCAGTCACAGATTTGGGCTGAATCCATCATCGTTCTTTAGCTCACTTCACCACCCCAGTTCATACCCAGCCATATGCAAATCAGTCTTGACCCTGTTCCTTATGGGAACACTCCAGCCCGAACTGCCAAGCCAGGTCTTCTCTTGATCGGAAACAAGCATACTGGGACCGGTTTCGGGGTAACACCCCTCATCAGCCAGGCTAGCTTGAATCCAGTGGCAAAGTGAGCAAGGGACCCACGCCTGGACAAACCTTGCCAACTTAGCTTGAACAAAGCAAACGATGATGGATTCAACCCAGTTCTGTGACTGGGGGTGAGTGTCTGAAAAGTTTCAGCACTCCGTCCATCATCTCTTTGTGTTTGCTTTGTTTGCCCTAAGTTGGCAGGGTATGCCCAGACGTGAGTCCCTTGCTCACATTACCACTGGATTCAAGCTAGGCTGGCTGATGAGGGGTGTTACCCCGAATACGGTCCCAGGATGCTTCTTTCCAGTCCAGGGAAGACCTGGCTTGGCAGTTTGAGCTGGACTGTTCGCATTAGGAACAGGGTCAAGACTGATTTGCATATGACAGGGTCTGAACTGGGGTGGCAAAGTGAGCTAAAGAAGGATGATAGATTCAACCCAGATCTGTGAATGGGGGTGAGTGTCTGAAAAGTTTCAGCGCTCCGTTCATCATCTCTTTGTGTTTGCTTTATTGCTTAATTTAAACTGCTTCGATTAGCAGGTGCTTCATCTTGAATTCTATAAAGCTGAATAAATTGTGGTGTGTCTATTTTGCCTGGGTGCAAAATTATTCATCCAAGATGATTTGTTTCCAAGCATATCATATGCTGGAATTATGTGTGAATTAAGGGCAGAGGCCAGCTTCTGTTTTCATTGTTGTCAATTAAATGCAATTGCACATTATTTAAAAAAAAATTCAATATATTGAGTGCCACCTGCCTCTCTCTCTCTGTTTTACACACACACACACACACACACACACACACACACACACACACACACACACACACACACACCCCCCCCCCCTATCAAATAGCATTTGCAACAACAGAGCACAGGGCTAGCAAGCAAGTTATCCTCACATTTAAAGTACCGAAATGTCAGTTCATTTTCAGGGGTTGTATCTAACAACATATGTGAAATGTTCACCAGTTGGTATTCTCATGATTCTCCCTTGACAGTCCTGAAGAAGGAAATGTATTCTCTGATCAAACAAAAGGCTGTATTGACAGGAAATGGTGATTCCTGTAACATTCTTATCAATGTGTCCCCATTTCATCCCTTTGAATTGCCATTTCTCTTCATTCTTTAGTTCCTCATGTCTCCATATGAGATCGCATGCACCATGATCAATTCTCATCTTCCTGGATAATGATAGTGATCTATTTATACCACTAGACCCTCCACCACAGTAACTGAAGTGGCTGCAAGAAAACATGTCAGGACTTTTTAGAACTTCTTCTATAAATAAATATAAGAAATTGGTTTATTTGTTGATGGGGCTGTCAAGGTGAACCACAAAAATCACTAAATTAACTCATGCTTAACCCTCTGGTAGCTTAGCACATAGCAGTTAGGCTTAACATAGAGCCAATGTATAAAGTATTTATGCAACACACAAACAGTAATACATTGAAAACAAACCAACAGTAAAATCCCAAACCAATTTCAAAAATACAATAAATTTTAATGAATAAAATGTTGCCAGAATAACAAAATCTAATCAGTAGACATGCAATTTTAAAGTTTTAAGTGAAAATTGCACCAAAAACCATAAAGTGCCACTCGCGGTCATCTGGTGGCACTAGACCAAGGGACAGTCACAAGTATAGGCCGTCCATTATGGAGTGCGGGTCGGAAACAGGGACCAGGTTAGTCTCGCTGAAAAGTTACCTTCTAAGTCCGGCGCACAGAGTTCTGTTCATGGTGGAGGAGGCCACGAGGAGGATCCTGAGCATTGTGGATGGTCTTCACTATAGTGTGAAAAGCAGGTCAGGCATCGCAGACAGTCCTCGCGGTAGTACAAAGAGCCAGTCAGGTGTCGTAGACCGTCGTGTCTGTAGATTCTCATTGGCAGTAGCTGTGGGCTGTCATTGCTTTAACTCAAAGTGTAGCTCTCGTGTTGCTGTTTGTTGCTGGTGGTTGCTGTCAGCATGAAGGGAAGGTCTAACTGAAACTTCTGGTAGGCGTTTGTTGTGGGCAGCAGAGTTTTGGCGTGAATAGGCCCATTCACGTTCATGATTTGGCCAAACTTCAGGATTTTCATTTTGTGTTAGATTATTGTGTCCCTGTAGCTTACATAGAGGGTCAGTCAACTGACCCTTGTAGTAACTCTGGTTAGCCTAGGATGGAAACAGGTACAGGCAAAGCAGTTCTTCAAGCAGCAAGTCAGTCTTCTGGCAGCAGGATAGTTGTTCTTCAGTAACTTCAATAGGTCCAGGAGTGATCTGAAGAGTGGCTCTGGTGGTCCAATATTTATACATGGTCCTAGCTTATGTGTGTGGGGGGGGGCGGCGGGCTCCCTGTCCTACCCATGCTTCTGGATTAGGAAAGTTCTTACCTTCCCCTGTCAAGGCTAAAAACTGTCTGGAGGTGACAAAAGGCTGAGCAGGCCTGGTGTCAGGTTGTTTTGTGTGTGCTGAAGGCAAAGTCCTTTGAAGTGAAGGAGGGCTGGGTACAGCACCAACCGATTCCTCTTCCCAGGATGGCCTATCTTGTGCACTCCTAAACCCCCTTGTGTTACTGTCTGGAAGCAATACACAAACACCAACGGCAGAGCCATTCAGAGTTATGTGCCCCAGGACACAGAAGGCACAAATGGTAGGGACAAGAAAATGCCAACTTCCTGAAATTCCAGGACCTAAGTCTTAGACAGAGGGCGCACTACTTGGTGAACTCAAAATGAGTGTATTAACATCATATTAATCAAAAGTTTTAGCATCAAAAAATTCAAGATCAACATAGTTATCCAGTGTGTACACAATTTTACAACACTCTTCAAAAAGCATAATAATAACGATGACTGTAATTTTTCAAAAATGTGTCTTCAACTTGTTTTATTCACAGCTGAAAATTTCAACATCATTCTTGTTGATCCTTATGTACAATGTTACATTCTGGCGTGGATATTCATCACTCCCAATGCATTTCGGGTGTGCTACCACCCTTCGTCAGGGGAAATCTACAAGTAAACATGTTTTCAAAAGATAGCGTCATTGGCTATAAACCAAACAAAGTAACAAAACATTTTTTCTGAACATCCGGGATGGTTATCGTGATTACGGCTCCTAAATCCTGTGACTGTTATTATACATGATATCACCATGAATTCAAGACAATCACGTTATATTTTAATATAAAAAATGAAGCGAAAGTACCAGAGACCAAGATTTTAATGAAACAGGAAGATTCAGTGCAAATACAGAGAAAGGTCAAAGATGCTGTGCCCTGATGTGCTACTAAAAATAATGCGTGAAACACCCGTGAATGTGCTAATGATCCTAAAATCGACAACATGCGAAAAAATACCTCCACTACTGCACTAAGTATCAATGTAGACGGGTCCACGGCCCATGCCCATAAGCGTGTTAAAACCACGTAAGCAAACAACCCTGCGCAAAGCAGAAATAAAAATAAAAATTATACACGGTGCGTAACTAACTTGCGAGCCACTACTAAGCTAGAACCAACCCAAGAGGATTAAGTTTAACAGCTTACCAATGAGGTTTTCTGTGTTAAGAATGCGAGTGAACACCAACGCACTCAAGTGCTAATAACTGTACTCCTGTCCACTGATCATAATGCTAGAAAATGAATGAACAGTAGATAAGAACGCTGCCGGAAAGTGAGTCCTGCCTGCTAAATACATAGGGGCAGATTTACGTTTCCTGGCGCATCCCTGCAAATCAGCAGGGATGCGCCAGGAAAGATGCGTGACGCAAGTTTACCCTTGCGCCACCACAGATGCGCCGCATTTACAATGCGGCGCATCATGGCGCAAAGATAAATAGATGCATGTTGCATCTGCCGGCGTAAGGTTGGCGCAGTGCTGGAGTTGTGTCGCGGGCGCGACGCAACTCCAGCACTGTTCCAACCTGGCCTATCCTCAACATGGTGCGTCATGCCTTACGCCTGCTTCAAGCAGGCGCAAGGTTTTGACGCTGCGGGGTCGGAAAAGTGACTGATTGAAATCTTGTAGATTTCACTCAGGCACTTTTCCGAGGCGTTCCTGCACCGGAACGCCCACCCTGCGCCGGAACGCCCACATGAAACCTGACGCAGGTTTTATGTGGCGCAGGGCTTTACAACGTGACGCATCTCCCTAGATGCGTCATGTTGTAAATCCCCCACAGCATGGCGCTAGCTTTACGCCGCCGCTGCGTCACAAAAGTGACGCAACGGCGGCGCAAAAGTGGCGCACGGGGCTTGTAAATCTGCCCCTAAGTAAACATCTGAGGCATCTGTTTTTTCATTGTTGAATAGGTGGTGGGGTGGAACCACCTCAGAAGGCGCACACTAATTGTGTAATACTTTGAGATTCTCTGGTATACCAGGTTTATTATTGGAACTTTGAGTGCATCACCGCTGTTGTTTTATGTAACTTTTATTAACTTCCTGAAATTGGCATTTTCTGATTTGCAATCTAATATCGATTTTTAAAATTCAAGAGGATTTTAAATTACAATTCATTTGAGTGTAAAGAGCTCTATCTGCTCCAAATCTGAAGTTAGCTCTTTTTAATGTAATAAGGCAACCCAGCATTAGTCAATGGGAGAGTTAGGCCTCCCAACAGTGAAAAACGAACTCACAAATGTTTCTGTCTCAGGACATGTAAAACTTAAATGCATGTGTCCTACTTTTTAATACAGTACACCCTGCCCCATTAGCCTTTAGGGTCTACCTTAGGGATGACATATAATCATTCAAAAGGAAGGTTTAGGCCTGTCAAAAGGTTTGTTTTTCCAGGTTGAAATAGCAGTTTAATACTGCCCTATATGCTGCAGTGGCACTCCTTTTGCTACTTTAGTGGGTGGCACGGGGAGTGCTGCAGGTCTAATGGTAGAATTTAATTGGCAGGCCCTGAGTACAGGTAGTACCATTTAATAGGAACCTACAAATAAATTAAATGTGCCAATTAGGTATAGTTATTAGTTACAATGTTTGAAGGAGAGAGCACAAGCGCTATAGTACTGGCTAGCAGTGGTAAAGCCAGCAAGAACACTAGGGGTGAAGGCAAAAGGTTTGGGAAAATACCATGCCAAGGATGTCAAGTCTCACAGTAAATGAATAAATAAGTAAACAAACAGATAGCTAAATAAATAAATCTGTACCACTTGCAGCAAAGCTGGATTCTCCAAATGGAAGAGGTATGACAGGTGCCAAAGTGCATTACAACTGGATGGTAGAAATATACATGAACCGATACATAAAATGATGTTTTGAGGGAAGAAAGTGTTCTAACAATAAAAGGCTACTTTGCCTGGAGCAATGATAATGCTTGAATAATATCTGATCATATCCTCTTGTCTATGTCTCACCATAAATTTAATGTGTGCACTAACATCTAACTCTTCCTTCCCCATGCCTTACAGGCTATCTCAGCCTCATATGGGCTCCAATTAAGACTTATTCATGCTGAAGAGCTTGGTGAAGTAAGATTGAATGTTCCTGGTGGCTCCATCACAGCAATCCCCTTCAATGGGTAATTGGTAATATACTGTTGCACACACAATCTAACAGATGCAGTGCTGTTTAGGGCATCTCTGTATCTGAATGACTAAAGGGAATGGCAGGGCATACCCAACATCCCCATTACGCCCAGATATAGGACATGAACCAGCTACTTTGAAAATGATTCCATAACCCTAGCTTGTCTGAATATGCTGGGGTTGCACACTGGACTAAGACTGCCTCAATCTTTCAAATAAAATACCTCGAGCTTGGGAGCCCTACAGCTTTCAGTGTAGAGACAGAGAAGCAGGTGAAGAAGAACAGAGAAGTCTTGCAATGACATCACGCTTGCTCCCTGCAGCATACCCTAAGGGTCATTGTTCATTTAGATGCATGAGGCGAAATGGTCCCTCAAATCTTCGCAGTTCTTCTATCCCTCACATTTTTCTTTGTCTTGAGGGCCCCTGGACTTGCACAGTGTGCTATACACTGCACCCAAAAGACTCCTGAATTTCCCGTACCAAGGAGACAAGACGGTTGTGCTGACGATGTGAAAATCTGCCACAAATAGCTTCTTTGATAAACATCTAGTCCTGAAGACCTAAGAGTTGCGATCTGAAGTATGCAGTGAATCTCAGGAGAGTCCTGCTGTCCTGGAAGACTTGTTGTTGGATCTCTTTAGGGCTGGGAAATACACGGCCAGTGTTTGATTTATAAATAAAGAAGTGACAGGGTCCAGAGAAGGTTGCAGGTTGCAGGTGCTGCTGCACACTGACAGCTTTATCTACTGTCTCTTATCCTTCAACTCTCCCTCCATCCTATAATCTCTCCTGCAGTTCTCCCAATCACCCCTCTGCCCTTAGGTCCCTCTCTCACTCCTTCTGCAAATGTCCCTCACCATTACTTCTCTTGCAGCTCTCCCGGCCAGCATTCAGTGTGCTTCTATTCTCTTCCATCTGCCCCTCGCATGAAATCTGAAGCAATATTATAAAAGAAATTGGAACCACCATTCTAGCCATTTCACCAGTTATTGAGTGGATATAATGAAAAAGCATGTTCGGCGCCTGTGCTCAGCAGCAGTAATGAGGTTTAGAGAAGGCGGGCTGCATTACCTTAATGCTGCCGGCCTGGGTATTGAGCGAGCTTGTCATTCTTATGGAAGCTGAGAATACAAATAAAGCTCATCACCAGACAGGAAAGTGTGGGATTCCAGACCTGCTGTATTTCTGGTGGCTTTTCAGTGAAGCTTGCTAGAATATTGCATAGCTTGCACTCTTCGAGTTGACCTGACTAACTCAGGACTCCCCAAGGGACAGAGTGTGACTGAGTGACATCTCTGTCTCTCCAGCATTGGGCACAACAGCCTTCTCGTGCATTTCCTGGCTTCAGTACTCCAGCACCACGCGGCACATTGCACAAACCGGAAGACAAGTGGTGGATAATCACACACAGCGAGATTGATTATTTGCATACCTTTATTGCATGCTGCTACACAAACACTGTTGTGCTCTACCGCCTTTAAGCCACACTCAAACGCTGGATATCCTGGGAAAGCAGCAGGAACCTTACACCCTGAGGAGTGTCAATGCCAAATTTACTGTTTAGATATTAAAAGCCATAACAACTTTTTTGCATATATTATTATGGGTACCACAGCCTTCCAAGTCCAATTTTACTAAAGGATACATTTCACGATACCATTAAAATTAATTCATAAAAACTCAGAATACATCCTATCACCCAAGGAATGACATTGATAATAGAAAAAACATTTAAAATACTGAGAGCTGAAATAGACAAAGATAAAACCCAAGGCAGGGTAGTAAAAGTGCAGTGGTGCAGGATACTAGTTGAAGGCATAAGTAATAGTTAGACAGCGCAGCGTAAGCCAGGTGGGCTGTTGGCCGTGCCCTATGGCTAGGTGTTTCCAGGTTTCTTAGTGCAATAATCAGTTATAGGTTTATGAGAGGAGTGGCAAAGAACTCACAGGCGGGTGGCAAAATAGCAAAGTCTATCATGTCTTGGGCTGGATGGTTTTCTCTGCTCTCCGGGTTACTGCATCTTTTGTAGCGAAGGCTAGTAGTTAAAATGGCATCAAAAAAGGTTTAGGGTATCTTAAAGAGGCCTGGCAAAAAAATGTAATAAGGAATTCTTTATGAGGGGTGTGGTGTATGTTAATAAGAATGTGGCCTAAAACGTGTATTTAGAATTTTGTTCTGACACAGCCTGTCACTGGACCAGTGTTATCTATTAGTGCATCCAAACTGATGAAAAAACACACAACCCTACACAAGAACACATACATCAAACAAGCCAGCTTTGCCAATGCTGGTTACCACGGATGTTTAGTCAACAACAGATAATTAAAAACTATTATGTTGTTGTGAAAAAAATATAAATGAAGTTGTTTCATTTCTAAAAATATGAGAATCCGGACAATCAGGCTTGTGAACTAAACGTTCCAAAGGTGTGGAAGGGAATTGTCCTTCTGAGTATCTAAATAATTAGGAATCACCCTAGACTCAAAACTCGACATGGCCAAACACATCAAGAACTCCGCAAAGAGTGCCTTTGTCAACCTGAAGCTACTAAACAAAATAAAACCATTCATCCCAACCAACGACCTCACACAAGCCACCCAATCACTGGTGCTATCCAGACTCGACTATGGGAATGCCACCCTCACTGGTACAACAAAATCTCACCTAGCTCCCCTTAAAACTACTCTCAACGCAGTAGCTAGAATGGTCACTGGAATCAGGAAATACGACCACATTTCACCAGCACTCAGAGAACTAAAATGGCTCCCAGTCGAACTGTGTGCCAGTTTCAGAACTGCCTGCCTCACACACAAAGCCCTGCACACAGGAAAACCTGAGTATTTGGCTGCTAAACTCAAGAGGGCTTGTCAGACAAGGAACCTCAGGAGCTCCAGCACCCTACTACTCATCCCTATGAAAACACGCAAACAACAAACTGCTGCACGGTCTTCGCCGGAAACGCGCCCAAAATCTGGAACGCCATCCCAGTCGGTATCAGGACTATCTCGTCCTTCACAAAATTCAAAAAACACCTAAAAGTCCTTTTCCTCAACCGCTCCCTCCCGAATGGATAGCCGCCATCTAAGCGCAAATCCCTGCTCGTCGTCTCTCCCAGACATTGTGGCTCTAAGACTTACCTCCTCCCTGCTATTTGACCCCTAACTGCCCCCCCCTAAGTGGTTCAACCCCAAGACAACGTGCACTCTATGAGGTTATCTCAGGACTCACGGACTACCTCAATGCTGCTCAGCACACTTGGACTTCCGAACCTATATGTAGAATACTGCTTTATTGTATCAACCCCAAGACAACGTGCACTCTATGAGGTTATCTCAGGACTCACGTACTACCTCAATGCTGCTCAGCACACTTGGACTTCCGAACCTATATGTAGAACACTGCTTTATTGTATGTATCTTGCTCAAAAACTGTTGTGAAGCGCTCCGATACCCTCGGGTCAGGCTAGCACTATATAAAACTCCTTAATAAATAAATAAATAAATTCCCGTCTTCCCCTTCACATCAGTTTCTCTCTCAGTGCCTTAGTCACTTACAGCCTTTTCTCCACACGTCTCTCTTTCTGAAGACCCTCCAATTGTATTTCTCACAGGTGACTACCACTCACAGAGCCTTCAGTCTCGACTGCAGAGTTCTGAATTGTGTCCCTCCATGAACACCCTGTACTCACCTAGGAAAGAGCTGAATCCGTTGACATTATGCATTATGCAAGATTCATATTTCATGAAACACAAAACTACAGAAATACACCATCTGGGAAAACTAAATATTCGTAGGAAACAGGGACGCATATACCGTGCAACATGAAGAAAAATGTGAGAAATATAAACATGGATTCCATCACTGATTTGGTTTACCTGAAAGGTTCTTACACTCATTGTCAAGAAAGAGATTCGTGTTTAGGCTTATAAATGTAGGGACATGAATACAGGGCACATAAGAGACGTATTTCAAAGGTAGTTTTTTTTATTACTGCTGATGCTGAGCACTGATGTGGCCTATACACTTAAAGACCTGGCTATGGCCCAGTCTGAGGTGTAATAATCAGCAGAAGCAGCAATTAGGCCACACTTGCTTTCTTAAGGACCAAGAACCCTCCAGAGTTTCTGAGAAGAAAGGAAGCACATCGGGGTGCGAGAGATTTGAATGACCAACACCTATCATTAGCGTGAGGAGGAAACACTAGCCTTACTTAGAAGAGCACAGCAAAGTGGACAGCACATGCATGTGGTTGATTGGATTCCAGGGCACCACCACATGGCTCTCGGTATTTCTGAAGAAATACCACTGTAACCACATCTAAATACCGTATACGTTAAGCACTAGTCATAGTAAACACGCGAGGTTGTGGGCGCCCTCCACCAAACAATTTTTTTTAAAGAGAGCTGAGTATGGTGGAGGCTACTTAGTAGAATGTCACAACTGAAAACAAAACTCTTATACAACTTTTCTACACTAATCACATCAAAGGAAAGGAGCAGGGTGCATCATATCAAAATAAATAACTATACCCTAGTTCTGCACAAATGGACGCCTTTCTATTGTGTGCTTCTTCCTTTTACTGAAAAATGACAATGCTTTAATGCTCCCTTGTGGATATCACTTCCCATCATTTTGATATACAAAAGTAATTTTTAAATTTTACTGTTTACATTCATTTTTACTATCATTTTTTCTTTCCAGATTTTGTTAGTTTTGTCCTTGAAACTGAAGGTGGTTTGGATGTTTAAGTGCTTAACTTTATAGTTGTTTTGATAAGCACTTCTATGTAACACCTCACACAAACTCCCAGTTTGTGCGGTGTGATTAAGTCCAAAGCTTGGCAAGAGCAGATTTGAGTCTGTTTGGTCTGTGGTACTACTGGAATAGATCTCAGTGTAAAGTTAGTGAATTGCATCTGACTTCCCTTTTTGTAGTACTCCAGCTTACTTTTGTAATATCAGTAGTATGACAAGAGCGGACCTTGTGATTCTAGCCCTCTGTGAATTGAGCCTGTTAGAGATGGGATTCCTGGTTGTCTGAGGTATGCACCTAGGCCAGGCAGGAACCACCACTCTAGTCAGGATAAGATAGATACATATTGAAAGATAGCCTGTGCTCAACCTCACAGAGCAGTCAGGCTTCTCTAAAAAGACAATGTGTAAAGTATTTGTGCAACATACACATACACAGTAACTCAGGAATACACCACAAAAAGACTCCACACAGGTTTAGGAAAACAGGTTATTATATTCTCAACAAAACAAGACCAAAACAAGAAAACTCCAATGTATAGAAGTTGAGATATTGAATTTTGAAGGAATAAAAGCAGTGAAGCGCTTAGGAGCAAGTAGCGCTAAAAAATTCACGTTAGGCAGGTCAGAACCGGGACAAAGTCAAAGCTGAGACTGACCTTGATGGAATGCTGATCGGCTACAAGTCCCTCGCAGGCGAACAAAGTACCTTTGCTGGTCACAAGCAATGAGATGCACCGATGTCGAGTCCTGCAAGCGCAGTATCCGTCGATCTTCTCCATGCAGTAAATGCAAGCATTAGTTCCGAAGACGGGCACCGGAGTCGAAAGGTGTCGAGCAAGAGCCGGATTCTACCACGCAGTCGAGGGGATACATTGATCTCACCAAGCTGCAGAGGCAGCGATACGTTGTCCGATGCTGCGATCTCTGGAGGCAAAGTGCAGGTTCCGATGTGATGCACTGATTTTAATGCTGCAACCGGGTCGAGGAACTGGCTCTGCTACATGCAGACAGGAAATGCTTTGAAATCCATGTTGCCAAACAGCTGCAGAACCAATGTCTTAGGCTGGAACTTGGCATATCAGGCAAGAGAAGGACTCACAGAAGGCAGAGTCCAGCAGCACCCACAGAATTGTAGGAAGTCTTTTGTGTCCCTGAGACCTCAGAAAACAGTAGCCAAGCCAGTAAACCCTTGGAGATTACGTGGAGGGAAAGCAGACTCCAGCTCTCCTTTAGCAGAGTCAGGGAGCAGCAGGCAGCAGGGCAACAAACAGAAAATCAGTCCTTCCAGAAAAGCAGTCTAGTTGAGTCATTTAAACAACACAGCAGTCCTTCTGACAGAGGTTCAGTTCAAGAACCAGAAGTGTATGATTTTAGGGGTCAGAGACCCAGTATTTATACCCAAAAGTGCATTTGATGTAGGCTGTGACTTCAAAGCAGCTCTCTGAAGTGTACAAGGATCCCTTTCAACTCCGCCCTGTCTGCCGGGCTATCTGTGGGGGGTAAATCAGAGCTTTGTGTGTGGACAGCACACTACTTATTGAAGTGTAATTATCAGCCCCTCCCATTCCTGCCTGCCCAGGAATAGCCATCAGAATGCAGATGAGTGCTCAGAATGCAGATGAGCCTCACCTTCCTGTGTTTGTGGATGTCTAAAGGAAATGCACAAAGTGCAGCTTTCACCCACCCCAGACTTGTATTGGAGGCAGGCTGACAAGCACGTAGAGCACTAAATGCAGAGAACTGTCCACTTTCTAAAAGTGGCATTTCTAAAACAGTAATATTAAATCCAACTTCACCAGTAAGTAGGATTTATCATTACCATTCCAAAGATATGAAACGCGAAAAAGCTACTCTTCTCTGATCAGGAAGTACAGTGTATTAAGGAATTCCCAATGATAGCCTATGAGAGGAGTGGGCCTCACGGTAGTGAAAAACGAAATAGGAGGAGTGTCCCTACCGGGACATGTAAAACATAAAGGTACATGTCATACCTCTTACTTACATAACACCTGCCCTTAGGGTTACCTAGGGCCTACCTTAGGGATGACTTATATGTAATAAAAAAGTGATCTTAAGGCTTGACAAGTAGTTTTAAATGCCACGTCGAAGTGGCAGCAAACTGCACACACACGCTCTGCAGTGGCAGGCCTGAGACAGGTTTAAAAGGCTATTTATGTGGGTGGCACCATTAGCGCTGCAGGCCTACAAGTAGCATTTGAAGCACAGGCCCTGGGTATATGGTTTACCACTTTATATGGGACTTACTAGTACATCAAATATGCCAATCAGGTATACACCAATGTCATCATGTTTAGGGGAGTAGCACATGCACTTTAGAACAGGTTAGCAGTAATAAAGTGCTCAGATTCTTAAGGCCAAGAAAAAGAATCAGCAAAAACAGAAGGTAAAAGGCAAAAATGAATGAATTAATTACTTACCGATCTGCCTAGATCCTACACACTGCCATAGAGCTCTGTGTCTTACAGGGGAGTGTGTTTCCCCTCCTCTGCATGTTGTATTTCCTGAATGCTTTTGCCATAATGCATATGCTAGTGAAATAAAACAGGTGAAAGCATTATGTTTTGACAGTAATTACTTCGTACAGCTCAGATACTTCCAGCGAAAACCCCATGCACTGAGAGAAGTAAGTGCCAGGTATTGGATTGTCTGATTGGATTACGTGAATAGCTGATCTAATTCGATATGTAAATGAGATGCTAGTTTGGAAACTGTTTCTAGAGGCTGATTTGCTGACATGATAAGAATATGAGAGAACTGATCAGTCAAGGAAAGCTGGGTTCTGAGGTATGTATAGATTAAACAGACCCTGTCAGAAGTGGAGAGAGAAAAGTGCAGAGGACCAACAATGTCAGAATACTTAAAACAGAAAGACAGATTACCATCCTCGTCCGTCTTCCTCGTCACAGTCACAAAGGAGCACCCCGTGTTCCAGACACAGCATTTACCCATAAATTAAAAAGGTCCTCACCCAATATGGCCGCCTGACAGGAAGCACCTGTCACCTGGCCTATAAGGGTGGGACCAACACAGGAAACATCCTGTTTTTTTCTCTGTGTTCCTGCAGAACACCCATCTACAGTGTCCGAGGCGGTTCGTTTGTCCGGTCTCGGTAATGTATCTTACTTTGTTTTTTCCGGGGTCTGCTCTAGCGTCCCTGTTTGTTTTACAGCCGCCGCTCCCTTCCTCCTTTTGTTGTTTCACTTGTTGTGAGTTTCTCAATACACATATGAACTTTGTGTTGCTTCTTTTATGTTGGTTTGGATGGGGGCGGCGGTTTTGTTTGGCGCCGCTCCCGCGCTGAGCGATGGGGGCGGTTGCCTTTCCACTTTGCCCGGCATTTTGTATGCATTTGCGCCGCCGCTCCCGCGCTGGGCGTCTGGGTTGCGGCGGTGCTGTGTTTGTGGCTTTTTTCCTCTACGTTCCTGCGCTTGAGCGGTCAGGTGCGTTTTTCCTGCCTCTTGGGATGGAGTGCGCAGTTCTTGTACGCTGCGCCCCAGCTGCTCCCCTGCTGAGGGGTGCTTGCACGTCCCAGGGAGTGAATCCGTGGATATTCCATTGCAGGGAGCGTTGATTCCTCGCCCAGGTTTTCCGATGGCGGCCGGTTCTGCCGTTCATTATGCGGCATCGGCTTTGTCAGGACATGGGTTCACTCCCGGTTCGTGTCTCGACTGCACACCATGTGAATTCCGCTTCGTGCATCCCAGTGGTATTGCGACTTTCTTCCTCGTGGTGGGCGTCTTGTACTCCCGCCACAGGCAGCTGGGCTGCTAGGGGCGGGGGCTGGGTGCTGGGGTCCTCGGCTCTTCTGCCGTACTCCCTCTCACGGACCCTTCTCCTTCACAGGTGGATGTGGCCTTGCGGCTGGTGCCGTGGTCCTCGGGGCTGGGGTTCCCGGTTCGGGGCTCGGCGAGATCGCTCGACATCATGTGCATTTTCTATTGTACTGTTATGCACCTAATGGGTGGAGCTGCCAATTTCGGAGCTGGAGTACCCGGTTCGAGTCTCGGCGTGGCTCCACTTCGTTTGTGGCCTACGGCCATGCCACCCTGAAAACACCTGATCTCGTCTGATCTCAGATGTTAGGCAGGGTCGGGCATTGTTGGTGCCAGGATGGGAGACTGCCTGGGTATACCAGGTGCTGTAGGCTTATCTGGGACTTCATGTGCCTTCTAATTAAGTTTGTCCTTACCTGGAATGGGCACCGGTGCCGTGTATTGGGTGCCGGTGCTGAGCGCCGGCTCATATTAGGCACTGATATTGAGCATGGCAGCCGCCCAACTGGGACCCAGTGCCTGATGATTGTATGAAATTGTTTCTTTTCTGGAGAAGCCTTGGCACCGGTCATTGTACCTTGCCTTGTCCTGTGTCTTTGTGCTGCGCGCATTCCCCGGACGGGGTGTCTTTGCACTCCGTGTAGTCTTACGGTGCCTGTCACTTTCTCCTGCGGTTCTGGGTCCTTCTCCGGGGCAGGTCTGGTGGCTTCGTGTCCGCATGGTCATTGGTTCGTATCCTCATGGACTGGTGGCACTGGCTGGCGTCTGTTTGTCCGCTGCTTCTTCTGTGTTCATTGTGCACTGTCGCATGTTTCTCGGCCGGCTTCTCCTTCTTGTGTCGCTGTGGCCTGGTGGTTCTGGTCTTTGCCTTCCCCTTTGGTTTTGTTTTCGCCCTGTGGGGGTGGCTTCTTTGCTGCGAGTGCCTTTGGGCCTGTGACACAGTGGTCTATTGCATCCACTGTAGAGCCCTGTGTTCAGCCTCATGGTGTCCCTTTGAGTTGGGTTGCAATACTCTTCTGTTGTTCTGCGCTTTGAGACCCCTGGGGGTTACGTGCGCTTTCCTCATACACGTTGTGTTGGTTGGGCCCTTGGCCCCACTGGTCTCTTTCTCGTTGGTTCGTCTTGGCGTTTGGTGTCTCAGGCTCTTGCGGATGTGCCTTTGGTCATCCCCGTCTTGTGCGGGGTTTCTCCCGGCCCTTTCGGGGGTGGGATTGTGGCCGTGGCGCCCCTTCTGTGCCGTCTCCCGGCTTCTGCCTTCTCGTGCTCCCCTTCCCGTTGCCTCTGCCTCTTCCTGCCTCTTTCACGGTGGGCGGCCGGATTGGTTCTCGCTCCTTCTCCGGCTCCTGGGTCCTTCGCCTGGTGGTAGTTGGTTCCTGGGCCGGTGTTGGGTCTGGGTTGCTGCACTCTGTGTTTCTTGCGGGCCTGTCAGGGGTCTCTGCCCTTCTTGGGTCTCTTGGCCGTGGTCTTCTATTTGCTTCTGGACAAGTTGGTGTGTTGCAGTGGCTCCTGCCTCTTGTTTCCGCTGGGGTCCTTCTGGCTCCTTGGCCCTTTGGACCAAGGTGCTATAGCTCAATGGTAAGTCTTGTGCCTCTGATGGCACAGGCTCATACAAGACAAGGTGCCTACTGCCGTCCGACCCTGTGCACGCCTGCTCTTGTATGTTCTCGGCGGTCTGCATGGTCGGGTCTGGTTTGTTCCTGGATGATGGTGCTGTGGGCTGCCTGTGCTTCCTCTCTTTCGGAGGTATTGCAGTTCTTGCCCTGGGTCTGCTCCTCCTTTTTGTGTCCTCCCATTTGGGTTGCCCTCTGTCCCTCGGGTGTTTCCTTCGGCCTTGACTCCCCTGGGGGGGTCTCATGCGTGCTTCTGGGGTGCATGGTTCTCCAGGGTGCTTTCGCTCATTGGTAGGTCTTGTGCCTCTGGTGGCATCTGTTCTCGCTGGGCGCTGGTTCGGTTCCTGCCATTGCTGTCGACTGATCATCTGCCTTTGTCCTGGCATTTGTTGTGGCTGGGCCTGGCCGTCTACTCCCTTCTCATGTACTTTCTTTCGGCTCAGGGTTCTTGGTTCCCCACGTTTCGCTGGGTGTCCTCGTCTTGGATGGTGCTGGCTGCTGTTTTCGCTGCCCCTGTGCACTTTGCCCTTCTCCTGATGGAGTATGGAGTTCGGGTCCGACTGGTCTTCCTGTGCCCCGTGCCTGCTTTGGCGCGGTTGGGTCACATGCGGTTCGGCTGGCTCTCCTTCTCCTTCTTCTGTTCCTCTTCAGGGTCCTGGCAGGGTGTTCTGGTGGCCCTGGTTGGCTCTCTTGCATCCCCTCAGGTTGCTCTTCTGCCTGGGTTGGACCCTTCTTCCTTGCGTGGGGTGTTGGTGCTTGGTGCCTCGCCGGCCTTGGTGTCCCCTCCTCATTCCTGGCGGTTGCTCCTCTGTGTTGTTTCCCGCTGTCCCCTTCTCCACTCCGCTTTCCTCTCCTGTTTCGTCTGATGCCGGTTGGCATTGGGGGTTTGGAAGTTGATGGTGGTGTTGATGTTGCCCGGTGTTTCAGGTCACATTCCTTCCTCCACAGATTTTGTGTTCATTTTCTGGTGTTTCCCTGGTTTGTTGTTCCCGGTCACTGGTTGAGGCTTATGTTACGTCCATGGCGCTGTTGCTCTATGGTGCGTGTTGGGTCTCTGGTGGCTCTGGCTCCCACTGCGCTTGGGTTCAATTCCTGCCACTGCTTCTTAGTTTCTCATTGTGCTGTGCCCTTGGGGTCTGCGACCGTCACTGGCGGTTTTCTTCTTCGTGGGGTTTCTCCCTGTTGCCTGTGAGGGGTTCCTGTGCTTGCGTTCCTTCGGTGCGGTTTGTGCTTCTCTGCTCTCCGTTGCCGGTGGTCCGCCTTTTTGGCTATCCGGGGGTCCTCTCTCGTCTCCCTTGGCTTCTTGCCTTCTGCGCAGTTTTTTCCTGCGACAGCCTGTCGTTGCTTCGCCTATTCCCCCCCCTGGGGATCTTCCTTTGGTCCTTCTTGCTTTGCATTCTGGTCCGTTCCGGCGAAGTTGGGGGTGCTTGTCGTTTGCTTGTCGTCCTCTTCTTGCTTTTCTTCCCTGCCTACCTGGGCCTTCGTCCTGACCGGTCCTTCTCCTAAATGTCCTCGGCTGCCCCTCTTCGGGGTGGGGTTGCGGCTCCGTTCCCTGGTGTGCCTTGGGCTCTGGTGATCTGCCTTGGCATTTGGCCTCCCTTTGCCTGGTGGTTTTTTTCTTGTCGCCCTTGGGGTTGCCCGGCGGGGCCGTCGTCCTCCGCAGGCCTCTGTTCCCGTTGGGTTCGGTCCGCTTCTCCGCCCGGCTGGCTCGGTCGGTTGAGCGTGTGTGTGGCTCTTTCTCTCAGGGTCGGCGTGTGACTCTTATTCTCGGGGTCGTGGGTTTGTGCCCCTTTTTGGTTGGTTTTGGCCTTCCTGCTTCCGGGGGTCTCTCTTCCCCCGGTCATTCGGGGTCGTTCCATTCGGTGTGTGTCTTCCTCCTGGGCTTCTCTCTGGGGCCTCCTTGTTGGTTTTTGTGCTTCGGCGTCTTGGGCCTCCCCGCGTGTCTTCTTCTCCCGTTTCTTTGCGGTTGGGAGTGGGTCTTCTGGGGATTTTGGCTCCGCCGTCCTTGCGGCTGTTCACTGGTTGTGTTTGTCCGCATTGTTTTTCCTTGGCGTCCTGGCTGTCTGTTTCTTTGTTCGTCCGGCGCTTGGGTATACGCTCCTTTGTGACTGTGACGAGGAAGACGGACGAGGATGGTAATGACTCGGTTACTTACTGGTAATGTTCATTACTCCGAGTCATAGTCTACCTCGTCAGTCATGTTCCCTCCCGCCCGCCCTTGGTGGTGGGGGGGGGACGAACACATTTATTGTCTTTTCTTTTGTTTCTGCTTTTGTATTTCAGGATGTTTCCTGTGTTGGTCCCACCCTTATAGGCCAGGTGACAGGTACTTCCTGTCAGGCGGCCATATTGGGTGAGGACCTTTTTAATTTATGGGTAAATGCTGTGTCTGGAACATGGGGTGCTCCTTTGTGACTGTGACGAGGAAGACTATGACTCGGAGTAATGAACATTACCGGTAAGTAACCGAGTTGTTCAGGACTTTTGTTGCATTTAGCGACATGGATCTCACTCCACACTCTATTGCCTTGTGGTATCCTCACCTCTGGCTATAACATATACACGTCTGACAGCTTCAAACAATAAATGCTACATGTTTTTCACATTATAACATTATTATTTCATTTCAGTCAGCTCTTTGGTGAGCTATTTATTAATGGTTTTTAGAAGTGGGCAAAATATGTGCAATTGTTTTGCATTATAATGCAAAATTCCTCAGGAATTATGCAAAATGGCGTCAAATTAAGTGAATCGCAAAACCAGCATTTAGCCCTGTATTTTAGCACAAAATCGCATCCTTGTGTCCACTTTGTACACGAGGACATGTGCTGCACTAAAGAAATTGTGCACAAAAGTGACATAAACAACAGCCACTTGCATTCTGATGATTCACGTTGCTCCCGCACTCAAATATTGCAGTGTATGCAGCATAGCATACTGACTTCATTTAGCATAATGACTCCATTTTGCATAATAGGAGTACCACGAAAATCACAAAATTACATGATATTGCACAGGCATAACAGGAATTTTTCCCAGGGTTAATTTTGATCTTGGGTTTTGGTTTCCTAAGCTGACACATTGGTAGTAGGTAGAGCATAACCAAAACCTTGTCTTGGAGGGTGGAAAGTGAAGGCCCAGGATCTGAGTAGATAAGAAGCTTTAGGTTTGCTGAGCTTTTCTTCCTTCTTGTTGGTCAACTGCCTTTGAGACAAGATGAGTCTCCAGCTTGGCAAGAGGATGGTGTGGAGGAAGGTGATTGGAGAATGATCGGACCATGATTGCACATGAACTGTTAATTCTAGAAGAGAGCAATGCATGGTCAAAACATACACATGCTGTATAATCTGCTTCAGAATATAAAATCGGCTGGGTGGAAATGATCTTTAGTCTCAGTATTTATTACCAGTCCTGTTTGCCATGCCATAGATTGCAGCAAAATATGCTTTAAGGGCTACTAACCTGTTCACTCCAACATCTTGGTGCTTTCTTAGGTTGGCCTTAACATTCCTACAGCAGTAAGGTTAAATAATAAACATGCATCTCAGCTGTCAGTATGAGGACTGCTTTCAGGACTATAATGTGATGAGTACAGTAAAAAACACTATACTAAATGTATACCCTGTAAAACCAATATAGAAAAAATCTAAATAAAAGTAATATTGATTAAAGGGGGTAAAACCTATGAAAAACTGACTACTTCTGGGAACCCAATCTTGAATGCCTCTTAATGGATTGCCAAAAGTGCTTTCTTGCGAAGCACAAACGATCAAAATGTAGGATAGCAGAAGCCCTTTGACTGGCCCTCGCCAGATAATATGTGGGTGTTGCCCTGAAACCACTGTAGTGAGAGAAGGAGTTCTTTCAGATGCATATTGTGTGACAATAGCATTAACATCTATGAGAGTCTGTAATCCCTGTATAAATGGCATTTACTAATTTCTTTATAATCGGAGACTTGTGATGAATCAAGTGGCTGATTATAAAGAAGAGGCATCAGAACTTGACATCCGAGCTTGACTATTATAATGTTATTACACTCGAGTCCTGACATCAAAATGCCTGCTGCCAGCAGCCAGGTGAAAGGCAGGTTAGGTCACAGAGCATAATTAAAGCACGTGTTGAAAGCAGCAACCAGAACTTTTCTTTTCTTTCTTCTGCTCTATTTTAATAGCTTACAATGACAAGCAGAGACAACATGTTTATTTTTTGCACTCCTTAGACAGAGAAAAGCTACAATAACCCTGGATGCTTCTGCATGTTTCTACACATTCTGAGCTGTTGAAGCTATTTTTTTTAAAACAGGCTTGTATTGAACTGTTTCAAATATCTTTTTGCAACAAATATCTAACAGGATTTTGATGTTTTAATTTGCACTAGACATTTTATTTTTATTCATCATGTTTGCAAACTCGCTCTCTCTTTCATATGAAAGATCTACGCACCAAAGTTTTAAGTGGTTTGTGGGAAAAGTGATGGTGTGACCATGTATTAAATGGGATAAAGTACACCCTGGCATACATGATAAGTCACCACTGAGTTCCATAACCTTATAATGGAACTTGGCCTTCCACCTCATTCCTCTATATGGGTATTTATTTATTTATTTATTTATTTAAAGTTTTGTATAGCGCGAACATGACCCAGGTGGGTATCAGAGCGCTTTACATAAGTTTAGGTAGACAAAGGAAAGAAGCAAGGTGATAGAAATCATGGAAAGGGTGGGACAATATACAACGGGAGCAGGATGAAATTGGGGAGTGCAGAGGAAGCAAGATGGGTGAGAGCTACAACTAGGGCAATATACATTCAAGAGCATTCCCGACAAACGGTCACTTAGAGTCAATAAAAGACAACATCGGGTTCAGCGCCGTGTTCATTAGAAGAGTTTGTTCAGAAGTAGAGATTTAACTTCTCTTTTGAAGGCAAGAGTAGAGGGAATCAGTCTTGTTTCCACTGGAAGGGAGTTCCAGATTCTCGGGGCGATGCCAGAGAATGCACGATTGTAGGTTTTAAGCTTATTAAATTTCTTGGGCTTGAGCAGCAGTGTGCCGGTGCTCCTTGTGGACCTGGAGCCACCCGACAGTTCCAGCTTGTTTGTCAGGTAGAGTGGAGTGTTGAAGTGGAGTGCTCTATGGGTCATACATGCGATCTTCAGTTGTATTCTAGCTTCAAAAGGAAGCCAATTGAGCGATTTAAGGTCCGGTGAAATGTGACTGGACTTTTTAGAACCAGTGATGAGTCTAGTAGCAGCATTTAGAGATGCTCTGATAGGTGCTAAACTGAGTTTCGGCAGACCGCAAAGAGTCGCACTGCCATATTCAGGTCTGGAAATGACAAGTGCTTGCACCGCCGATTTAAAGTCATCTTGGGGAAGGTAGGGTTTGAGTTTTCTTAGGATGCATAGTTGAAAGTTCGCTCCTTTGGTCGATGATCTGATGTGAGCTTGCATGTTTAGGTTTTTGTCTAGCACAACTCCCAGTGATTTAGTGGAGTCAACGATATGAGGTGTGCAGTTGAGGGCGGACAGGTTACAGAGAAATTGCAGCGCAGTGGGGGTTTGCCTAGTGGGTGCAATGAGTATGGAACTCCTCGGTGACTTGCAATAGCCTTATAATGTACAGAATGGGGTACTTTAACGTTAATATAATTATACTTCCCAGATACCTTCCTCTCCCTACTCAATCTATCTCTGGAGCAAGACATGGTTCCACGGGCATTCAAAGAGGCAGTATTAATCCAGCTTCAAAAGAAAGTCGGATTAGATCCCAAACAATTGAGCAAATATCGCTCCTCCCATATCCTGCAAAAATACCTGAAGCACACGTAGCAAAACTCCTATGCGCCTTCATTGAGAGACTCAATTTTTGGACTCTCATCAAGCAGGCTTTCGGCCATCACACTCGACCGAATCAGTCATCTTAAGTGTAGTGGATGACCTGAAGGAGGAAGCAGACAAGGGGTGCACGCAGGCACTGGTCCTGCTCGAACTGTCGGCTGCATTCGATACCGTGGATCACACAATATTAGCGGATAGAATGGCAGCGGCATGTCTGAGAGAAACGGCCCTGGACTGGATGAATTCATTTTTGGGGGATCGCACCCAGTCTTTCAGGCTGGCATCCTATAATTCAGCCAAGGTCAATACCACCTGTGGTGTACCCCTATCCCCCCACCTGTTCAACCTTTATATCTGCCCCCTGATCCACTCCCTCCAATGTAGGAGGGTTAAGGTCTATAACTACGCAGACGATATGCAGCTGATTTTCCCAATAGACGATACGGAGGACTCTAAGGCAATTTTTCGAAACACCATGCTATTCATTAAAGACTGGATGAGTCATAACCATCTCAAATTGAACTCTGATAAAACAGAGATAGTCATTTCTAACAACAGACTACACCATTGGACGCCACAACATTGGCCGGCTACATTAGGCACTCCACCTATCCCTAAGAACTCTGTAAAAAGCCTGGGCATCCAAATTGACGCCAACCTATCTATGCACGTACAGATTAGCCTGGTCACATCATTGTGCATCTATCAACTAAGGAATTTCAAGAAAATCAGGAGATTTTTTACTAGGGAGGCAAGTGTGGCGATCATGTTGGCCATGATTATGTCCAAGCTGCAATATGCCAATGCTATCTATTTAGGTCTCCCAGCCAATCAAACCCACAGACTGCAGCTGATACAGAACCAAGCTGCCAAAGTAATCTTCCAGCAACCGAGACACTGCCACACTAAGCCATTGATGAAGCAGCTTCACTGGCTTCCCGTGGTTCAGCGGTCTATGTTTAAGACAGGCTGCATGCTTTTCAATGCACTCCATGATAGGGGCCCTAAATTTATCTCCACAAAGATTTCACCGTACCTTCCCAAACGGAACCTAAGATCAGCTCAATGAATCTGCTGACGATTCCTAGATTTAAGCGCAAGAGAATGGGTGGCTCACGTTTTTCTATGCTAGGCCCCAAATTCTGGAACTCTCTACCGATTGATATCAGACTAACGCCGGACTACATTGGTTTCAGGAAAAAACTGAAAACTTGGCTGTTCACCCAAGCCTATTGTTAGATCATACCTCGGGACGGCTTCCAACCTCCAATTAGCGCCAAGAGACCTTTTAGTGTACATGCGCTTAACAAATTCCATAAACATAAACATGATTACATCAAAAATTATTGAAAAAATGGATCAGTCTGAAACATTGTGTAGGTGACCTGGTCTTTTATAGTGGAAAGGTGTAGACCTATTTATGCCAAAGTCTGTTGTGGAAGGCTTTGTTGTAATCCCATTGTTCTTGAGGGTGGGCATGCTGAATATAAATCACAATTTTGGGCTCAGTTTATTTCACATTATACTGCCATGTAACATGACTGACTTCTCCTCTATGTTTTCTTCCCTTCCACTGAAACGTGATCACAGTTTCAAGCTGGTGCACCAGTAGATTCTGGGGGGGATGAAACAATTAACCACTTTCTGGAGGTACCCCACCAATCTGCTGCCTATTAGACTTTCATAACAAAGCAAATGAACCTGAATTTAAATTTCTGGTTTACTTGAAGGCGGTGAAGAGACTTGATAAAAGTGGACTTGAGTCCCAGCTGGCTGGTAATTAGGCAGGTGTGCCTGGAGCTCTGTCTCAGTGGTCTTGTCCAGTTCATTCTGGGTTTCTTTCTTTCTTAGAGGTATTGCTGGTTTATGGAGGGTAAAGGGTAAGCATAAAACTGGGGAAGATGTTAGTTTTTACTCTACCTCTTTCTCTGTTGGGGCAAGGGCTAAATTTGGCTTGATGTCTTGACTCTGCTTTCTAATCATACTTGGGTTGGTGGTTATGGGCTACATATTGATGAAAGTATGGATTCATTACCCTCTCGATTTTTCCTTCATGATTTAAACTGGCAGTGATATTTTGCTCTTTCTGGTTTCTTTAGCTACCTTGAGGAAAGCAGCAATTTACTGGTTAATTTTGGGTTTGTAATCCCCCAGAAGCAGTGCTTATGTACTTTTTAGTCTTCAACATATATTTGTCTTATCAAGGTCTCTAGATATGATTTTCTGCACTTTGAATACCATTGCATTCAAAGACAATGTGGGCAATATTTTCAACTGGACCTCCATTTGTTAGACCTGCCATCCTTACGGTGGTCTCTCTCCCAACTTTTTGCCTTTTGTCTCGCATTCCTGCTGTATCTTTTTGTTAGCGTTCAGACTCTGCACACTTTACCACTGCTAACCAGTACTAACGCACATGTGCATCTCACCTAAAACTTGGTAAAATTGGTATGTACATGGTTGGCATATTAAGCTTACTTGTAGGTCTCTTGCAAAGTGGTATACCATATACCCAGGGCCTGTAATCTAAATGCTACTAGTGGAACTGCAGCACTTATTGTGCAGCCCACAAATGTAGCTTTTTCAAACCTGGTACAGACCTGCCATTGCAGGGATTGTGTGTGCAATTTACTGCCTCTACAACTTGGCATTTAAAACCCCGTGCCAAGCGTCAAACTCCCATTTTTGTGCACAGCATTCACCCCTAAGGCAGGCCGTACATGACCTTCAGGGCAGGGCGTTGTGTACCTAAAAGGCAGGAAATGTACATTTGTGCTTTACATGTTCTGACAGTGACAAACAGCTAAATTTGTTTTTTCACGGATGTGAGGCCTATGTCTCTCGTAGGCTAACATTGGAAATTCCCTTATACATCTTTTAGTGGTAATTCCCAATCAGAAAGGAGTAGCTTTATCATGTTTGGTATGGTTGGAATAGTAATGATAAATCCTATTTTATGGTAAAGTGGGATTGCTACTGTTTTAGAAATGCCACTTTTAGAAAGTGGACATTGCTCTGCTCTTAACTTTGCTCTGTGAGCCTGCAGCCTGCCTCCAATTCACATCTGGCCTGGGTGTCAGCTACACTTTGTCCATACTCTTTAAACAGCCACAACACAGGAGGGGCTGGGTGTGACACGAGATACATCTGCATTCATCTGCATACTGATAACTTTCCTGGCCTGGGAGAGAAGCAGGTGGTTTGCACTTATATCTGAATAGGTTGTGACCTCCCATCTCACAAAGGACTGATTTACCCATTAGTAGTCTGGAACCAGGACTGAGGTGAAAGGGACCCTTGTGCGCTTCAGAAGGCTATATTGAAGTCACCCCTACCAAGTTAGTATACTCCTGGACCTGAAGTAAACCCTGCTCAAGTAAAGGCTGCTGCACCAGGAGGATTGTAACTTTGCTGTGCTGGACTGTTCCCAGGAATTGTTGCCCTGCTTTGCTGAGCTGCCCTGCTGACTGCTGATCTTTGCCCTGTCAGGAAGAACTAAAAGACATCTCCAGAGTGACTCCAAGGGCCTCTTAGCTTGCCTCTTGATCTCTCTATAAGGTCTCAGGGTTATCAAAGACCACACCGCTACACCTCTCATAAGTATATCGGTAGTTGGAAGCTCAAACGGCATCACAAGTTCCCCACTAATAGAGCGTAACCTGATTGATAGCATTCACAAGCAAAGTACTCTCTACCCAGAGAGTGCGATGTTTGAACACGGCCCCCTTGCACTGTCTGACAACGGGGAGCCTTCTTGGCCGCCTTACGGGTACAGGCAAAGCTGGCGCACCACCCGCTCTATACACCTTCAGGAGAGGGTGAACATCAGGCCCCGCCCACAGACCAAGAACGCAGATCTCAGCTGGAGCCTGCCACCAAGCCCCCGAGATGGTGGAACATCACCAGCAGAACCAGCAAGGTACCAGGAGTGGTGGCGGGCACAGAGGGGGATCGTGCTAACACGACTGGAGCGCTTGATCCTCTGCAACTTGATCTGAGTGGCCTGAAGGTTCACAGGTGCTCCTCATTGCAGCTTCTATACTACCATGCTGAACTTTCTGACCCGAGTGATCTTCGCCGTATTGTGCAGCGGTTGCCCAGACAATCGCACGTTTGGCACTCTGCTCACCTCATTTGGACCTGATCAGTCCAGACGACAGTACGCGGCGCACCTCGCCATAGAGGTGTGATTATGAAGGTAGTTTCTGCCCCGGTCTACAGTTGAAGTAGTGTGTGTGTACTGAAATCATTTGGATCCGAGCAGTCCAGACGACAGCACATGCTGCACCTCGCCTTTGGGAAGATATACACCTGTGGGGTACAAATTGAACAACTGCTTGGATGTCCTGGCTTGTGGCCACAGCGGTGTATTTAACCCAAGTTAACTTGAACCAGAGTGGTCCCATCGTGCACATTACCCTCATCATAACTTCAACCGAGGGGGAACGTACTCCTCATGGTCGGGGGCTACTAACTCTGGCAGTATGATCCATGGTGAAACCGCACTGCTCTCATCGGTTCCTGGGGCTGTAAACCACAAACCCGCTAAGATTACCGTAGAGCATCTAATAGGCGCAAGACCAATTTATCCCATAAGTAAGTATTATGTTTCTAAATCTGTGTAGAGTATTTTTGTGTTGTCTTCAATATGTTGCTGTGTGTGTGTTGCACAAATACTTTACACATTGCCTCTGATGATAAGCCTGTCTGCTCTGTGCCAAGCTACAAGAGGGTGAGAACAGGTTATCTTTGGTGTGTAACTTACCTGCCCTGACTAGAGTGGTGGGTTCTGCCTGGCTTAGGGGCATACCCTAGCCAACCAGAAACCACATTTCTAACACTATTTCAAAGACATTCTGACTTTTGTTCCGACTGCAGCTTCACTCATGCAAGTCAAAGTTCGTTAGGGCAAAGCTTCTGCACTCCTTCCTGCCTTGCAGCTTTTGTGGTATGGTTGCTGCTGGGGGTGAAGTTCCAAAATCCTCCACCCATGGTAAGGATTTGCTCCAATCTGGTTTTTTGTTGCATTCTCGTTAGTTGAGTCCCTGGTATTGCCATTTTTGATTTAGTTTATAAGAATCATAGCCCTGAGAGAGGAAGAGTGAAGGAAACATCTCAGAGGAAAGATTCAGTTTCCTTACTTCTTATGCCACTTGCTTGTTCTTAAGAGTTTTTATGGTCCAGGTTGAGAAGTCATCCAAGGTATTTATCTCTCAGTTGACTGAGCATGCCTTGTTATGCTTGGCCTTGCAGGCTATCACCTTTTTCTAGTATTGTAGCACGACCAGCGTAAATGTGCAATATGCTGTGATAGCTGGTGATGGAGAGGATTGTAGGATCTACAGCACTGATTTCCTAAGTTTCCTCTGCAAGGTTCCTATGTTTGTAATATTATCCATTGTTGCCCATATTTCTGCTACATCTGTTGAAAATGAGTCAAATTCTGCTTGCGCTGTGGTTGTCACATAGGTCAATAAATTACCTCCAAAGCGGTGAGTGAAGCAAAGAATCTCCCGGGAAATCACTTCTGTTTTGCCATATGAATTTTGAATGTGTGGTTTCTAAGAGTCTCATGCTACTAAAGTGATGCCCAGATAGGTAAAGGTCTGTACCCTTTTGATTGGTTGTTCTTCCAGGCAAATGTAAATTTTGGGTTTCATAAATTGAGAACTCCATGCAACGATCTTGCTTTTTGCTTTTTTGATCATGATGCTATCATTGTTTTGAGCAGTTCATTGGGGGGAGAGGGGATGTTTAGAGCCTTTGATGTGCCTGCCAGGAGTACTGCATGGCTGGCTACGAGGGGGATGGGGATGGGTGTGTTTTAGATTCTTGGTGTATGCACAGCTAGCTTCATTGGTGTCCTGGGGAGATTTTTTTTATATATGTTGAACAAGAATGAAGCAAATAGGCAGCCTTGTTTGACACCATATTTGTGCGGAATTTTAGAGTTAACAGCAGTTTGAGCCATATATAACTTATGTGGATGCGCCTGTGAAAATGTTCTTGATAAGTAGAATTGCAAAGGGTTTTAGAGAAGAGTCTTTGCAGCTTTGCCAATAGAGTATTCCTGTCAATGCAGCCAAAGGAAGAGGAAGGTCTAACTCTAGTGAGTTTTGTTTCAGATTGCTGCCATGTATATGGCTGGACTGTGCCTGAAGTGAACCCTTAGGCTTGTAATTGTCTAGGATCTCAGAAATGCTGGGTTCATGTAGAGGTCAAGGGTTTCTGTTTGACCTCCATGGTGCTATCTTTGGGGTTGAGCTTAGATTTAGCTCATCATATATGCTTATGTAGATATTGGATGCAGCGATGTTGGTCCTTAGCCCACTTGTCTCTATAGTGTCAAGTGTCTTTCCTGGATGAAAACATTTCATTGGGTTCTTGCTAATTGTGATCCTCTAATGCTGGTAGCATTCACATAGCCATCCCATGGAAATTGATAATTTGCCTGTCCTCTTGCACGGTACAGTTGCAGCTTGTACCTTGCGACCTGGTCCATTCATGCCCTTAAACCTTCCCTGCAAAGTACTGTTTCCAAGCTCTTGGCCGCATTCACCGAGATATTTGGTGTCAATAATATTTGTTTATTATTTTTCATGAAAGTCAAACTGATTTATTTACAAACCACTGTAAGGAAATACAAATTCAGTTATATATAAATGTAAACCCACCAGACATAGTAGGAATGGTTTCCAACCACTGCAACTGAGGTTATCAGTCACCTGTATCCATTATCCTTGGAAATGCCACAGGGTGCACTGAAACTCTCATTGCAGCTCCTTTAAATTTAAGGATTCTTTACATTTCACCCTTTCAAACCATAATGTCCATCATTGATGACTAAACCAGATGACTGTTTTCAAACATGTTTCCAAAATGTCGTACTTTCTTTTATATTACAGAATTATTGAAAAAGACACTTATAGCTAAACCAAGAAGTAGAGTCCATGAACCATATGCATACACACAACGATTAAGGTACAACCTATATGCACTGATTTCCACTTTTTATGCTATAAATTAATAATATGTAGATGCACACACACAAGATGATATTTGGCACTACTGAGTGAGAAATGCCAAAACTACAAGGGAAGTGAAACATGTAAACCTTTCCCTCATCAAGGTCTTTACATGCCACATGTTTTGATATGTCCTTTGGGACGCAGCAGCATAAAGTCAATGTGCGTCACGTAAACAAGTTTTTAACCCAAATATAAATCTTGGGGGCATATTATCAAGGGCTTTATCGCCGCTTTAGCGGCACTTTTTGCCGCTAAAGCGGCGATATTTATATCGCCCTATTAGCAAGCTGTCTCTAACTGGCATTAGCGACAGCTTTTAGGCGTTAGCGGCCGGGATTCACATCGCCTTGCATGTCAGCGATAATTATCGCTAATGACATGCAAGGAAGGCGTTCCCTACTAAAAGCGACTGGAAACAGTCGCTAACTCCACTAACCCCTATTAGCAAGGCAGGCGAAGCGATAAAATAATTTGCGCTAAGCGCGTTTATCGCTATATTTTATCTCCTGCTAGTGAGGATGACTTACCTGTTTAAAGTATAGGAGGTGGATTCTAATGCTGAATCCACCTTAGCGATAATGCGAGAATATCGCTGCTTTTCCAGCGATGTTCTCACATTTTGCCGCTATCGCTGGAAATTTTATCGCTATGGAGATAAACCTTGTTAATAGGGTGTTATCTCAGCGATATTTTCCAGCGATAGGCGGCGTTAACCAAAGTCGCGCTAAGCGCGGTTAGCGATAAAAATCGCTATTCCTTGCTAATATGCCCCTTGGTCCACAAAAAGAATGAGGACACATTCCCAAGGTGTTAGTCTGACTACCCACAACAAAATAGCTAGGTGTTTTATACATAACGTCCATAAGGTAAATCCTTCATTTTTGGAAAGCAGTTTTGACTAACCATTCTGACTCAGAAGCGGAAAAATAAATATATGCAGTTGCATTATTCACGTAAAGCTTTCAGAGTGGACCCGAAATAGGTAGAGATTAAACACTCATCATGTGAAAAATGCTGTATATAATCACAAAAACGATTTTGACTGAGGCTGTTTTATGTGCATCAATACTTATGACCTGTATGTTAGCCTCCTCTGAATAATAAATAGCGGAATAACAAAGTAGGTTTGTTTCCAGACAACCAGGAAAATGACAAATCCTGAAGGTGGATAGAGTTTCTGAATGCTTAAAGTACAGGGTTCTGGGAGTTCGACAAGCCACCACCTTGTGCCTTGATATGTCTGTCCCAGTGTTTAGCTCACTTAAATATCATTTTATTGTTTATTGATGAAATTGGACCTGCTTGGTTTCAGAAGAGAGCTGGATGTCTGTTGAACTGCGCAGAGCAAGGGCAGCTTGCATGTGAGGCACAAAGCACATTCTTCCAGTGTGTGATAAAACTGTGTTAAATATCCTGGGGCAGATTTACAACCCCCCTGCGCCACGAGTACGTCACTTTTTGTGACGTACTAGAGGCGCATTTTACTTCTCCATATTTGCAAGGAGAGGAAAAGCCACCCTGCGTGGCTTTTCCTGTCCTTGTAAATATGGCCCCTTCAGACGCAGCACTTTGCGTGGAAGGGGCGTTCCATGGGTGTTGCTGTGGGTGTTCCCACGCAACACCCATTGAACGAGACACATTTCCAGATTTACGAGGAATCGTAAATCTGGAAATGCGTCTGAATGCTACGCCACCCTAGGGGTGGCATAGCGAGGCGCAACGAGGAGAAATGTTTTCATTTCTCCTCGTTTTTTCCTCTTTCAAAGCGTGCTGCATTCTACAGCACGCATTGAAAGAGGAAAATGCCTGTAGTGATTGTTTTTGTGCAAGAAGGTGCCCCTTCCTGAACAAAAACAATCTCCCCACTACGCAGGCATCCTTGCACCATGGTGCAAGGGTGCCTGCGTCAGCGCATGGCAGCAGTTTGTGCGCCAGCGCAGGGGGAAGCACAGAGATGCAACATATTGTTGTAAATATGTCGCATCGCTGTGCTTTCCAAACTAACGCAGCGCGGCGCAGCAAAATGACTTGCTGCACCGCGCTGCGTTAGTTTATTGTAAATCTGTCCCCCTGTGTTGTGTGAAACAAATTACTATGCTTTGATGTGTGGTTCCTGCAAAGACACCTGCCCCCAATCCCTTCCACTATAAAAAACATGACCTCAAAGAGGTCAAACTTGCTTTTGCTTGAATCTAGTACCTCCATCTTACCACCCCCACCCCTCCACTTCTATCCAAGGACCCAGCAGGTTTTTGTAAATCTATCAACAAAATCGTCAAGCTTTATTTACAGTTTCTGCCACATTTATTATACGAAAATCATAGTGATTTTTATCTTTTTAAAATGTGACAATGACCTTTTTATATTCATCGCTGCACAAAATGTATACAACTCTTTAAACTTTACAAAGTTAAGTGTTCAACTTTGACAGACATGTTGGATAATAGAGGCATGTATCAGATAGGTAAGAATTTTGTCCAGATAGTGTTAATAACTCATATTCAAAAATCAGGGGAAGGTTGTATGTCTGCAGCAGCAAACACCATTGTATATATACACACAAAAAATTTAATTTTGGGAGAAAGACTGATTCCTTTCTTAGTACGTTTAGTTTTACTCTTCACACAAATTTAATTCCACTATTTCTTATTCTCAAAGCTAGTTAATTTAAGAAAACTCTGATATTTTAGAAGAAGCCAAAATATTTAGCTTTTCTTTTTAAGATCTGAAATTTAACTCACCTCCTACCGAGACATTTAGACAGGGTCACTGGAATTATTAAATTCTGAGGCTGAGGCATTTTCTGCATGATTATGGATTTACTGCATTTGCCACATAATCCATCATCTGTTGCATAATATGCAGATTTTACCCCAAAAACCACGTTCTAGCTTAAATGGATTAAATGTTACTAAAAACTCACAACTCATGTTGCCACGCAGTGGAAGGCCCTTCGCAAAAATCAGCTGGTCACTTTTAATTTGCCTGTTGCTAGATTTGAGTGTTAAACTGTTAGATGGAACCTATGCCGTGACAGTTTTGCCACGTGTAAAAAAGGCAATATAATGCAGTAATACTGTCTTAAAATGTACTGCAATACACCGCATAATTTGCCTTTCTTGCCACATAATTTAGAAACCGTGCCGCATAATTTCATCCTGCCCATCTCATAATTCCAGTTGCTCTGCATTCAGATAATCAATATGCAATGTTCCGCATAGCTGTTCCCTCCTGTGATGAGTGGCTATCAGACACTTTTTTGAACAAGGGATAAACCTGAAACTGAAATCCAGAAAACTGGTCCCAAAGCACCCTTAAAAGCATGCAAAGAATAAAAGAGAATAAATACGGCCATCTGATATATGAGAAATGTTTACTCATGGGCTTCTTTGCCACTGACTGCAATGCAGAAGGTTTCACACAAGCTATTTTATTCTGGAAGGTAGAAAGGACAGTCATTAAAAGTGTCCTATATAGATTGCAAATCCATTGTTACTGATTAACATATTCGACATGGGTTGTTGAACCTGCATATACTTCAGTATGGGCACATACGGTGCCTTTAATCTGCCATATAATTTGTATTTTCCTCCCTCATAAATTAACTTTTTTCTGCATAATTTGGTCCACCCTAATCACTTTATTTAGTCCTAGAATACCACATAACTTAGAGAGCCCAGGTTGTAGTCCAGGTACTGAGCTGCAAAACAGAAAGGAAAGCGTGTTGCCTAACTAAAACGTAGGATAATCTTGCTGTACCCTCGTGTATTTCAGTGACGCAACCCATTCCATCTCTCTTAGGGGCAGATTTACAAGACCCCTACGCCACCAGTACATCACTTTTTGTGACGTACTGGTGGCGCATGTTACTGCTCCATATTTACAAGGACAGGAAAAGCCACCCTGCTTGGCTTTTCCTGTCCTTGTAAATATGGCCCCTTTACACGCAACACTTAGTGTGAAAGGGGCGTTCCATGGGTGTTGCTGTGGGTGTTCCCACGCAACACCCATGGAACAAGACACATTTCCAGATTTACGAGGAATCGTAAATCTGGAAATGCATCTGAATGCTACGCCACCCTAGGGGTGGCATAGCGAGGCGCAACGAGGAGAAATGTTTTCATTTCTCCTCGTTTTTTCCTCTTTCAATGCGTGCTGCATTCTACAGCACGCATACAAAGAGGAAATGTCTGTAGTGATTGTTTTTGTGCAGGAAGATGCCCCTTCGTGCACAAAAACAATCTCCCCATGACGCAGGCATCCTTGTACCATGGTGCAAGGATGCCGGCGCATAGCAGCAGTTTGTGCGCCAGCGCAGGGGAGAGCACAGAAATGCGACATATTATTGTAAATATGTTGCATTCCTGTGCTTTGGAAGTGCTGCAGCGTGGCGCAGCCAAAGGGCTTGCGTTGCCGCGCTGCGGCACTTCCTTGTAAACCTGCCCCCTGGTACGTAGTGAAAATTCTCATGACTACTCTGCAAATAGTTGTCACATTCTGTTTTCATAGAACCATGGATGTATGGACATCATTTGGGGGTTGCAAAGGGCTGCCCCTTGCGACTCCTGGCTTCAGAGGTGGCAAAGTCAGCGCCAAGAACAGAAGGTACACAGTCCTGTAATGTGAGCTGTGTACATTCAGCTCTTAGCTCGGCAAAACAAATAAATATATGAGTCTCCTGAATATAAACATATCAATAAAAAATTTGCATTTTTAAACAAGATGTTACAGATATGTATTATTGTGGCACTTGGAAAGTTTTGTGTTTGAATAAAAACCTTCCATCTGTGCTGTAGTGAGTGATAATGCCAATCAAAGTGTATTAAGAATGCTAAAGAGCATTTATGCCAATAACATCCTTACCATTGATTTACATGAAGAAATAATGGTGAACAAAATTACTAATGTTTTAAAATCTTTTTGTGTGTCTTTCAATAATTTCCGAAGCATTTTACGATTGGGGTGTACATTAGAGAAACTATTAAATCATGATACTTAGAAGAATCCAAATTTGGCTTCACAGTGATGTTTTGTGTTTTTTGTGGAACTGTATTCTCCTCTTCCAACAAATACATATTGTTCAGCAACAAAACAGATGCGCGTTTATTGTTTATATGAATAATAACCTATTTAAAATGTAGGTAGATTATAAAATAGACATTTATTTGTGTTAGTAACTTGTGTTAATATGTAATTGTGTGTTAAAGAGTCTCTGAACATCATCAATGTCAGTTATTGCGATGTCATTGTGTTTAAGCTCATGTGACCTCACTAACTGGGAGGATTCAGTGTCAAAGATCATATGATGTCATTTTCTGTGATGTTATTTAGTCAAAGGGTGGATGTGTTATGTCACTTCCGCTTCCCAAGGCATTTTGGCGGATTGACACTTTGTGAGTAATGTGTTGAGTAGGCGACACAAACAAGCACCATACTGATGTTGATGAAAGGGATAATGGCTGCTGCACTCATGGAACTTCATTTACTAACACAATGAAATTGTATGGTGTTGCAGAAGAACAGTTGATAGATTTATTTGTAACTAAGTTTAGCAGTGTATTTGAGATGATACTTTATTTATCCTGTTGCATACTTATGGAAACTTTTTTTTTTTTTAAACATTTTTTTATTGAGAAGAGCATAGGGATAATACATACATAGTGATATAATTAGTCATCAGTAATAAAAACCAGTATTATACAATAAAGCACATTCTTATTCATTTTTCAAATGGAACCTCCATGGATTAAATAGCAACACCTAGACACCAAATATTTAAAAAGGCAACAAAAGTCTGGCTAGATCATACAATATTTAAAAAACCTGATCTCACTACTAAAATTTCTAAAGTGCTAACGTGCTACATGCTAGAATATCGCAAAATTAACTTACTAACATTGTTTACAGGCCCTAAGAAATACCTATAATCATTGAATTAAGATCACTTGTACCCTTGATTATAGGAAGTTAGTTAAAAGAGGTAACATGTAGAGCCCTATATAAGTAATGTAAACATTATATCTATAAAGAGAACTATAATATTAAAGTGCCATCGTGCCTTTCCTTAAATATATGACAGAAAAAAGTGCAAAAAGCTAAAATGCTCCCTAACACGTCAATGTATACATCTCTAAATATATATATATATTTTTTTAATTTCTGTTGTGGTTTCACAATTTTCAGAAAACTTCCAAACAGTTTTGAATTTTTTGGTTGCACCAACCCTCTTAGCATAAGCTTCTTCAAACCTCTTGGTCCTTTGCATTTTATTTAACCATTTAGAATAGGAAGGTACTTCTTCAGACCTCCAATTTTGGAAAATTAGCGAACGAGCCACTAAAGAACAAATCGCCGTGTAGGTCTCTTCGGCTTTGGTCAAATCAGACCTAACTTTAGAAATGCCAAAGAGAGCTACCTCTGCCTCAGGGTCAAGCCTCTTCTTTATTACCGGGCTTATTGACGAGAAGATCTTGCGCCAGAATAGTTCGAGTTTTGGGCACGTAAAAAATATGTGGAGCCAATCTCCCTCGCCTTCAGCCTGGCATCGGAAACACTTGTTTTCCACTTCCGGGTAGCGTTTATTAAGAGTTTTAGGAGTGTAATATGCCAACCACCGAGATAGAAAAGCCATCCTTTTAAAGTTGGCTGCTCTTAGGGCCTTGCTTCCTAACTGGGCTATACACTGCCATTCCTGGCAAGAGAAAGAACAGTTAGTTTCCCGGGTTACTTTTTCCAGGAATTCTTCGACCAGGGGGTGCTCATTACACTTTCTCAGTAGAGAATACCAATTTCCAACCCCCTTTAGTTTAGCTCTATATAGAGCATTTACCTGGTTTGTTGGAGCACCGCTTAAAAGTAGATTGTATTTATTTATAAAGTTTACAATCTGCAGATACTCCAAAAAGCCAGGCTTATTTCGGTTGCCATATCTATTTTGAACCTCTTGCCAGGAAATTACTTTTCTAGAAATTAAAAAGTGACCCAATTCCTCAAGACCACAGTCCTTCCATCTTTTAAGCCGACTAGAGTGTACTTGAAGACCCAAAATTTTGCACTCTTCTAGCTTCAAATAGTTAAATCCTGAGGACCCGGCTTGTTTAAAAAAGGACAATAATCTGTCAAAAAAGTCTCGAACCGTCTTATAGCGGGTCTTTTTTGGTAATTTGGAAGTTTTTAAGAATATTGGAATTTTCGAGCCAGACTCCTGAATCATTCTATCAAAAAAGAAATTGTCGAGTAAACCATTTGGTTCCAGAAGACGTGCTTTAAGATCCAAGAACGCTGCCTCATAATATGTTCGAATTCTTGGTAAGGCCAAACCCCCCTGATTAGTTTCCAACTGTAGTATAGGTAGCTTAACCCTAGAAGCCTTCCTATTCCAGACAAATTTCCTGAACATTGACTCCATCTCTTTAAAATAGTTGGAGTTGATCTTCAAGGGAACGTTTATAAAGAGAAATATTAGTAGGGGAAGAATAGACATTTTTATCAGCGCTACACGACCTATTAGAGTTAAAGGTAGGAGAGACCACTTATCGAGTAATGCTTTAATTTTATTCCGCATTGCTAAGTAATTCAAGCTGAATAGTTGTTCATACTGATTGGTGACATAAATGCCCAGATATCTAATTGGTTCTGCTTTCAAAGCCTGGGATTTTAAATTGTAGGGTAAAAAATGACAATTAACATTCAATGTTAAAATCTCAGTTTTGTTTTGATTTATTTTGTACCCCCCTATTAGTTCGAATTGTCTGAATTCTTCTAAAACCTGATCCAAATTCTGTTTATCGGGGCGCAGATACAGAATTATATCATCTGCGAAAAGTTTTAGTTTCGCCATCCCTTCTATTGGACCTTTAATTTCCGGATTTCCACGAATTCTAATAGCCAAAGGCTCGATGAAAAAGGTGAACAAAATGGGGGACATCGGGCAGCCTTGTCTTGTTCCACGATTTATATTAACTGCCCCTATTTGATTGGCATTTATTACCACCCGGACTTGGGCACCCTGATAGATATTTCTCAACATTTTTGTGATTTGAACAGGGATACCAAATTTTTCCAATCCAAAAAAGAGAGCGTCCCAATTGACCAAGTCGAACGCCTTTTCAGCGTCAACCTTCGTAAAAAGAGTTTAAATTTTGTTGTGCGTCGAATAATCAAGGGCCTGAATTAAAAACCCGGTATTTGAAGACATAGACCTCCCCGCAACGAACCCGGACTGGTCAGTATGAATTAGTGCTTGGGCAATAGGGGTGAAGCGTTGGGCCCAGACTTTCATTCAAATTTTAAAATCAGCATTGAGGAGACCGATCGGCCTATAAGAATTGACATCCTTATGATTTTTTCCCCTTCTTTACAAAACTGACAATTATAGATTCTTTACAACTAGGGGGAACACAGCCTCCCGATTTAATAGTGTTGAACAGTTTCGCCAGGAAGGGAGTCAATTCCTTAGAAAAAGTTTTATAAAATTCGATTGGTAGCCCATCAGCTCCACAGGCTTTCGCCCCTGCAATTGATTTCACCACATTTAAAACTTCTGTTTCAGATATATCGAGCTGAATTTGTTCCGCTAGCAGCTCAGGCAAAATGGGAAGGTTTACCTCCTCAAAATATTTATGGATTTGGTCCCGTCCTACCTCGTATCTAGTGGCGTATAGCTATAAGTAATGTTCCATAAAGACTTGGGCTATGCCGTCTTTATCCATTATAATGTCTCGGGTCTTAGGATCAATAATTTCAGAAATCAGAGCTGCTTCCTGTTTTGTTTTTGTTGCCCCAGCTAGCATTTTACCAGCCATTTGACTCTCCTCGTACACTCGTTGTTGGTATGTTCTAGAGCTGTTTATTTCTTCAATTAAAAAGAACTCTTTTAGTGCCTGCTTCGCCCTTTCAAGCTGGACTCCGGCATCCCCCATCCCCTGAGACGGGGCATTTCTCAAGTACATAGCATTAACCACCGCCTGCTGGAGATTAGCAATCTTATCTCGCCATTTTTTGGACTGAGCGGCAGAAAACGCAATCATCTGCCCACGTAAGGCTGCTTTGAACCCACCCCAGACAGAGAAGATCTCTGCCGTATTTTCATTTATCTTAAAATAGTTTAATATCCAGTTTTTTATATCGGCGACCCACTGAGGATCCTGCAAGAGGAGACGATCCATCTGCCACCTGGATCCTATCCTCCTGCCCTCCTCAATCTCCAACTCGAGTTTTACGAGGGAGTGGTCCGAGAATGCGTTTACCCTTATTTCAATACCTGTATACTTCTGAGATCGTGATATTAAAAAAAAAAAAATACGGGATGTCGTATGAAATTGGTGAGAATAACATGTAAATTTACAATCAGTTGGATTAGAGTGGCGCCAGGGGTCTAGCAGGAGATGTTCCTGTCTTAACGCATCTAAGACTTTTTTGGTTTTGGGTTTCAATTCTTTCTTATTTTTATTAGAAGTGTCTTTTTTAAAATCTTGAATAAAATTAAAATCTCCACCCAAAATTATCTTTCCCGGTGCCCCCCTGAGTAGCTCACTGATTTTAAGTATAGCTGTGATATCGTCTACTATTGGGCCATAGTAGTTTACAAAATTTAATGTTGTGTCGCCTAGTTTGGCCTCAATCCAGATCCACCTTCCAAAGGGGTCTCTCCGAATTTGACCGAATTCCCATGGAAGACCTCTACAAAAATAGACAGCTACTCCTCTTTTCGCCAACCCAGCTGAAGCAAAAAAGGCATGAGAAAAAGCTCTTCGGAGAAATAACTCTGGGGAGTTGGTTTTTAAATGAGTTTCTTGAAGAAATAATACCTGGGGCGAAAGGGAAACTAGCCACCTAATTAGTCCTCCGTACTTTTGTTTATTTAGTATCCCATTAACGTTGACTGAAATAATACAGCACTTATTTGTCATTTTTACAGTGTTTCAAAAGAAAAAAATAGACGAACAATCCGCTATCCTGATGGCCTTTCCCCAACTGCCCCTGCTACTGCTCATTTTACTGCTACACCCTTTTATGAAACCACCCCCTCCCTTCACAACCCACCCCTCTAGAGATGTGGACCACCACACTAACCACCTCTCCCCCCCCCAATTTCTCTTTGGGGTGCCATGGACCTGCACCCTCGATGACCCACCTCCCTCCGGCAATAGTGGACTTAGATGAACTTAAATGCGATGGAAAAAACATTATACAGAGTATCATTTCACTTTGGAGCTGAGATCTCCTTGAGAAGGCCCTGAGCATCTTCTAGATTTGAGAATATGTGGAATTTCCCCCTCACAAGAACACGAAGCTTGGATTGCTGGGCTATAGATGCCTGCGCGCCTTGATCTTTGAAGAGAAAGAGCAGTTTGACAAACTCTTTGCGCCTTCGAGCCGCAGCCGCTGACATATCAGAAAAAATTCAGCAATTCGAGGTTTCGTTAATCGGGAATTGTCTTTGTTGTATGGCCTTTGCCAGAATCCTTTCCTTAATGCGGTAGTCAGCGAAATTAACTATGATGGTGCGTGGAATGTTGGAGTTTGGCAGTGGATGGAATGGAATTCTATGCGCCCTTGTGATTGTAAGATCCCCACTATACTCAGGCAATACTCTTTGTTTAATAAAGGATTCCACCCATTGCGACACCTGGGCGCCCTCACTTCTCTCAGAAACACCCACTAATCGCAAATTCGAGCGCCGCGAGTGATTTCCAAGCTCTTCAAGTTTGTTTTCTAAAATAGTCTTGCCTTTGGTGGTTTCATTTACTTTTGTAAGCAAGAAGCTCATTTGATCTTCTAACTGTGTGATCCTTGACTCAGCTTCTTGAATTTTTACTGGAAGGCAGGCCACTGCTTCTTCTATTTTCCCGAGACGCTGATGGAGAGAGGCTATTTCATTTTCCTGAGACCTCTTCATCTCTCTTATCTCCTCAAGGATCAGGTTTAGCAGGATATTGATGTCCATCTGCTTTGTAAGGGCTGCATCAGACGAAGCATCCATTGAAGTTTCTATAGATTCTGAGACCAGAAGTTGTTGAATCTTTGCTCCTTTCTGACCCTCCGGGGACTGGCCCGGTGGTCTCGCGTTACGGCCATCCAACAATTGTAACGGGATCTGTTGCTGTTCCTGTACCCCTGCTTGTGGTCTTGTTGCATTTACTGACAGAGTCTGATTCTGAACGAGCTGAGTATAGAGTGGTGGCGTATCCCCAGAGGAGGGGGATGTATCAAGGGTCATACAACTTTGGTTTAGTTCTTGTGCTGTCAAGATTGATAAGGGAGCAGCGTGAGCAGTTGCACGTGGCAAAATAGTTGTAGATGTAGATGTAAATATGGGTGGGGATGAGGCCTGACGTGAGCTGTTAAGGATATCTTGTCTCCCGTCTGCCGTCTGCAGTCGAGGTGGTAGGGCATTGAGTTGGGCAGGGGGCACCTGAGATGCCTTTTTCATAAATAGTGGGAATTCTTTCAAGTTCATTCCCTCCTCCTTGCTGTTGCCTGCTGTTAGATCGTCATTCAGATTTTTCTCAGGAGTGTCAATATTCACCTGCGTGGGTTGGACTGTTAAAACCCCAGCTTCCAGGAGCGGCTCGGCAGGCTCCTCGACCTGATCCTCTTCCGAGCTCTCAAAACTAGAACTGAGGCCGGGACGGTTAGCCGAATGTTCACCCCTGGCCGTTGAAGAGAAAGCTTTTGCCTGCGCCAAATGAGTTTTGGCCTTTAGACCTGTCGCAGAATCAACTTTAGCGACAGGATTATTATGCTTGTTGTGTCTTCCCATTTTTGACTCTCCTTTAAAATCAACAGAGCCGCAACAGCAACGGATTTTTTTTCCCACACTCCTTTTAGAAGATTTTTCCCCCCCTCTTTCCTCTCCTTTTTTATAAATTTAATTGCCGGCTCAAAAGTTACAGGAGGGTGAATTCAGGGGTAAAGAAAACAAATCTGCCTCTCAGTTATTCAATTTATACAGTTACTCATGCAGCTTTCCGATTTTATTGCGCTGCAGTCACCAAAACCAGAGTTCTCTGGACCAGCTCATCTCGCCTCCTCACCTCCTCAAGGACAGCGTTGTTCTCACTCTCAGCCGTTTCGCCACTCAGCCTGCTCAGCTCCAATCCGGGCTCCCATCCGGGCTCCCAGCCTTGTCTGCTCGGGTAACCAGCTCGAAATGGGTCCTCCCGGCTCAGCTCCTGCTACAAAGCACTAGCGCTGCCTTTTCACTCAGTTCGGCTCGGTTATTGTGCAGCTCGGGGTTGTTTCACTAAAAGCGCACTGGGATATTAAAAGACCGCCCGCCTACTGCCGCCAGGAATCACGGCTTCACACTGAGCCGCATCGCGCTGTGATGTGCTCCTTCCGAACTCCAAGAACGCCGTGCCGCCATTGCCGAGGAGAGAGGCGCGGTCACCTGAGACTACGCGGAGGCGTGGTTATCCGCGGCCATACCAGTGTCCATACTTATGGAAACTTATAATGAGATCTGTGTATTACCAAAATAACGAGGAATTCAAAATTCCCACTACCATTTGTAACATAAACATAATGGCCCTTGCATTTGGCTAATCATCAAATAGATGCAAAATGCTCAATTCTACACGTGCCAGTTTTAAGGAGAAATATGAAATGGTAATTGAGAGCGTATCGCTTTACAAAATCATCAAATGTGTGAATAGAAGAAAAAATACGATTACATGTATAGTTTTTAGTTCTGTTCTTGTTGAACTGCTATGGTGCATTTTAATTCACTGGATAAAAAGTTTTGTTTTTCGCCACCAAATAAGCTCAAAAAGAGCATCTTGATGGGAATTAAAACTATAATTATTTGATTTGATGATGTCTCCAGTGACTGTGAAATGACTTGCCTCTCAAAATAATGCTTCATGAGGCACTAGCTCAAGGATTCATCTGGCAGCTAAAAATATCCTTGACAGAATAACGGGCCAGGTACAAGGCTAATTGCAATTTCTTACTGAGATAATTTTAGACGTTTACACTAATTTGTGCAAACATAATTTTGTGGCTTTGTGGAGTCCTCAATTATCATTACAGTAATTTGTGATAAACTTGATTAGTACACGCTACAATTAAGTAAAATTTAAATAAAATAAATACAAAATAAAGAAATACATTAAATTACATTTTAATTAAATTAATAAATAATAAATAAATACATTATTATAATAATAAATACAATAATTAATTAATAAATACATAAATAAATAAAAGAATACAATTAAATACAATTAAAAAAATTAAATTCAATTAAATTAGTACACCCTACACTAAATATTTTAGATCAATAACTTGAAAACAATTGCACTCATCAAATCACCAGAAATATTAACATAGCCTATTGTAAGGGATGAGGATGGGATTTATAAATACATACTTACCTTTGGCAACTACACTGAAGTGTTTTTTCCACCCAAGCATGAAATATCCAACTCAAAGCTGTTGAACCAGGCACAACTACAAGTCTGAATAGTCCCTGAAGTTTTCAATAACCCAAATCTGTCTTTCCTATTCAATTACGTATGTTAAACCTTAAGAATCTACATCTAATGCTCTCCTCTTTGCTAAAGACCTAGAAATGATGCGTTTAAGTTCCATTTGTATTGTTTCTGAACGTCCAACATACTGTCTAGGACTGCCTTTACTAAGAGCAAAATTTCCTAGAAAATTCATTTGGTGTAAGAGTGGCAGGATACGCTTGGGTTCATTATGTTTCTGGATTTGACTTTCGCATTTCATGCCATGGATAAAGAGCCCTTTGTCATAGTTGGCACAGTTCAAGGTAGTGGTGAAATTACTGGAATCATTCCTGAATGTCAAAGTGCAGAGGACGAGGCTGAACGCTAAAATAGTATATGGGCAAATGGAAAATCAAAACAGATGTAGGAATGGTTGAGAATACATTTCCTCAATGGGGGGTGATAATAACCCTGTGGGGTCCAGCTAAGTGTAATACATCAACGTTCTCACAATGCATAAACGTAATAGGAAGCACGTGGGAATCAATACGTCTATCCCGTTCAGCCGCGGCAGCACGCAGAACCTATACTATTTTTCACAAAATAATGAAAAAAATACATGGAAAGTAGGAGAGAACATTTTGAAAAGAAAAAGCAATGAATAAAAAGTATCATGAGAAGAAATAAATACAATTTTGGTGATTATATTTTTTGTGGCTCAATGTATATATTTTGAATAATGATATTTTCCTGGGTGTATACAGATGACAAAATATGGTGTTTTGGTGGTTAGTGTTGCTTGTTTTGCTTAGCAGGAAATGCCACACATATTTTGGATCAGTCCACAAGACAGACATTTGATGTGGGTCATGTGGAGTGATTGCTGTTTACCTCATTAGGTCAGCATCTGGAGTACGAAGAATCAAAGGCGATAAACTTACCAGATACTATACAGCTGTTGTCATCATATGAATGAAGACCGAGGCCGTCGTCCCTCTATGAATTTCACATACTTGCACTAGTTCTGCTGCTGTAATCCCAGTATGACAGATTTATTGAGGACCTCATTTATATATGCACACGCAGTCTGTAATGACCCGTTAGATAATTCACCTCATGCAGTCATCCCCTGGTCCATAATCCCAGCCTTGCACACTTGTCACACCACAGTCCGATGAAAATGCTACATCAGGACAGGCTCAGAGCTGCTGTGGTCTGATATTTACTGTGACATTATAATAGCCATAGCAGTGCACCTGCTAGGGACAATGTTATCATAACCTTTCACATACTTCCCTTGCCATCAGCAGCGCCCTCATTCTGCATCTACCCATCCACCATAATGAAGGGGAAGGGTGGGGATTTAAATTCTTTAGAGGCTAAAGGGAGACAGATGTTTGCAAAGGGACTCCTATTTTAAATAAACAAAAACAGCTCAGAGCAAGAGGCTAGGGCACAAATGTGTCCCACCAAGACTTGGAGCTAGGCCACTTTGTCAATCGTAGCTTTATTTCTTGGTCATGGCCCACCTCCAGATCTGGGCTGCCCTCATTCACCACTGGAGCACCTTTGGCACGCTGAGGCAAAGTGATCATATATCACAACAGTTATGATGTCAAAGAAGAAGTAGAGGCAGGATGTATTTCCCCTCAGCATACAGGCATGCCCAAAGAGAGGCCAGGGGTTCTGAAGGTACAAGTCAGGTAGGTACACTAGTTGCATAGAAGTAGTCTGTTAGGCCAAATCACTGGTTTTGGCAAATCAGGTATTAGATTTCTACTGCATAATATTTAAACTGTACCCTCAAGATAATATTTAGGGTCCAGTGAGATTCTTTTTATATTATTCTGGAGGGAGGTATTCCATCAAATTAGTTTTCTAGTATGTTGCAAGGTCAGAACTCAGTTGATGATGAAACCTGCCATTCTTCACAGAGAATCATTTACTTGCCTTTCACATTTTTTTGACTCAAAGAGGTCAGCTTTTCTGAACCTTGGGAATCACTTCCAGTTCTTGGGGAGAAATGGATAGCAGGGAAAAGCCTCAGTCTTTCCTACAGGTGCACAGGCAGCAAGAACCTCTATTCCAGTCATCATAATGTGTAGCTGTGTTGTGAGTTGCTAGTGGTGGGAAGCATTTCTTGTAGCACCGAAGGAGTATGCAGTTCCTGTAGGGTGGGGAAAGAAGAGAAGGAGGCTCGGTTGGTCAACACCCTTACTCAGTAGTGGAGTGTGGGTGTCTACCACTTTGGGAAGTGGGGCCCTCACACTCCCATTTGGGTGCCATGCTTCATCATAGGGCTTGCTCCTCATGAGGCCGGCGCTGCAATGCCTGACGGGCACCCTATGAGGGGCTCTTTGTCGGAGATCCTTTTCCCAAGCCGTATAGGTGAGGTGCGTGTGAGGGACCTAGTGGTGTAGATGTGAGGTGATGTGAGGAGAAATAAAATGAGGCGAGGTTGTGCTCCAAAATGAATTTTAATCTGTGAGCCCACTCGTCTCAATTAAAACCAGAATAGGAATACTGCCGATTATAATGGTCAGAGGTGTCTATATATGTGTAGTCATGGTCAACATGTTTCTTGCCTTATGTGTGTAAATCACTCGGCAATTCTTCAGGACCTATCTTGATGCACTATCTACACGGGTGGTTGGTTGTGAAAAATTAACCAATCACTCTGATGACCTTTCAATGAGGTACCTTAATAATACAAATCATGGGACCAACCTAATGAGATTCAAAACAGAGAGAGAAAAACAACGGTACATGAATAAGGTATGCACAAACAGAAATAATGCCTCCAAAATTAAATTAACAACTTGCAACAACCACATGCACAAGTGGTTAGTGCAACTCAATAGGTGCATGGCCAGACAAACATAATAAGCAGACTTGTGGCACTCGTGACATATACAAAACATACTGGTGTCATTGGTGGTAACCAACCACCGTAGGAAATGGCACGATGGAACTCACCCAATTCGGGTTCAAGTCTAACAATGGCTAACAAACATTCAGAACCAGGTTTACACTAGTAAAACTGAAATATGCCTTTCCAGGGGCCCCAAAAATCCTTAAGAAGACACTGAGCAAAGAGAGATAGAGTCAGAGATATCGGTATGCAGAACAAGGGAGAGAGGTTGAGTTACAAAAATAGACAGAGGTCAGATAGATAGAAAGATCACTTTCCAAGAGGCCCCTTTGGAACGCATGGGCCCTTGACCACTTTGCCTATGCCTCAAAATGTATCTGGTTAAATCTTCCACTGTAAAATCATAAGCCTCTAGGTGATTGTCTCTTGGCAGTTCATCCTTATTTTATTGCTTAAAATGGGCTTTTTTTAGGATTAGACTTAATGATATTTCAACAGAATTTATGGCAAACCACTGGAGCTGTAACAACAAGACACTTGAATTAGGGTTGAATAGTTTTAGGCTTTGTGGATGGTGCAGAAGAGAGTTTCCATGATGAGATAATTTTATGGAATTTTGCTATGTCATACGGAATTATTTTTAATTTACCCACACATGGGTATCAAAGATGCTTGCAATTAGTTTGATTCTATGTTTTTCACAGCATGTCTGTCTGTGATAGCCAGAGGAATGTTGACTTGGGTGTATGAATATGTGTGTTTGTCGAACAGTATTTGTGTGTGTGTGTGTGTGTGTCCTTTCTGTCTGGAGTAATGAATGACAAGGGTCAAAAAGCATATGTGTTGCTGCTGTGTCATCTGTCATAGAAGTTTGAGGGTGGATGAAAGGTGACTGCTTCGCTCCCTAAAGGAAAAAACAACTATATTCACACTTGTACTTTGGTCTTCTGTTCTTTCCTTATGTACATTTAACAGGGCTGGCTCTCCAAACTTCCCCCTCAAACAGCATGACGATTTGTGCTACATGCATTTGCAACCCCGTTTATAGCGGTTTCGTATGGGGCCATCTCAGCATCCAGCATGGCAGTGAATATCAATGGGGTGGTAGTCCTTTTTTTTAATAAAGCACATTTTATTGATTTTAGGAAACTATCAATATAATTCACATTGTAGTGTAATCGCTTCATAGGACCCAATCAGTCAAAGATAATACCTCTTTTGCATAAATCCCAAAATAATTCTACCACCCCTTCTATCTTTTGTTATATTTGTGTGGACAACCCCTGTCTTTATAAATGCACTTGGACATTGGTCAATGGTTTTCAGCCAGTCAATGAAAGAGAGGGCTGGTCTTAAGTTCCAGAACCTGTCAATAACTTGTTTACCTATAACAGTGTCAATACCCCCAGGGTACGTTCTACCCTACTGCTGCCTTGTTTCTCTGGCAGGCCCAACAAAGTGAAACATGCCCACTTAACACCTTAGCTAGTGTGGGAAACACCTGTCTTCTATATTGCGCGATCACAGTGCAAGTTCGCTGGATGAAAGAAACAGGTTCACCCACTTGGAGTTCCACTGCAACAGCTCATTTACCTCAGTGAAGAGACAGTATCCAACCTCATGGAGCCCTCATCGGAATCGCCCTGTGGCCGTGTCCTACTGGAAGTAAAGGACCTCCATTTCAGAGACTAAGTCCCAATGAGAAAATCTTGAACTGTCGAAGGCAAGTAAAGTATTCCGTATTGACGGTTAGATCTCAGCGGGCAGGAAATTCAGATTCCCTCAAATATGAGCTTTTCTCACCTAAACCAAGGACTTCAGCGGGCTCTCACCCAAAAATTATCCAACTTTGCATCGACTTCCCCAGACACAGTCTACTGCCTTGCTCTGCTGGAAGACATTTTTTTCCTCTCTTGCTCCCCTTATTGGATTTGGGTGTACTGGAAAGGGAAGCTCTGGTTTTGGCTCTACCTCAGAGGGCAAAGACTGGCATAATAAAATACACACATAAAAATAAATAGTTGATTTTTTATCTGGATTTGTGGGCCTATGAATGGTGTGTATTTTCCAAGGCCTGGGGGTTCCAGACTCTCCACTCATTACATGTACTCAAAGAGACTGCTGGTCAGAGAGAGCAGTATCAGGAAGAGGGTGAAACTCTCTAACTCCGGTCGTAACCCTTAAAGAGTCAAAAGACATGGGAAATACTATTAGTAACTCAATGTTTATAGCTGCTAGGTTTCAAATCTGCAAACGATCCTTTTTCAGGCAGCTATAGTAAAACTAAAGCATATCCATCTAAAAAGTAATAAAAGTCCATAAAACAGTATGCATAAGGTAACATTTATTTCAGCAGATCGACAAAAGGAGGAAATTTGATTTTGAAACGTGAAAACTAAAAGCAAGTTTGACAAAATGTAGAAAAGGAGACAATATTCACTTCTTTGATGCATTCATTCGACTTGCCTACTGCATTGTGGAAAAAGAAAAACGTGCAGGTTTTGAAAAAAATAAACAGCGAAGTATCATATTAATTACTATGGGTCTGATTATGATCCTGGCGGACACACCACCAGCTCACTGTGTCGGCAGTCGGGATAACGCCGCCAAGCAGGCAGCATCACAGCAGCCGCATTACGACATGACCGCAGGGCTGGCGGTGTGGTGGCAGCGCAGTCATGGTGGCAGCATGCTGCAGCTCTAGGAAAGAGCCTGCCGCCAATGCCAGCCATGCTGCAATGCCTCCGGGCAGTCAGGCTCACTGTTTCCCCACAGCACGGTCTGCATGAGAAACAGTGCTTGCCGATGCCGATGGCATGGGAACACACATAGCTGCCACCTGTTAACATCTCTTCCGGGCACACTCACCTTGAAGGCATGTTTGCACCCCAAAATCCACCTTTTCGCTGACCTATTAATGGCAGTGTCCCCACCAGGAAAAGGTTGGCAGAAAAGCAGGTCATTACACTGACGGCAGTGCCAATGCCAGCACCACCACCATTGACCGCAGCTATCCCCTCTGTCAATGCAGCAGGAGCTCAGCTCTTGGCAGAGGCGGTGGTTTGGAGGCGGTCTGATGGCGGACTCACCGCTCACATTATAATCCGGCGGTCGGACCGCCAGGTATGCAGGTGGTTGGGCCGCCAAAAAGCGACGGCGGTCCCAGGACTGCCAAAGTCAAAATCAGGCCCTACGTGTTTCACTATTCTGTCTCGCAGTGCAATTACATATATTAGAGATTGAGTGACATGAAAATTGTCCCTTTGTGAAGAACTCTTCTTTGATAGAAAGGGAATCATTCTAGTGTAAATACTGCCTTGGTACGCATATCGGAAACATGAAGAGGTGCATTTTCTGCATCCCTCATGATTTTTTGCATTCTGTTTGAAGTTTGGGTGGGAGTCTTGAGCAATGGGTATGTAAAGTTCCATTCAGGTTCCTAATAAGTATCATGGGGTTGTTTTATGGGCACAACTCGTGGGTTACACGGGTAGACAGCATCCACCTACTATTTTCAAAGGGTGGATGCCCCACTGAAATACACTGAACTCATCCCGGTGTAATTTCCAAGCAAAGGGACCCATTTAGCAGCACCTGCATATTGTCTGCTTTTGTTCCATGAGGCAACATGCAGGTGGTGAGGGGGCTTTGCTATTTCAAGGGGCCGTCAGGTCTCTTTTTGTTAACGAGTTTCCTGGCTGGAGCTATCTGGTACCTCACACCTACATGCAAATGCAATGGAGGGGAAACAAAGGCACACAGCTTTTTTATCACTGCACAAGTACAAGTACTTAAGACAGGCATGGCTTTGACTTTGTCCAGTCCTTGTATATAAGATATATGCATGCACTGTAAGAATGTCAGATGTGTTGGTCTGTCCCAGTATTTACACAAACAACAAATTACTGCTGTTTCGTTTTACTTCTCTTATAGTGCTTCTCCTCCCAATGCAAGGTGTCAGAGTGCTTTACATCACATGTACACATTATACATTGACAATAAATCAGACAAATGTGTAAGTCAATGTACAGGATGTGTTACATCGGACAGTGAGGGTTACAAGATGTACGAGTCACATGTCCTTTATAGCTCACTATGCTATATTTAAAAAAAAAAAAGAATTTGTCCTCATTTGTGCAATAATCTACCAGGAAGAATATAAGAGGGTCTTCGCGCTTTCCTCTGAGACTGTTACTTGGCGAAACGCGCTTACCCATACTTCCTGTCCCTTGGAATCCAATCGAATGAGGGATTAAGGGGGGACGCTGGGAGCTCCAAACACATTCCATGGATCCGGGAGTTGTTGCAGAATTGCTTAATCATTGGACACTTTTGGATCCGGTCTTACACAAATTAAATATCTTAAACCACCAGTGAAAGTTAACTAAACTAAAAGACCAGATCCCATATGTCCCAAAAATCAAGCCTACTATGCTATATTAGACGTATTACATTTTATTAACTCTATGTTAAAAGCAGTAAACTACTTACCTATCTACATAAAATAAAAATCTGTAATCTGTATGTTACTGATGTGCTTTGCAGGAGACACATTAACATTCAATGCTACTTTGATTCAAACGAGTGACTACACAAAACACTGATCTCTCAGGCAAATGCATTAACCTCCAGAGTTATCTTATCATTGTTCTTATTATAAGAAATTGGGTTACTGGTTGTGGAAGGTGAAACCCTTCTCAAACAGCAACCACAATTCTTCTCAGGGTGAAGTCAGAACCAACCCCATATTAACCTGTGCTCAACCCTCGGGTAGCTTGGCACAGAGCGGACAGGCCTAAGTCAGAGGCAATGTGTGAAGTATTTATATAACACTTCAACAGTAACACAGTGCAAACACACAGGAGCCCACAATAAAGTAATTAAAAACTATATATTAAGACCAAAATTACAAAAATCCAATCAGTAGAACCAGAAATATTCAATTTTTAAAGATTTTTGTAAAAATAGCACCAAAAGGCGTGGAGCACCAACTGTCGATATCTGGTCACGCCAGACTGGGACAAAGTTAAAAGTTCAGGCCAACCGCGATGGAATGTGGGCCGGCTACAGGGACCCAGTTAGGCCCTCTGAACAAGGTAGCTTCAGTCCTGGTTTGTGGAGGGGTGCGAGGATCCATGTCGAAGATGCGTTGTGCAGTCACCTCTGAGAAGCGCCAAGGCTGCGGGGTTAGGTTCTGTTGCATCATCGTCGGATATCCCGCCGATAAGGGCTTGCAATGTGAAGTCCAGAGTCTGAGTTGCTTTGCGCAGTCGGGAGTCAGGGTTGCTTTGTGCAGTCGGGGTGATGTGTTGGTTCCAAGGAGCTGAGAGGCTGCAGTGCTGAGTCTGGAATTATCGTCAACGCTACAGTCGATGAGAGATGCGAGGGCCTGTGGCAAGGGTGCCTTGCGTAGTGGCGGTTCCAAATGCGATGTGAGCATCGGCAGCGATGCAAGTCTTTGAGACAGGTCCTAGCCACACAGAAGCATAGATACATTTGCTCTGCTTGGGGTTGCACCACGCAAAGGAGATGCATTGGTTCTGCTGGATCAACAAAGGCTGGCAAAGCACCTAAAGCCCACTTTCAAGGGTCCAGGACTGAGGGGTACCAATTGGCAGGGTAGATTCACAGATGGCAGAGTCTTGGGAGGAGATTTTCACAACTTTTGCGCTGGTTAAGCGTCACAAAAGTGACGCAAACCAGTGCACATTTTTTTTGTTGCTATTTTCTTTCCAGTGCAAAACTTGTTTCGCGCTGGAAAGCACTCTTTAAGTAGCGCAAAGCAGCGCGAAGCACTGCTTTGCGTTACTTTGCGCCGAGGGGGCGTTACATGGGTGGTACATGGGCATTCCCATGCAACCACCCATGCCTTTTAACGTAAAACCATATTTACAAATATTTGTAAACATGGTTTTGCGCCAAAAGTTAACACCCCTTCAAAGGAGGCACTAACAGGAGAAATGCTTTTATTTCTCCATGCTTTTCCGACTTTCCAAGCATGCTGCACTGTGCAGCACGTATGCAAAGTGGGAAAAGCTTTGCATCGTGCCTTGCATAGTATTTTGTACAAGAAGGGTACCCTTCCTGTACAAAACCTATGCTACACTCATGCACACACCCTAGTGCTGCGGCGCTAGAGTGTGTGCATGGCGCACGGCAGCTGAAATCAGCGCTGGCGCAAGGGAAAGGGGAGGAGAGAGCCATATCTCTGAAGATATGGCGCTCTCCTGCTCCCTAGCCAAACCAAAGGGGATGATGGACGGAGTGTTGAACATTGCAAGCACTCACCCCCAGTCAACTGATCTGGGTTTAATCCATCATCATTCTTTAGCTCACTCCGCCACCCCAGTTCAGACATGGCCATATGCAAATCAGTCTGACCCTGTGCCTCATGGGAACAGTCCAGCCCGAACTGCCAAGCCATGTCTTCCCTGGACCGGAAACAAGCATCCCGGGACCGGTTTCTGGCTTACAGCCGTCATCAGCCAGGCTATCTTGAATCCAGTGGCAAAGTGAGCAAGGGACCCACGTCTGGGCATACCCTGCCAACTTAGGGCAAACATAGCAAAACCAAAGGGGATGATGGACGGAGTGTTGAACATTGCAAGCACTCACCCCCAGTCAACTGATCTGGGTTTAATCCATCATCATTCTTTAGCTCACTCCGCCACCCCAGTTCAGACATGGCCATATGCAAATCAGTCTGACCCCGTGCCTCATGGGAACAGTCCAGCCCGAACTGCCAAGCCATGTCTTCCCTGGACCGGAAACAAGCATCCCGGGTCCGGTTTCTGGCTTACAGCCGTCATCAGCCAGGCTATCTTGAATCCAGTGGCAAAGTGAGCAAGGGACCCACGTCTGGGCATACCCTGCCAACTTAGGGCAAACATAGCAAACCCAAAGGGGATGATGGACGGAGTGTTGAACATTGCAAGCACTCACCCCCAGTCAACTGATCTGGGTTTAATCCATCATCATTCTTTAGCTCACTCCGCCACCCCAGTTCAGACATGGCCATATGCAAATCAGTCTGACCCTGTGCCTCATGGGAACAGTCCAGCCCGAACTGCCAAGCCATGTCTTCCCTGGACCGGAAACAAGCATCCCGGGACCGGTTTCTGGCTTACAGCCGTCATCAGCCAGGCTATCTTGAATCCAGTGGCAACCTCGCGGGGAGCTCTGCTGCGTTGCGCGACTTTTTTGAAAATCTCCCCCAAGGTGTAGGTGCTAGGTTGTTGGAGCCTTCTGTCCCTGAGGTTAAAGTCAGGAGGCCAGCCAACTAGCACTTGGAGTCACTCTGGGGTTCTGGGTTCAACAGTTGTAGGTCCAGTCCTTATCACTCAGGCAAGAGGACAGCAGGCAACAGGTTAGCACAGCTGTGCAGCAGTTCCTTCAGAGCAGCAGTCCAACAGAGTGCCAGTCCTTATATCAGCACACCAGTCCTTATTTCTGTCAGAGTATCCACAGGTCCAGAAGTGTACTGAAGTGGAGGTGTTTGAGGTCCCGTATTTGCACCTAGTTGTGCCTTTGAAGTGGGGTAGAAGCTTCTAGAGGTTTCACTTTGAAGTCCCAAGGTGTCCTGCCTTCCCTGTCCTGGCTCCAGACTAACTATAGGGGGTATGAAGCTCTTTGTGTGGAGATAGGACACAGCTTATTCAGGTGTAAGTGGGAATGTGCCCACTTTCTCCCTCCTAATCCTGCCAGAGATGGCCCATCCAGGTACTGCAATTTAACATTCGAATTCACCATAAGTTAGAGGATTTTAAATTAGGATTCCACAGACACCAAAAATGAACTGGGTACCTATTCCCATTTGGAAATTACACTTATAAAATGTAATACAGTAAATCCAATGTTGTCCTGAGGAAGAGGTAGGCCTCTCAGTAGTGAAAAACAAATTTAAGAACGTTTCACTATCAGGACATGTAAAACTTTAAAGTACATGTCCTGCCTTTTAAATACACTGCCTATCCTAGGAGCGACATATGTATAAGAAGGGCAGGTTTGGGGCTGGTAAAAAGATTGATTTTGCCAGGTCGACACAGCAGGTATATAACCAGAAAGGGGAGTGAGAAGCTATATAACCTGCAACCCTCAGTTTCCCAGACTATTACAAATAACTACACTCAAGAGGGTTAACCTATGCTTACTGTGATCTCTCCAGATCAAGAGATCAGTTTTGTGGTCCTTAGCATATCCCTACTCAGGTACATTAGTACGATCCAAGAGATGCCAGGATCGCACTAATTTACCTGGGTGCAGATCCCTCATTCTCTAGAGATATACTAAGGACCAAGCAACTGATCTCTTGGTTCGAAGAAATCACAGTAAACATAGGTTAACCCTCTCAAGTGTAGTTATTCGACATGGCAGTTAAACACTGCACACACAGGTTGCCATGGCAAGCCTGAGAGATGTTTTAAAGGACAACTTAAGTGGGTGGCACAATCAGTCCTGCAGGCCCACTAGTAACATTTAATTTACAGGCCCTGGGCACAGGGGGTGCCACTTTACTAGGGGATTAAAAGTAAATTCAATCAATCAATCAATCAATCAATCACGGCATTTATAGAGCGCGCTACTCACCCGGGAGGGTCTCAAGGCGCTGGGGGAGGGGGTAAGTTATTGCTCGAACAGCCAGGTCTTGAGCTGCTTCCTGAAGGAGAGATGGTCCTGGGTTCGCCGAAGGTGAGTGGGGAGGGAGTTCCAGGTCTTGGCTGCCAGGTAGGAGAAGGATTTTCCTCCGGCGGTGGTTCTGCGGATGCGTGGTACGGTGGCGAGGGCGTGGCTGGTTGATCGTAGCTGGCGGGTGGGCGTGTAGAAGGTCATGCGGTCGTTGAGGTACTTTGGGCCCAGGTCGTGGAGGGCCTTGTGTGCGTGGGTGAGGAGTCTGAACGTGATTCTCTTGCTGACGGGGAGCCAGTGCAGGTCTTTTCAGGTGTCCGGTGATGTGGCTGTGTCGGGGGATGTCCAGGATGAGTCGTGCGGAGGCGTTCTGGATGCGCTGGAGTCTTTTTGAAGTTTGGCTGTGGTTCCGGCGTAGAGGGTGTTCCCATAGTCCAGTCGGCTGGTGACGAGTGCCTGGGTGACGGTCTTCCTGGTTTCAGTGGGGATCCATCTGAAGATCTTGCGGAGCATGCGCAGGGTGTTGAAGCACGAAGATGAGACGGCGTTGACTTGTCTGGTCATTGACAGGGAGGAGTCCAGGATGAAGCCCAGGTTGCGTGCGTGGTCCATTGGCTTGGGCGCGGTGCCCAGGGCCGGGGGCCACCAGGAGTCGTCCCAGGCGGAGGGTGATGAGCCCAGGATGAGGACTTCCGTCTTGTCTGAGTTCAGTTTAAGGCGGCTGTTCCTCATCCAGTCGGCGACGTCTCTCATCCCGTCGTGTAGGTTGGCTCTGGCGGTGGTGGGGTCGTTGGTGAGGGAGAGGATCAGCTGGGTGTCGTCGGCGTAGGAGATGATGTTGAGGTTGTGTTGGCGTGCGATGGCTGCGAGGGGGCTCATGTAGACGTTGAAGAGGGTTGGACTGAGTGAAGATCCTTGTGGAACGCCGCAGATGACTTCGGTGGCCTCGGATCTGAACGGGGGAGGCGGACTCTCTGGGTTCTTCCGGCGAGGAACGAGATGATCCATTCCAGTGCTTTCTCTCGGATTCCGATGTTGCTGAGGCGCTTCACTAGGGTGCGGTGGCAGACGGTGTCGAACGCCGCGGAGAGGTCCAAGAGGATGAGGGCTGCTGTTTCCCCGTTGTCGGTTAGGGTTCTGATGTCGTCGGTGGCTGCGATAAGGGCGGTCTCGGTGCTGTGGTTGGCCCGAAACCCGGACTGCGAGGGGTCGAGGGATCCGTTCGTCTCGAGGAAGGCGGCAAGCTGTCTGTTGACGGTCTTCTCGATGACTTTGGCCGGAAACGGAAGGAGCGAGATGGGACGGTAGTTCTTGAGGTCGGTGGGGTCCGCCGTTGGTTTCTTCAGGAGGGCGGTAAGCTCGGCGTGCTTCCAGCTCTCCGGGAAGGTGGCGGTGTGGAAGGAGGAGTTGATGATGTCCCGGAGATGGGGTGCGATGGTGGCGTCGGCTTTGTTGAAGACGTGGTGTGGGCAGGGGTCGGTTGGTGATCCGGAGTGGATGGAGTTCATCGTGCGGGTGGTGTCTTCGGTGCTGATCGGGGTCCAGTTGCAGAGGGTGGTGGTGGCGGGCGTTAGTTCTGCGGTAGGGTGCGTGGTTTGTGCGTCGAAGCTGTTATGTATGTCGGTGATCTTGCGGTGGAAGAACGCGGCGAGTGAGTTGCAGAGGTCTTGCGAGGGGTGATGTCGTTGTTTCCGGCGCCGGGGTTGGAGAACTCTTTGACGATGCTGAAAAGTTCCTTGCTGTCGTGGGCGTTGTTGTCCAGTCGTTCTTTGAGTGCCGACTTCTTGGTGGCACGGATCATCTGGTGGTGTTTACGGGTGGCGTGCTTGAGGGCGGTCCTGTTGTCTGTGGTCTGGTCGAGTCGCCAGGTTTTCTCGAGAGTGCGGCAATTCTTCTTGGATTCCTTGAGTTCGTTGGTGAACCAAGGGTTTTCTTGCTTCCGGGTCTGCTGGGAGGGTTTTTTAGTGGTGCGAGGTCGTCGGCGCAGGCGGTCAGCCACTTGGCGAGGTTGCTGGCTGCTTCGTTTGGGTCCGTTGTGTTGGTGGGTGTGTTCTGGCTGAGGGAGGCGGTGAGCTGCTCGGGCGGTGATCTTGCTCCAGCTCCGGCGGGGAGCCTGTTGCGGGTGGTGGTGGGTCGCACTCTTTCTGAAGCTGAAGTGGACGCAGCTGTGGTCGGTCCAGTGGAGTCCGGTGGCGTGGCTGAAGGAGATGTGCTTGCTGGAAGAGAAGACGGGGTCAAGCGTGTGGCCGGCGTAGTGGGTGGGCGTGTTCACCAGTTGCTTGAGTCCGAGGTTGGCGAGGTTGTCCAGCAGGGCAGTGGTGTTTCTGTCGTTGTTGTTCTCCAGGTGGAAGTTGAGGTCCCCTAGGAGGATGTAGTCGGCGGAGGGCATGGCGTGCGGGCTGATGAAGTCTGCGATGTCTTCGCTGAATAGTGTGCGTGGTCCCGGGGGTCTGTAGATGAGGGTGCATATGCCAATTGGGAAGAAGCCCACCTTATCATGTTTTAAGGGGAGAGCTGGTTAGCAAGAGTCCTAAGGCAAGCAAAAACAAGATCAGCAAAAATGGAGGAGGACTATCCTAAGGCTGTCAGTCTAACAGTTATTCCTTGAGATTTACTGGGCACACAAAGAGCCTACAGCAGGTGTCTTAACCCTATAAGATATTTTAAAATGCAGACTTTGTAACCAATTAAGCAGAACAGATTTACTGCCACTTTTCTCCTTGTTGCCAATGTCTTTGTAGCAGAGTTTTAAAAAATAAATGTATAATTTGACGCCCAGATTTTGCATCAGGGTTCTCACTTTTTTGGCACAACCCCAACATGAAAACTAATTTGTTAAATCTCATAATGCGCTCAAATGTACTCGTGATAGACCTGCTAAGCACATGTGTGTGGTTTTAAGATCTGATGTCACTTCTTGAGGGGTCATTTCTGGTGAGATCATGTGTTGTGTTGCCACTTAATATACTGTCACTTCCTGTGATGCCATGTGTGATGTCACATGATAGCACACGCTGTGATGTCACGCGCCATGATGTCACTTGCATACTGCCTGACTTGGTTAGTCCCCCAAATTCTCTTTTAAGGATTTATGTCCTGGTTGTTTTAATCTGTACTTTCAGGGTTGAATACGACAGAGTAAGTTCACAGAACATGCTGACTATCACTGAATTTGGCTCTTTTATAAGGTGGAAATTATATTGCATTTTTATGTGGAAATGAAATGCTGCTGTGCCCTCTTTGCGAGTAACTGGACATTGATTGCAATTAGGGTTATATTTTGTAAAAATGTGAATTACATTGTAATTGTGTGTGTTTACTTTTAGTTTTTATTTGTACCTGGCTATAACGTAATGCTGTAACATTGCGATTGAAGTATAGTATGTTTTTGGGAGCTAAGGGTTTGGAATACGCTTATTAGATTAATTAGTCGATCAATGCTCTTAATATTGGGTCCTTTTTCTCAAACAATCTATCTTTGCATCTGTCTATGAAACCTTAAAGTATAGTTCGATTTAAAACACTGGGTCCAATTCTCGAATTACGTCTGCACACTTCGGTAAGTGAGAAATGGACAAGCATGGATGAATTTGCACCAGTGTATGTTCAGGGGGAGAAGCTTGAGCACTGCTTCTCTTCCGTCATTCCACTGCCTACAGCAGGCGAAACCTTTCCCAGGAATGATGGTTGGCTGCGTGAATGCCACTGATGGTTTGGGTGAGTAGTGAAAGGAGACTGCATCCACAGTGTTGCCACAGAACCGCAGAAACAACCAGCTAGCCCAGTTTGCATGTACTCTGTTCACATTCTACATGGCCTACAGCCAGGTTCAGGGATTGTAACAGCTGTACTTCACTTAACCACGTCAAGAGCTTTACAGGACTGTGGTGCAGACTAGATCGCGCAGTGCTGTTGTTCAAAGCAGGGACAAAACAGCGCTGGTTAGTCGCCTTGTTCAGGGAAATCTTTCTAGATTAGGTCAGTATAGATCGCCGACAGAATTCAATAACAGCAGACGTTCATAAAGGATTATAGCCATTCCCTGACAGATAAGAATATCACAATCAAAGCAAAAGTCTAAGCCCAAGCCTGCACTCCAAAAGGGCACACAATTGCTCTGTTAAATGCCATCTCATAAAAGCTAATGCTCCTAAGAACAAGACCTCCTTTCAGCAGTGCACTTCAAGATTACTTTTTAAATCCAGCTGTGTTGGCGCACTAAGAAATGCAGGCAATGGCCCTCAATTTCACTTTAGCACAGCAGGTCAGCCATCATGAAATTGTGATTCCCCGCCTAAGTTGCAGTTACCTGCTCCATGTAATGATGAGGACACATCATGATTTCCGCTGGCTGAGCCACCATTCCCCACTGGTCGCCAGAACATAATGAGAATCACGCCACGCTATTCTGTGTATGGTGGCCATCACCAGATTTCCCAGCCCACGACCAAGGACGCCATACAAGGTATAGTGACCGCCCGCAGGAAAATCAATCAAGAGTCCTGATGAACAGGGAGAAATCTCGCAGCATGTGGGGCCAGTGACTATTTGTTTTTCAAAAACAAATTATTCCTTAGGAAGAAACACTGAGTGAGGTCTAAAAGGGTTCTCTTAGCTCAGTGATCTAATGCATCTGCTCGACACATCTGTATTTAACGTCATGATCACAGGTTCAAATCCTGGCAGGTTCACTGAGCTATTTATCCTTCCAAGGCTGATAAAATTTGCATGATTTGGTTTCTATAGCACAACTGTTACCCAAAAGGCATCCTGGAGCCGAAGATAAAGACACTGTGAAAGGAGGATCAGCTCTGTAGAAGTTTTTTCCTAGAGTAGCATAGGGTGTGGGTAGTATATTTAGGAGTAGAGCGTTTCAATGTTTGGTCATTCTCCAGTTTGGCTGAATTTAAAACATGGGACCTGTGTCAGATGGGCGAAGGCAGATCATAAGGAAATGGTAGGACGGTAAGGAAGAATTTTCCACCTAAGATATCTGAATTGTTGAGTGCCTGGTGGAGTAGACAAAGAGCTTTTAAAATGCCAGTGTAGTTCCTTCAGCTGTGCAGAGACTGAGCAACGAGCAGGTCGATTCAAGCAAAGGCAGACTACAGCATTATGCACGACTTGGAGACGATGTCAAATGTATCCTGTGATACCTAAATAAAGGGAATTCCCACAGAAACGTTCAGATGCAATTAAAGATTGTACCACAGTTTTACGTTTTATTATAGTAAGCAAGAGAATAACCTTTCTGGGCATCTTGAAAAGCCAAAGCAAGAAGTCTGCTGAGTGACCTGAGAGAAGAAGAATGACTTAGAGTCAAAAAGGAAGCTAAGATGTCTTGTAAAAGCTATATGGACATGAGTAGGGCAATTCTGCAGATCACCAAACAGGTTGCTTCCTAAATAGAAGAGCTTCTTTTTTGTCACTATAACTTTAAGATTGTCTGAGATAGATACAATAATTTGGGTATCAGCCACATATGACATAATCTTAAAGATGAAGGATCGAATCAAAGCAGACAGAGGGGCTATGTAAATATTTAAAAGGGAGGACTAGAAGAGAAGCCCTGTGGGACTCTATAATTTAAGAGCATGAGTGGTATGAAATGAAACAACCTGTGTTTGATTGGAGAAGAAGGAACTCAGTGTAAGAAAATGTGCTATTGGTTGAGAAGGATATGGGTCCTCAAGTAATACATCTGCAACCTTACATCTCCTGGGAACCACGGACCCCATTGTAGTACTTCACCCTTTTAGGGTAGTGAGGCAGAGCAATCCAAGGCCTAATGAGGAGAAGTGGTGTTGGCTAGTACACCGGCATGCAACAATGAAACAACCAATAAATCACTGTCCAGTCAGTGCTTTTACTTATAAAAAGGAAATGTATTTTATTACCCATACACTACTTAATACTGCAACTAAATTCACAATATGTACATGATGGCAGGCAGACATATCTATGGTAACACCCTCCTTCAAACTAATAGTGACGTCTGAAGCCTATAACCACACTAACCCCCACATATATGAGAAACAGAGCAATGGGGTGCAGTAATCAAAAAGCAAACCTACTGGCTTTGTAGGGTGTTCACAACATCAATGAAAGAAGAAATGTGTCATAATAAACCAATGCAACACATTTAAAATCACTAAGAATGGCACCATCTTACAATGACATTCATTAAATCCCGTAATCATTCACTGTATTGCTCCTGGTGCAGCACTCCGGCCACCAGAAGTGGTTTCTTCAGGCCTTCTGGCCACCACATTTTGAAGTTTGTGGGAGCCTGATTTCTACTGCTTTCTCTCATTCTTCTGTATGGGCTCCTGCTACTCCTCCTGGGCCCAGGGCCTTCCTCAGAAGCATCCAGAAGCCAGAGTGCCCACCCTGCTTGCAAGCTCCAGCTCGGACGGCCTCCTTCGGGTTATGGGAAGTCAAAGGCCTGCTTCATCTGGAGGTCACACTCCTGTAGCACCAGTCCCAGCAGATGCACTCCTCTACTGTCCCACAAAGGGTGTGATGGGGCCAGCGCAATTGGTCATGAAGAAACATGTCCTAGTCCCCAGGTGACAAATGAAATCCCTGAGTACAGGTTGGCATTCCTCGAGTGGGGGTGGAAAGTTACAGAAGCTAGGGATATCTGCGCAACCCTTGGGTGACACCTCATCACTTCACATCTGCCCCAACCCTCCAGTACGAATTCCTAAGATGTTGCCATTAAATGATCTTTGAAAGACCATCTCTGAGAGCCTAAGCACTGCCCCTAACTCCCAAAGCTGCCTGGTCCCTTCCCTCCGGAACTTCAAAGAGCATCCCCTTCTGCAAGTGACTTCAGAGATCAGGCTACTCGCCTTAGTTTCTGTGGGGCTGAGCTAGGCCTAATTACTAGCTAATGGCCCTATGGTGTTAGGGGGGCTCCGATCCTCCAGATGGCCAGCAGAGTAATTAATTTTGCCCAGTAGGATGATTCGAAGGCCGGAATCTAATTAGGGGATGAGGCAGAGAAAAATCAAGAATCTTGAAGTGCCCCAATGAGCACAGGAATTAATAGCAGATGTGCATTCAGTATCCAGTGGCGGCTCTTCCGCTAAGGCTAAGGAGCGTCCCTCCACTAAACAAAAGGAAAAAAAAACATGATAATAACTATGTTATTATCATGTTATTTTTCCTATATAATTCAGCGGCTCTCGGGTGGGGCTGGCGGAGTAGGGAGAGGAGTGGTTTTCACTCCTGAAGTGCGCAGGACTGCTTGGTCTGCCCTCTTGGGCCACCCCAAGCAGTCCTGCGCACTTTGCATGTCCCCCACTAAGCTGCATTACAGAGCCTGGTGAGGAACAGGCAAATCCTCCAAGTCCCCGTCTCAGCGCCGATCCACGGCGCTCAGACCAATCACAATGCTGCATTGCAGCATTGTGATTGGCTGTGGGGAGGATGGGAGGACAGGTGCTTCCTGCTGGTGGCCGGGACTGCAGGAAGGAAGAGGGCGGATAACGGTGGAGAGGCGGCAGCCGTTTCATCAGGTAAGTGTTTTTTTTTTTATGTTTTCTTTTTTTGTCCCGTTACCAGCCCACCACCCGTATCCGGGAGCAGCCGCTAATGGATTTCACCCATAACGAATAGTAAAGTAACACACTATACATACTTTAGTGAAGCACTACACTACAGATAAACATATTTACACTGTCAATGCCTGCTCATATTATAAGTAGGGTGTGCTAAATTCATGTAATTTGCTTTCAGATAATTGCAAAAAATTTCTGAAAGATTACGTGAAATTATGGAACTATAATCATCATCATTTTACACTATGTATTAGTGCAAAATATATTCTCACGTCAATTATTGACGCAATGACGCATTTAAACATAAGAACTGCAAACAACAGCTGCTTACGTTCCTTTGTTCCTGTGCATTTGCTGTAAATATGTACTGCTAATGGAGTATTCCTGTTAACTTTTTACAGCGAACGGTGCGTAATTACATACAGTGGCACAATTGCGTGAATTTCAAGTAAAGTAATGCTAAGTTCCTGAAACAACACAAATTACTCAGGAGTAATTTAAATTATACCTGGGCCTGCACAGGTCAGCCCCAAACAACATAAGTTCCCGGTTGCTACAGGCTACCTGTGCGCAGATACCGGACTGAGTTAGACAGTAGTCTTACATACTCATCCTGTTCACATGGGCACCCACATGTTTTCACATATTCATGGGCAACCAGCCCAAAGCATCTTACCTTAGCTGCTCAGCAGTGGACATTATCGTAGAAGGTGGGCACTGGTGGTTAGCACGCAAGATTCATTATAACAGAGATTAAAGTGATGAGACTGAGGTAGGGAGACTCATTCACATCAGAAGTCCATAAATCAGGTAGTCCAAAAAGTGAAAAATCCAGGGTGGTTAATTGGGGCAGGATGCATTTCTCACACGTTATTTATTTCAAATGCCAATACTGAACAGACTATATATAAGAGTAGTGTGGGAAGCTTTGTCAAAAGCCACAGACAGGTTTAACAGGACGAAGGCAGCTGAGTCCAGATTAGCTCTGAGGAGACACACAATCAGCAATAGGAGAACTAAAGTCAGCCCTGGGAACATGAGGATGGTATGCAAATGCTCCAGAGAAGGACATGGTAGGGCAGAATTTAAGAATGATGTGTGTTGAACTGAGTTAGATAACAATAACCATCTGTTATTCAGTGCCAAGATGCCACAAGAGATGAGTTTACAAATATACATTTTATGCTATGTAAAACAAAATGGTGTATAGTCGGCCTTTCCCTCAGCCTGTAGTGATGCCACAGCACAGGCGGCTTCACTGTAGACTTAGAGATCCTCACCAGGCAGCTGTGGAACACTGAATATGTTGGGTGGTATTCCGCCAGGGGAGGCCATAGCCTCCTTTAAACTGACGGGCCATCCTCATCCTAAAATAAGCCCTAATCTCATAAAGGCATCCCGCCAACACTTCTCAGTTTCCATTCATGCTATGCAATGCATGAATACAAGAGAAGAGAAATACATTTTATAAAGAGAAACCATAAACAAGGGTGTTACACCATGGTGCATGTGTGAGGGTGGTAGTCACTTGGGTTGATATGAATGCCCACAAAGTTTAAACTTTGTAAGTTTAGACAAATATTTACAGTAAGGCATTCCAACCCATCTACAAACCTAAATATATTCCAGAAACTGTTGGACAAAGTATCCAAATGGGGTGGAAATTTACTCAAACATTACCTTTTATCAAAGGGGTAGGGCAATGGTATTCTGAACAGGGAAATATATTTTCCATCTCGAGAAAAAAGAATTGAAATGTTTTATGTGCAAACATTTTGCTGCCGCACATTCATGCCGACTGTCTTGCAAGTGCAAGTATACTCAAGCAGAGGTACTCCTTTAAATGTATGAGCGATTCAGACTTCCAGAAGCAGTTCGAGAAGCATTTGTGACTCATAAAGATGTCTAAAACCTATTCAATACTCAAAAAGCAACCTACAATAAATAGGTTGACTATGTTTGTGATTTGGTCTTTGTGAGACTCCATCAAGTGGTATAACACCTTTCCTATTGAGTTTAGACTACTATGCATTTTCTACAGCGCAGAGCCTAGCTAGACTTCCTGCCATGGGATTTGTTGCACAAAGGAGGCGTCTCTCACCTTCAACCAGCCAGCATATGCAAATAACTCCCACAGTCGTACAAGAACTCACTTTTCCTGGTCCTTAATTTAGGAACTGAGAAAGAACACTTCCTTTACACAGAAGCAGGGCTGGCCCTAAATTGGATTGACTGGGACATCACCCTGCATGGAAAAACAAATGTGGTGTGTGTTGTGGGTGGGGTCGTAGCGGTGTGACGGCAGGAGTTCTGAGGAAGATAAGAGGGCAGAGGGTTGATGGGGTGCTAACAGTTACGCTGGGGTACATTAAAGGCTGATTACAAAGTCTTTAACGAGATCCAATTGAGACCAAGTGGGATGGACCAGCTGCTGTTTGCATGACATTAATTCAGGCAGCTCCCAGTTGCGCACCTCGGAAAGTGTGGCGCCCCGGGCCTGGGCCCAGCACGCTCATGCCCAAGGTCGGCCCTTCTTAGAAGCCTTCAGTGGCTACACTGTCATGCTCGGTGGCCATCAATGGAAAGAGGACACTCGAAGAAGCCATTGTCCACGACTGTGCTTACTTAGAAAGTATTCAGAATCAAGCGGTGTGTCGCTATGAGTCTCCACGCATATTTTTGAAGAGTCACACTAGCATAAAGTGGCACAGATGCTCTCATTTGTCAAGCAGTTTAGAGTCAGGGCAAATGCTGTGACATTGCTTTAACATTGGCTCTCTGATTATGTATCATTACCCCTGTGCCTGTCTTTTTATTAAACATGTCATGTCATTAATAACACATTTAATGCTAGTACTTTCACATGGCCTCAGGCCTGGCAGCTACTGCCCATTAGCAGCACATGCGCCAGCTCCCGCCGTCTACCCCTAATATAAGATGAAAGGCAGAGGTCATTGATTCCTGCCCTCATTTTATTAGATTGTAAGTACAGCGTGTGCAGTATGCTCTATAAATGTAATATTTAAGAGTCTGTCATCTCCCTGCTGATTCAGAGCGAATGCTAAGCAATTTTCTACTTAATTATTCAACTTTAATGACCACCCTACCTAAAAAAAAAATTATGCTGTTGGAGAAGGACTTTGGCCACAACACAGGGGAAACTTATTAACAAATGAAGTTATCCTTTATAAGGGCACTTTGGGTCCTTTTACAGAATACATATGGGTAGCCATTACACACTTGAATGTGTCATTTGAAACAAGGGGCTGTGTTATGCTCATGTTAACAGAGACGCCGGAGGGAGCTTTGTACTTATTTCTGCAAGAAACTACTGAAGATGCCTCCTGTACATGATGGTATCTTTCCCTGAAGACATCGCTTCAATGGTCCAGGTACTTTCAAATATGCAATCTGAGGAAACTACAACATCGAAAACTGAAGCGTGTAGAAAAAGAAATTCCTCCCAAGTGGAGCAGAATTCCTCTTATGGCCCCATTCTAGTGCAACCTGGTTGGTCACGTGCAACTTGTTCGTTTGCAAGGTGATTATGACAACCCACAATTGGCAAGCATCCCTGAACCTACTTGACCTCTCCACAGGCTGCCCTGCATGCACCGACTGGCCCTGGATCAAGAAGATCTGACCACATCATCTACCTAATATTGCTGTAGTGTCTGTGCCTTGGGTTCTCTTCCTGGAGTTAGTATTATTACTGTACGTATTTCTACTCCCTTGTCAATGTTTCACCCTGTTCCTATCGCTGTCCGTTTGTTTCAAGTATTCATTTTTACTCTTCATGTCGCTGTTTACTGATGTATTTATGTAAAGCACTTTGTCACCCATCCCCCGTCTGGTATGTGCTATATAACTTATCTATAAATAAATGCATATAGTTTTTCTAAGACAAGAGGTGCGAGATTTCTCAGATATGAGCAAGCACAAGCTATGTCACTACAGGGGTGCGAGCATTCATATTTATAAGATTAGATCTGTAAGGATAATTTTACTGTACTACTTTTTGTTGCTAGATGACCCTCAAATTAATTAAGAAATTAACCATGAGCACTCTATTCACGGCCGTCAATTCACCAAAATGCCTGGGGTAGCGGAAGAGACATCACATAGTTTTCCCTTTACCCACTGGCATCTTAGGAAGTGATATCACATGATCTGATGCCGAATCCTCTCAGGAAGTGATGTCACATGACCTTAATCTTGATGACATCACAATAACTGACAATATTGAAGTTATGAGCCTCTTAAGGAACACTATGATATCCTAACACAAGTTGCTATCATAGATAAGTGTCCATTATATTTACCACCTATATGTTAAATAGGGTGCTCACATGATAGGACATTGCACATGTTTATATTTTATTGCACAAAAAATGATGTTTGTTGGAAAAAGAAAGTAGAGTGCAACTAAAACACAAAATAACACTAGAAAATCAAATTATTTATAACTCAAACTCATCATCTGATAGTCTCCCTAGTATATAACTAGGCCCAGGTGTAGTTTTAATTTTGCTGGTGTAATTGGAGTAGATTCAGTAATTCTGCATTACTCTTTGACTCGGAAATACTGATAATAACGCGATTACGCCTGTGCGCGTAATTCAGAGTAATTTGGGGGGAAATAATCCTACAGCAAGAGCATATTTAGGGAACGCACGTGGCTGTTCACGCTTGCTATTTGTGTTCTGTTGCATTTAGCACTATTTCCTAATGCAAAATGCATCCTCACATCCATTTTAGAGAAGAGAGTACTTTTTGAAAATAGCGCGAGAGGCCAGGAGTAAGTTGGGGGGGGTGGGGAATTCTACACTAACAGCGTATTTAGCACAATTTCTAAGCGTAAAATGCCTTCTTGTGCCCAATTTAGATGAGAGGGGGCAGTTTGTGGTAAGAAAATAGCGTAAATGCTCAGGGTAAATTGGGTGAAAATCCTACCCAGAGAGCACATTTAGTGACCGTGAGAAGCTGCTCAAGCTTCCTATTCATGTTCTGTTGTATGTAGCACTATTTCTCAGTGCAAGAATGCATTCTTGTGCCCATTTTGGATGTTAGGGGGTATTTTTGCACTAAGAAATAGCGCTAAACGCAGAATGACTCTTCTTGTGTAATCTTGCTGAATTTTTAGGCAATTCTGATTGATTACGCTACACTGAATTAAAAGAATAACGTCCACCCCTATTAATAACTTAAGCATGAAATGTATTGGAAAATTACACAAACATGCACAAAAAGATTTAAAAAATATATAAGATTTTGTCCACCTGTATTTCTTTACCTAGACCAATTAGAACAACCTTTTTTAATGCAGATTGATTAGAATCACTTGTAAGGCACTGTCACTCACTACAGCACAGTTTTAATTTCATTTTTAAAATTGTATTCATCAGAGGATACATTGCACTGCTGTATACTTATTTGTTTAACCAAGATAATTCCCAGCCTGAACTGCAGAACATAAAGACCACCGTTAGCCTTCTGTTCTGTTCTTAGCATTGCAAGAGGCAAGGGGGTGCAAAAACAGTGGCAGGGGCCGCAAGGAACAAGCCAGGGATCGCTGCTGCGACCCCCAGAGAACCTTAAATGACGTAACAGACTTTATTCTAAGAGCCTTTCGATCTCTAAGTGAATAGAACATGAATTTGAATGGATAGGGAGCACTGGACTTTCAAATGTATTTATCACAATTTTGCTTATATCTAAGCCCTGACCGTAGCATGTTATGGACACAAATTTACAGTCCATCATAAGCCTCACGGCCGCCACACCTCTACTGATCTCATCTCCCCATGGCCAACCATACTGTCCTTAGAACTTCTGGGTCAGCTTCATTCAGCGCTCCTGTTGAGACAATGTACTTTATGAATGAGTGTGTGATTTGGGGGTTCAGGTTGATGTTGTAGGGTTGGCACAGTGTAAGATATCAGGAGGAGGCATACCTGCAATGTTTTCTTGAAGTCAGTTCTAAAATGAGAAAAATGTTATCTTGTCCTGACTTCTCTCTTGTGACCACTTGAAATTCAATCTGCAGTATAAAAGTTTGAATGTAGATTGAGGCTAGTTATGTGAGAAATCAGTAACACGTTCCGCCCATAGGTTTGAAGGCGCCGGTCCTTGATTTCATGCCACTCACTGCTTTTCAATTGTTGAGTGGACGATAGTAAAAAGCATAATTTGCTAAGTACTGAAAAATCCTTTTGTGCCTAATATTAATCTAGCTAAATATTATGCTTTTAGAAGTACAGTTATCTTGCTTCATTTGAAGGAGGCGGTAATTTGCAGTCTTCATTTGCAGGTACAGTTGACGTTACATACCTTAAGATGTAGGAATACGATTTTTGAATTAGGATCATAAATATTTACCTCGATAGGCGAGGATATTTTTTTAACATTTATCTAGGTATATATTCTGTAGGGCATGTTGATTTTCTATAGTCTCTGATCAGGGGGTGTAACACAGGTCCCTGGAGCCCCTGTGGCGGGGGGAGGGAGCAACCTTTCAGGGGCCCCTCAACCCTTCATGGGGCCCCATTCAGTCGAAAGCCAATGAACATCTGTGAGATATGAGAGACTCAGAGGCCCCTCTTCACATTCTGCAGGAGTCCCATCATTTTGCGTTACGCCACTGTATCTGATATTTACAGATGCAAGCCTGTAAGTCTCAACACTGATTGCATTTAGGAAAGTTAAATAAATTTGCTTTTGATCCATGATAATACCTATTGGAGCACAAAAAATGTGGTAGAAACCCCTCCACAGATAAATGAGGAAAACGTGTGGTACAGGTGATTATTGCTGAAGATTTCCATATAGGTATGGAAACTATGTCAGGGATATTACCACACTTCCCTGCTGGAATAACATTATTGCAATAATAGCGCTTTAGATGTATTACTTGTGATTCAGCATGAAATTCTAAAGGGGATTCTCTATTTGCTTGTTCATTAGATTTTTAATTTTCATCTTGAACACTGGATAACAGAAAGGAAGATGTGCTTATAAAATCACATAATATTGGGTTCATGAGTAACCACCCATCTGACTTTGAGATTCTTTATTGTGTACATCATTTCTATGCCATCTTATTGAGTTGTGTTCACGATTTTTGTTCTGATCATTTGTGTGTATTTGTGGCTAGTTGCTTTGTAATTTTTTTAACACGTTTTGTTCATTTTGTCAACAATATATTTAGCATTCATTAGGTTAAGGTAGGAGGTAATGACGTGTGTGTGTGTAGTTTCATCAGTGTCCCTACTGAGATCTATAATGTTCATGTAGTGAGCAATACTAAGTTTCTGTAAAATTTCTACTTCAGTCCACCAATTCCTTTCATCCACGCCAGTGCTTCATTTGTGCTGGTGTTTGCCAGAGCTTAGCCCTGTCACTTACTTTGTAACACCAGCACTTGTTTAAGACAGTCCACCACATGGTGAAGCTGTCAGTCTATTCTTTTTTTTTTAAAAGCACATTAGCAAATTATTTAAGAATTCAATATACGATTAAATAAATAATAATACCATGGTGATCAGACCATTCTTACCGCTTTGAGTCACACAGTATAGTTTAAATTGTCTCATTTGTAGGACTTTGATGATAAGTGTCCCAGATATTGGTATTTGCCAGCACTGGCCGGGTCCGTAAGCGGTATAAGCTGCAGTGGCGTCCTATGAAATATCTTTGGCCTTGACACTTACAATTTACAAATTTTGTAGTGGTACCACAGCATTTGTCAAAGGTCTTGGATTCATGAGAAAAGATGCATCTAAAGTGGCCACACCCTCATTCTAAAAAAAAAGGGCCTGATTTAAACTTTGGTGGACAGGCTTTTACTCCATCAGGGTGACGGAGTAAAGTATTCCGTCAGCCTGATGGACTCCCTGACTGCCAAATTTTTAGATGTTTGCCAGCCCAGCTGACATTTCTAGCATTGGCAGGAACTGCCATCACAATGGTTCTGTTACTGCCTTGTAAGCTTGACAGACAGCTCCAAAGTGGGATTTTGTTTTGGAAAATAGGAAGATCAATGCCCCACCCCCTTGACTCAGGAGGTTCCTCCCATGGCGCGGGGGGCATTCTTCAGTTTCCACTTCCTCTTACCTAAAGGTTTTACCTGGCACTGACGGAGGACTCATGGCCAAACATGCGACGGCCCTTACTCCGTCAGGCCGTCGGGCGTTTTCGTCAGTGACAGAGACGAATTAGTCTCTGCTGGCAACATAATGAAGTTTCGTCTGACTCTAAATGAGGTGGGTGCACCTTCAGTTCGGTACAGAGGGTACTCTGTCGCCGCTGGGATGGAGTACCCTCTCCGCCAGACTCTAAATGCGGCCCACGGTTTTACATCTCCATTATCCTATGGTGATGATTACCGTTTAGCATATTTCATGTTTATTAAAAAAGCACCTAATGTAAATATAGCAGTATCAATAGCTTTACAGTTAGAAACAGATTCCTTGACAAAATAAGCATTACATCAGCCTTCTGCCCACTATCCTATTAATGAACAAAGTACGGTGTATAATATTGACACTTTAGCAGATGACCCTCTAAACAATTGGCTGTATAGCTTTACCTCACTTAACTGATAATTTTCAGTTTCATCAAGACTGGGATCCTTATTGTCCTTGGCTTTCATTTCCACTGTAGATAATGTTTCACCTTCGGCTATTCGGAATATCAGGCGATACCAAGAGAATACAGAGAGTATGTTGTGAGATGCCGGATTCTTCGCTGCCATTGTTTGCCCATGTCTGCCTATGAATCCGAATGAAGAATGTTCCAACACCCAATATAGTGACCCTTCTTTAATGACGGCACTCAGTTCAGTACTGTGACTGAGGAATGATTCTCCCTAACACTGAATAAATGATATAATCCATAAACAACGCATAAACCCAAAACAATGAGTTAGATTATAGCACAAAATGTGTTTTGCATGAGGAATATACATTTCTTACCAAAGGGTCAATGGCCAAAGTCCATGTCCATTTGTCCTATTTTCGTGCTCATATTCATAAATGTGGAATGGATCACAGCTCCTCTTGCCTCACACATTGCTGCGAAGGCTTGTACATGCTTTTCATCTTGATACTCTGAGGAGAATCCACCTTTTTCTTGCTGAGCATTAATGTCAAATATAGCAACCTTCCTGTATAATGGAGTATTTGAGGGTAACAAACGTGCTCTTTAGACACTGATGAAATTCCAGAAAAGGGGCGAGCACCTAAGTGATTCAGCAGTTCATCAAAGCCTGGATGGATTCTCTTGATCAATCTCATTCTGCTTAGACATCTTACACAGCAAGAAAAACTAAGGTAGCCTGGTTAGAGGAAGATAGGAGTAGGTGAACAGGGATGGAGTGTGTTGGGTTTGGTGGGGTTATCAAAGGAGGAGTGGCCTTGAAGGAAACAAGGGCTGGGACAGGCATAGCACAAACAGACTGGAGAAAGTGAGAGGAGCAGATGCAGTAGGAGTGGTGATGGCACAAAGCATATGGAAAAAGGATAGATGTCTATGGAGATCTCCCCATGATACAGAATTTGCAATTTTTATAAGTATTGGGAAAAAGTCTAAGTGACCCATACTGAAGTGGCCAATCTAAAAACATCAAGCCTGACCCTCGCTCGCATTTCTACCTGGATACAAATTGTCAGCCCAAATTGATAAGAAGGTAAACAAGATGGAAGACATTTCGGCAGTGCTGACCACATTTCAAGAGTCTGCAATTGCAAGAGGGCCTCACCGGAAATACTAAAGCAACTAGCATTATAAACATATTTTAGGACACAGCCTGGAAAAGCCTACATTTTATGCTGCTTTTCAAACTTCACATGATCATGATTTCTCGAAAGGCGTAGAGAAATGCGCTTCACCACTTACTCTCAAAACTGAACATTATATTCCGTGCTGTCTTTTTCTACTGAAATGCAGCACATTCGAATATCTCTGTTGCAGCCAAAAACCCCAGAAATGGAAGAGTCACATAACGGGCAAAAGCAGAGATGGGATTTTACAATTTCTTAAATCTGTTCAAAAGATCACATAAGTGCAAATCTTCGTCGCCAACAATGGCTGCATATAAGCAAGGGCATTCTCGTGAGAACCTGGAAGGCTATCCTTTTAATATAAACCATACGCTAAACATCATGCACACACTCATTCACTATGGTGCAAATGTATGTGCGTGTCTCAAGGTAGCATAATGCAGTGGGATGCAGCATATGGCACGGTCCTGCTCTCTCCATTTCACGCAACTTTGATTGCTGCCCTGCGTTGTGTGAGTTCTTAGTGACTTTTCCCTTACAGCCTGATTACAAGTGTGCCAGTTCATTTTGATATGAGTGCAAACCCCTGCTTATGCATAGGTGGGAATTACGAGTAAAAGGTATTTATTGTATTAGATAATTATTGGCTGTGTTACATACCTCAAGCTTCATTAAATTTCAGCAGGTCAAACCTGCTGAAATATAACAGGGGAAATATGTATGCTATTTACTAAAACATGTGGGTTTTGGTGCATTAAACACCACATTTTGCATGTTATTCCCCAGAAACTCATAATACGTGCTATATAGCGCACCCAGTAAATAGCGTACCGCGTGGTATCATTATTTATCTGGTGCGCTAAATAGCAAATAAATACACTATGACACTGTACCCAGGGCAAACGTTTCCATTAGAAGAAGGCCCTCCAGACATCAGCTGGTTACACCCTGCAGTACTTTCTTATAGAATATTTGTTAGCATGAAGCCTCAACTGACTCCATCAATTAAAGCCTATATTGTCTCACAAGCAGGCTTTAGATTTGTGATTAACCAATTGCACACATTTGTATTTCTTTCACGTAGCTGTCAAAGCCTTGTTTCATCTTAGATGTCTGTACCTTCTCATGCTACACAGTATAGGAGACCCCTCTTTCCCTTTCAGCTAGAGACACCTCAAGGTCTGAAGCAACAGTTTAGCAACGGTTGCTTTTTTGGCAAAAAGCAGGGGAACGGTTTTTGTAAAATTAGAATGATTTGGAATGTCATTCCCAATAGATGGGGTTCCCTTTAACCACTGCTCTCACACAATCGTTCTACAAGCTTGATTAATAGGTTTTACTCTGTTAAGATTGTCACTTCACTACATGACTTGTTTTTCCAGTTTAAGCTCGGTGTTATCAATAGTGCTAATTCAGTGGCAGGGAAGCAAGACTACAAGTCCCAGAAGACAAAGCGGCATCCGATGACAGCCCAAGACTGGACACTAGATGACCTGGCTGCATGGAGTGAGGTGGCAACCGTCATGCCTTCCACCTACAAATTTTAAATAGTAGACGCCATGCTACACTTTCTACAAAAAACATAAAAGTTTATAGAAACTATCAAGTTATAAAATCTGCACTGATGAAGCATATGCCATAGTGGTTTTCTGGGGTTCTGTTATGTGGAAGCAAGTGGCACCATTTAGCTGGACAAATATATATAGGAAGAAAGAACATTCAATTGTTCAGAAACGAGATGGTTTATTTTAATGATATTCCACCCTAGACATCCAGACAATGCCTTTCTGTAAATTGCTGCTGTACAGTAATATCGGTATCCCTAATCTTGATGAATTACCCTTCATTTTCCAATCCATCGTGACCCACCGGAAGTTGCATTCTTGCCGAGCTCCAGGTAGACGCTCAGTCGGATTCTGTGTAGGTGTCTTCATTACTGGGATGATTACTGGCATCTTTTGCAAAGGTCTTTCCTTATGAGCTCCCATGACAGAGGATGACAAATGACTCCGCTCTGTTTGAGCGCATCAGATTGACTGGTAATGCACGCTGTTGAGTGCCCTTTTCTGGTGCATAGCACTCTCTTCAGCGAGATATGCTAAGCAGGTGCGTGCTGTGGAACCGGGGACCGCTGAAGAGGAAGCTTTATATCCCTTTGAAGAAGTCACTACTGTGCTTCTGGTGCACATCACTTCTACAGGGAACTCCGCAGCTCTGCCAATTTTTCCAGGCCCATACGCGAATAACTGCCCTAGTCCAGGTTATTTCTTTGTATTCTGGGAGTTGTTTGTCATTATAAAACCAGAATTATAAATTGAAGAGCAGGAGAAGCCAATCTCCCATGGATCTAGGAATCTTGGCAGCTATGACTCCTTAATCCTGTTTGCTTAGCCAGTGCTTAATTTGAGCCAGTGGTTTCTGGTGCTCAGCATCGGCACTTAATTGCCAGCACTGGTGCTTATGACAGTCTGCCACATGGTGGTGCTGTCAGCCAAATTTAGAGATAAGCACAACACCAGTTTATTATTAATATAAAATACATATAAACTGACTAATACCTGCCACCCAAGCCATTTTTATTGCTTTGGGGGTCTGAAATAGAATGGATTGTCACATTTGTAAGAGTGTGATGGTTAGTTATGATGTTGGCGCTATCATTGGCAGTGCTGGCAGGGGCAATGGATGGTGCAAGCTGTAGTGTCCTCCTGACGAGAGCCCTGGCACTAATTTTCTTTTTACAAATTAAGCACTGGCTTAGCCTAATCTCCCAAGTCTTGAAAATACTGCTCCACCTCATCAGTGCGTATGTGTAGCTGCCAATGTGTGCTATTCCTTCTACCAGTCCTGACCAATTTATCCATTGGTATTTTTATTCTGTACTTGTAATTTTGATTTTCCCATTATGAGTAATATAACTAGATGATACCATGTCTCCAACGGTGCAGGACTACAGTTCCAACTTTTCTTTTATAAATTATCGCTTTCTGATGTGTTAGTTGTTAGTTCAATTTGATTAGCTGAGGTGAACACAACTACACCTCTTAGAAAGCATTGTTGTTTTTTTAAATGGACACCTACAACTTTGCGTGCTTGGTGAGAGGGAGTTAGCTTAATAATAAATCGTGGCCTACTCAATAGGCAGGTCTATGGGTAGTTTACTGAAGAGTGAGACTGGCTTGAGTTGAAACACATGACATGAGGTCCCTTAGCTGTGAGGTAAACAATGTTTAATAAAACTCCCTAGAATTTAGAGAAGGGGGCGAGGTGTATTGTCCAAACCTCCCACTTAGGAACCCAGGAATCTTGGCTCTAATATCTGCTTTGGCACAAGACTGAGGGGCATATGTACAAGCCCCTATCGCCACCTCAACATCACTTTTTATGACGTTGTGGTGGCGATAGGGCATTGCCTTATTTACAAGGCAGCGTTAAGCCACTTAACGTGGCTTAATGGTGCCTTGTAAATAAGGCCCCTTTTCAAGCTATGCTTAGCGTGAAAGTGGTGGGCAGTGGGTGTTGCGGTGGGCGTTCCACCGCAGCACCCAATTATTTTGGCACTGCCCCCTATTTACAAGGGCAGCGTAAATAGGAGGCAGCGCCAAATTAAAACCAGGTAAATCCTGTTCTTAAGTTGGCGAAACGAGTAGAAATGTATGTATGTATGTATGTAGCGAATTTATAAAGCGCAGGAATCACCCCCAAAGGGGTATCTCCACACTGCCGAAGAGCGAGAGTCAGACAGGCACGAGCTACCGCAACTTAGACTTTGAATAATTCCGTCTTCAGGAGTTTCCTGAAGCGAATGAGGCTGGGGCATTTGCGTAAGTCCTCCGGTAACGTGTTCCAGTATTTTGGAGCCAGATAGGCCACAGTTTTGCCTCCTGATCGGATTTTCCTAAAGCGAGGGACCACAAGCAGCCCCTTGCCTTCCGATCTAAGATGACGATTCGGGCAGTAAACTTTGAACTTTTCTGCGAGATAGCTTGGGCTCGCACCATAAAGAGCTTTATGGGCTAGACAACAAAGCTTAAATTTTATTCTCTGGCGAATAGGGAGCCAGTGGAGAAGTTTCAACAATGGCCCAGGGGAGGTGCGAGGTGGTTTCTTGAGGGCTAGGCGTACAGCCACATTCTGGACAATCTGCAATCTGCTAAGCAGTGATTCGTTCACGGCTGCCAATAAAGCATTGCAGTAGTCCAGGCAACCAATGATCAAAGCCTGAATTAAGGTTCTGCGTACAGAAAGGGGCAGCCATAGGAACACTCTATGCTGAAGACTCAACGTATGGTAACAGGTCCCTACAGTGGCCAAGATTTGGTCCTTCATAGATAACTGTGCATCCAGCCGGACCCCTAGATTTTTTGCCACAGAGGTTGGAGAGGGAGCAGGGCCCAGCACTGTCGGCCACCACTCTGGGGACCAGGTGGTTTGTGCAGTGCCAAACAGCAAGACTTCTGTTTTTGGTGCATTTAGCTGTAAGAAATGTTCCGTCATCCATTCTGATATGGCTAACATGCCCTTAGCAAAGCGCTGATCAACTGACTCCATGTCTTTATCAAATGACAGGAGTAGTTGCGTATCATCCGCATAGGAGAACGGCGTAAAGCCGTACTCCCGGATGACTTTAGCAAAGGGGGCCACATAGATGTTAAACAGAGTTGGGCTCAAACAGGAGCCCTGTGGCACCCCCTTAGTAAGCTTCATGGTTTGGGATCGAAAAGGGCCCAGGTTGATGGTCTGAGAGCGTTGGTTTAAGAAGCTTACAAACCAGTCAAGAGCTTGTCCCTGCAGACCGGCCTCTCTCAGTCGCAATAACAGTTTCTGATGAGAGACCGTGTCAAAGGCTGCTGTCAGATCCAACAAGACCAACAGCACTGCTTTATTGTCATCCAAGGCCAATTTGATATAATCAGTGACCCGGATGAGAGTTGTTTCTGTGGAGTAGTTGGATCTGAACCCAGACTGCGAGGGATCAAGGATGCCGTTGCGATCGAGGTAGTTCATTAATTGGGTATTAACATGACTCTCCGCCATCTTGCTCAAGAGTGGAAGTAGCGAGATGCATTATTTCTCCTCGTTTTTGTGCTGCACACATGGAAAAAGCAAAATGCCTTGGATTGTTTATGTACAGAAAGGTCCCCCTTCCTGTACATAAATAATCTTTAAAAAAAATGCCAATTTGTGACTTTCATGTGTGCTGCATTAAGCAGCAGACATAGAAGTGACAAAATGGCATTTAAAGATTGTTTATGTACAGGAAGGAGGACCTTCCTGTCAATAAACAATAACAATCTTTACCCTGCACGCAGACACCCTTGCACAAGGGTGCAAGGGTGCGTGTGTTGGCACTACACTGCTAAGTGTAGTGCCAGCATAGTGGGAAAGGCAAGGCTGCACCATGTCGTTGCAAATATGGAGCAGCCTTGCGTTTTTGAAGTGGCGGAGTGAGGAGTTAAGGCATGACGGCTAACACCTCACTCCGCCACTTCCTTGAACATATGCCCCTGTATGTGTGTGAGTCTGTCACCTCTCTGTATCTGCAATTGAAACTTTGTGAAATGCAGCCCCGTGTAGTTAGGGAGCTATCTATCCTGGCAAGCATGTTACTGTTAGATGAAAAATTAAGATGAGTTAAAGTGAGCTATACCAATCTACTAACATTTATGTAGCAAAGGTCTAGCTGGGAAGCAGCAGAGCGCTGTACTTTAACGAGAGGGTCCTGGGAGATAATACACTTTTTAGTACATCAAGGATTTTATGGATTAATTTATTTTAAAAGTATAGGCCCATTGGGAGTAGTATGTTTTGTGCTATTGGCTGAAAACATGGGATCGTGTAAAAGCTATTTAAGGTATGAAGTCAGTGTTTCCAAAGTTAGGGCCAGATCAGGGGTAACAATTTGCCCCAAGCCAGGCCAGAGGCCAAGCTATCTTATACTTTTTATGACATTCTGGTGCTTGTTGTCCATCATATTTGGCATAAAACCGCGTATGGAAATGTAGCAGAATGCAACTAATACAAGCAGGACTAGATTATCTATTAATGTTGACCATTTTTCATATGTTAGAAAATCATCGCATTTTCCACTTATAAACTAAGGGGCATATTTACAAAAGAATGGCTAAGCCAAAATTGCTAGCACCGTACTCCGCCATTCTGAAAACGCAGGAATGTGTCGTATTTACAAGAATGCGGCCCACCCCTGGTTTCACCTAGCGCTGGCGGTACATTTAGCTGCTAGCACCAATGCAGGCACCCTAGCACAGTAATGCAAGGGTGCCTGCATTGTGGGAATGATTGTTCATGTGAAGGAAGGTGTCTCTTACTGCACATAAACAATCAGTAATGGTGATTTGTAACTTCTATGTGTGCTGCTTTTACACAATGCAGCACACATAGAAACAGCAAAAACGAGGAGAAGTAATAATTTCTCCTCCCTTCACCAGGTTAAGACCAGGATTTCCCTGGTCTTGTTTTTGGCGCTGCCTCCTATTTATGCCACCTTTGTAAATAGGGGGCAGCGTCAAAAAGCAATGGGTGTTGCAGCGGAGCGCCCACTGCAACATCCATTGCCCGCCCCTTTCACGCTAAGTGCTGCTTGAAAGGGGGCCTTATTCACAAGACGGCGTTAAGCCACATTAAGTGGCATAACGCCGCCTTGTATATAAGGCGAAGGGCTTATCAAAAAGTGACTTTCTGGTAGCGATAAGCTCTTTTAAATATGCCCCCATGAATCATAATATTCTGTACTTATGGGACTATTTATAAATGAATCAGGGCTCCAAATCTATCAAATAAACTGAATCCTCTGTTAGATATCTTAATTATTCATCATGGAAAATGTGCCCAGCAGCAGCCAGTTAGTCAGTTATTATCATTTTCTTTCGGGAGTCGTGGCGGGGCTGACTCTCTGACGCTAGAGCAGGGGAGGAGTGGAATGCACTTCTCTAAGTGCAGCCCTCTAAGACCGGCAAACAGTCATGCACACTTGGCATATTCTCCTTTGAGCTGTGTTGCATAGCCCCATGGAGAACATGCCCAGCCTCCCCAGGCAGTGACTGAGCATCCAAACAGGACGCTCAGACCAATTACGATGCTACAGCATCATGATTGGCTGGGAGCGCCCGGAAGCCTGAGGGCTTCCGGTGCTTCCAGCAGAGGAGGAGAGGCAAGCGGCGGTGGGAGAGGCGTGCCGCAGAGAAGGTAAGTTTTTTATTTTTGTTTAATCCTCCCTGCCCCACCACCCCCGTTCCGAGCGAGCCACCACTGCAAAATGGATTAAAGCAAAAAGGGGCGCAAACACTGAGAGAGTAAGACATGGACACTATGACATGGACAAGGATGACTGCTACTGGAACAAAGGTACAGGTATTATGGTACAAAAGTACAAGGAAACTAACAACCATTCCGTAATGCATATCACTATGGAAAATGCCATTGGGGTGTCCCTTGGTACTGTGGAAACCTCAGCACGCCTAAATCTAAAATAAGCATCTGGTTTAATGGTGAGCTTTCAGCTCACTGCAAATTAATTACATCATTGGTGGACTAGGCCCTGAATTGAATGAATGAATGAATATTAGTCTTATAAAGCGCAATCTTTGCCCAAAGGCATCAAGGCGCTGCGGATAGAGCCAGAGGTCGCAGGGGCACAGAAGGGCTCCTAACAATTAGGTGCTGAAGAGCCAGGACTTCAGCACCTTGCGGAAAACAGAGTGAGATTCTCTTCCAGAGATTGATAGATGTTGGAAATGGCCCTTTTTGCAGGGTCACCCCTAAACTTTTTGCCTGCCTCCTGTATTTTTGCTGACCTGTTTCTGTTGGTTTTATGACTCTGGGCACTTTACCACTGCTGTTCAGTGCTAAAGTGCATATGCTCTCCCTTGGTAAATATGTCTATGTGAATTGGTATATCCCTTATTGGCTTATTTGGTTTACCTGTTAGTCCCTAGTAGTGTGGCCTGTGTGTGCCCAGGGCTGGTAAACCAAATGCTGCTGGTGGGCATGCAGCGCTGGTTTGCGCCACCCACAGAAGCAGCTTTTAAAGTGTGTCTCAGACCTGCCACTGCAGTGTCTGTGTGCAGTCCAGAACTGCCATCTTGGCTGTGAAGTGCAACCACTTCCCAGCCCCTGAACCTTCCCTTGGCATCCTGTAAGTCGCCCCTCGGGTAGGGTGCATTGTATGTGTAAGGTAGGACATGCCTGGGTGTGTGTAGCATGTCCTGGTAGTGAATTATGCACCATTTCGTTTTTCACTACTGTAAGGCTACCTGTTCCTCATAGGCTAGAATGGGCAGTTTGACTATTACATGCTATAGTCCTAACTGACCCCAGGGACATGGTAGAAAAACGAATTTAGTATGCCTGAGCTCAGAATATTAAAATACACCTTTTAGTGAAGTTTATTTTTATATTCTGTGTTTGAAAATACCACTTTTAGAAAGTAGGTATTTTCTTGCCTAAGCCTTCCAGTGTGCTCTGCCGTTATGTGTATTGGCTGTCTGGTTTTAGAGGGGCAGGACAGGCTGAGTCAGACCTTGGTGGAATAGAGAGATCTGCATTTAGAGTGTGGGGAAGGGTGGCTCTTTGATCTGAATAGGGCTGTGCCTGGCAAGGTGAATGCTGGCTCCACCTCCCACTGTGTGTCTGCTAGCAGACCCCCTCTTTCTGAAAGGAAGGATGCAGCCTGGTAAACAAAGTGCTCCAGGCCTGAGCAGAACTGGTTCTGGCTAGGTTCAGGGACTGGTAGCTTCAAGGATCAAAGGCTTTTGGGGTATAAATATCTGTGCTCAAACCCCCTACTTTTGTATTGCTTTTGGATCTGGAGAGGAAACTCTGTCCGTGCCACTGGAGGAATCTGCAGGAAGTGACTGTCCTTGTGCTTGTGTGTTTTTCTTGCACTGGCCTGCAGCAGTGACCACTGGACCTTGAAGAAGAGGAAAAGGAACTATTGAGAGAACTTTTATTTTTGTACAGCAATCACCCAAGGGCTAGGAAAAGAGCTAGCCTCCTGCTGGAGTCTCAGGCACAACAGACTCCACCACCAACCTCCTGCTTCCTCCCTGCGAGGACTGCTATCTGCTGAGGAGGCTCCTGTGAGTTCCAGGGCCTCTAGTTTGCATCAGAGAGAAGAGGGTAAGAAATCGACGCTAACGCATCTTTGCGGGCCGCTGCAGTCGAGAGCGCTGGGAAAATCCTCGCGCTGCTGCCGCCGAGGGCCCGCAACCCGAAACCATCGCTGACGCCCCTTTGCGAGCCGCTGCAGCCGAGACGCGCTGGAAAGATCGTCGCGCTGCTGTCGCCGCGCACTCGCAACCCTGACAGAAATCATCGCTTCGAGACATCGCAGTGCGGACGCCGTGCGTTCGCCACTTTGATCGCATCACACCGAATTTCGTCGCTCCCTCGCGGAGCGCTCTTGTCTTCGCATCGCCACACGATCGCACAGCGCAACAGGATCACCGCATCGACTTCTCCCACGCGGCAAGAAAGTCATCGCATCGGTGGTCCAGCGTGCAGAAGTTTGTCGCATCGTCTCCGCACGCATCCCGCAGATCGGCGCATCATCCTCCCTTGCGGCAAGGATTTCAACGCATCGCCGGCCTCGCGTGCCGAGAATCATCGCTACAGCTTCTTTGCGACACTTTGTTGGTTTTGCAACTAAACCCAGGTACTTTGTGAAAGAAAGGGTCGCAGAGACCACTGCTTTGAACTTGAACCTTATTTTTGCAACCTTTGAACTATTTTTTGACAGTCCTTCAACAGCCATCCTATTTTTGACAGTCTCATGAGAGAAGGGTCGCACAGACCACTGCCTTGAATTTGAACCTTATTTTTGCAACCTCTGAACTATCTTTGACAGACCTTCAACAGCTATCCTATTTTTGACAGTCTTATGAGAGAAAGGGTCGCACAGACCACTGCCTTGAATTTGAACCTTATTTTTGCAACCTCTGAACTATCTTTGACAGTCCTTCAACAGCTATCCTATCTTTGACAGTATTGTGGCTTTTACAGTTATTGGTCTTGTGATAAATCTGCCTTTATATAAAGATACTTATTTTTTATAACTACTTGTGTGGTGTCCCTTTGTAGTGTTCCTCACTGTGTTACTGTGTATGGTCATAAATGCTTCACACCCTGCCTCTGAGATAAGCCTACCTGCTCGTGCTACGTTACCACAGGGTTGAGCAGGGGTATTAAAGAGGGTAGCCCTCTCACTCTGACTTAGGAAGAAGGGTCCCTACTTGGACAGTGGCCCGCCATTGCCAACTAGAGACCCCCATTTCTAACATTGGTGGTCAGCGGTGAGGATCTGGACTTGCATTTATGATCGCATACAGTAATTATAGTGTACACTACTAGTGAGTGCAGACCATAACGTACCGCATACATTTTTTTTGAGAATTGTTTTTTTGCTCCTATATTGTTATTGATATTGCCGGTGATTTTTCACCCGCGCCCATTTATTGAAAGTTTTGATCCCCTATTGTGATTGATATTGCTGGTGATTTTTCACCCACGCACATTTCTGAGAGTTTTTGGGATCCTGTATTGTGATTGATATTGCCGGTGATTTTTCACCCGCGCACATTTATTGAAAGTTTTGATCCCCTATTGTGATTGATATTGCTGGTGATTTTTCACCCACGCACATTTCTGAGAGTTTTTGGGATCCTGTATTGTGATTGATATTGCCGGTGATTTTTCACCCGCGCACATTTATTGAAAGTTTTTGATCCCCTATTGTGATTGATATTGCTGGTGATTTTTCACCCACGCACATTTCTGAGAGTTTTTAGGATCCTATATTGTGATTGATATTGCCGGTGATTCTTCACCCGCTTACATTTTTTGAGAAGTTTTCTTCTATCTTTTATTGATATTGCCCGTGATTGTTACAATGGGCAAGCCTATGTTTTATTGATATTGCCAGGTAATAGTACCCGCATACATTTTTGAGAATTGTTGGATCCTATATTGTAATTGATATTGCCGGTGATTTTTACCCGCATACATTTTCTTGAGAAGTTTTCTTCTATCTTTTATTGATATTGCCCGTGATTGTTACAATGGGCAAGCCTATGTTTTATTGATATTGCCGGTGATTTTTTACCCGCATACATTTTCTTGAGAAGTTTCTTCTATCTTTTATTGATATTGCCCGTGATTGTTACAACGGGCAAGCCTATTTTTGTTATTATTGATATTGCCAGTTATTGCTACAATGGGTCTTACCGAAATGAGACCTACCTTTTATATAGATGATCTGTTAACCTACAGTCTAGAGGAGCTAAGGGGTTCTGTGAGGAGAGGGGCTTAGCAGTGAGTAGGAAGGAGACTCAGCTATCCCTGCAGACATCCCTGAGACTTTGGCAACAAGACAGATGGAGATTCTTGGAGTCCCAGTACACCTACCCAGAGGGTAGTTGGTCTGAGGGTGGCTCTAGAGAGTCTGAAGAGGAGGAAGAAAGTGTTATGGAATATCTCATAGGTGGGGAGTTCCTTGATGAGCCTAGTGCCTATGGTAGTGCCAGATTCCCCTCATGGTCCCCAGAGGAGTTGGGGGACAGGCGGGAAGGTCCCATAGGTAGGGAGTCCCTTGCTGGATCTAGTGCACAGGGTAGTGCCCAATCCCCTTCATGGTCCCCAGAGGAGTTGGACAGACAGAGGGAGAGGGAGTACCAGCTGGAATTGGAGAGGCTCCAAATAGAGATTGCACAGCTGGAGGCGCACCGAGCGCAGATAGCAGAAAAGGAGAAGTTAGCTCAAGAGGGTAGGTTACCCCTGGAGCACAGTCTTAATTGTCTGGATTCCCCAGAGAGGGTGGGGTCCAGTGGTGGCAGCAAAATTGAAGTGTATAGTGATGACAGTGTAGTACCCCCACCCAGAGATGTAGCACCTGACTTGAAGGAGGGGTTGATCTACACCAGGGGATTCAAGGATATGAGGTAGCCCCATTAATATGCAGTGGCCCTGAGGTGGATTGGGGAACTAGCGCAGGGGCCCATAGTCCTAGTGAAAGGAGGGATACTCTACCGACTCTGGATGAGAGGTGCAGGGAGAGGGGTTCCCCCGTGGTTGAAGTCCTGGTGTATGAGTGTGAGGACCGCCCAGAAGAGTGTGGGTTGAGTGATAGAGACAGTCAGTTAATGTCTCGCCCACTTCAAGAGAGTGGTGTGGGGTACGTGTGTGAGACACTGGATTGTGAGGTAAAGGTTAGCACCTGCGTGGAACTGTGTAATCCAATTGTGGGAGAGCATATTGTGAGTTCCTATTTTCCAGAGCTAAACCAACATGTGTTAGAGTGCGAGTTCTCTGATCCTAGGGAACTTGCGCAGGAGGCAGACCTCTGGGTGAGTACCAGAGGCTCTGTAGAGGCATTAGGGAATGACCTTAAGAGAAGTGGTTCAGAAGTTTTCCAACCCAGAGTGCTGGGAAAGGTTAGGAGTGTTACAGCTGGGTCCCCTTGTTGTGAGGAGGTTGTAGGGCCTCACATCTTGTCTCGTGGGAGCAGGAGTGAGACTGGGATAGGTCCCAAAGTGCCCCAGCCTCAGTCCCCAGGACTGGATGGTTCCATGAGGGAACACCAGGTAGGGAGCCTAGTCTGTCTGGATGGACCGTCCATTGTGGGGGGTACCCCAGTGTTAGGTGAGCTGGGAGTGCCTGTAGTCAGGCCTCCATCAGTTCTTGTGCCTGGCAGTGCCACTCCTAGGGGGAGGGTACGGAAGTCCAGTCTGAGGGATGAAAGGGGAAGGAGTCCCCAGTGGAAGAGCCAGTGGGTCAGGGGCCAGTCAGAAGGGCTGATCCCCCTAGGAGTGACCATGGTGACACCACTTCAGTCCTGGTTGGCCAGGCAGTTGTTCAGTCACAGGGGTTGGTCCCTGGGTTGGTAAGTCAGATCCAGGAGTTGTCTGCCCTGGAGGGAGGGACAACTGTAAGCAGTGTCCCGACCATTTTTTCTAAGAGCACCACTCCAGGTGGGAGGGTGCAGTATGCTGGAAGGGGGTGCAGAGGGAGGGAGTCCTCGCCTCTGACCCCGGTGCAACCTGCGGGTTTTTCCGGTTGGTAGGTCAGTTGCAGGGTCCAGGCCCTGAACTGGTGGAGGGGTGTGTTTCCCTTGAGGGGGGCCTGTGTGCTCCCCAGGAAGTCCTGGTTGGCCAGGCAGTTGTTCAAGCACAGGGGTTGGTCCCTGGGATGGTAAGTCAGGTCCAGGTGTTGTCTGACCTGGAGGAAGGGACAACTGTAAGCAGTGTCCCGACCATGTTCTTTTCTAAAAGCACCACTCCAGGTGGGAGGGTGCAGTATGCTGGAAGGGGGTGCAGAGGGAGGGAGTCCTCGCCTCTGACCCCAGTACCACCTGAGGGTTTTTCCAGGTTGATGGATCAGTTGCAGGGACAAGGCCCTGAACTAGTGGAAGAGTGTATTTTCCTTGGGGGGAATTGGTGTACGCCCCAGAAGTCCTGGGTTGCCAGGCACAGGCCCAGCCCAAGGGTACAGACCCTAGGTTGGGGGGCCAGGTTCAGGGTGTCCCCCTGATCTGGAGGAAGGGGCAACTGCTAACAGTGCCCCTCCCGGTTTGTGTTATGGAGGCACCTCTCCAGGTGGGAGGGTGCCGGGCCCCAGTAAAGGGGGCGGGGAGAGGGCAGCCTCACCCCTGACCTCCGCCCAGTCTAAGGGTACAGACCCTATGCTGGGATACCAGTTGCAGGATAGAACCCCTGAACTGGTGGGCGAATTATGCAGGACACCTGCCTCAGGTGCCCTGACAATTCTGGAAGGGGTATCGCTCCAGGTGGGAGGGTACCGAGCCCCAAAGAGGAGGACCGGGTGTGGGAGATCCCACCCCAGTCTCTGGCCCAGCCGCTGGGTACAGGCCCAGGGCTGGTGGGTCAGTGTCCGGGTGCTTTGCCTGACCTGACAGGAGGGAGAGTGTACAAAAGGTGCCAGGCACCTGGGGTTACTGCCCCTCACTCTCTGATGCCACAAAAGTTTGAGAGCCCTGAGAGGTATAGGGCTTGGATTTCATCACTGACTACTGTCAGTGATTACTGGGGCTTGTTGTTTATCTGTTGGGACACACGTGGGGGCCAGTTAAGGTTAGATGCTGCACAGGTGGTGTCCACAGGTAAGGGGAAGAGTTCCCCATTGGTTGCCTTAGTGAGCCCTGAGAGGTATAAGGCCTGGGTCTCATCCCTGACTACTGTCAGTGGCGACTGTGGCTTATTGTTTATCTGTTGGGACACACCTGGGGGCCAGTTAAGGTTAGGTGCTGCACAGGTGGTGTCCACAGGTGAGGGGCAGAGTTCCCCATTGGTTATCTTAGTGGGCCCTGGGAGTGTGGACAGAGGGATCCACCAGGGTTCAGATTGGAGTAGAGCTGGCATATGCCCCTGCAGTTGCGGGCCAGTTCCGTGTTCTATCGCCCGAAGCAGGGAAGCCCATCAAAGTAGTGATTGGTCTACCCTGCGTTTTGGCTGGAAGGGGGTTGTGTTGGAAATGGCCCTTTTTGCAGGGTCACCCCTAAACTTTTTGCCTGCCTCCTGTATTTTTGCTGACCTGTTTCTGTTGGTTTTATGACTCTGGGCACTTTACCACTGCTGTTCAGTGCTAAAGTGCATATGCTCTCCCTTGGTAAATATGTCTATATGAATTGGTATATCCCTTATTGGCTTATTTGATTTACCTGTTAGTCCCTAGTAGTGTGGCCTGTGTGTGCCCAGGGCTGGTAAACCAAATGCTGCTGGTGGGCATGCAGCGCTGGTTTGCGCCACCCACAGAAGCAGCTTTTAAAGTGTGTCTCAGACCTGCCACTGCAGTGTCTGTGTGCAGTCCAGAACTGCCATCTTGGCTGTGAAGTGCAACCACTTCCCAGCCCCTGAACCTTCCCTTGGCATCCTGTAAGTCGCCCCTCGGGTAGGGTGCATTGTATGTGTAAGGTAGGACATGCCTGGGTGTGTGTAGCATGTCCTGGTAGTGAATTATGCACCATTTCGTTTTTCACTACTGTAAGGCTACCTGTTCCTCATAGGCTAGAATGGGCAGTTTGACTATTACATGCTATAGTCCTAACTGACCCCAGGGACATGGTAGAAAAACGAATTTAGTATGCCTGAGCTCAGAATATTAAAATACACCTTTTAGTGAAGTTTATTTTTATATTCTGTGTTTGAAAATACCACTTTTAGAAAGTAGGTATTTTCTTGCCTAAGCCTTCCAGTGTGCTCTGCCGTTATGTGTATTGGCTGTCTGGTTTTAGAGGGGCAGGACAGGCTGAGTCAGACCTTGGTGGAATAGAGAGATCTGCATTTAGAGTGTGGGGAAGGGTGGCTCTTTGATCTGAATAGGGCTGTGCCTGGCAAGGTGAATGCTGGCTCCACCTCCCACTGTGTGTCTGCTAGCAGACCCCTCTTTCTGAAAGGAAGGATGCAGCCTGGTAAACAAAGTGCTCCAGGCCTGAGCAGAACTGGTTCTGGCTAGGTTCAGGGACTGGTAGCTTCAAGGATCAAAGGCTTTTGGGGTATAAATATCTGTGCTCAAACCCCCTACTTTTGTATTGCTTTTGGATCTGGAGAGGAAACTCTGTCCGTGCCACTGGAGGAATCTGCAGGAAGTGACTGTCCTTGTGCTTGTGTGTTTTTCTTGCACTGGCCTGCAGCAGTGACCACTGGACCTTGAAGAAGAGGAAAAGGAACTATTGAGAGAACTTTTATTTTTGTACAGCAATCACCCAAGGGCTAGGAAAAGAGCTAGCCTCCTGCTGGAGTCTCAGGCACAACAGACTCCACCACCAACCTCCTGCTTCCTCCCTGCGAGGACTGCTATCTGCTGAGGAGGCTCCTGTGAGTTCCAGGGCCTCTAGTTTGCATCAGAGAGAAGAGGGTAAGAAATCGACGCTAACGCATCTTTGCGGGCCGCTGCAGTCGAGAGCGCTGGGAAAATCCTCGCGCTGCTGCCGCCGAGGGCCCGCAACCCGAAACCATCGCTGACGCCCCTTTGTGAGCCGCTGCAGCCGAGACGCGCTGGAAAGATCGTCGCGCTGCTGTCGCCGCGCACTCGCAACCCTGACAGAAATCATCGCTTCGAGACATCGCAGTGCGGACGCCGTGCGTTCGCCACTTTGATCGCATCACACCGAATTTCGTCGCTCCCTCGCGGAGCGTCTTGTCTTCGCATCGCCACACGATCGCACAGCGCAACAGGATCACCGCATCGACTTCTCCCACGCGGCAAGAAAGTCATCGCATCGGTGGTCCAGCGTGCAGAAGTTTGTCGCATCGTCTCCGCACGCATCCCGCAGATCGGCGCATCATCCTCCCTTGCGGCAAGGATTTCAACGCATCGCCGGCCTCGCGTGCCGAGAATCATCGCTACAGCTTCTTTGCGACACTTTGTTGGTTTTGCAACTAAACCCAGGTACTTTGTGAAAGAAAGGGTCGCAGAGACCACTGCTTTGAACTTGAACCTTATTTTTGCAACCTTTGAACTATTTTTTGACAGTCCTTCAACAGCCATCCTATTTTTGACAGTCTCATGAGAGAAGGGGTCGCACAGACCACTGCCTTGAATTTGAACCTTATTTTTGCAACCTCTGAACTATCTTTGACAGACCTTCAACAGCTATCCTATTTTTGACAGTCTTATGAGAGAAAGGGTCGCACAGACCACTGCCTTGAATTTGAACCTTATTTTTGCAACCTCTGAACTATCTTTGACAGTCCTTCAACAGCTATCCTATCTTTGACAGTATTGTGGCTTTTACAGTTATTGGTCTTGTGATAAATCTGCCTTTATATAAAGATACTTATTTTTTATAACTACTTGTGTGGTGTCCCTTTGTAGTGTTCCTCACTGTGTTACTGTGTATGGTCATAAATGCTTCACACCCTGCCTCTGAGATAAGCCTACCTGCTCGTGCTACGTTACCACAGGGTTGAGCAGGGGTATTAAAGAGGGTAGCCCTCTCACTCTGACTTAGGAAGAAGGGTCCCTACTTGGACAGTGGCCCGCCATTGCCAACTAGAGACCCCCATTTCTAACAATAGAGGAAGAGTATTCCACAGCTTAGAGGCAGCAACCAAAAAGCTCTTCCCCCCCACCTGGCTCTCCTGAACCTGGGAACTACCAGTCAGATTTTACTGGCATATCGTAAATGTTTGGTAGGAACATACCATTGAAAAATCCTTTTGATGCCTTCGGAGCCTAAATTATAAAAAGCTTTGTGAACGAGGCAAAGGGTCTTGAATACAATTCTCCGGCCTAGGGGAAGCCAGTGTAACTTGCGAATCGACGCCGAAGCAGGGTGGAGTTTAGCAAGATCCATCACTAGCCTGGCTGCTGCATTCTGTACAAGCTGCAGTTTGTGAATGGATCCCTCATTAATGTCCAGATAGAAGGCATTACAATAATCCAATCTGGAAAGAACCAGGGCGACAACTGCCTGCTTTCGAGAGGAAAAGGAAAGACATGGAAAGATCTTCCTCAAGACCCTAATGATGCCAAAACAAGTGGAAACCATTCTGCTGATCGGGGGGTCAAAAGAAAGAGAGCTGTCAACTATAACACCAAGATTTTTTGCTGTTGGAGCTGGACAGGTGCATGAGCCAAGCATTTCAGGCCACCAAGTGTGGGACCATATAGACTGTTGACTACCAAAGACCAAGACTTCTGTTTTGTCACCATTGAGTCTAAGGTAGTTATCTACCATCCAGGAGGGCACAGCCTGCAAGCAACTTTTAAAATTTGTTGCGCACGCCTCTATGCTATTGGTAATTGACACAACAATTTGTGTGTCATCCGCATAGGACAGAGCCTCCAGCCCAAAGGATCTAATGACCTTGGCCAGAGGGGAAACATAGATGTTAAACAGGGTTGGGCTCAATGAAGAGCCCTGTGGGACTCCGCAAAACGTAGGAGTGGCATCAGAGTAGAATTGATCCAATTTTACTTTTTGTGACCGGTCAGTGAGAAAAGAGGAAAGAAGCTTCAGAGCGGAGCCTGTGACCCCAATTTCTTTAAGACGGCCAACCAATCTCAGGGGTGAGATGGTATCAAAGGCCGCAGTTAAGTCTAGGAAAATTAGTGAAGAGGTGTACCCAGCATCAACTTGAGTGCGGATGTTGTTAATTGCAGAAGTTAACGCAGTTTAAGTACTGTGGCCACTCCTAAAACCATGCTGCGAGCCATCAAACAAATGGTGTTGATCCAGGTAGGAACTAAGATGGAGATTAAGATGTTTCTCCAAGATTTTTGCAGGGACTGGCAACAGAGAGATAGGCCGAAGTCTTTTTAATTCACAGGGATCTAAAGTGGCCTTTTTTAATAGTGGTTTGACCACCGCAGTTTTCCAAGTGATGGGGTACTGTCCTGATGAGATGGCTACATTAAGTATGGAGGTAAGGTGAGGGACAATCATCTCCCTACCTAATTTCATGATCTTCAGGGGGCAGGACTCCAGAGGGGATCTGGAGGTGGTTCCCCCAAGAAGGCAGTCTGTGTGCTCCTTAGACGGGGGGAAGGCAGATAAATTAGGTATACCTGTGTGGATTGTAGGGGAATTAAGGAGAGAGTGGCTAGTGGTAGGGGCTGTATTGGACAACTCAGAATTGCAGGGTCTGCAGGGACTCTGCAGGGTCACCCCAAACTGTTTTGACTTCAACCCTCCTGTATTCTGTATTTGTTTTTGTTGGTCCTAGGACTCTGTGCACTTTATCACTGCTAACCCATGCTAAAGTGCTCTCATTTAAACTTGTAAGTCCCTAGAAAGGTGGTACTGGATGTACCCATGGCCTGAAAATTAAATGATACTAGTGGGACTGCAACACTCATTGTGCCACCCACTAAAGTAGCCTTTTTAAACATCGCTCCGGCCTATCATTGCAACCTGTGGGCACTTTTAAACAGTCAATTTGGTTTGGACGACCAAACCTTTTGCCAGACCTAAACCTTCCTTTTTATTATATATGTCACCCTAAAGGTACGTCCTAAACAGCCCAAAGGGCACAGTCCATTGCATTTAAAAGGTTGGGCATGTACTTTTAAGCTTTACATGTCCTGGTAGTGAAAAACTCTTAAATTAGTTTTTTATTACTGCACGGCCTACCTCTACCATAGGACAACATTGGGTTATGTTATTACATTTAATAATTGATAACCTTTGCTTGGGAACAGGTGAGACTGTCATGTCGGTCTCTTAAGAATTGTATTTTAAAATCCTCTTTAATGGTAAAGTCAGATTTTTTGTCACAATTCTGAGAATGCCACTTTTAGAAAGTTTGCATTTTCTTTTCCTACCCATTTGGTGCCTACAACTGTGTCCTGAGTCACATAACTGGGTGTAGTTTGTAGTTGGCCTTTGTGTATTCCTCCCAGACAGTGTCACAAAGGAGAATGAGGTGTGGTAGGATGGGCCCTTGTTGGAAATGGCCCTTTTTGCAGGGTTATCCCCAAACCTTTTGCTTCTTTCTCCTATTTTTTCCTGACCTGTGTTTGTTGGCTATAGGACTCTGGGCACTTTACCACTGCTGATCAGTGCTAAAGTGCAGATGCTCTCTGTGTAAATTGTTATTGTGATTGGTTATCTATGATTGGCATATTTGTTTTACCAGTAGGTCCCTAGTAAAGTGCACTGAGTGTGCCAGGGATGGTAAATCAAATGCTACTAGTCGGACTGCAGTACTGATTGTGCCACCCACATGAGTATCCCTGAAAAGATGTCTCAGGCCTGCCACCGCAGTGCCTCCGCGCAGTTTGTTAACGGCCATGCCGCCCTGGCAAGTGCACCCACTTGCCAGGCCCTAACCTTCCCTTTTCTTACATATAGGGCACCCCTATGGTAGGCCCAAGGTCCCTGGGCAGGGTGCAGTGTATGTGAAAGGTAGGACATGTACTGGTGTGTGTAACATGTCCTGATAGTGAAATACTGCCAATTTCGTTATTCACTATTGAAAGGCTATCTTGCCCCATAGGACAGAATGGGGAATGCTTTGTGAGATTTGACAAGCATATCTTCCCATAGGGATAAGATAGAAAAATGGAGTTTGGTATCCCTGAACTCAGAATTTGATAGCACATCTTTTAGTAAATATGGTTTTTAAATTGTGTGTTTGAAAATACCACGTTTAGAAAGTGGCTATTTTCTTGTTCAACCATCCTGTGTGCCTCTGCCTGTTTGTGGATTGACTGTCTGGCTTTGGAGTGACAGGGGCTGGGGAAGTGCAGTGGCTCCAGGAGTCTGGATGAGTCAGCACTAGGCTGAATAGGCCTAACCTGCATTTGTAGTGGTGGGAGGAGTAGCACCTGTACCTGAATAGGGCTGTGCCTGCCTTCCACAATGCTGGTTCCGCCCCCCTGTGGTGTGTCTGGAGCCAAGGCTCACACTGACAAAGGATTGTTGTTGTGCACTTGCAGAGTGCCCCCCAGAACTGGTTTGAACTGGGCTCAGAGACCCTTGCACAAAGAGAACAAAGACATTTTGGGGTATAAGTATTAGACCTAAAACCCCTGAACTTTAGATCATTCCTGGAATTCAAGAGGAACCTTTGCCAAGGAGAAGAGCTGGAGAGACTGAGGAGAAGTACTGCCTTTGCTGTGTGTCTGGGGTTGGCCTGCAGTTGCTGTTTCTGCCAAGGAAAGGAGAAGGACTTTGCTGTGTGCTGTGTCCCCTGCTTGAAGGAGATCTCCAAGGGCCTGAAGTGAGCTGGCCTCCTGTTCTGAAGTCTCAGGGACACAAAGTCTTCACCCCCAGCTCCCCTGATCTCTGCTGCTGTGAGTTCTAGCCTGCCAAGAGGTGCCTGTGCCAGTTTTGGGCCTATGGAGGTTGTTGCTGCTGTTTGGGACCTGGAAGAAAGAAGAAACATGAAGAACTGCTAAAATCGACGCATCGCTCTTCTTGCGGCTGTTTTCCCGACGCATCTCCCGGGCGCGAGAAGAATTTCCACGCATCGCCGTGCCGCTGCGAAAACCGTTGCCGCGCCTATCGCCGCTGCAAGAATCGAAGCATCGAGGGATTGCGGCTAAAGAGGACCGACGCAGCGCCGCTCAATGCCGCTGCATCAATCACCGACATATCCCAGATTTCCACGCATCGTACCTGTGCGGTAAGTTCTTCCGACGCATCACCCGCGCACCGGAACCATCACGAAGAATTGACGCATCACTCCCTGTACAGACCGGATTCGACGCAACCCTTCCACTGCGTTCAGCGTGACTGTCGCATCACCTCCCCAAGGTCTCAGGAGTTTTGCATCTCTTTATTTTCCGGCGCTGCGGCTGTTTGGCTTGTGAACGATGACGCATCTACAGGTACATTGGTGAAAGGTCACGCATCCATAGTTTTCTATGGTACAAGTTTTTGAAACCTTTTTAAAGTCATATTTTTAACTGTCTATGTTGGATTTTTGTCGTATTGGTCTTGTTTAGTTTAGATATAGATATTTTATTTTTCTAAACTGGTGTGGTGTCCTTTTGTGGTGTTTTCACTGTGTTACTGTGAGTGTTGGTACAAATACTTTACACAATGCCTTTGGGATAAGCCGGTCTGCTCGTGCCAAGCTACCAAGGGGGTGAGCAGGGGTTATCTAAAGTGTGTATCCCCCTTACCCTGACTAGAAGCAAGGGTCCCTATTTGGACAAAGGTACCTACCTCTGCCAACTAGAGACCCCCATTGCTAACAGCCCTAATGATCAAATTGGTAGGGACGGCGCTGTCACCTACCACACTTGCACTTCGATAGCACTCACATAAAACGTCACACTAACCTTTCGCCCCTCCTGAAATCTTGGGGTTTGGGCAGGAGAAGGAAGGAAATTCCAGAAGCGGATGTGAGGAGAAGTCTAGAAGTTTCTTCCACTTCAAAGCTGGCACCAGGTGTAAATATTAGACCATGAGACCCACTCTTCAGAACACTCCTAGACCTGCGGACTCTACAGTGAGGAGGACTGCCCAGCTGCTGAGAACTGCACTGCTGCCAGAGGACTGCCCAGTTTTTTAGGATTGCCCTGCTGCCTGTGGCTTGCCTTGCTGTTTGAACCCAGAACAACTAGAGTGTCTCCAAGGGCCACTCAACTGGCCTCCTGTTCTGAGCTACAGGGACACAAAAGGTCATGTCGGTTTTATCCTAACTGGCACAACACATCTCGACTCAAGTCCTCACATCACCAGTCCCAAACTGATAGCATCCTTAGAATCGAAACCGCGCAATGCATTTCAATGCAAGTCATAGCATCGCCAGCTCCAGATCTGTGGCTTCATCATAACTGATGCAGCACATTGCACCTCAACATCAGATCTCGCATCGCAGCTCCTGATTGGTTGCTTCCCTAGCACGGACCCAGCGCAATGCATCTCTATGCAAGTCTCAGCAACAAAGCCCCGGAGCGGTGGCGTCATCGACCTGATGCAGCGAGATGCATCTCAATTAACCCTGGGCAAAGCACTACGCTACGCTCGCGTAGTTTGCGAAGTTTGCGCTACTTCGCACAACGCGAATTGCACGTAGCACAGTGCAAAGACGAGTAGCATAGCGTAGCGTAGTGCAGCGGTCATTTTTTGCTTGCTCGCGGTCCTCAACGTCAAGTTGGCGACCGCGAGCAAGCAAAATGACATCCCGGCGAGACTTTTTCCTCGTTCGCGATCAGCAACATCAAGTTGCCTATCGCGAGCGTGGAAAATAAACCTCCCGGCGAGATTCTCAACGCGGGGAGGTCAGGTTTCTCATTGCGAGTGGTCGCGTATGCTCGCGACCGCTCGCGATGAGAAACTACCAGTCCGCGTTGAGAAAGCTGCCGCTCGAGTAAAAATCTACTCGAGCGGCAGTAAAAGATAGCTCGCACTGTGCAAGATGCCGTTTTCAATGATTGCACAGTGCGGACAAGCATCCGGCACTGTGCAATCATTGCGAACAGCGCACTACGCAGTTCGCGTAGTGCTACGCGTAGCTCGCGTAGTGCGAACTGCACTTTGCGTAGCTTCGCGTAGCGCTACTTCGCGAACTACGCCCAGGCTTAATCTCAATGCCAGAATCACAGCTCGTGATCAACAACTTCGACAGCACCCACCCAGGGCATGCATCTTGACACAGGACTGCCAATTGCAGCTCCTGCTCGACGGCTCCTCGATGCAGTACGGCACTGGCCAACACAGACTTTGTATCTTGATTCCAAAACACAAGGTACCATCTTAGTGGGACAACTTTGTTCTGTGCCCTATTTAGATGTTGCCAAGTCCATGAGTGAAAGACCGCAAGATCCACTGCCTCCACCAGGAACTTCTCCTGTGTCAACAGCGTCATAGGCAGAAGCGGCTTTAGGCGGGACTCCTGCCAAGAGTCCCGTTGAGCTAATTACCGCTGAGGCAACTGTGGCAGGAATACCGCCTACTTTGAGTTGGCAGAATCAAAGTAAATTAGGTAAAAACTTACCTTTTTTACTGCTTCACGTTTCCATTTCCATCTTGAATCTCATCGTCCAGGTCCCTTCTTTGCTGCTCCAAATCCACCACAATGCCAAACGACTCCATTGTTACCGGGAACTAAGGTAAATTACTTGTACAATTGTCCTACTATGAACCGTGTGTAGACAATTCCTGTAGCCTTGTGTATTTTTGCATTGCTCTTCCATGCAATAATTTTCTTAGGTGTAATGCAGTAGTGTTCATTTTCCTACTTATCAAGGTAAATTGAACACACCTGTATTGACACCTACAAAACATAATTGTTGTTATGATGGTTGTGGGTGTTGTACTTGTGGTGCCTGTGGGTGTACATTCAGTATTGTGTGTATGTTGTATTTGTGGCATGCAATATGTAACACAGATGGCCATAACACATTGCCTACATATGTTTTTGATGCAAACATGACACATGCGTATTGACATATTAATAAGTAGTACTTACCAGTCTCCACTCCACCAGGGACTCACACTGTCTGCAACCCGCCGCTAGGACATCGCCAGCACAATGGGAGCATCAAAATATGCTTGGCGCAATGCCACAAGCCCGTTGGCGACGGAGTACTGTTAGCCAGCAGAGATGTCCACCATGGGTCGATTCAGCAAGCACACATCTAAATACTGCAGCCGGGATTCCGTCAACTCAACGGAGTACTTGAAACCACTGCCACGGAGGGGTGGTGGGAGAACTGCCAAGATCTAAACCAGGCCCCTATTCCCAGTCCAGTGTGACCAGATAACCGTAATTGGAGCTATTTGCTTCTAAACACAATTTTTCCTAAAATCCTTGAAAGTGCAGAACTCCGGTTTTACTGATTGGATTTTTGTTGTTCTGGGCTCATTTTATTTATTACATTTTACTCTATGTTTATAAATGCCTGTGGAATTTTTCTTGTGTTCTCACTTTATTACTCTTTGTGTGCTGTATACATACTTTACACATTGTCTGTAGGTTAGCATCACTGCTTTTGTATCAAGCTACCAGAGGGTTAAGAATAGGTTAATTGTGTGACCTTTTGTTTTTCAAACTGGCAAGAATTGTGGTTGTTGCTTGAGTATGGTTTAACCCCCTTAACCAATAACTCAATTTCTCTCAATCATCAACAATTTCAAACTACAACTCATGATGATTGGAGTGTTCACATTGTTACAGATAGCATCACAGGTTCATCCTAGTCTACACCCAACCTTGGCCATAATAAATCTCGTTCAGCCCATCCACAACTCTCACTCGAGGAACATTAACATTCCACTTGCAGCAGACAGCCTTAAGACACTTAGGGGTTCATTACGATGTTGGTCAGAAAGCCTCTGACCGACAGTCGGATCCCCTTAGACCGTGTCAGATCCCATTTGCCCAACTCGATTACGATGCTCGCGGTTGGAAGGGGAACCGTTCGGTCATACCGAATCGGTTCCTACCGGCATTCGGAGAATCAGAGTCGGTCGGAGCCGATTCGTACAGCTCAACGGACAGCATTTCGGACCATCCGATTACGATGTCGGATTCTGACAGCCTTTCCAAGTCAGACTGTCTGACACAAAAAGGCTGTCGGAAACTGACTTTGGGGGCACTAGCAGGCCCCCCTTCATCCTGAGGTCTCCAGTTGTGGTCCGTGGGGTAGCCAAGGGACCGCCCTGTAAAACCATGCACAGTGTGGCAGGCACCATGGGGTGCCCGTGACAGGGTGCTAGGTTTTCCGCAGACACCCATTTTCCCCATATGAGCCGAAGTTGGCGGTCAGAACACATGCTCCCATTTGTTCGGAAGCATTGTAATCAGTCATTCAGATTCGCCGATCGCTAGTCGGTCGGAGCCGAATCGGACAAGAAGTCGGGCGTTTTAGTTTCCGCACGACATCGTATTCGGCTTCTTAATGTATTTTAGCAGTAAGGCACCATAGACTAAAGCAGTCAAAACATAACACACCTTTTTTTTTTGCAAATGAAACAAAGTGACTCTCAATCCATAATCATAAAGCAGAATGATCTTAACCCTGTACACTCTTGAGACCTACACAGGACCCAGACAAATTCAAAATGCTTATATAGCTAAACAGAACATATGTTCCCTCCAACAAGCAAAAGTGAAACCAACAAGGTAGGAAGTTTGGAAAAAGGGCATCAAACCCACACAGAACAATGAAGCAAACCCAAATAGGTGCAATACAATTGTCACATACAAGCCTATCAAAGCATGAAACTATGACATGACTGGTGTTAGACCTGGCATGCTTACGGTGGTCTTCCCCCATATTTGTTGCCTTTACCTCCTGTTTTTGCTGATTCTTTTTGTTGTCCTTAGGATTCTGAGCACTTTACAACTTCTAACCAGGGCTAAAGTGCATGTGCTTCTCCCCTAAACATGATGACAGTGCTGTATACCTGATTGACATATTTGATGAACTGGTAAGTCCCTTGTAAAGGGGTATACCATATACTCAGTGTCTCTACGTCAAATTCTACTAGTGGACCTGCAGCACTGATTGTGCCACCCACATAAATAGCTTTTCAGACCTGTCTCAGGCCTGACTGCAGTGCCTGTGTGTGTAGTTTACTGCCACTACGACTTGGCATTTAAAACTACTTGCCAAGCTTTAACCTCCCCTTTTATTTCATATTAGTTACCCCTAAGGTAGGCCCTATGTAACCCCAAGGGCAGGGTGCCATGTAAGTAAAAGGGAGGACATGTGTGTTTAACCTTTACATCTCCTGGCAGTGACAAACCCCTACATTTGTTTTTCACTACGGTGAGGCCTACCTCTCTCATAGGCTAGCGTTGGGAATTCCTTAATACACCCTAAAACTGTAATTCCTGATAAAAGAGGAGTAGCTTCTTCATGTTTCATATCTTTGGAATGGTAATGATAACTCCTCCTTATTGGTGAAGTTGGATTTAATATTACTGTTTTAGAAATGCCACTTTTAGAAAGTGCTGCTGGTGATTCACTGCCAGTCATCAATTGGAGGGAGAAACTATTGAAAGGCTACGTTTAATGAAGACACGCGGTATTTCGAATAAACCTCGGAGAGGAGCTACTTCTAAATACAGAACATTTGAAGAAATTGAATGAACATATAAAGGCAGAATAAATCGTGATCGATTTTTCTTCATGCCAGATACTCTGCTGTATACCGATGGTCCTGTGATTGGTCTCTTCAAGCAGGGAATATATTTTATCTCTGCAGGTTTCTCCAAAAAAGACTCCAAAAAAGATTCCAAATTGCCCGAAGAATAATACCACCGCACGCAGAAGCTTAGTGCAATGAATTAAGAAGCCCTCATGAGAGTCCTTGTATTTGTAGCCTAGGACTCGAAACGCGTTGGCATTTCCTTGACACTGAGGAACTGAGATTTAATCATTACGTCCTACGGAGGTTTTTTGAAAAAAATTGTTCCCCCTGCTATGGACATTATGTTTTGTTCCCTTTGTGATTATGAGCTATGCTGATCATTTGACTGATTAATTAATTGCACATAATTTTTGTTGTATTTTTTGTTGTTTTTTGGTTAGTAATGTGTTGCTGTTATATTGTTCATTGTCATTAATGTCATTGATTCATGTATTATTGATTTCATGATTGCTTTTTTATGATTTTTGTATAGAAAGTTGGGAATATGCTGGTGTGTCCTTTTTTGTAATTGTATGAATATTCGAAAAAATAAAACGAATGTAGACAAATAAAAAGGAAAATAAAAACTTGGTCAAACAAAATGATCGGTTTTGATCATCACGGTAAATCATAAGTGTATTGAAAGTGAAACAAGGTTCAGGTCAAACCCCTTTTTTCTACTGTTAGAAAGTGGACATTTCTCTGCACTTACTGCTCTGTGTGCCTGACAGCCTGTCTCCAATATACGCCTGGGGTGGGTGACAGCTACATGCTGTGCATTCCCTCTAGACAGCTACAACATGGGAAGGATAGATGTGTCTGATTACCCATCTACATACATCCGCATTCTGATGGCCTTGCCTCGGCAGGATGGAAGGGAGGGGCTAACACTTGATTTGAGAAGGCAGTGTCCTATTCCCACACAAAGGACTGATTACCCCCCACAGATAGCCTGGTAGACAGGACTGAGTTGAAAGGGATACTTTTTCACTTCAGAGAGTTGCTTTGAAGTCGCCCCCACATCAATGGCACTTTTGGGTATAAGTACTGGGTCTCTGACCCCTTAAAATCAGAAACTACTGGAATTGTAACTGAGGCTCTGACAGAAAAACTGCTGTGCTGATTAAATTACTCAAATGGATTGATGATCCAGAAGGCCTGTTTTTCTGTTTGTTGCCCTGCTGCCTGCTACTCTCTGACTCTGCTGAAGGATAGCTGGACTCTGCCTTCACTCCAATTGATCTCCAAGGGCTTGTTGGCTAGCCTCCTATTGCTTGAGACTCAGGGATGTCAAAGTCTCTACCCCTACTCCTATGCCTGGCTCACTGGAAATGGCCCAGATACTTGCAACATGCATCTCCTGTCTGAGTATAGCAGAACCTGGTACATCAACCTGGTGGCGGGAGTCAAATCAGTGCTTTGCATCGTAATTGGTGCTTTGCCTTCAGAGATCGAAGCATTGGACAGCGTATCGCTGCAGAAGCAGCTTGGTGAGATTGATGCATCCCCTCAACTGCATGGCAAAATCCGGCGCATTGCTCAACGCCTCTCGACTCCAGCACCCGTCTTCAAAACTGTCGCATCGCCTTCACTGCATGGAGAAGATCGACGCATCCTGCACCTGCGGGCCTCAACATCAACACATCTCGATGTTTGCAAGCAGGAATTTTACTTTGTTCACCGGGGCCTGCGCTCCATCACGGTCAGATCGTACATTGACTTTGCCCCGGTCCAGCATGATCTAAAGTAACCTTTTTAGTGCTACTTGCTTCTAAGCGCTTTACTGCATTTATTCCTTTAGAATTCAATAACAATTTCTATACGTTAGATTTTTGTTGTTTTGGTCTTGTCTTGTTCTGAATATAACAATCTATTGTTCTAAGCCTGGGTGGAGTCTTTTTGTGGTGTATTTATTGAGTTACTGAGTGTGTGTGTTGCACAAATACTTTACACATTGCCTCTTTAGATAAGCCTGACTGCTCTGTGCCAAGCTATCAGAGGGTGAGCACAGGTTATCTTTTAGTATGTATCTAGCTTACCCTGATTAGAGTGGTGGACCCTGACTGGTCTGGGTGTTTACCTCAGCCAACCAGGAATCCCATTTCTAACAACAGGCATCAACATCACCTCCCCTGGTATGGCAAAACACAGGCAAGATCATGCTAGATGGTGGCACAAGGAACAAAATGGTATAACACCACAGCCATACTCGGAGTTTGGAACACACAACTATATGGAATGATGTGCAGTCAGCAACTAAAACAAATCATACTAAATTCACTCACTGGCCCAGAAAGGCACAACAGGCATGTGATCACCTGAAGTGGCATGTGGCTTATAGTACAAACAACTTCACCAAGCAACAAAGTTGCACACATAATCACCAACAGAGGTTTGTAATGTATGACTAGAAAGTGCACACAACTTTCAACCAACACTCAGATTCCACACATAACCAGCAACAATTGTATACACATAATTCCTGAACGGTGCATTCGACTTACAACATTTTATACATAAATCGCCAACCATTGTCCATAAAATTTGAGCTAAAAATTACATAATTTCTACTAGGTAGTATTTGCACACATACCCACCCACATCCACAGTATGTGGCTTGTGACCCCAAAGTGGCACATGGCTTCGAAATAAGCAATAAGCACATACATGCACACACCTGAAGTAGCATGTGATAGTTGAGCAATCCATGCACAGCTCAACCTACACTGTAAACACCGTACCATTGTAAACCAAAACCCTCTGAACAGTGCATTAAGAAACTCTAACAAAAAAGAATCCCAATAGTACAAACCACACAATTATAGAAAGAAGCACCACAACAGCACACATCATAGCACTACAACAAAGCTCATAGCACTATAGCACTGCAAACACACATATCTGAACTGTGCACACCATAGCATTGCATACAGAAATGTTACAACTATTTTTTAAATGGTAACCATGAAATAACATGGCCTATCACCGTTCTAATAGCATGCACAATAATATGTAATAACTGTAAATATGCAACCTCTGTAATTGAAATAAACACTGTAAAATAGAATTTGGAAAGACTGGTAGCCACATTCACACCCAAACAGATGTCTGTTTACCACCTACAGAAAAAATGCACAAAGAAAACTGCTTCACGACAATCCCACTGAAACAAGACTAATGCAGCAATCATATTCTCAGGGTATAGTTCACTTTTCTTTCCAAACTCAGATCATGCAGTAGTCCTCTTTCTATTAGGCCCAGGCAGTAAACTCTGCTCCGTTCGCAGAGTTTGTGGAATTCGGGAGCTCCGCTGAGTTTTTCTGTTCGCACACTCAAGACTTGGTTTGGCACTCGCTCATGTTCGCCACGATAATCTCGGGCTGCTGACGAGCTTGTGTGATACTTCGCGCTCGTTTGCACAGCTTCCAGCCGCGACTGCACCAATGTAGTGCCGATCACAAACCCACTGCTAGAGCAGCTTTTGTGCTTCAGAAGCAGCTGACAGGATTTCCTTCTCCAACGGGATTTTTGAGTTGGGTTTTTTTGTCCGAGAACCCTTTTTTAAACTTTTTTGTCCAACTAGAAGGAAGTGCCCTAGAGAATCCAACTTCCTGTTCCTGTCCATAGGGCTCCTCCCAGTGCTTTGTCCATCTCCTGGTCACTTTTCATTTGGATTTGGAGCTGGAAGGATCACTCTCCTTGTCTGCTGCATATATACTATTGGATTTAAGGGCTTTGTATTTGAGATTTCACAAGTAAGTTCAAAAGCTGTTGCATAAGGGTGTTGTTGTTTGATTGGGGGCATGCACCAGGATTTATATGTACTTTTGTTTGATTTTTTTACATTTATTGTGGTGGGTGGCCTGCAGTTTCAGTAGGGGCCTAGTTATTTTTTTGCATGATATTTTTTTCTTATTTTGTAAAGGAAAAATGTTGCACAGTTTTGTACATTTTCGCCATTTTTTTTTAATACATTTGCAATATTCATTTAATTCATTATGTGGCCTAGTCTGCCAAAGGGCCTTCCAGCCAGTAGGTCCAGTACTAGTCATGGGTGCATGAAACAACTGTTTTCGTGGTGTCTGTTGAATTGAAACATCATTTAGGCCATGGATAGCATTGGATTAGATTTAAAAATGTGTTTCTGTTTGGGTATTTCATGTTTTGTTTCTGCAGACAGTGTATAGTTGGAGTAATATATTTGATGCCTTTGGAGGATGTTTTTAGCTCAGTTAATTTTAGTTTTGGCATTGCTGCATTCATTCTGTTTTCTCCTGTGTTACGATGCCTCCTTCCTTTGTCTGGCCAGGGTGTGAGTGAGATTGCCATAGGCCACCATTTGTCTTGGCTGCCCATGCCATGTGGCCAGGGGCCATTTTATGTATAGTCAGTGTCCATAGGCCGGTATGTGTTCTCTGTTGTCCATGCCTCCTGCTTGTTTTTTGACCATGTGCCTGGTGGCCATTTTGTGTAGGCAGCCAGTGTGCTTTTGCCATAGGACTCCAAGTCATCTTTGTTCTGGCCATGCCTCCCTGCTGGTTGTTGTGGTGACCATGTGGCTGACAGCCATTTTGTGTAGCCACCCAGTGTGCTTTTGCCAAAGGCCTACATGTCTTCTTTCTTGTGGCCATGCCTCATTGTTCAGTTTTGTTGTTTGACCGTGTGGCCCTGGCAGGAACATTGTAGTATGTATATTAAGAATATGATTTTGATGAACATTGCTTATATATGTGACATGCATTTCTTGCTTTTTTTTTTGTTTTGCACCTAGAATAGGCTTCTGCTCATCTTTCCATATAAAAATCAGCAATTATTGATTTTTTTTAATTAGAAGTTTTATTTGATCTTTTTAATTACATTTTTTTATTCTTTATATATTTTTATTTCACTTATTTGTAATTTTTAATTTTAATTTTTGTAATTTACATTTTATTATTGTCATTTTCCCCACATTTTTTCATATTTGTTTTAATTGTAATTTTTTTTATGTTAATATTTTTCATTTTTTTGACATTTTAATGTCCTTAATTTTATTTTTTTCAAAAACAAATTTTCCCTTTTTTTTTTTACATTTAGCCATGGTCGATCCATCATCCATCCATCTACCATAAGCGCACAACAGTTTTTTAGGTATATAATTCCATTTCCTCTTGGACACCCTCGCTGCAGTGCACTTTAGACAAATCAGCATCATTCAATAGTGTAATGATGATTATTCCATTTTCCTCTGGACCACATTCATGCCATAGGTGCACACTAACCACCATTTTTTTAAAGATTACTTTTCCATTTACCCATGCAGTTCTCTGAGTGCCACAGGTGCCTCCTTTAGGAAACAGCTCTATCATTCTGTATATTGTGTGTTATTCTGATGGGGAATTATATTTTATGGTATTGTTGTGTGGTTTGACTTTAAAGTGGATCTTATTACCTAAGTAAACAACCACATTAATATTGCCTTTGTCTGTACTAATTCAAACTGCAAACAATGCCACGTTTCACACCAAATGTTTTTCTTGCTTGTTTGCTTTTAGGTGCACAAGAGAAGAGACATCACCCACAGAACTGCCAAACAGATGGCCTGTGCAGTCACACGTCAGTCCTCCAATCTCTTCCACTTGTGCAGCTTAGAGCAACTGCCAACTGAGAGCTTTAAGATGGCCCCAAATAAAGATGCTTCCAAGAAAGTGGACAGTGAGAAGAAGCAGCTTCCCACCAGTGGCATGCAGTCGCGGCTCCTGGAGGGAGTGCTGCGGGGCGGTGAGGGTGGCGGGGAAGGGGCAGGGTGGTGGGTAGTAAACTCCAGCATAGGGCCGAACCGAGGTAAGTACATAAATAAATAAATAAATAAAACGAATTACATTGCGCGCGCCGCATCGCCAAATGGCGATGCGGCGCGCGCAATGTACTTTGTTTTATTTATTTATTTATGTACTTAACTCCGTACGGCCGTAAGCCGGAGTTTACTACCCCCCACCCTGCCCCTCCCCCGCCACGCCCCACAACACTCCCTCCAGGAGCCGCGACTTGTGGCATGTCACCCCAAACCTTTTTTGGACTACCACATCATGTGCCTGCCACACGGGCCTCCGGGGAGCAAGTTGACAGCAGCACTCCTGCATCAACAGCAGCACCCCAACCTAAGTCCAAAACCATGTCTGTCAGTGAGGCGGCGACTGCAATCCTGGTGACGCCGATGAGCAGTGACACTGAATTTGAGTTGTCCCTTTCACAAAGTAGTACCCAATCGTACAGCAGCCGCAGCCAACAATAGTACATCTTCCTAACGTTGGAGCAGAACAGGAGGTTGAGCTTTCTTCTGAGCAGGAACCTCCTCTTTTAGAATATTGGCTCCAGCAAGGAAAAAGAATGGTACTACTCCACCATCTTCTCCAAGCACCATTTCTGATAATTATTAGGCCAGGGCATGAAATTTCGGTCCGCTCTCGTAGTTTTTCCTTACTCCAGACCACCTCCCGGCAAGATTCCTCAATGCGGGCGGTCATGGATGATCGCTACCGCTTGCAGTGAAAAACTAACATTAAGGAAATGATAAATAATAGGACTTAGTGGAGTTAGCAGAGTCCTCTGCAGTGGCGCTGGTGGTCGGCACATCCTGCTGACCAGCTACTACCGGACCCATCTCCGCAACATCCCTCTTTTTGTCCTTGGGTGCTGATGTAAGTATGAAGAAGATAAAAAAAAATACATTAGTGATTGAGTTAATCTTCACAAAATTATTATGACAGGCAAATTTAGTCACATTGTACTTCTCTAAAACAGATCGCCGATAGTATCATTTTCAAGTCAATCAACTATCGTTGAGTTGGGCATACTAATACTTAAACCCCTATTTCAAATTTCCTTAACATAAACTACATTTGGAACTAATATATTGCAGTGAATGATCTTTGATTCTATTCTCATTTCTCAACTCCCTTAAGGACCTACTCAGTCACCCTTTTTGCAATGCATAGATGCATACTACACATCGCTGTGAAATAGCTTGGACCTGTACAAGCTACATAAACAAAGCTACACAGAGAGTGCTAACTCACTGCTATCACTGATTTACTATGGTGACAGGAGGACAGAAGAGTCTGCAATGGCTTCTTAATTAATCAGCCAAAGCAAGCAGCAGTGATGAGTTCGATTAGGTAGCGCTGAGCTCCTGCCTAGGAGAAACTAGAAACTCGATCACATAATAATAATATTCGTAATGTAAATTATACGTAACTTACCTCTGAGTATGAGCTGCTATTTGGAAAAAATGTTAGCATTGTAGAAACACAACAAATAATTATTACTCACCAAGCCCTGGAATCTCTACACTGAGCAGGTCCTGCACTTGGTCAAAAATATCATCCCAGCGGTGTGTCAGCTGTTGGACGGTGCACCGAACCTGGCTGGTGCACCACCCGTGCCGGCACACCCTCCCTCAGTGCAGCCGAGAATCCCGCAGGGGGAATCCACTGCTGGACCTGCCGCCTGCTGCCAGCATGGAGGGGAGGTGGTGCTGCACAAAAAAAAATAGTGCTGCCACATCCTTCTCGCTGAAGATCATCTGGGGCTGCACATCTGGGTGACCGCGCTGCCCACAAGGTAAGCAACCCTGCTCTGTCATGGCACTGGGTGGGGTAAAGAAAGATTAGAAAAGAAACAGGAAGAGGAAGAGGAAGGAAAGGAAAGGAAAGGAAAGAAGAAATAAGTAAGTAAGGGGAAAAATAAACAAAACACAATAAGTCATGAAAAACATCAAAGAAATTTTAAAAAATACACAAAGGCACACACTAATATAATAATAAAAAATGAGGGGTAGATAAGTTTGATAGGGAGAGGATTAAAGAGAGTAGAGAGGGATTAAAAATTAGGCCCAGCACTATAAACAGAGTCGAAAAACAAGATGGCCGCGCCCATGTAAACCACGTGGTGCCATTCGCGTGGGATTTGGAACGTGAGGACACACTCTGTGTTGCATTTCGCAATGTGAACAGGGGCACCAGCAAACTCTGCCCATGAAACTCCCTGTAGCACAACAATGTTTTTTAGCCACTCCGCGGAGTTCCGCATAGCACTTCTCCACAAACTTCACCCAGGTCTACTTTATATAGGGGTGGACAAATACCAGCAGCACAGCACAAACGGCTAACACCAACCTACACCAGTTTGTTCACATGGGAACCTCCAGGTCACAAAAAATCTTTATCATCTGCAAATGTCCAAGTCCCCCAAGATCCCATGCTGTCTCCTCCTACCTTCAACCTACATAGAGCCGCTTTGTTCTCTACTCATGGATAACAGCAACAAGGTTCACTAATATGCCAATGATAAACAGCTCTACTTGAAAGTCTTCTTAGCTTCAGACATCTAATGTCTGAAACACTACTTGCCCATCATCCATATCTAGAGTTCCAGTGCCTACCTGAAGCTCAATGAAACGTCGTCGACTACTTTAAAGAGGTAGCCCCAACAGACTATTTAGTCGCCCAAGAAGAACCGACTATATCACATTTTTGAGAGGGCTCTTCTTTCAAATACCAATAACCATTGTTTTACATTTCTTATGAGCACTATATACATTGCACTGGTTGGTTATGGTCACTACACTGGGGGTCACAAGATCACACTGAGATGTCGAATTGTACATAATGTAAATACAAAGCTGTTAATTCCTTTTTCTACATGAAACAATATTATACTGAATAAATTATACTCAGTTCGGCTGAAGTGAGACAAGCAACCATCCCTGTTCTGTGGGCTTATATATCTTTTTCTATATATTCTTTGTTGTGATATTAAGAAGCCTAATTGATTGTGGGTTCTATTACACATTGCCTCTGTGTTTGTTTAAATCATGCAAGATGTATTAATACTTGCAGAAATCTGAATTTACTGACGAAAAGAGTTCCTTGTGCACCCTGTTTCTGCTTATTAGCAATACCCAGTTCACAAGGACATATGGGTCGCTCTTGTTTTTTTGTAAAAATTGAAGCTCAATGAAAGCAGGACAGAATTCCTGTTACTTGCCAAAAACAACAGACAAGAAACTACAACCAGTTCAAAGACATGAACCTTGATGGCTTTGAATGGCAACGTTTTTAACAAATGGCAAGACAGTTGGATTCAACTGTACAGCAACCTCACTCTCAAGGAACCTATTGGCAAAAAACAAAGACGGCCTGGTACCAGCTCACTTTCAAAAGAAAGCACCAGTGCAGGAAAAGCTCCAAATTATCAGTCACTTTTTTAAATGGTAGCTTACAGTTTAAGACTCACACATTTAGATCGAATAAAGTATTTTGGCTTGACTTGACTCACACATTTCAATAGACTTGAGCTCCTCTACTGTGGCCCATAGTGAAGCAAAGATTAAATTTCAAGCACTGCCATGCAAATAAAAAAAAATTATTGGGACTGGTACGGAAAGCCACGGAAACTTTGTCTGCTAATATATTTCAACTACGATTCAGAGATATTGCAGACAGGTGTGTCAGCCAACCCAATCCCAACAGTCAGTCAGTCAATCAATCTTTGTTAATTAATTAAAATCATACAATGAGAACAGCATATAAAGAATACAAAATACACATTGGAATAAGTGTCCATAAAAACAATTTACATGAACACTAAATTACAAGTAGCTCACTGTGTCACTGGATTCTAAAGCAAAAAATTCCATACCCTATTTTTACTCATATTATGAGTCTGTGCCCTGTGACATTGCCATTCCTCACCACAGGGGACGTGTTCTCCACCTAAAGAGAAACTTTCAAAATTAGTTTCAGCCAAATGGTCCATTTAAATTTACTGTAAGGCAATAGCTGATGGAGCAGAATATCCATCATTGGCATGAAAGTTAAGTGACATATGTGGGCTGCTGTGTGTATTTATATCTCCCACATACCGCCCACATATATGATAATAGATGGTTGCAAGACACAGCACTGTTCTCAGGCTTTGCTGAAGTTTAAAATATGTGACACGTGGAAAAGAAAAATGGGTTAGCCAAGTAGAAAAACCTATTTTTATATATTATTATGTCACCCCTAAAATGTGCTCTGAAGCCCACATGTTTGGGTGGTTAATATATAAAAAAGAGGCACTCTCTATATTTGGAATAATGTGCCCTCACAGTGACTAAAAGTGTCCAAAGCTATTTTCTCAGTGTAGGTTTCAGCTACATCCTCCAGGAACAGGCCTCGGTGTAAGTAAATTAATAATATTATACTGAAATCCTTACTCTGCAACTTCAATTGGGAAAATGCAAAATGAAAGTTACTTTCCACTCAGTTTTCAAAATGTAATTTAATGGTGAAATCAGAGTTTACTAACTTTGATGGGAAAATAACTTTATAAAAATGCACTCTCTACTGCCTTATCCAAAACTGGCTTAGGACCAACAATGCCATTCATCTCACCTCCAGAGGCTAATGCAAGTTCCTGGTTGGAGTAAATGATGCTGCTCTCCATCAGACAATCGCCTGACTTCTGGCCAAAGAAAGGCAACGGTATTGTCAACAACTGGCCACCGGACAGGTATTAACCATATGAGATGGATACAGGAAGTGTTGTCAAAAAATACAGCCTTGACACTGCCTCTCTTGATGTAGAGATGCCAAATAGGTCTGACTGAACGTGCTCTTATTCCAATTAAACTTTCTGGTACCAGTTCAAGTAAAGAGAAAACAGTTCTTTGACGACATAAAGAGAGAGACCTCATCTTAAAAAGGTGAGTGCATTAGGAGGAGCCAGACACAGCCTATGTAAGAATTGGTTAGCACTTGTGGATTTTTACAGTATGGCAAAAAGGAAATGCTGCAAATGGAGGTTGGCGTAGTATGAGACAATAGATAGGATTGTGTAGGAAATAGTTTCCAATCCCTGGCTAATGCACAGTATAATACCATCACCTTACTGCCACCTCATCAGAGTTTTCCTGGATATGGGAAGACTACACTCGAACAAGATGGCTGTGCTGGAACAAGGAAGACTCAAGAACTTCTGGTACGCAGGGACTTGAACTGATCTCCAATGATCAGGTGGGTTATTTGCTCCAGGAACACAAAAACCAGAAGGGCCCTAGGCTCCAAGAGAGCCCATCTGACCATACAGGAATAGACCCTGCTGAAGCCCTGGTGGGGGAGAGACCTGGTGCCTAGAAGCCTATCTTGAGGACCTGCAACATTGAAGACGTTCTCCAATAGTTGGAGAAAATTGGGACTAAGAAAAAAAAATTCACCTCTGGAGGACTGGGAGAAAATGCTGAGTGTTTCCCAGAGAGTTTGCTTTTGCTTATTGAAAATAGGTTCAACTAGAACTTATGGTATAAGTATTTGGTCTTCTGTTGCTCTACCCAGCACTGCCCAGCTGGAGCATTTTGCAAACCCAAAAAGTCACTAAGTCTGAAGGAAAATCCCAGACCAGGGTGATCTGCCAAATCTGTCCTAGTTGCAAAGCAACCTAGGCAGCTGTGAAATCCATCCTTTGTCCCGCTCAGACCTCTTGGTGCGAAAATCAACGGCTTCTGCAAAGCTCAACCACAAAGTCCTTATCAACACTTAAAAATGTATACGTCCAGGTTCCCTTCTCCAGTTTTAATTGTGTTTGTGTGCTTTTATATATAAAATGTTTCTCTACATTTATAAATTGGTTTACATTTATTGTTTTGTTTTGTTGACTTTAAAAATGTTGGTACTACTTGAACTTAAGGTGCTGTTCTTTGGGCATTGGCCCGCTTGCTTTGTCATAGCTACCTGGGGTTGATCGGAGTTTCAGTGAGACCTAAGCTGGATGGGTTTATTAGTTTGTTGAGGGTTCCACCTTACCGAATTAATGACCGATTTCCTTTGTGACAAGAACCATTCCTTCCATCTTCCAACAAATGTTGTGATCACCTTCCACTAATGAATCAAAGTATTCGGCCCCAAGATTTTCATCGCAAAAAAATGGGGAGTGCATGGGGACAGGAAAACGATGTAGTTTGTCACACTTTTCTCTCTAACTGCAAAGTTGGTTAACATAGAAGGTTGCCTTGCGTTGGATTCTCGTCTGTGAATCCCCTTCCATTTTATGTGCATTCTAATTAATTCATCCTTTGGGTAAAGACTATGAAAATGAATACAATAGCAAGATGGATGCACCCCAACTAGCCCTAGCAATAAAATGGTAGAATAAAAGGGGACTGTTTCTAATAAGGAAGCATTTTTGGACGAGACGTGTTCTTATCTCCATGCACATCACATGCTGAAACACACAACAATATCTTCGCCAGTCAAATTTATGGGGAATTCATAAATGCAGCCAAGCTGAGCTTGTTTTAAACATCCCAAAATTCCTGTAAAAGCATCAATACCAACAGATATGTATTTGGTTGTTCTTGTGTACTTGAACACACTTCAAAGCTCCATGTGGATCCTAAGTAAATGGTGTACAATCTAGGCTAGGTGTTGCTCAAATGTTTTTTACGCCACCAACATTTGTGAATTTCCCAAGTTTCACGTTATGCAAAAAACTTCTTGTGCATGCACCTCAGATAAAAAAGTCTTGAGAGCTTCCAGTGGGAGACTGTTTCACACAGGGCCCCATTTCTCTCTGAAAGCATAATTTTATGCAAGGTTCGCCATGTTTTTCTAAAATATTGCATAATTTCCATATCCCTGTACTAGGCCTAACAGTAGAGGGGTTAAAACTAAGAGACAAATTAGTGAGATAACTTTGGCTGGAATTGAAGGGATCTGACATAAGGGGAAAATGAAATTATCCACTTGTCATCTTTTTATGTGCATTGCTGAGGGGAAGAGTTTGCCTACTCAGTTGTCCTGTTATCGTGCTGATTTCTGAGATCACAGGACTCATCTAATCAGAAGAAACTAAAGTCCCTAACCACTTAATTCATAATAAAATATCTATAATTCAAGTGAATTTTTCTTTTTTCTAAAATACTTCACAAACTACCTGCTTTTGATGCTACACTCCATCTGCCATTTTTAGAAACCCGAGGCCTGTGTGCCCTCTTGGTTTTGGGTTGCTGGCTTTCTTCTTCACTGTAGCTTTTCCAGCTGTTTCCGAGGTAACAGCACTCAGGAAAGGTTCTGTTCCACATGTAGAGTTGAATAGAATCAGTGATGGATAGAGTATTCAAGCTTTCATAAAAGAGAAGTGAATTGGAAAGAAGAGTATTTACCTTTCCACTAATAAGAAAAACTGTAAATAACGAGACATTCACGTTGGCATAACTTATTTTAAAGAAAAACTCAAATAAAAGCTACATACTTTAAATGACAGAGAATGCTTCTCTATTTAGATTCACTTACATTCCTCTCACATCTTTGCCAGCTATACTGAGGCTCAAAAAGCAATTTAGAGTGGCAATACATTAATAGTACTCCATCATCGCTGGAGTGTCAATAAAAGCACCCTGGAAGGCTGTAGCTCTATCGATAATTGTATTTTCCCATAGCATCTTCCGTTTTGGTGGCGTCAATGGCGGGGTCTCTTTATGCTGAGCTGTACGAGCAGGACTAGTGAATGCACTTGGATGAAAGCTGGGGTTATTTTTACCTCGAGTGCATCTGCAATAATAGCAGCACAAAGATGTCAATTACTGACATTGAGTTACAATTTAAAATCAGCTTCAGGAACGCTCAGACACAGATGAGACAAGGTAGGTTTGATTAATACAATTTGGCGTCCCAGGGACTGATTAGTTCACACCAAGAAACAAAATAACAACAAGAATAATTGGACACCTCCCGTGGTGAAAGTGATCATGTTTACTGGGTCGCTCTCGGAACGAAACAAAATAAGGAACTATAACGATATATGGGCATCTTTAATAATAAAGAATAACAATAAAATTATCATCTCTATCCATTGTGAAAGAGACCAAAAGCATGATCATTCCACCGCAAAACAAAATTGCTAAAGAAAATACTAACAAAGGAACGCTCTTACCGCAGTGACATCGAACAAGAGAACTCTAGCAACTGGTTGTTTTTTCCTGTTAGAGACAACAGCAATAGTTGTCCTCCTGTCATTCGCATGCGAATTACCACAAAAGACCTCTAGGTCTGCTGTTCTGACTGTAAACAAAAAAATAGCAGAGAACAGCAGCAGTAAGTGGTCTTCTATCGCCTTTAGCAGGAAGATGAACAATAAAGGGACTCCTGCTATTTGAAAGGTAAGCTACAACAACAGAAGAACAATGGTTGGGCTCTCTCACTGGTATAGAGAACAGTAGTAGAACAGGGGTAATATGTGAGTTTCTTACAATAATATGACAAGGAGGAATAAGAACGCTCATCCCACTGAGAACGAGAACACTACTTTAATAGGGCGCCCACAAGAATGCAACTGGGACTGCTATCCCCTGGCACTCTGCAATTACCACAAATAAACAAATAAATGGGAAAAGTGAGAACAACATCTATCTATCTATCTATCCATCTATCTATCCATCTATCTCTCTATATCTATATCTATATATATCACTCTATCTATCTATGCATATATATACATATACATATACATAAACATATACATATACATATATATATATATATATATATATATATATATATATATATATATATATATATATATATATATATATATATAAATAAAGATATATATATTTACAGAAAAAAACAAAGGTTGCAGGGACGTTATAGTTAGGAATTAGCATTTAAAAAACCTTAGAAATTCATTGAAATAAGCCACAGGTTTCAAGAATGTTATAGTTAGGAATTTGCATTTAAAAAACCTTAGAAATTCATGGAAAAAAAACAAAGGTTACAGAGTCGTCATCTCAAATGACATCACTGATGACATCACTGATGACATCATCCCCTGACTGCGAATGTTTCTAAAAAGTTTAAGGATGTTATATATATATACGCCAAGGTGTATTGAAGAATGAGTGGGTGTATGAATGGCCCATATAGGCACTCATGTACCTACTCACCAACCCATGCAGCCACTTACACACCAACTGACAGACTGATACAGACATTCACAGAGATTAATCACTCACCCATACAATCAATCAAAGACTTTATTCGGTTTTGCAAAGAAACCATAAAAGTTGCACAGATACAGTACATATAATCAAAAAATGTAAAACAGTCAAGGCCACCTGATAATACTCAATATAAATACACCACACATTCCCCCAGTCACAGTTATATAGATCATAAAGTGCATTGTGCAGGAACACGTAAATTCATAATGACACTTCTTTTGTTCCAAAAGCCAAATCAGCTCCGTCAAAAATATAACTTAATTTACAAATGACTAGGCATCCATACATATCCGTGATTTTACACAAGCTTTTAAAAACCCTACAATAAAAAAGATACAATCCTCTGTCAACAATTGAAGATATAAAAGGGCAGGGCGAGCCTGTCTAAAATTCATTCTTTTTAAAATTGGAATCAGGAAATGCCTTCGAGGGATTTCATATAGCTTACATAAGAACATAAAGTGCAACAGGTCCTGCGGAGACTGGCCGTCGCAGCCGCTGGAAGTTAGCACTTGACCTCTCGTATGTCCTTTAGGCCTGGCTAACAGGAAATGGAACAGGTTCATCCGAAACCTGGTTAATAAAAACTTCTCATGAGATGATAAAAACCCCATAAGATAGGGTTCTGTTGACAAAGTTGTTTTTATAGTTAAAAACATACGAACACTAGGTTTCGACAACTCCTGTGCTTCCCTATCCATTTTCCTTGCAGTCAGGAAGGCTATCCTGAATGAATCCACATCCTTCTTAACTATGGATTCTGGTTTACAAAATAGATCACCACGCCCTACCCCTTCAAAGCTATTTTTAACATATTTGAGCCAGGGGATTCGAGTAGCATTATCTAAAGCCATACACTCTCTCACCCATACATTCACTGAGACATGTATAATCACTCACTTATCCAGTCAGTCACGCACCCACTAAATCATCCATACAGACACTCATACACCCACTGATTCATTAATACAACTTGGTTTGTATATATATATATGTGTATATATATATATATATATATATATATTTATATTTAACACTCAAACTTTTTAGAAGCACTCACAGTCACCGGATGATGTCATCAGTGATGTCATTTGAGATGTCATCAGTGATGTCACTGACAATGTCATGAGTTATGTAATATGTGAGGTCATAAGCAGTGCAATGCGGGAGTGTGAGTTATAGTTAGCTCAGCTAACTATAACTGCTGAATTTCTCTGGTTTTGTATCAGTGGAATGTCAGCCTAACTGTAACGTCCCTGTAACCTTTTGTTTTTTCAGTGAATATATATATATATATATATATATATATATATATATATATATATATATATATTTATACATATGTATATATATATATATATATATATACATATATATATATATATATATATGTGTGTGTGTGTTTATATTACCTACTGGCTGTCACCAGTAGGTCGTTATAGTTAGGACCTTGTTTCTATTCAAAAAGCGTTTTTTCTTTTGCCAATATCTTTGGCGCCGTTTGTCGAATCTTCGCAAAATTTTCAAAACTAATGAGGCGCTCAGGTCAGCTCCTGTCTTGAAAGTTTCGGGGTGATTCGTCAAGCGGGGGCCGAGAAAAAAGGGGAGGGAAATTTTGGAACAGGCTACAGCCCGAACTGCTGAACGGAATTACACCAAATTTGGCAAAAAGGTAGCTCTTGGTTCAGAAAGTGACCTTTTTTTTAAATGGTGTAAATCCGTTCAGTAGTTCCTGAGAAATTCAAAAAATAAAAATATTGATATCTGAGCACCGAGGAGGAGCCGCAAATCCTCCCGAGCACGAGCTTCATTTTGATTGGCTGCCAACACTCCAAACTAGGAAGTGTTGGCAGCCATCTTGTGACTCGGTAACCGAGTCACAAGAAAACAGTCAAAAAAAAGATTAAAAACAAGAAAAGGGGGCAGGGTAGAAACCCCCTAACCCCCTAGGCCTGCTCAGGGGGTCCCACATGGACCCCCAGGCCCAAAAAAAGCATTTTCTTTTTTAAATCAGCATAATTTGCGCTGGGTGCGTGAATCCTGCCAAGAAAATTTAAAAAAATGAAGCGCGGACTCCCGCGCTTTGTTTCTTTGAGCCCCCGGGTGGGCCAGGTCCCGGGGTGACCTGGCCCACGGGGGCCCCCTCAGCCCCGGGGACCGCCACCTCCCCGGGGCTTGAAAAAAAATGTGTGGGGGGCTCCAACCCCCCCACGCTGACACGGAGACCGCCACCTCCCCGGGGATTTAATATATATGAGGCGGGGGTCTCGTTGGCCCCCCCAAGCCCCGGCGACCGCCACCTCCCCGGGGCTTCCTTCATTAATGGGGGGGCTCACAGGTCCCCCCAAGCCCCGGGGACCACCACCTCCACGGGGCTATGCAAATGTAGGGAGGGGGCCATGTGGCCCCCCTCATGGAGCCCTAGATGGCCCTGGGGACCGCCACCTCCCAGGGCTGGCTCCTGTAGGTGCCCACCCCTGGGACATTGCTGTTTGCTATGGCAGGGTGCCCTGTCATAGCAAACACTGCTTTGCTTCTTGGAAGTGAGAGCAGGAAACCTGCTCTTGATTCCAAGAAGCAAAGCAGAATTGCTTTTGGGCAAGGGGAGCTGCATGTTAGCAGCTCCCCTTGCCCAAAAGCAATGCTGGCTCCCGCAGGAGGCAGGGAGCTGGCAGGGACCGTGGGGGTATTGGGGCTCCCCCCACGGTCCCCAACTTGAGTGCCGGCCCTGGGGGATGGGGTCTCCGGGGCCATAATTGGCCTCAGGAGGGGGGCCACGCGGCCCCCCTCCAAATTTTTTTTTTTTAAAAACAAGGTTGGCCAGGCCCTGGGGGATGAGGTCCCCGGGGCCAGAAGTGGCCCAAGGAAGGGGGGCCTCCCGAATATTATTATTATTATTTTTTAAATGAGGCAATGCCCAAGGGGATGGGGATGGGGTCCCCGGGTCTGATAAAGGCCTCAGGAGGGGGCCGCGCAGCCCCCTCCAAATTAAAAAGAAAAGGCTGGCCAGGCCCTGGGAGTCCCCAGGGCCACAAAAAATAGTAAAGAAGGGGGCCACACAGCCCCTTTCTAACAAAACAAAAAAAAGGTAAAGCTGGCATCTTGCCGGAGGCCCCGCCCCCTTCCAGCACCACTCTGCAAACGCGCCTCCTGGCGTGTTCTAAGTTTGGGGGAATGTTTGGCTGCAGTGACTTTCGCACAGTTATACATTTTCTGCATTAGCCACATAATCCATCATCTGCTCCCTAACCTGCAGATTTGAACAAAAAAAGCCTTGTTTCTAGCTCAAACGGCTCAAACGTTACCAAAAATGCAGCGGCAAGTGTTACAGCATGGTGGAAGGCCCGTTTGCATACCTAGAATGGTCACCTGTTACTTATTGCTAAATGTGGGTGTTAAATTGGTACTAATCGTGTGCAAGCCACTCTTGCTTCTTTCTGTGCCTCTCTTGCCTCTTTCTGCATTTCTGTTGCTTCTTTCTGCACATTTATTTCTTTTTCTGCACTTCTCTTGCCTCCTTCGGCACATCTCTTCTACTTTCTGCACCTCTGTTGCCTCTTTCTGCACCTCTGTTGCCTCTTTCTGCACCTCACTTGCTTCTTTCTGTACCCCTCTTGCCTCTTTCTGCACCCTTCTTCCCTCTTTCTGCACCTCTTGCCTCTTTCTGCCCCCCTCTTACCTCTTTCTGCACCCCTGTTGCCTCTTTCTGCACCTCTGTTCCTTCTTTCTCTACTTCTTTTGTTTCTTTCTGCACCTCTCTTGCTTCTTTCTGCACACCTCTTGCCTCTTTCTGCACCCCTCTTCCCCCTTTCTGCATGTCTGTTGCTTCTTTCTGCATTCCTCTTGCCTCTTTCTCTACCCCTCTTCCCTCTTTCTGCACTTCTGTTGCTTCTTTCTGCACTTATCTTGCTTCTTTCTGCACTTATCTTGCTTCCTTCTGCACCTCACTTGCCTCTTTCTGCACTTCTCTTGCCCCTTTCTGCAGTTCTCTTGCCTCCTTCTGCACCTCACTTGCCTGTTTCTGCAACTCTCTTGCCTCTTTCTGCAGTTTTCTAGCCTCCTTCTGCACCTCTGTTGCCTCTTTCAACACTTCTCTTGCCTGTTTCTGCACCTCTCTTACCTGTTTCTGCACCTCTCTTGCCTCTTTCTGCACCTCACTTGCTTCTTTCTGCACCCCTTTTGCCTGTTTGTTTCTGCACCCCTCTTCCCTCTTTGTGCAACTCTCTTTCCTCTTTATACACCTCTCTTCCCTCTTTCTGCACCACTCTAGTCTCTTTCTGTACCTCTGTTGCTTCTTTCTGCACCTCTCTTGGCTCTTTCTGTACCTTTCGTGCCTCTTTCAGCACCTCTGTTGCTTCTTTCTGCAGTTCTCTTCCTTCTTTCTGCACCCCTCTTGCTTCTTTCTATACCTCTCTTGCTTCTTTCTGCACCCCTCGTGCCTTTTTCTGCACCCTTCTTCCCTTTTCCTGCATGTCTCTTGGTTCTTTCTGCACTGCTCTTGTCTCTTTGTGCACCCCTCTTGCCTCTTTGTGCACCTCTTTTGCTTCTTTCTGCACTTCTCTTGTCTCTTTGTGCACCCCTCTTACCTCTTTCTGCCTCCTCTGTTGGTTCTTTCTGCACTGCTCTTGCTTCTTTCTGCACCTCTGTTGTTTCTTTCTGCACTTCTCTTGCTTCTTTCTACACCTCTCTTGCTTCTTTCTGCATCCCACTTGCCTCTTTCTGCACCCTTCTTCACTCTTTGTGCACCCCTGTTCCCTCTTTCTGCACCTCTCGGGCCTCTTTCTGCACCCCTCTAGCCTCTTTCCGCATCTCTTTTGCTTGTTTCTGCTCTTCTTTTGCCTCTTTCTGTACCCCTCTTGCCTCCTTCTGCACCTCTGTTGTTTCGTACTGCACTGCTCTTGCTTCTTTCTGCACCTCTCGTGCAAATTTCTACACCCCTCTTGCCTCTTTCGGCACCCCTGTTCTCTCTTTCTGCACCCCTGTTCCCTCTTTCTGCACCTCTTCTGCCTATTTCTGCACCTCTGTTGCCTCTTTCTGAACTTCTCTTGCCTCTTTCTGCACCTCTGTTGCCTCTTTCTGCACTTCTCTTGCCTCTTTCTGCACCACTCGTCCCTCTTTCTGCACCTCTGTTGCTTCTTTCTGTACCTCTGTTGCTTCTTTCTGCACCTCTCTTGCTTCTTTCTGCACCTCTCTTGCCTCTTTATGCACCCTTCTTCCCTCTACAGCACCTCTCTTGCCTCTTTCTGCACCTCTCTTGCCACTTTTGAACACACAGGGCTCCTTTTAAACTGACCTCAGGCTCAGCAGTGCATACACGCAAGTGCAGAAAAGGGCTACTGGCCTCTAAACTGCCATGCCCTATTATATGCTAAGGACTTAGAGGTAGTTTTAATCCCCCTGCCCTATTATGTACTAGGGCCTTACAGGGGAGGTCATGCCAATCACAGGAGTACCCCAACCCATAGTGTACCCTAGTGTATGTTGGTGTTTTCACTGTATTCTAAGTGTCTTTCAGCATAGCACTGGCTCCGGACCTGTTTAGGCAGAGCCCAGGGTCAGTCAGAGTCAGTTACCACCAGTATCAGTCAGTAAAAAGTTGGGGGCTGCCGAGGCACAGGTTGACTTTGCAACAAGGCCTCTTTCTGCACCTCTGTTGGTTCTTTCTGCATATCTCTTGCTTCTTTCGGCGCCTTTCTTCCTCTTTCTGCACATGTCCTACCTATGTTGGCATAGTTAGAAATTAGCATTTAAAAAACCTTTGAAATTCACTGAAAAAACCATAGGTTTCAGGGACGTTATAGTTAGAAATTAGCATTTAAAAAACCTTTGAAATTCACTGAAAAAACAATAGATTTCATGGGTGTTATAGTTAGAAATTAGCATTTAAAAAACCATAGAAATTCACTGAAGAAACCACAGGTTTCAGGGACGTTATCGTTAGTTGGACATTTCACTCGTACAAAACCAGAGAAATCCGGCTGTTATAGTTAGTTGAGCTAATTATAACTCGCGCCCCCGCAATGCACTGCTGATGACATCACATATTACATCACTCATGACATGGTCAGTGACATCACTGATGACATCTCAAATGACATCACTGATGACATCCTCCACGTGATCCTCTGATGCACCTCCTCACAGCCTAATATAACCTTTGAAACACCCCCTCTAAAATACAGACTGCCATTCTCGAAACCATAGACACACCAATACCAGTTACTATATACCCACTCACTGATTCCTAGGTCTACATACACATCCACTGCCTCATCCATACAGTCACTCATACATGCAGTTACTCATCAATACAGCCACTATCATATGCACCCATACACCCATACAGACACTCACACACCGCCACTCACCCATAGAGTTACTCACTCAGCTAGTCAGTCATGCAAAGAATCAATCACACTCCCATTTACTCACCTACACAGTTATACACACACCACCTCACTTATTTATACAGATACTAACACATACTTATTCTATTATACAATCGCTGACACAAGCACACAGTCATCCATACAGCCACTCTCACAATCACTCACTCTCACATACAGTCACTTATATACTCCAACACTCACATATACTGCCCTTCACATATGTAGTTACTCACACATGTACCACTGAGACATCCATTCACTCACCAACATAGCCATACACACACTCACCCACCCATACAGTCCCTCACAGATGCACTCTTGAACCCATACACCCAGTGAAACACCCACTCACACATCCATGCAGGGAGTCACACACACCCCACCCACCCACACCGACACTCAGGCACCCATACAGATACTCAGACAACCAATCAATAACCCATATAGACACTCATGTAGCTACTCACCAACCCATGCAGCTGCTTACACACCAACAGACAGACAGATACAAACATTCACACAGTTTAGTCACTAACCCATGCATTCAGTAAGACACGTTTAATCACTCACTTATATAGTCAGTCACGCACCTACTAAATCATTCATTCAGACACCCATACACTCACTTAATATTCAATACACGTTGGCCTATATATATATATATAAAACATATTTAAACTTTACAGAAACACACAGTCACTGGATGATGTCATTAGTGATGTCATCAGTGATGTCATTTGAGATGTCATCAGTGATGTCATCAGTGATGTCACTGACCATGTCATGAGTGATGTAATATGTGATGTCATCAGTAGTGCATTGCGGGAGCGTAAGTTATAGTTAGCTCAACTAACTATAACGGCCGAATTTCTCTGGTTTTGTACGAGTGAAATGTCCAACTAACTATAACGTCCCTGAAACCTGTGGTTTTTTCAGTGAATTTCTATGGTTTTTTAAATGCTAATTTCTAACTATAACGTCCCTGAAACCTATGTTTTTTTCAGTGAATTTCAAAGGTTTTCTAAATGATAATTTCTAACTATAACATCCCTGAAACCTATGGTTTTTTCAGTGAATATATATATATATAAATCAAAACAAGACCTCTCTCATTTCGGAGAAGACCCGCACTCCAAAACGGAAGAAATTGCTCAAATATCAATTACGCCAAGCAGAAAGTAAAACTCCGATCACCAGTATTCCTTTGGACCAGCAGAGGCTTTATTTTCAGGCAATGTATGAAGACGAGTTTCGGCTAATAGAAAGCCTTTTTCAATTCAAATCAGCATTTATATGGGGCATTGACTCTTGTGCATTTTTAAATGATGGCTTGATAAACATAGAAAAAATACTTTTGAGATATCCCCATAAAATAAAACCATCAATTATTTAAAAGTGCTGAAAAATGTCACTTATGTGTTTTCAAATGTTCCACTTCATAGGTTAATCCTTGTATTTTTGTAGTTCTTTTATATTAGCACTTCCAATAAATATCGCAATGTTCGTTACGAGGAAAATCCACATACTATTTTTGAGTTTAGGCACAACAGTTAATTATTACCTTGCTGTATTCATAATTCCTCTGCACATATCTTGTTGCTTTTTACTTTACATTGCTTGGTTCATCCGATACAAAACATTAACTCTGCCAGCACCACTTGGCTAGTGACTCGGTATCCTGCTCCGGGCATCATTTTTCAAAGCAAATGTTCTTGGCCCCTTCTCTGAAATCAGAGAGGTCTTGTTTTCATGTTTACTACGGCAGTGGTGCCGCAGTGACCACGCACAACCTGCAGTTGGGAAGCCAGTCAGCAAAACCGCGACCTGTACGGTATAGAAAATACATGACAACTCCCTCGCCCAAGGGACTGTCCCAGATCTATTTAAGATAGCTGAAGTCATTCCTATCCTCAAAAAACCTAGCTTAGATCTGCAGGTACCTGGCAACTACCGCCCCATCTCTTTGCTACCTTACTTGAGCAAGGTCATGGAAGCCCATGTTGCCAATAGTCTCAGCTCCTTTGTAGAACAGACCCACTATCTGGACCCTCACCAAGCAGGGTTTCGACCTGAACACTCCACCGAAACCGTTGTCCTGGCAGTCCTGGACGAGTTAAGAAAGGGACCGGACCAGGGCACCACCCAGGCCCTGGTGCTCCTTGACTTGTCGACCTTTTGACATGGTCGACCATCAGCTCTTGGTCGACCGTGCCGGCAGCGCTGGGCTCCAGTGTCTGCCACTGAAATGGATTGCCTTCTTTCTGAGTAATCGCTCCCAATCTGTCCGCTTTGCTGGCTTCAGGGCAGAACAAATGAACCTGACCTGCGGGGTCCCACAGGGCTCCTCCCTCTCACCTCTACTCTTTAACCTGTATATTCTTCCCCTGATTTTAGCCTTGCGTAAGAGAAAGGTCGTTGTGTACAACTATGCCGAAGACCTCCAGCTGATCTTTAACATCGACCCATCAGCCTCATCTATCACAAACTTTCAATCCATAATGAACTTCATCAGGGATTGGATGAATGCTAATCAACTTAAACTAAACCCAGATAAAACAGAGTTGATTCTCACTGGTGGCTTGGTTAACCCATGGAATTCCAGCTTTTGGCCCCTATCTCTAGGGAGCCCCCCAGCCCCGGTCACGTCAGTAAAAAGCCTGGGAATTATGATCAGCAATGATCTTACCATGAAGGCCCAGGTCAGCTCAGTGGTCTCAGCATGCTTTTTCCATCTTCGCAGAATCCGAAAAATCAGCAGATTCCTCTCCACCGAAGCCCTGACCCAAGTGGTTCTCGCCCTAGTTATTTCGCGTATTGATTACGCCAATTCCCTGTACGTTGGTATACCTGCGTACCAAGTACATCGCCTGCAACGGGTCCAGAACCAGGCAGCCAGACTCATTCTTGGACAGCCAAAGCACTCCCATGTGAAACCACTGCTGAAAAGCCTCCATTGGCTTCCCATACCCCAACGCTGTCTGTTTAAGCTGGGCTGCACCATCCACAAAGCCCTGTCAGGACGTGGTCCCGCCTTTATTGCTCTAAACATTCAGCGGTATCTCCCCTCTCGCGATCTACGCTCCTCCAATAAGAACTTGCTGGTCTCCCATTCTTTTAAACGGAAGAAACATGGTGGCCTTAGATACACGTCCCTGGCCCCTCAATTTTGGAACGCCCACCCTCTCTATTTGCACATGGCGGACTCCTACACTCAATTTAGGAAATCACTCAAAACTTGGCTCTTCGCCCACGCTTACAATTGACACCAACTTACTGTCTGGAATTGCTACCGTTCTGCCCATAGCGCCAAGAAACCGTTCGGTGAACGTGCGCTCTAGAAATGAATTTTAACATAACATAACATGACTGACTGGCCCCCGGACTCGTGTGTTAAAAAGGATTAATACTTGGAATTCCCGGTGATGGGCCATGAACATTTGCTTGGGACCTAGTTTCAATAGGAAAAACGTTTTTAGTTTTGCTAATAACTTTGATGCCATTTCACTCCACAAAATTTTCAAAACTAGTTTGCCACTTACTTCAGCTGCTCTTTGGAACGTTTCAGGGTGATTCAGAGTGCAGAAAAAGGGGGGGGGGGGTTCCAAAACTTGTTTTCCCTATGCAATTTCCCATATGGATTTTGAACATGAACGGAATTACAACAAATTTGGCAGAGAGCTAGATCTTGGTCCAGAAAGAGTGCTTTTTGAAATTTGGTGTACATCTGTTCAGCAGCTTTGGAGTTATTAAATAAAAAAGATTAATGTATATCTAAGGAGGCGAAGCCTCCACAGATCAGACAGAACTCATGATGAACTCTATTTGGCTGCCAACACTTCAACCAGACCAGGAAGTGTGTGGCAGCCATCTAGGGGCTTGGGATTCAGTCCAAGTCACAAAAAATGCAAAAGAAACCCAGAAGAGGGCAGGGTAGGAATACTCTGACCTCCTAGGCCTGGTGGTGGGGCCGTAAATGTATTTTTTAGAAAATTATGAAGCAAATTTGCAGAAGATATGAGGCAAAAAAAGAGTGCAGTCTCCCACGCTTGTTTCATTTTCTGACCCCCGGGTGGGCTAGGTCTGGGGGGAGGATTTATATATTTATTTGGGGAGAGGGGGTGCATGTGGCTCCCCTCCCCAGTCCAATTTCTTAAGTGGGGACCTCATCCCTGGGGCCCAGCATATTAGAAGTAGGGGGGCCTTGCGGCACCAGTCCCTGGGCCAGTTTAAGTCCCTCCAGGGTCCAGCCTTTAAATTAAATTAGGACAGGTCACATGGCCCCCTTCCTGTGTCCACTTTGGCCCTCAGGGACCCCATCTCCTTGGTCCCAGTCACAGTTTAAAGAGGGACATGCAGCTCACATACCTTTTAAAAGGGAGGGGGCCATGCTGCCCTCTTTCCGGAGCCAATAATGACCCTGGGGACCTCATCCCCCAGGGCTGGCTCTTGCTATTTCCTGGGGTGCCCACCCCTGGGCCAAGGAGGTTTGCGGGCAGGGAAGCCTGTGTTTGCTGTCACTTGGCTGGAGCAATTTCAAAGCTCCCGCCAAGTCAGAGCAAACAAGAAGGGCCCGATTCATAAAGGTAAACTTAGACCAAAAGGTCAGACCTGAAGTCTAAGTTTAGACCTAAAGTCTAACTTTCCTAGCAGTAAAGTTAGACTTTTGGCCTAAGTTTAGAACAAATGTCTAACTTAGACCAAAAGTCTAACTTTACTACTAGTAAAGTTAGACTTTTTATCTAAGTTAGACTTTTGGTCTAAACTTAGACCAAAAGCACACCAGCGTGTGTTTGGTTGCATGCGGGGATTAGCTATAACTCATGCCCTCGCCATGCACTGCTAATTACCCAACATATTACATCACTCATAACATCTTCCATGACATCATTGATAATATCACTGCACCATTTGCTATAAAATTATTGATGAAAAAGCTGTGTATTGCGGAGGCGCGAGTTATAGCTACCCTAGGGTATGAGTTATAGTTACTTGATATAACTGTAACTATAACTGCTAAATTTCTATGGTTTTGTGTGTGTAGGATCTGAACCTACCTATAACGTCCCGCAAACCTTTGGCTTTTTCAGTGAATTTCTGTTTTTCTGTTTTTTTAAAGCTATTTCCCAGATATATTGTCCCTGTAACCTTTGTTTATTTTCCAGTGAATATATATGTATATATGTAGAGCTAACTATAACTTACGTCCCACAATGTACTGTTCATGACTTCACATATTATATCACTCATGACATGATCAGTTACATCTCTGATGACATCTCAAATGACATCATCCAGTGATTGTGAGTGTTTTCTAAAAGCCTCTGAGTGTTAAACATATATACTAAGGAAAGCGGCTGTGTGAGTTCTTGTATGGGTGAGTGAGTAGGTGTGGAAGTGGTGTATGGATGAGTGAGTGGGTATAAGAAATACTGTATAGATGAATGAGTGGGTGTGTGAGTTGTTGCATGGATGAGCGAGTGGGTGTGTTAGTGGCTGTATGAGTAAGTGAGTGGCTGTATGAGTAAGTGAGTGTCTGTATGGGTAAGTGAGTAGGTGTGTAAGTGGCTGTAAATCGTGATTGAGAAGGTGAATGAATGGCTGTATGGATGAGTGAGCGGGTGTGTGAGTGGCTGTAAAGGGTGAATGAGAGGGTGCATGACTGGCTGCATGGGTGAGTGAGCAGGTGCATGAGTGTCTATATGAGTGAGTGAGAGGGTACATGACTGGCTGTATGGGTACATGATTGGGTATGTAAGTGGGTGTATGGGTGAGTGAGTGGGTGTGTGAGTGGCTGTATGGGTGAGTGAGTGTGAGAGAGGTTCTATGGGAGACTATGTAGTTGTCTCAGTGACCGTATAGGTAAGTGAGTACATGTGTTAGTATATGTATGAGTAAGTGAAAAGGTGTGTGAGTAACTGTATGGGTGAGTGAGTGGCTGTGTGAGTGACTGTATGAGTGAGTGAGTAAGTGTGTGAATAGCTGTATGGGTGACTGGTTCAGTGTGTGAGTGGCTACATGGGTGTATGAGTGGGTGTGTAAGTGTCTGTAAAACTGAATGTGTGAGTGGCTGTATTGGTGAGTGAGTAGGTGCATGAATGGCTGTATGGCTGAGTTAGCGGTTGTGTTAGTGGCTGTATGGGTGAATGGATGGTATGAGTGGCTCTATGGATCAGTGAGCAGATGTGTGAATGCTTGTATGGGTCTGTGAATGGGTATGTGAGCGGTTGTGTGGGAGTAGGTGTATGAGACATTCTTTCATTCTATGGGCTATGAGTGTGTTTGCTTCTGTGGATGATGCCATCAGTGATGTCATCAGTGATGTCACTGACCAGGTCATGAGTGATTTAATATGTGATGTCATAAGCAGTACATTGTGGGGCATAAGTTATAATTAGCTCAGATAACTATAAATGCTAAATTTCTATGGTTTTGTATGAGTGAAATATGAGCCTAACTATAACACCCCAGTAGCCTTATGTTTCTTAAGTGAATTTCCAAGGTTTTTTTAATTCTATTTCCTTACTATAAAGTCCCTGTTACCTTTGGTTCTTTTTTGTGAACTTCTAAGGTTTTTAAAATTTTATTTCCGAACTGTAGGAAGTAACCCTTGACAGAGATAGTGTGAGCGAGTGCATGAGTGTCTCAGTAGGTCTGTGAGTGGGTGCTTGAGTGTCTGAGTGGATGCTTCAGTGTCTGAGTAGCTGTCTGAGTGGGTGCCTGAGTGTCTGAGTGGGTCCGTGAGTGGGTGTCAGAATGTCTGGGGGTTTATGGGGGTCTCCATAAGTGTGTGAGTCTGTGAGTGGGTGAGTGAGTCTCTGAGTGAGTTTGTAAGTGGGTGTGTGAGTGGCTCAGGGGCCCAGCCTTAACATATATTTATATATTGAATGGGGGAGGGGAGCTGCATGGATGGGATTTCCATTCATATCTCGCAAACTACTGAACAGATTTACACCAAATATCAAAAAGCATAATCTGTGGACCAGAATTTGGTCTTAACATGGCGAAAAGAGGAGAACTGCTTAATTTCTCCTTGTTTTTGCTGTTTCTATGTGTGCTGCATTGGGCAGCACACATAGAAACAGCAAAACGTGATCTATGATTGTTTATGTACAGGAAGGTGTGCGTCCCTGCACATAAATAATGATTACATAAATTATGATTTTCAACTTCTATGTGTGCTGCACAATGCAGCACACATAGAAGTTACAAATCGCCATTTGGGTTTGTTTATGTGCAGGAAGGGACACCTCCCTGCACATAAACAATCATTCCCTCAACGCAGGCACCCATGCACTATGGTGCAAGGGTGCCTGCATTGGTGCTAGGCAGTTAAATTTAGCACCAGCGCATGGAGAAATGCAGGGGCACTGTATTACTGTAAATACGGCGCATCCATGTGTTTCTAAAGTGATGGAGTGTGGTGTTAGCAATTTTGGAGCTAACCTACGCTCCTCCACTTTCTTATAAATATGCTCCCAAGTGCAGAGGACTTTATATGGCCAACAAATGCCATGAATAATAATGCCAAAGAAACTACCGCCCCATAGTATTTAGATACCACGCCTATTAGGGAGATGAAATAGGCTCAAAAACGGCCAGGCCATTCAGTAGGTAGCTACGTGTTGCATATCACATACAGCCAGCTTACCAAGAACCAAAAAGTGAGAAGTCCTAGTGATGCATATGCAAGAAGCAGGTACAAAACTACATAACCCACTGCACTCTAAAACCCATTAAACATATCGCACAGGGGCGGCTAACCAGCTCATGTCCAACATCGCACAGACAGGAGCACAGCTAAAGCAAACGACAGTCCGTACTTGTGGCTAAGATTCCACCTAGCACACCCCAGCGTAGCTGGTTCGATCCTCATGACGGAATGGCAGGGAACGGCAAGAACATTAGTGTTTCCTATATACGGAAAATGCGGAACATGCAGTTGGTTCCGTGCTATTCATCAGTCAGCATATATTTTTTACTGAAGGTATGTAATGTCACTGTCCTGTGCACTAAGTTCACATGGTTAAATCAAGAAAAAGAGTTGTAAAAGAGGAATTGCAAACTGCTGAAAAGAACAGGATAGTGTATGCAGATAAACCTGGTTATATCATTTATCGAAAAGCTCTTTCCTTGGGTTATAGAGAAGATAAGATGAAAGCATCAGACTGAGTGCATTCTGTAGGAAAAGAGGGTGCTGGGCACTGCTAACCTTACATAGTTTTTAATGAGGAGACATAACATAAGGACCAGTGTGAATATAACAAATGGACAAGATGCATTATTTCCTTGAATGACACCAATCAACCAAACAATATATCAATAATTGGCAACATGAAGCAGAAACAATATAGGGACCTATTAACAAAGGCATTTTGGAGTACACAAAGTACTTCATTAGTACTGTTTTACTTACTCTTCCAAGCCTTTCTGAATTGTCCATAAAACTTCTAAAATGGAAAAATAATTGGAATAAAATGGTAATATTCATGTACACACCCACCTCGAATTGTGTGGTTATAGAGGTGAGGCAAAAATCCATTTGTGATTGCTTTCACTCCTTTAGAAAAATCTGACCTCATGTCTACCTGAAATGCCTGCTATCAAAACGTTTGCTCTTTTTGTCATGAGAAGAATTTAGTGCCAGACTGGCTATTCTACCACTCTGCCATTTACCCAATAGTCTACAGGCTAGGAGGTTGCTTTCAGAGCAGGGTGGGCTGCCATCACCCAGCATTCCCCTATAGCCCCCTACAGTGTGTGGCTAATAGAAATTCAGGTCAGCAATGGAAGAAATGATATTGACAACTGTGTGCCAGTGGTAAATGAAACCTACCTTTGCTTTGGCTCGAACTTTAAATTTGTCTAGAAAGAGGCTTCAATCATAAAGGATGACGTCCTCCTCTTAGAAGAAGCTTGGTTTAAATATATCCAGTGGAAGGCAATGCAGGAACCCATTGAGAAATTGGAAAGGTAGACATGTCCTTACTGTACAAAACTCCAGAAAAGCCTGTCCCACAAACAATCTGGTTTTGTTTGATAACAGACATATGAAGGTCACGATAATGATAGCAGCATGTAACCAATGTAAACAGACACATTTAGAGTATCAAGTATGAAGGTATTATTATAGAGAGATTCTTCAGAAGAAAGCGTAAAATATTTTTTAAATATGGTGATGAAAGTGAATGTAAAAGGTGGGTGCTCTAGGCAGAACTAGTAACTACTGTATAGTGTTAAGTATTATTCATGTTAGTGATATTTGATGAGTGGATCATCTAGAGAAAAAGGAATGTAAGGTATTTATAACTAAGATATTTGACCCACAATGTGATGTTCAGGATAGTGGTGAACAATTAAATGGCTACATTTGTTCTTATGTAACATGAATATAATTTTTCCTGGAAAATGGGAATATGGCAGGTAAAACAAATATGCACTTCTTTCTAAAATGTAAAGCCTTGGGCTGCCATTTTAAACATAAATAACTCATACATTGTTAACAGGGTAAATGCCTGTACTAAGTGGCTTTGTGAACTGAGAATACATTGTGCATGGACAGTCCATTGTTGTATTTATAGGTAAATGAGTGTTAGACCTGGCCCTATTTGCAGGTTTATCCCCACTTTTTTTGTCTTTTGCCTCCTATTTTTCTGACCCTGTTTTTGTTGGCTATATAACTCTGGGCACATTACCACTGCTGATCAGTGCTAAATCGCATATGCTCTCTATGTAAATTGTAATTCTGATTGGCATATTGATTTACTGGTAAATCTCTTCTTAAGTGCACTGTGTGTGCCCAGGTCCTGTAAATCAAATGCTACTAGTGGGCCTGGAGCACTGATTGTGCCACCCACACCAGTATCCTTTTAAATTTGTCTCAGACCTGCCACTGCCGTGTATGCGCATGCAGTTTTTAACTGCCCTGTCGACCCGGCAAGTGCACCCACTTGCCAGGCCCCAACCTTTCCTTTTCCTACATGTAAGGCACCCCTCAGGTAGGCCCAAGGTACCCCCATGGACAGGGTGCAGTGTATGTGAAAGTTAGGACATGTGCTGGTGTATTTTACATGTCCTGATTGTAAAATACTGTACATTTCGTTTTCACTATTGGAAGGCTGTCTGTCCCATAGGTTAACATGGGAGCTGTCTTGTAACATCTTACAAGTGTAACTTTCCATTGGGACAAGATAGAGAAATGGAGTTCAGGCTCTCTGAACTCAGAATTTAATTTACACACCATGTAGTAAAGGTGGTTTTTAAATTGTGTGTTTGAAAATACCACTTTTAAAGTGGGCATTTTCGTGCTTTACCATTCTGTGTGCATCTGCCTGTTTGTGTATTCACTGTCTGGTTTTGGAGTCACAGGAGCTGGGGATGTGCATTCACTCTAGACAGACACAAGGGGGGTTGAGGTGTGTCCTGCCGTTCCTGGGTTACTCATAACCAGGTTGAATGAACATTTCTGCATTTAGAGTGGTGAGAGGAGTTTGCACTAGAACCTGAATAGGCTGTGTCTTCTTTGTACAATGCTGTCTCCACCCCAAGTGATCAAGCTGGACCAGGGATGACACAACTCGTTTGTACTGAGCTCAGGGACTCTGAAACAAAGACTACAATGAGAAATTGGGGTATAAGTATTGGATCTAAAACCCCAGAGATTTAGATCACTTCTGGAAACAAGAGGATTCTGCCAAGAAGAAAAGCTGAAGAGCTGTGTGAGGAGCGCTGCCCTTTTTATGTGTGAGGGGTGGGTTGGCCTGCAGTTGCTGCTTCTATCTGTGGGCAGAGTAAAAGGGCTGGTTCTTTTTGCCCTGCTGTGGTATCCTGCTTGAGAACATCTCCAAGGGCTTGATGCAGAGCTTGCCTCCTGTTGGATGTCTCAGGGAAACCAAAGACTTCAATAAGATCCTTGCTGTATTAAAAGGAACCTGCCTGGAAGAGGAGCTGAACAGCTGTGTGAGGAGTATTGCCCCTTGATGTGTGTGGGGTGGGTTGGCCTGCAGTTGCTGCTTCTGTCTGGCATGGAAAAAGGACTGGACTGTTCTTTCAAACTTTGCAAAACCACGCATGGTGTGCGCTGTATTCCTCAAACAAGTATGTGGTTTACTGCCCCTGTCCTTCCTATGTGAATAGGATCATTTCTGGCTCCGTTCTGTGCACTCCCAGCTCGCCGCTTTGGAGAACCTGAAGCTCCTGTTGTGGGCTCAGTATGCCATGCTGTTGTCGTCTCGAGACTAACGGCTGTTTGAGGAGCTGTAAAGTCAGGGGACTAGCATGTGGTGAGTCCTGCTCATGACTGGCCGGAAGCGCGTGGATAGCTGCACTTTTGAACATCAGCTGAACCCGCAGGGGGTGCAGTGGTGTCCCCCTGTGAGGAGTGGCTGGGGACTAGGGACGGTTATAAGTGGTGACCAGTGGGCGTGGACCATCCCGCATTCGCTATTGAGGCACCATACCAGGACCAGCTCCAATGAGCGCCCACTAGGCCCAGCCTTGCTGATCTCCTGTGTGAGCCACAGTACTCCTGAATGTCGGAATAATGTCTGCAGCAGAGAAGTGCACGGCAGCCTGAAACCTCCCCCACACTTCCAGGCCTGAGGCACCCTGTGTTCTCGCTCTAGTTGCCGCGCTCCCAATTAGCGGGGCAGAGCGGCTACATCTGAGCCGAGTGTTCGGGAACCGCTGCAATATGAGACTTCACTTGACAGGGACCTAGTGAGTTCTCCCCTCTTGCATGCCTTGTCTCTGCCCCCCCATGTTGGCTTCTACCTTGGGGGTATTTATTTGGCAGTGATAGTAATGCTGGGAAATGTCCTTGAGGGAGGCCCCCACGTCATTGAGAAACTAAGTTGCTATATTACCGTATTCACCGGGGTAGGCATGCTGGTGTCCCTGTAGCTCACGTGTTGTGCACAGTACCATATACCATGTAGTAGGAGTGCAGGTTGCTGCTCCTTGTACGTTTAAGGCATGGCGTCATGATTTCTGTGCTACGGGGGACTTATGGTTATATGATATCGTGATTCATTTTGTGCATTATCCAACTGCTTCATATTTTGTTCCCTTATTTAGGATGTATGTTGTGCTCATACCTTATACTGACAGAATAATGATTACTCTTTCAGGAGCTACATAATATGCGCACAGTGATGATATTGTAGTGACATGTGTAACCTATAAGTATTTACTTTATTACACTAACTGTGATGTTATGACAATTGCCTAGTTGGCAAAGTGATTTATGGTTTATGTGATTGTGGTCTATGTTTATATACAATATAGGAGATATTTTAATATACAACTATGTGGAGTCTCTTTTGTGGTGTCTCAATTGTGTCACTGGTGTGTGAGTGTGTTGTGCAACTACTTTACACATTAACTCGGGGGTAAGCCTGACTGCTCTGCCAAGCTAACAAGAGGGTGAGCAGGGGTTATCCTGGGTGTGTAACTCCCTTACCCTGACTAGAGTGGTGAGTTCTGCCTTCCTTAGGCCCATACCCTAGCCAACCAGAAACACCATTTCTAACAATGAGGAATTGTTGAAATTAGGGCCAAGCTTGCCATTTATCCCAGAAAGCCATTGAAGGAGATTTGCAGCCCATCTATCTGTGCAAACTGATCCCAGTTTGGGGAAAGGCAAAGTTCTACATTTATAAACATCATTCTTATGATATTTGTACAAAATGAGGCAGTTCACTATAAAGTTAGATTTTCTGCCACAGATACAGCATATGGAGCATCTCCAACTGCCAGGAGCAATCACTTCATTGTGCAGCTCATGGCTTCAGGAGATCTTTCTCTCCCTCACTCTTTTTAGTCTTGCTTAGTGTTATGAACTCATAATGGCTCTTTTCGTCTCTGATTCTGCAGTGACAAATCATGGTCCCTAAGTAGGATAGTTCAATATGTTAGTTTGTACAGCTGTTAAACCATGCTACAATGTGTATTGTGATTTGTGTGCACACTCTTGTCATTGTCCATTACAGTAGTTTATTATATTTGGTGAGGTCTAAATAATGTCTTGAATAAACACTTTTGGAAATGTTCAAGGTCAAATTGTTATACCGTGTTTCTAGTCATTTGTGCTACAGGCAGCACATGGAATTATGAGAGAGCTATTAACCAGCTACTTGTTTTGAAGACTGTATTTGCAGTAATTTTCAAATCATCCTACCTCTACTAATTGAAGTTGATTCACACGCACAAATATACATGCACTAGGAACCACACAAACATTTTTTATTAAAATAACACCCACGGTCATACACTGAACCCCATGCACACAATATCACACGCCCACAGATCATTTCAAAACTGGAATAACTTTTTGGATACATATTTGAAAGTTAGTTTATATTTATATATACGTTTTTAAAAATTTTAAGGCCAAATGTTGTCAAAGCTACTATCTTCTTTTTTTTTTTTTTTTTAATATTTTTATTGGATTTTTAAATGCACAGGATCAAAATTCATTACACAGTTCAGCTACTTAGGGGGTCGACCCACTTAGTTAATACAATACTTAACATAAATTCCATATTGTAGCAGTAACATAATAACATACAAAACTCATTCTATAAACTAGGACAGCTTAATACAAAAAGTAATTAAATTATACAGACACCTAAAAAGCCATTAGTTGCTCATTTCTTCTTTCCAGCTGTAAATAGGGGCCCATATTGTCCTACCAAGCTTCCTGCCTCTTTTACCTCTCCTCTCGTATATTCCTTTCTCAAGGTTATAGATAGACAGTAGTTTGGCTAACCATTGTTGAAAAGTAGGGGCTGCCCGATCCAACCATGCAGAGGAGATACATATACGTAGAACAGCCATGGCAATAAACCAAAAATAACTCGCTGAATCTCGCAAACCAGAATTTCTCACCCCTAGTAACATTAAAGCAGGGGACAGGGAGCCTCTTAGTCTCAGAGTTTGGTTGATAAATTTTTCTATATCTTTAATCAGGGTTTCCAGGTGCGGACAGGTCGCGAACATATGTATTGCATCCGCTTCTAAACTACCACACCGGGAACATCTGATCCCCTCTTGTCCCCCCCATTGCGCAATTTTAGCGGGTGTGATATATAGAGAGAAGACAGTCTTGTAGTGCTGCGCCTGAAGTCCCGCTGAGCACAGAATGGTGTTACCTAGCTCAAGGGAGTCAAGAAAATCATCCCTATCAATATCAAACTTCTCAGCCCACTTTCCCCCATGCTTATCTAGATCATCTGGTTTAAGCTGGGTCAATTCCGCATATATCCACTTGATAGTACAATTCTCCCTGATCGAATATTATCAATGATTCTGATTCTTCCAAAATGATATAATCCCCCTTTTTTCCCTTTTAAGAAGCTAGCTAATTGCAAATACTTAAAAAACTCCTCTTACTTAAACCGTGCACACTTTGTACTTCGTTAAATGATTTTATCCCACCTTGCCCCAGCAAATCACCTATCATCCGTATTCCACACTCATCCCATACCTTCATAGTCGTGTCTGTAAAAATCCGCGGGAAGGAGGGGTTCTTATATAACTGAGTATAGAAATGAATTCTCCCAAGGCCCAGACTCTTCTTAAATGCCGTCCAGATTTTAAATGCGGCGTTTAACGTTTTAAACCTTGGCTTTTTAAAATAGCTAGGTTCGCTAAATTTCATGAAGCAATTCTTGGCTTCTTTTCCTATCAGGTATTGATATGGATCGGGGGACTCTATTTTAGTCCAGCAATCTACCTTACTTCCACCCACCAAGTTAATCATATATTGCAAAGCCACAGCCCAATAATACATTCTAAAATCAGGGACCGCCCAGCCCCCTCTATCTCGCGGCAAGGACATAAATCTCAGGGCCCTTCTGGTTTTGCCGTGCGCCCAAATAAACCTGTTCACCATATGCTCCAGGACCCTAAACCAGTGTTTCTCGAATTCTAGCGGTATTGCTCTAAACAAATACAATATTCTAGGCAAAAACACCATCTTAACTACGTTGCAGCGTCCCACAATCGACATATGCAGATTATTTATTCGATCAAAGTCTTTCTTAGCCTTGGTAATAATTGGGTCGATGTTTTCCCGACTAATTTCCCCAGATCAGGCATTATATTAATGCCTAAATATATTGCTGAATCAACCACCCGTGGATCATCAAATTGAACCCCTTATTTAAGACTATTTGGGTCTTAGCCCTATTTAACGTGTATCCGGCTACTAAGCCGAAAGCTTCTGCTTCACGCTCTATACTAACTAAAGCGGCAGCTGGATCTGGAGTAACCACGGCGACATCATCTGCATATGCCATTATCTTTGCATCAAACTCATGAAATCTAATTGGTCTGATACTGTTGTTAATCTCTAATTTCCTGATCAGGGGGTCAATATATAAAGCAAACAAAAGGGGCGAGCATGGACACCCTTGCCGTGTACCACGATTAATTCTCATAGGTAGCGTATATCCCCCATTGACTCTCAACCGAGCCATTGGAGCTTTATACAAGGCCTGCACTGCCTTAATGAAGCCGGTGCCCAAACCATACTTATTCAGAGCCTCCCAGAGGTAGTCCCAGGAGACCCTATCGAATGCTTTTTTGGCATCTAATAAAATCAGTGCCATAGGGTCTCCTGAGATCTCGGCTGCGTCAAACAATGTAATGACCTTACGGATGTGTTCCGTTGTCCCCCGGCCAGGTATGAAGCCATGCTGATTCGAATGAACTAAGTTCCCGATTATTTTATTTAGCCGGGTTGCCAATGCCTTGGAATACATTTTAACATCACTATTCATAAGTGTTATCGGCCGGTAAGAGCCAGGTTCTTCCGGGGGTTTCCCCTTTTTTAAAAATACAATAATATCTGCCCCTCCCCATGAGTCAGGAATTGAGCTCCCCTGCTGAGCCTGACTCATTGTTTCCAGTAGATCCGACCCTATTACTTCAGCGAAGATTTTATAAAACTCGACCGGAATCTGATCGGGTCCTGCCGCTTTCCCCGAGGGAAGACTTTGCAGTGCCTCCAATGTCTCTTCTAGGGTTAGTGATCTCCCCAGCGCATCTCTATCGTTAACATCTGCGCCTTGCAAACCTGCTGTACTTAGATAATTCTGGCTGAGAGCCTGATTGGGAGCCAATTCTTTATTCTTATCCTCGGAGTAAAGTTTTTCATAGTAGAGGCGAAACACCTCCCGAATCTCCTGCGGGTCTTCTACTACTCTCCCATTAGCATCTAAAACCCCTCTAATCTCGGCCGCTAGGCTCTTTTGCCTCAGTCGCACTGCCAGGGTATGCCCAATTCTTTCATTATACTCACAGCAATGCTCCCTTCTAGTTAGAAACCTTTCTGCCGCTTTAGCTGTAGCTAAATCTCCCAATTCGGCTTTAGTCAAAGCTAAGTTGGACAGTATCCCGTCCAGAGAGTCATTCCTACTAACCCCCACAGCCAAATCCTCCTCTAGCTCCTTCAATCTGTCATTCAACGCTTTCTCCCTCTGGGTTTCCCTCTTACGTCTGAATAGGCTATAACTCATTGTTTCACCCCTAACTCCAGCCTTAAAGGTGTCCCATACTACCCCGGGGCTAGCACTCCCCCTATTAATCTCCCAGAATATCTTAATCCATTCGCTTATATGCCTAATATATTCAGGATCCTTTAATAAACCTCTCTCAAATGTCCACGGCCGCATTTGCTTAGGTTTCCCCCCCAGATTAACAGTAAGCACTAGCGGATTATGATCCGAGAGTAGTCGGGGGTATTTCTCAATTTTACACCTAGGTATTAAAGAGTATGTAACAAAAAAATAATCCAATCTCACCAATACCCGATGAGGCGCCGAAAAGTATGTACTACCCGGGTCTTTAGGATGCTGGCATACCCATACATCCTTAAATGCGTTATTCTGCACCAGATTAGTAAGTGCCTTATATACCCTCTTCTTTCTGCCCCCATAACCTCCCCATTTTCCCCCAAAGACCACCCATGCCATTAATATTGTAATCTCCGCACATAATCACCGGGGCGGGCCAGGAGGCTAACTCCACATCCAAAAATTCTAATAATTCGGGATCATCTCCTGTTGAACCATAGACAGAACATATTGTGAAGACATCCCCATTTATCCAACCTTCAGCCAAAGCCCACCGACCCCACTTATCCGCCGCTTTCCTTCGGAACACAACACCTTGCCCCCGGGACATAATAGCCACCCCTCTTGTTTTGGTGCCCTGGTTGGTATTAACAACTAGCTCAAAACCTAGCTGTTCCAAAACCTTACCGCGGCTGCCTTCTATATGGGTTTCCTGAAGGCAGAGCACATCGATGTGCAGTGCTTTCAAGATTATAGCGGCTCTCTGTCTCTTGGTTAGGTCATTTAATCCACATATATTCAGAGATGCAACATGCAAATTCATCAAGTGTTATTTGTGTTTACTATATTCATTTTGCCGTCCCAATTCAACTTTTGATTTCTTTTAAGCTTTCCTTGAACTTTCCTTTGCGCAATATTGTTTGTTGGGTCTGCCCCCATTTTTTGTTTCATACCAAGCTGTGCATTGCTCTTACCCCCACCTTCCCAGCAACCCCTCCCCCCTCCCTCTTCCCCATCCCCCTGGGCCCCCCCACCACCCCCAACCCCCCCACCACCCCCAACCCCCCCCACCATCCCACACAGGCAAATAGGTCAGGCGGACCTATGTGTGGAAGCCTCATCTAACACCTCGAGTAGTCCCTGACTCCCCACCACCTGCGACCCGTCTTTCGTGATAGTTCCCACTAAATTCTACTTGGTGTATTTTGATAACCACTAGCAGTGAAAGACATGCTATAGAGCTAAATAAAGAGAACAGCAAGGAAGCCGCGGGAAAGGAATATCCATCAGTGCAAAATCAATATGCATTTTAAAGAACTTCCATCTTCCTTAGCCTATCCCCCTCAAACCTTCCCTTTAGCTTCCTTTAACTCCCCCAAATATTCTTGCGCGTTGACTTCGGAAAAAAACATTCTAGCCCTCCCATTACTTATAACCTTGAGCCGGGAGGGGAACAGCAAATATGTCGGAGTCGCCACCTCCTCTCAACAGTAGTATGGCAAAAGTCCGGCCTAGTAAAGAAAGTATGTCCATCGTAAGTCCTCTTGGAATCCGGCCTTGCCTTGTCTATGAGCGCCTGTCTGAGAAGAAAGTTGCCCACGTAAATCAGAATGGCTCTTGGTCGCCCATCTTGCCCGGCACCCTTGTTCTTCTTCTGGGTAAAGGGGAAGCGATGCGCTCTCTGAATTTCAGCCTCCCAGTTCCACTGTGCCAAGTCCGGGAATGCACCCTTTAAGAGAGCAACTACAAAAGACATAATGTTCTCCCCTTCGCCCTTTTCGGCAATACCCAACAACCTCACATTATTGCGGCGCTGCCGATTTTCAAAGTCCTCCATCTTCCACATCATGTCTTCAGACATCTTCTCATGCGCCACCTTAAGGCATTGAAGCCTCCCCACATCCTCCTCAAGAGCTTCTGTCCTTTGCTCAACATGAACTACTCTTTCCACCATCTCGGAGTGTAGCTTGTTCATTCTCCGTAGACACATTTTTTTTGTAGCCACCTGGGCCCGACGGCTCTCTGTTCTAGCTTCCCCTTGCATCTGCTTCAAGGTGGCATATACAAGCTCTAATGAAGGTGTAGGTGTAGGCGTATCCCCAATAGTACCGGTAGAGCCCCCCAGTGCACCCCCCCAGCCTCATCTTGGTAGGTCTGGCTTGTAGCCGAATAATCCCAGACCAGTTTGCGTGCTGTCTCTGTGTCATTCGAGGGGGTACCTCTTTTAGATCTACGTTTGGGCAGACGGGCCTTGGGGCGGAAATCCCCTTGAAATGCAAGTGAGTCACCCGAATCTGAGTCTGTGCCATCCACGGAGTTCTCTCCACTGCTGAGTGATAAATCCGTATCGTCGTTCAATGAGAAAAACGTATCCCCTTCAGGGGAACCTAATAACGTTTTCAATTGCGCAGGGTTTGGCCCCAAACCAGCAGTACTCGCTTTCGCCGCACACATATCTGACTCCTTTATACACATGGTCTGTACATTCGTTATCTCTTGGCCTTGCGTGCGAGTTATATCCATTTCTCCCAACAATTAGCTAAATTGGGCAGTCACTTGCATATCGCCTTCTCCTTTTACAATTTCATTCACCATGCTCACCTCAGGGCGATCGATGGTCTCCTGCTCTCCCGTTTCTTCTTGCTCGCCGAGTGTCCGTTCGACTACCTCCGCCGATGCCTGATGCTCAGTCTGACCCTGGCCGGATTGCCTCAGTATTGCTGTTGCGGGCGGGGCCGATCCAGCGTCTCCATCCCCGCACACACTGACTTCTTTCCCGCCGCCCGCAGCTTTCTCCATAGCCGCTGCAGTCCCGCTTCCCGCGACAGCCGCAAACGTTTCCACCAGAGTTGCTTGGCGCAGGGAACTCTCCGTCCCCGCCGACGCCGGCCCCGCGATCCTTGACTTACCGCGTCCCTCACCAGCACCACTCAATCCCTTATTGGCAGGGTCTCCCTCTTTCCTCCCCGGATTCAGCGCCCGCCGAGGCAGCCCAACATACTTTCCCGCACCAAGGAGGCTCGGGTTCTCCTTTTGCAGTTCTTTCAGCGCGGCATCCTTGGCAGCCCTCTGGCTTTTCAGCCCCATCGTAACGCTGTGTTTCCGTCTTCCTAGACAGATGCCGTGCTCTTGTAATGTCACCCAGGGCACTATCACCACGAGTGCTAGCTGACCGCTAAACCTATGCGGGGAGCCACGGCAGATCACCCGCACCAACCTCGCCGCATACTCCACCAGGTAAGCCTGTATTCGCATATCAGTCTTTAGCTTTAACTCACCACATTATCCGCATTTTTTCCACCATTCTTGCTGACCGACTTCGTTAGGTTTCCGGGAGAGAGGGTCAGGAGCCACTCTCACTGATGTCAGTCGGCAGCCATCTTGCCTAACTGGAATAACTTTTTGGATACATATTTGAAAGTTAGTTTATATTTATATATACGTTTTTTAAAAATTTTAAGGCCAAATTTTGTCAAAGCTACTACTATCTTCTGATGTGTGTTCCACCCAAATATATTTATTTGATAAAAAAAGAAAATATTATTGGACTTTTTATCATGGCATTTGCATTAAAAACAAAACATGTATTTGTATGTTATTGTTGGAAAACGAGGCAGCATCTGTGAGGCCTGCACAAATAACATGACTACATTTGTCCTTCACTGGGAACCAAACACCCAATTGTAGCGCCTCACTCTCAGAGCAGTCTGAGGCTTACTCAAGGGAGGTGGTGTGGGCTAGTAATCGCCATTTGCAGGTGCGCAGAAATAACACTCAATAATTGATTGTCCAGCCTGTACTTTGCTTTATAAAAGTAAGAGTACATTTATTAAACACACACACTACTCAATACTATGCACCAATTTACAAATCTACATAAGCTGTTGGAATTACTTTGTGACATTGCGTAACATCTCCACCCCTCCCAAAAGGGGGGTGGGGTCTAGTACCACCACTCCCATGTATGCCCATCATCTTGCCCCCTAATGCAGTGTGTTGAGCATAACCTAGAGCGAGGGCCCTGCACACTGGCACCATCCCAGTGGCGACCCACCCCATTACCTCAACACGCATTAAAAATAGGTTCACCTGCCCTAGTGACACATAACCCTGACTGAGCATCTTATATTGACCATACAGTATGCACCCCTACATATTCAGGGCTAACAGTCTGGGTTGTTCCTCACTTAAGCGCAGCAGCAAAAATACATGTTTACGCACACTTTAGAATGACAGTACTCAGCACATTTGTTGGACATTAAAATGCGTTGCAATTACAGCCCCTAAAGGCATCACAGATGAAATCACAGGATTACGCATATACAGCCAGACACCCTAGCAGGAGTGTCTGGCAACATAACCCCACTTTGCTTATGACATCACCTTACACAGGTACTTCACATTACATATGTGACCTTCAGTCCCTCTAAAAAGAAATAACCGTTAGTAAATGCAGTTCTGGTGCAATTATACCTCTTCACCTCCAGGTGATGCCCTTCTCCAGACATCCCCAACTCAGCCCTTCCCTCCTTGAGGCACTTCTCAAAACACCCTCAGCTGTAGAACAAAACTTCCAGCCTAGAGAGTGTTAAATTCTGGCTGAGCCCTTGAGGGGTTATTCTTTTAAAATCCCTATGACACTTAGGGAGGGACTTTTCTTTGTGCTGGGGGGAGACTGCGCTTCTCCAGCAGCTCCCCCAGCACCCTTTTCACCAATGAGGGTGACCCCCCTCCTCTGGGGGCCACCAAACACCCAAAACAGCTGATTTACAAATGCCTGGCAAGGCATTATGGGGCGCTTCATCTCCGATTTGATGAATATTTGATGAGCGGCTCTCCCGCTGTGCCGGGGAGAGCCGCGATCGATCTGGCGCTTCGCGCTGCATCTTCTGGCCTCGGTGGGGGGCCCGGTCCCACCCGGACCCCCAGGTAAGAGATACGGCTCGGGGAGCCCACCCCCAGCCGCTCCTGCCAAGTTTTCGGGGCCTGGTCCCATCCGGGCCCCTCCTCTCTGGTACGGGGTCCTGGTCCCACCCGGGACCCCCGCAGGACCTCCACGTTGGAGGGGAGCCCACCCCCGGCTGCCCCCGCCGGCTCCCCGCCCGGCCAGCACCCTTGCGTGCTGCCGCGGGAGCCGGCAAGGCATTTCTGGCTTGCCCGCTCCGGCGGGCAGACGTGCCGGACCTCGGGGGGAGTGCGGCTGCACTCCCCCGGCCTCCTCCTGCTTTTCGGGGCCCGGGGGTGGGCCCCCGGACATCTTCGGGGGGGCGCGACAGCGCTCCCCTCCATCTTGCTGTCATTGGGGCCCGGAGATGGGGTCCCGGGCCCCGCCTCCTGCGTCACGGGAGCGCGACGGCGCTCCCGGCTGCTTGGCTCGGTGGGGGCCAGGGTGGGCTCCTGGCCCCCGCAGGGGAAATCTTCACGGGGAGCGCGACGGCGCTCCCCGACTTGACTTCGGGGCCCGGGGATGGGGTCCCGGGCCCCCTTTGGCCACTTTTCGCTGGGCTTGGCTTTGGTGGAGGCCAGGGTGGGCTCCTGGCTCCCCGCAGGGGAAATCTTCACGGGGAGCGCGACGGCGCTCCCCGACTTGACTTCAGGGCCCGGGGATGGGGTCCCGGGCCCCCTTTGGCCACTTTTCGCGGGGGCGCAACGGCGCTCCCCCACCTCCCGTCTTCGTGGGGGGCCAGGGTGGGCTCCTGGCCCCCAGCTGGGCACCTTCGCGGGGAGCGCGACGGCGATCTCCGTCTTTACTTCTCTTTGGGGGGGCAGCCCCCGGGACCTGACCCACCCCGGGGGCATCTTGGAGACCGGCGGCGGAGCCCCACGCGCTTCGTCGTCAGTCCGATTAGGGGTCAAAGGTCGCCTACCTTCCAGGGGCCATATCTCAGCCCCTGGGGGTCCGATCTGCCCCATTTTCGTGTCTTCTGGCTCCTGGCGGCGGCCCCAGCCACTGGGAGCACTCTCCTTCGCCCTCCGGGTCTCCAAGAGGGTGCATTCTGCAGGGAGTGGTCTTCACTTGCTCCCTGCGCCAGACTTTCGCCTGGCTCTCCTCCTGGGCCTCTCTTCTCCTGCGCAGAGGCCCCTGCTTCTGCGCACCGGTCCTGGGCTCTTCTTCTGGCGCTGTTAGGGGCCTGGGGGCAGTCAGGGGTTCCTCCTTCCAACTGCCCATTGCCAGGCTCCAGCACCTTCCGCCTCAGCAGACCACACCCCAGAGAGAGCTCTCTTCCTCTTCCAGTACTTTTTAAAAGTTGAGTAGGGGGCTGGCAGGAAGTCTCTGTTTGTCCTATCAAACAGCGACACATCACTTCCCTGCCCCTGCTCCCTCCTTCTTGTCCAGCCTCTGGGTTTGTTCAAAATGGCGTCGTCCAGGGTCTCTGGCCACATGGTCTCTGAAACCAGACCCCTTCCCTCCTCGCTGCCTTCCCTCCTTGGTGCAGCCTGGTGCCTGGCACCCAGTGATAGCTGCTGATGGATGAGCCTGTAGCCCCACCCATCTTCTCTTCGTGGAGAGGAGGCCTTAGCTTGTGGAAGAAAGGTTATCAATCCATCCAGCTGAGGTCAGCCCTCAGCCTGGCCCTGGTTATGACTGACTCAGAGAAATGTGACATTTCTGGATGACCCAAAAGCAGTACAAATATGACTTTGGACTCTGCAGAATACTTCTTTTCACATCCGCTACAGTGGACTTTAGTGCGTGTCTGGAATCTGTAGGCCTTAGGAAAGTTAATCTAGCACATGGGCTCCACATCCCCATAGGGGAATAATGAAGTGAAAAACACAGTAAAACACACTGACTTTCCCTGGCATGTTCCTTCCCAGTGTATAAGGCCTATTCCGTGTCACCACCCACTTCTGCATAAGTCCCGCCACACCATTCACTTTGTAGCTGCTCCTGGACTGCGCACGCCAGGAATCTCCCCTGCGCAACCCCTACACGTGTGCACACGCATGTACACAGGTGTCTGCATGTCACCAGCCCGGTGCCCCTTACTCCAGCTGCTGCGCAGCGGCCTAGTCAAGCTAGGGGGACACCAGTAAAATCCACATGCTGTCTCCTTCATCATGAGTTCACTGTGGATGAGTCCCAATTTATGAGGCTCTCCCACAGTAAAAGCTCCACACATAGGTACTCAAAAAGCGAAAAATCCGGGCGGCCCATAGTGTCAGAACCACCTTCTAACAGTTATACATACTATTTAATAGTTTATCATAATATTTGCATTCCACAGATGTAAAACCAACGTGTGCTGCCTAGTAGTGCCCCAATTACAAATTTATATTCCAGCCTCTCATCCATCAAATGGTTATATAATCAGGTCTGAAACGGGCAAACAAGCAACACTGATATATAGGCAGCACCTCATGCATGAAATGTTTCTGTTGTAAAAATAAGATTCTCTTAATAGAACTCCAGCACATACTTGGTGTTGCGTTCAAACCATGAAAACAAAAAATAAATGTGTTCAATTAGTATTGCAGTTTGTGGATTTGTAATTCAAGATTTTTGTCTCGTCTCACTAACTTGATACACTGAGTGATCTGAGGCAAAACAATGTATTCCCCTTCTCCTCCCTCCCAAGCGGAGTTGTCACCAGTTTTTGAAAGGTCAGGATAATACCACTATTATTGAGAAAGATTCCCTGGATCAAAACATGCAGATAATTATCACCCAATTACACTAGTCACAACACTAGGGGAAGTGTTCAATAAAATAGTGGCTGAAGAACTAAACCATTTTCTGAAAGAGGATATGCTCCATCAATGACAATTTGTTTTAGCTTTAAAAGATGGAGTGAGACTGCAGTGTTTAAGGCTGATCAGTGTTGGACCTGGCCTTTTTTGCAAGATTATCCCCAAATGTTTTGCCTTCTTCCTCCTATTTTTTCTAACCTGTTTTTGCTGGCTCTAGGACTCTGGGCACATAACCACTGCTTATCCCTGCTAAAGTGCATATGATCTCTGTCTAAGTTGTATTGGTAATTGGTTATCCATGATTGGCATATTTGATTTATTGGTAAGTCCCTAGTAAAGTGCACTGTGTGTGCCCAGGGCCTGTAAATCAAATGCTACTAGTTTGCCTGCAGCACTGATTATGCCACCCACGTGAGAACCCCTGCAAACATGTCTTAGGCCTGCCACTGCAGTGCTTGCAAGTGCAGTTTTAAACTGCCATGTCGACCTGGCAAGTGCAGCCACTCACCAGGCCTAAACCTTCCCTTTTATTGTGTAAGTCACCCCTAGGGCAGGCCCAAGGTAGCCCCAGGGGCAGGGTGCAGTGTATGTGAAATGTAGAACATGTATCGGTGTGTTTTACATGTCCTGATAGTGAAATACTGCTAATTTCGTTTTTCACTATTGCAAGGACTGTCTCTCCCATAGGTTATCATTGGAGCAGCCTTGTAACACCTTACAAGTGTAACTTTCAACTGTGAAGAGATAGAGATTTGGAGTTTGGGTTCTCTGCACACAGGATTTAAAAACACATCTTTCTGTGAAGGAGGTTTTTAAATTGTGTGGTTGAAAATGCCATTTTTAGAGAGCAGGCAGTGTCTTGCTTTACCACCCTGTGCCTCTGCCTGCCGGTGGAATCCTCGTCTGGTTTCGACTGACAGTTGGGCTGTTTGTGCATTCAATCTAGACAGTCACACAAAGGGAGCTGAGGTGTGCCCTGCAGATCTTGATTACCCATCACCAGGCTGATGGACCTCCCTGAGCTAGAGTGGTGGGAGGAGTTGTCTCTGACACCTGAATAGGGCTGTGCCTGTCCACTCACAATGCTGTCTCCACCCCCCTGTAGTGTGTCTGGAGCTGGGACAGGGCAAGGCAGGATATGTGCTCTACAAAATCTATCATTTGAAGTATGCCTAATTCAAAGGCGAAATGGGCTATAAGGGTATAAGTATTGGACCTATAACACCATATTTTTAGAACACTTCTGAATCAAGAAGAGACTCTACCACGAGGAAGAGCTGGAGAGCTGCCAGGAGGAGTACTACCCCTTTTCTGTGTTGCTTTGCTGGGTTGGCCTGCAGTTGCTGCTTTTGTCTCTGTTAGACCTGGCATCCTTGGCGTGGTTTCCCCTGACTTTTTGCCTCTACCTCCTGTATTTTTGACACTGTGCTGGAATTTGTTTTTGCTGGTTTAGATGCTTTGGGCACTTTGCCACTGCTGATCAGTGCCAAAGTGCAAGTGCTCCCTGGTTAAATTGTTATTGTGATTGGCTATCCATGAGTGGTATATTTGCTTTACCAATAAGTCCCTAGTAAAGTGCACTAAGTGTGCCAGGGCTGGTGATTCAAATGCTACTAGTGGGCCTGCAGCACTGATTGTGCCACCCACAGGAGTAGCCCTAAGATGGTATCTCAGGCCTGCCACTGCAGTGCCTGTGCGCAGTTTGTGAACTGCCATGTTGTCCTGGCCAGTGTACACACTTGCCAGGCCTAACCCTTCCCTTTTCTTACACATTGGACACCCCCATAGCAGGCCCAAGGTAGCCCCCTGGGCAGGGTGCAGTGCATGTGAAAGGTAGGACATGTACTAGTGTGGGTAACATGTCCTGATAGTGAAATACTGCCAATTTCGTTTTTCACTATTGAAAGGCTATCTTGCCCATAGGTTAACATGGGGAATGCTGTGTAACATGGTTACCTGCATATCTTCCCATAGCAGCAAGATAGAAAGTTGGAATCTGGTACCCCTGAACTCAGAATTTAATTACGCATCTTTTAGTGAAGATGGTTTTTAAATTCTAAGTTTGGAAATAGCACTTTTAGAAAGTGGCTATTTTCTTGTTCAACTTTTCCCGTCCGCGAACCGCCTGTTTGTGAATTGACTGCCTGGTTTGTGAGTGACAGGGGCTGGGGGTGGCTGCAGGAGGCTGGGTGAGTCAGCACTAGGCTGAATAGACCTATCTACGTGTAGAGTGGTGGGAGGAGTGGCACCTGGGTCTGAATAGGGCTGTGCCTGCCTTCCACAATGCTGGCTCCACCTCCTGCGGTGTGTCTGATGACCCTGGCCCACACTCACAAAGGAAGGAGAGGTGCCCTGGCAGAATGCACCCTGAACTGGTTTGGACTGGGTCCAGGACCCCTCACACATAGAGAACAAAGACTTTTGGGGCATAAATACTAGAGCTGAAACCCCTGAATTTTAGACTACTTTTGGAATCAAGAAGAATCCCTGCCAAAGAAGATCAGCTGTAGAGACTGAAGGAGAAGTACTGCCCGAGTGTGTCTAGGGCTGGCCTGCAGTTTGCTGTTTCTACAGGGAGAGATCTAAAGGACTTTGCTGTGTGCTGTGTCCCCCTGCTTGAAAAAGGACTTTGCTGAGTGCTGTGTCCATCTGAAGAAGAGTCTCCAAGGGCCTGAGAAGAGCTGGCCTCCTGTTTCTGAAGCCCCAGGCACAAAAGGACTTCACCCCCAGCTACCCTGAACTTCCTTGCTGGGAGTTCCAGTCTGCCAGGAGGGCCTGTAACTGTGTGTGAGGCCTCTTTTGCTGTTGGGAGCTGGAAGCGCGACGCAACAAGAGAAGCGTGACGCCGCCGCAGCAGCCGCTGTCGCATCATCGAGAAGCGTGTCGCCGCTGCCACTGTTCGCCGCCGCAACACCGGAGAAGCGTGTCGCCGTCACCGAGGGTGTCGTCGCATACCGGAGAAGCATGTCGCAGGGCCGTCGCATCGCTGAGGAAGCGCACCGCCGCTGATCACCGCCGCATCACCAGAGAAGCGTGTCGCCATCACCGAGGGTGTCGTCGCCTCACCGGAGAAGCGTGTCGCAGGGCCTGTTGCGGCTCCGAAGATCACCGAGTTCGCCGCACGGCCGTTGGGCGTGCACGCATCGCATCTACAGTGTTGCATCGCAACAAAGATGCCATTTCATCGCAACGCACCGGATCAGCGCAACGCATCAAGGCGCCATTTTGTCGCACCGGAGCGCAGGAAGAACCGACGCATCGCCTTCACTGCGCCCCTTTTGCTTGTTTTGCGTTACGCATCCCAGGTACTTTGAGACTGAAAGTGTTGCATTTGAGATCTACAAGTTTATTTTTGCAACAACCCTTTTTAAAGACATTCTACTGAGTTTTGTATGTTGGATTTTTTGTCGTTTTGGTCTTGTTTAAGTTTAGTAAAGATATATTATTTTTCTAAACTGGTGTGGAGTCCATTTGTGGTGTTTTCACTATGTTACTGTGAGTGTTGGTACAAATACTTTACACATTGCCTTTGGGATAAGCCTGTCTGCTCGTGCCAAGCTACCAAGGGGGTGAGCTGGGGTTATCTAAAGTGTGTATCCCCCTTACCCTGACTAGAAGCAAGGGTCCCTATTTGGACAAAGGTACCTACCTCTGCCAACTAGAGACCCCCAGTTCTAACAGTCTCCAAGAGAAAAAATACTGGACTTTGCTTTGTATCCTGCTTGAGAAGATTCTCCAACGGCTTGTGTGAGCTTGCCTGCTGTTAAGAAGTCTCAGGGTCAAAAACTTCACCTACAGCCCCTGGACTCTTCTGCTGCGAGTTCTGCCCTTCCAAGTGGTGCCAATTCCAGTTCTTGTCCCTCGGAGGTGGCTTTGCTGCATAAAGAAGAAAATCCATGCGGAGACCCTCCGCACCAGTTTTTCCTGCCGCAAGCTTGCCATGCGGTTGGAAAACCAACACATCACCTCACTGCGGCAAAAAGATCGACGCAGCACCTGTTTGCGGCTGGGAGAATTGACGCCATGCCATTTCACTTGGCTCCAAGTTCGCTGCAGCTCGAGTCCCGAGCACCATGTCTCTGATGTCTGAGACACCCGCTCGCACTCTGATGCAAAACCATCACATCACCACAATGCAGGAGAAGGATCTAGCTGCACCTGTTCGAGCTCAGAGCATCGACCCCAGCGTGTACAGATTTTCCATACATCGCACCTGTGCTCCACGTTTCCAGTGCATCACCTCTCCTCACAGTAAGGAATTGATGCGACACTTATTCTGAGTGCAGGAAAACTGACACCTCCATTCATCTGGAACTCAAGAATCAGACCATGTCTGTGTTTTCCAATGCCTCTCTCCTTTGCGGCTGTTTTGCAACTTGGATTTTAACGCATCAAAGCAATTTTGTGCTAAAATCACCGCATCCATAGTGTTCTACGGACAGAATTGCTAAAACCTTTAAAAGGTGATATCTTGAGTTCTGTATGTTAGATTTTTGTCATTTTGGTCTTGTTTGGTTTAGATAAAGAGTGTTTATCTTTCTAAACTGGTGTGGTGTCCATTTGTAGTGTTTTTACTGTGTTACTGGGTGTGTTTTTTACAAATGCTTTACACATTGCCTTTGAGATAAGCCTGACTGCTTGTGCCAAGCTACCAAGGGGGTGAACGGGGGTTATTTGTGGTGTGTAATCCCCTTACCCCGACTAGAAGGAAGGGTTCCTACATGGACAGGGTGCAAGCCACTGCCAACGAGAGACCCCCATTTCTAACAATCAGGAAATTAGATCAATACTAGATAAAAGCAAAGGCCAAGTGGACCAAACCACCCTTGTTCAGGGCTTGCAGGATGTTGGCGTGAATGGTGTGTTAGTCAAGTGGTTCACATCTTTCTTTGTACACCATGTCGAGTCTGTTATATTGGCATGAATAAACCAGCATGGTTCATCAAGGATCTTTGCTACCACCAATGATTTTTAATATTTACATTTATCCTCTTTCAAAATTCATTCATTTATTTGGTTGCTCCAAGATTCGAAATTGATTGCTAGATATACAAGATTGCATTTCTGTAAACCTTCTGAAATTGAACACCAGCAAAACAGACCTGGTATTGATTGGAAGAAACAGAGGGGCAAATTCACAAGGGAATGGTGAAGCGTGGCATTAAGCAAACATTGCTAATGCCACGCTCTGACATTCTAAAATGCAGGGATGCACCGTATTCACAAGAATGCGGTGCACCACTGCGTTTCCCCTAGCGCTGGCGCCAAATCTAGCAGCCTAATGACAACGCAGGCACCCTTGTAGCATAGTGCAAGGGTGTCTGCATTGGAGGGAATGATTGTTTATGTGCAGGAAGTGTCCCTTCCTGCACATAAACAATCCAGAATGGCGAATCGTAACTTCTTTGTGTGCTGCATTGTGCAGCACACATTGAAGTTGCAAATCGTCATTTTTAAATGATTGTTTATCTACAAGAAGGGACACCTTCCTGCACATGAACAATCATTCATGGTGATTTGCTGTTTCTATGTGTGCTGCACAATGCAGCACACATAGAAATAGCAAAAACTAGGAGAAATTACGCATTTCTCCTCTTTTTACCATGTTAAGACCAGGTTTTCCCTGGTCTTAATTTTGGCGCTGCCTCCTATTTACGCTGCCCTTATAAATAGGGGGCAGTGTCACAATCAATGGGTGTTGCGGCAGAACGCCCACCGTAACACCCATTGCATGCCCCTATCATGCTAAGCGTTGTGTAAAAGGGGGCCTTATTTACAAGGCGGCGTTAAGACGCGTTAAGGGGCTTAACGCTGCCATGTAAATAAGGCAAAGGGTTTATCGCCACAGGAATGTCATAAAAAGTGACGTTCCTGTGAGGATAGGGGCTTGTAAATATGCCCCTCAGAGCATTGGGATAGGACGATGAAGCCTTGTAGAATGGGAGCTGCACCATCTCCATCTTCTAATGTTCAAACTCTGGGCATTTTTTGAATGAAGGTTTGACACTTTGATCTTTTAGGCACAGTTTTAGTTTTTCACATGGTATGCCATCTTGGGATTGCTCTGCCTTTTATTCCTAAGGAACTTTGCATGTCAGTGAATGGCCCGCCTAAGTTAGACACTTGCAACAACACTTATCTTGGGTTGTCTAGTTATGCTATGTGGAGATGGCAGAGACATCAGAACACTGTGACGCACCTTGTTTTTCATCTGAAAAAGTCCATTCGTGTAGCTGACACTCAAGGCAGTGAGCTCAACTACATGATAATTCCACAGAATATGTTGGCTATTGTATTTTTCATTTCCAGATAATTTCTTTTTACGTGCCGCATAATTTAGTCAATCTTACCACATAGTTTATACCTCCACTGCAATGTCATTACAGTAGCAATGCTTATGCTTGACCTGTGAGCTAGATGCCCCAGTCCTTGCTATGTCTGTCTATTCCCAGAAAGTTAATGCTTTGTAGATAGCATCCTAATTTTCATTATATTTGCCCGATTCTCCAGTGAATGTACCGTTTTTCATATCAAAGTCAAAATGTAGATGTGCCTAATGTTTGAATTCGTTGTTATACTATTAAAAAAGACACGTGTACATTGCATGCCTATTTACATTTGAAAACCATACGTTACGAATGCGTGCATACATTCAGGCATTTTCCAGCGTAAACCTGCTTTAAAGTCGGATGAAAAATTGTTAATCGATTTCGTATACGTAAAGCACTGGAGAAAAGAAATACAATGTGGCTGGCAACCACATCAAGCAATGTTAACTGAGGTTGAAGAAAATATTTTTCCAGCAGATGGTAAATTAAAAGGGAAAACGTGATAAACAGAAAATGGTTTATTGAAATAAATGTATTTTAATAGCTTGTAAAATAATTATTTCCACATCGAGTTGGGCCTAAATATTTCATCTAAATATAGTAAGATCAGAGCTGAGAGCCGAACACCCTACAGGCTAAACGCACAAAATAATGATATTGTTGTAGGAAACTGCAGAGCCTTGGCTAGGGAAGGTTCGATGTCTAGCCAAGCATTTTGCAACCTTGGCTCAAACGACACAATATGCCAGGCAAAACAAAACACAAGACAGATGCTCATGTGTGTGAAACTAAAGCGGGTACTGCACGACACGAATAAAAATCCGTGCTCCTAGGAGGGGTTGAGGAGGACGCTAAAGATTTTAAAAAACACATCCGTGGGGTTAAAAAGAGCTCGTCCTCATATTCAGTGTGCAGCCTTTCTCCTAAGCAAATATGAACTCATCAGAAAGAGGCATTCAATGCTTTGCAAATGTGTGAAATACATGCCAACTGGAGGTGATGGGTCACAAAAGGCAACAACACAGCAATTTCCTACAGCGATGCCAGATAAAAACAGATGATCGGTGGATTAAGCTGAATATTTTATGCTAAAATGTGACCTTCTCTTCTGATAGCCAGTCAAAGATTGCGAGACTGATATCCTCAGGAGAAATGAATACAGCTGTTGTGAGATGCAGCCTGGGGTTCCAATCAGGTCATTTAGCAGCCAGACTCACAATGACATGGGAGACAGCCGGACAGGACTGCAGGAATTTTCAGTTTTTTCCACGGAGAATGTTTCCATAAAGATGACAAGATTAATTCGAAATGTAACAGTAATAGGGTTGCCACCTTTCTTAGAAAAATACCAAACGGTTATTTACTTTTGGCCATCACAGAGCAGCCAAGGGCTTATAGGTGAAAAATAATTTGTGTAAACGTTCAGGATTATTTTGTGACATGCATTAGCCCCCCGTTTAACGCTAATAATACTTTAATAGCACCATTAGGCCAGCTCTGGAATACTTTTAGCTGACTTCTTTACGTGATTGCTGTTTTAGGTTTTTTTTTCGGGAGAGGGAAAAATACCAGATTTTATTGCTTTTCCTAATATTTGTAAAGGCCAGGCTGATAAAAAAAAAACGCCCGGGTAGCAACCCTACATTAATTGGCTGATATATGCATATACAGGAAGGCACAAATGAAACAAGCATTGGCATAGCCAATAGGTCTCGCTTTTGGGACCTTATAAGTATTTAGTTATGCAACTGTTGCATGGCTAAACACTTATAAGGTCCCAAAGGCGAGACCTATTGGCTATGCCAATGCTTGTTTTAAAGGGTGCTTGACTGCCTGTAGGTGCTTCTGCCCTCCCACCACCCTCCGACACAGATGCAGCCCTCCCACACAAATGCATGTGCTGTATCTGCTGAAAAAAATGTCTGTTCTGGGCTAAATATATTGTTTGAGCTGTTTCAAACACCCGCAAACTCAGGTAAACTCACCGCAACCAACAATATAACTTGGTGGCGTGTAGTGTCCGGGAAATGTTTTTCATGATGACGGTGCAAAACTAACCACCCTCCGACACAAATGAGTCATCAGCCCATACTCGACTCACTGCTGATTCAGTCCATACTCCAAAGTCAGCCCTAGTCCGTAGGATGCCGGAGCCAGGGAAGGCACCAGAGCCCCTTCACTATTCCATGGGGATCCTGTCCTTCTCTGCAGGTAGGACTCATACTGGCACATGCGTCATGTTCGGTTCGTTTATATAGCGCTAACATCCGCTTGAGGCAGGCAAGCGCTTTGTGAATAGAGAGTCCTGGGCTCTGCTGAAAACGAGCGACGGAAATCATGTGGGGAGCGGGGCCGCGAGCGGTGAGCCGCAGAAGGTGAGCGAAGCCGGAAACTACGGGGCGCATCGGGGGACAGGGAGCGGGGCGAGCGAGCGCGGCAGCCTGCAAAGCAGTCCCAAAGCGCTCGTGCGTCGTGGCTGGCCTTTGGATGAGTACGCGCGGCAGACATGTGTTTCCACTTATCGCGCCCGCGTCTGGGCACGATAATTGGAAACACATGTTTGCCGCGCGTACCCATCCCAAAAAGGCCAGCCACGACGCACGAGCGTTTCTTGGACTGCTTTTCAAACTCGCTTACAATAAGTCTTCGCCTCTAAGCAGCGCTTGCGCGCTACTCGAGGCTCGACCTAAAAAGGGCTGTTTATGCCAGGACTCTATGCAACCTGCCTCTTTAAGTGCCCTATTTTATATTTCCAAGCATGAAGTGCTGCATGGCTCCAAACCTACATGGTACGGAAATAAAAACAAAATCAGCACCAGAAGCCTGTATAATAAAAACAGGACACTGATGTAAAAGGCACAGACAGACACAGGTGGCACATAAACATAGAATACATTAACTGTGAAAATGTGTGCATTCCTGTTTGCAGGTGTTTTCATATTAAAGTCAGACCTATTAGCGTTGCCATTTCTTGTTGTCAGGAGCGGCTCCTGGAGGGAGTGCTGCGGGGCGGTGGGGCGGGGCGGGGGAGGGCCAGGGCGGGGGGGTAGTAAACTCCGGCATACGGCCGAACGGAGGTAAGTACATAAACAAATAAATAAAACGAATTACATTGAGCTCGCTGCATCGCCATTTGGCGTTGCAGGGTGCGCAATGTAATTCGTTTTATTTATTTATTTATGTACTTACCTCCGTTTGGCCGTATGCCGGAGTTTTCTACCCCCGCCCCGCCTCACCGCCCCGCAGCACTCCCTCCAGGAGCCGCTACTGGTTGTCACTGTGTTTGAGGTCTCTAGATTTTACTGGTTGCTCGCTGGTATAGCAAGAAGAAGGTTCATTAAGTTCAAGATTTTGATCAGCATGAAGAAGTGGTCTGGCCAGTCCAGTTGACATGGTTTAAGATTTGAATATGGCATTTTTTAAATAAAAATCAGGCTCTCGGTAGAACCATTATTGTGACTAGGAAAGGTGCAATGTTGTAATAGAGTGTTGTCTGATAGGAAGAATTTGTGTGTGTTTTCATCTTTTCCCAAGTGGAGGCTGACATTTTCCAGAAATCTGATGCCATGTGTAGGTGATTTGATCACTGCTATATTGAAGTAAATCATCAATTTTGTCTGCCAAGTGGGTGGCATAAAAGGTTGCCTCTTAATGGTTTAGATAATCTGTTTAAAATTTCCACAAAAAGGAGTAGAAACGAGGAAGAGTTTATTTAGTTAATCAGTTTAGCTTTGGAGATTGTGTTAATAGGATGCATTGTCAAATCTGTGATCACAGACTCTTCAGGTGTGTGAAATGTGTTACAGATAATGTGTACAGAGGATTTCTCTAAAGCATTGGGGTCAGCTTGCATGTTGTGTAGAATGATGTGTAATGGGAGTTACCAAGATGAGTCACTGAGCGGTGGGTATTTGATGACGAGAGATGGAGAGTGTGGGTTTGCAGACTTGGTATTATCTTCAGCCGCAGCCTGTCCTAACGGGCCGAGCAGCCAAGCCCTTTCAGCTTTTGCCCAAAAAGAAAAGTGTCTTTCATGCTGATCAAGGGTCAGCCAGACAGACACTCTTTATTTGCAGGTCATACAGCCAGGAGCTAGACATGCGCTAAATGCGCAGGCTCCTGGCTGCCTGAGCAGAACTTTGGCCGGCTAAAGATGTCACAGCTCCTGTGGGATTGACAGCATCAGCCTGTAAAAGCACCTCGGGGCCCTACCCCTCATGACAAGGGGGAGCATCACTGATTGCCTCAGACCTGGGGGCTTCAGTTTTAAGCCCTGAAGTGCCCAGGGCTGAGTGTCAATCAGTGACAGCCTGTCACAGACTGGGTTGGGGTCAGCAACTCTCACTGATCCAATCTCACTCTGTGACGAGGCAGGGACTCAGTTCCAGCCCTCCCAGGACCTCTGAGGCAGAGCTGCGCAGTTAAGTGTGATTTTTGGTGCATGTGTGCGTGTATGTATGAATAGTTGGGACTAGGTGTTATGAATGGATGTGTGTGCGTGTGCTTGTGTGTGACAGCATGGGTGTGAGTGAGTGTCTATGTGTGCGTGTGTATCCCACCTGCCCCCATTACTACTAAAGTTACCAGTCACCACTGATCACCTAATGAAGGTGATCACTATTTAGTTTGATGTCAAGCCATTAATCTAGAGCAATGGATAGGAGATGTTTACTCTTTTCAGTAGAAGGTGGCATTAATGGTGTGTCCTATTGTATTGGTGTAGCTGGACTGGGAAGCTGGTTGACATAAGGCAGTGGTATTGATAGATGGTGGTGGCTATTGGGTGCAGTGTGGATTAGTTCCTTGATAGTATCTCAGTTTGTGTCTCTATAGGAATACTTTTGTTCTAAGATTTGCACTATACTACCTTGACTTATGCTGGTACTATGCTGTTCTGTTTTTATTTTTTGTCAGTCTTAATCCAATGATAGGGGAGGTGCAGAAGGAGACCTATTGGCATCAGAGTCAGGAGAGATGGTAGCAGTATAAGTGTAAACAATTGTAGCCATGATAGAAGTTTTAGGGCCCTCATGGTATGGCACAGTGAGATGAAGGCATGGAGGCTGATATCCAAGAATTGGATCATGACTTCCCATTTTCGGCTAGGGTGATGTATAGCTCACATTTCAGTGTTGGTAACCGGAGATACTGAATATATTTCCAACAATGGATTTTTGTGTTTTATGATATTAAGATAAGGTTATGCCCTTAATGGAGTCCATTCTAGCTATTCTGAGTATGGCATTTGTCACTCAATCAATCAATCAATCAATTTGTAGAGCACAGCTGCTTCACCCGTGAGGATCTCGAAGCACTATCGGATGATGCTGCCAGTTCTCCTATTGGTTGAACATCCAAGTATTGAGATTCTACCAGAACTGCTGGAGCGATGGTGAGGCCCTGAGGTGCAGGGAGAGGTTGCCATAGTAGAGTCTGCTGGTGACGAGAGCCTGCATGACACATCACCTGGGAGCCATCTGAAAACCTTCCTGAGCATGCGGAACATGAGGAAGCAGGCAGTGGAGATGGCGCTGACTTACTTCTTCATGGATAGCTGGTTCTCAAGGATGATGCCGAGGTTGTGGGTGTGTTTAGTGGTCACCGATTAAGGTTTCCATGCTGATGTTTACAGCTCTGTGACTCTGGTATTTCAATGTACTTTTGGATGGACTCAAGGTAATTGTATCTCTTATGTGTTTTTATGTGAATCAAGTCTGATATGATATGAAACCCTCTTTTGTTTAAGGATTGTTGGCCATAATATTATCAGATTAAAAGCATAACCATAGTGCCCTTGAGGAGCGCATTCAGTCTGGGACACTTGCAATATCAAAGATGTGTAGAGACACACAGGACAGGAAGAAAATGTGGTAGGGCGTGTCACATTAAACATAAAATGTGTACATCAGAATGAACTCAAATATTGTTGGGAACACATTAAGAGTCACAATTACCCTTAATATAATATTGGTATCAGTTTAGAAAATGTTTAGTAGTACAAATAACATCTATTAGGAAAATCACATTTAAATCCCTTTTAGATGCAAAATAACTTTTAGGTGGAAAAGTACCTTCGCAAATCACCATTCAAAGCATGAAAAGACATTTCACACATCAACTTTAGTAGAATAAAAACATTAATGCAAAATCACAGGTGCAACATCGTCTTTAGCACAACATCAAAAGAGGTATGAAAACACTTTTCCGAGAAAAAGTCGCATTTAGGCGCAACACAGCTTGAAGCATATAAAGGACAACCAAATGCTATGAGATAGGACATCTCTTTTAGTGATCTCCCGGTTTTTCAGATTAGTTTTAGTTTGTTTGGATGCTGCCATTCAGGTTACAGGATGTGTGCTCTGTCCCTTTAACATGAGGTAAAATTGGCTACACCCAATTGGCATATTTCAATTTCCACTAATGCTACAGTAAGTTGGCACCGGATGTGCACCAGATTTGTGAGAGGTACATGTCACACCTCTTGCAGTGTATCTTTATACCAAACTAATATATAACTGGAAAGCATAGATCCATGGCCATCAATGTGGCCAGCAAGGCTGCAGCTTAAAACCCTACAGTAACAAATGTAAGAGGGATATGCTTTTTGATGTAGAAAACACTACTTTTGAATATTAGCTAAATCACCCATAAGTCTGCCTTATAACCTACAGGACTTGATACTGGTTGTATTAAAGTGGGAAGCGTTAAATATTAAGTGAATATGTAGATAAAAAAGTGGTTTTCTAAGTAGAGACCTGGTAAGAAAAATAACAAAACGTATTCAAATATTTATCATAATAATTATGACAAATCTAGTTCAATTGTGAAAGTAAGTTTTTGATACCGTATTGGAAATAAAACCTTAAATATCATGCCTTGTAGTGCCTTAAACCTTTAATAGTAGTTAACTAAGTAATGCTGGGCTTCTTTCCTAACAACAGTGAATATGACTTGATGAGGTGTATAAAGCTACACTGCCAGCAGACACAAGAACTGCTTCTGAGAGCCAAACAGCTAGGTGGAGTAACCTGTGGCCATGTATCTTGGGATGTGGGAGTTGGGAGTGGACAAGAACAGATGGTCAAACAAGGGCCAAAGCAGAGTCCTGGAGTTTGGCATAGCTATTCTAAGTCTGGTATAGCCTGGAAGCTTCCTTTGAACACAGGAACCCTCTCCAGTATTTAACACTATTCTAAGTGTTAAGAAAACTGATTTCCAGAGCAGTCAGATGGAATGGGTCTGGGATGAGACTTCTGTCTAGGATACAAGATGATAATGGCTCTACACCACCTCCTCATCAGTACACATCTTATCTGGTGAAGATTCACAAGAAGAAATATTCTCTTTGTACCTACCTGCGAAGAGACCTAAGATGTATCCTGTTTTCCATTTGCACACATAGACTAGAAGTATTGTCCAGCAGAGAAACAGGTCACCAGCTGTAAATAAACTATATTAAGCTATATTATAAGAGGCTTACCTTCAAGCATAGGTGCTGTGGGAGAAAGCTTGAGGAACCTTTGCAGCATCTTGAAAATGATTGCGCCTCTTTGCTATAGCCGAACATTTTGGAAGCGGGGTCTGCCCACTCTTGGAGCCTTGATTAAATTCTCCACGAAATCCACTAGAAAACATTTGAGTGTACTAGCCCACAAGGTAACCCGCATTGCTCTTGCCCTCCTGGCCTTAGTTATACTGGTAACTTTTTCTTGTTTTTATCTTTGCAGCAATAGTGGCTTCCGGTTGCTGATTTTGATAATAGAACCGGTGCTTTTATGGCCAATTTTTATTTAAAAACTTTAAAAATACATAACTCTGTTCCCTTAGCTGGATTTTATCATTTCTGTGCATTTGTCTTCATTTTTTGGGACTATAAATGTGTTGTTTATTGACTTTAATGTTGTTTGGTATGATGCTGTGCATCACTCAGATAATCTGGCACCATGTAGGAAGGTGTGGTTATGATCTATGTCAGAACTATACTGCAATTTATGTGCCTGCTTGTCCTTCTGGTTTTGCATGCTTCTGCCTTTTTCCTCTTCCTCTTTGGTGGCCTCTTTGTAAAACTAACCCTACCGCTTGCTGGTTTTGTATGCTTTTGCCTTTTCCCTCTTCCTCTTTGGTGGCCTCTTTGTAAAACTAACCCTACCGCTAACTTACACCAAACCTGCTGTGATGCTTATGTTGAGGTTTTTCTGAATGTTACAGGCAGATTTACAGTGCATTCAAAAGGACTTTGTTGCAGAAAACAACCACAAAAAGGAGCTCAAAGTGGACTACCCGTCAATACCCTGTAAGTCCTTATGGAAGGCCCCAGGATGAAAGTGACAGTTTACCTTTATTCCTTAGGGTTGTTAGAAGACTTACCAACTAGGAGTTGGTGGGGTCCCACTGCAATGCACTGGAATTACATATTACTAGGCTTTGGGTTCAAGCAGATATTTCAACACCAGATAATGGCTAATCCTAGAGATTGCTGGCAGTCATCCTATGTCATGGCTTGTTGGCTGCTCTTATCACTTGACAATTACTCATTACCTTGTTGAGTAATCCTGCAATATATTTCAACATAATTTAATCTATTGGAACTTAGTGTGTTCCCAATTACTTCATTGTATTGTCTTTAATTCTTAAATACATGTTTCTACGTTGACTTGAGTAAGGGATATCGTATCCAGGTGTACTTCACAGATCATTGCACCACATAAGAAATGTTGCTGATAAAGCAAGGTTTGTATCTATTTTTTTTAAAACAATTCCTTCAGTGCTTGCAGAGCTTGATTTTACTACAGCCATTCAGTGCATGGGATTCTGGCTTTCATAACCATGCTATCTTTGCACATATGAGTGCTATTACATCTGGTCAAATACTCTATTTCACTTTATTAATCAGTTGATGTGTGGTATTGTGGGCAGGTGAATGGGGAGTACATTATTGAGTCAATGAGTGAATGGATGCTTCCAACATCCACTTACTTTGCATAAATCAATGCACTTGCTTGGTCACTCATTCTTGCACTCTTGCAGCTGTTCATCTCCCTCTTGCATTCACCCACCACAATCGCTAATACTGCACAGACAAACCCATCAGTAAGCCAAGAGGGACGTTCCCACTGTCTTTGCTAATGTTTCTCAAGATATGGATAGCCATATGCAAGGAATGCAGTATATATAAACTTTTAAACTGCACAGCTCTGTGAGGCCGTCCTGAGGTACCATCAATTTTGCAAGACATCATTACTAATGAGTGAAGAAGACAACTGATTTTTAAAATGATCTTCAGTGTTTCTCATTTTGTAGCTTCTTAGAATGTCAACCATAGTATTGTATTTCTTACAACACTTTTTTCCAGCATAGTAAAATCTGGAAAACTGTTCTTGCTAACTTTCAATGGAAGGAGCTGCGATTTGAAGTATCTTCTCACCCTATACTTGTATTTTTAATTTTCATCATTGACTACCCTTCAGTTCTCACTATAATGAATGATTTAATGATACCATTCCCAATAATCTTGAACTCATTGCTGAGAATTAAGAGCACAGACTCAATTATATTAGTCTAAGATCCACAGTGGGTGGACCACTGTATTGCGTACATACATTTTCTGTAAGATAAACCTGAAGTACAATATTGTAGCATACTCTCCAGAAACCAATCTTGGAAGGCATGGTTACAGAGCGTATGTTCACCATTGGTTTCAATGTTTGCATGAGACATTCGAGGTGGGGTAAGTTGGGGTAAGGTGGGATCAAGGGGAACTGTATTTTACAAATACGCCTATTACATTATGTTAACCGAATGGACAATCTTTGATGAGAAATATTGCATTATAGAATTATATAACTCTACATGTTTGTAGTCAAAGATAAGGTATTGGAAAACATAAAGTGTGTATCTATTTCTACTACATATTAATACTTTTTGGGGCCAGACTGGCTATTGCATTTTTGTTGTTTTTGTATTCATGTGCACATTCAGTGCTGTTTCTAAAACTAGTACTTTGAAAAATAAAATAGAACAAAAATGATCTTAACAACACCTTTATGCACAGAGCAATATATGGGTATCATTCTAATATATAGTACTTACAAAATGTAACTTAATGAATCCTTTTACATCCCTATTTTGTGTCTCGCCCCTAGGGATGGTATTCTACCCTTACTCCGCGGCTGGAACTGCGCATTACCGTTTCTGCGCATTTTTTACTTAGCATGCTTTTAGTACGCATGCTACCGTTACTTCGCAAATAGGTTAATTCGCAGGCTATCTACTTCGTTGTGTTTATTTAAGGCGCTTCCGTATAACGCGAATCTGACGACAGGAAGCATAAGAAGAGAGGAAGCACGCTTGAAGGTGAAGAGAGGGACCACGAGGGGAGACAGGTAAGTGGGGCTGTGTGGTTTTTAGGGTGGTGAAGGGGGTAGACTTTTAGGTTTTAGGGTTGTGTTGTGTAGTGTAGAGTAGTGTATTTGTGTTTAGGGTAGTGTCGGGGTCGTGGAGGGTAGTGTAAGAATGTAGGGACAGGACTGGGGGAAGGGGGAGGGTCGTGCAGGGGGGTAGTAATTTAGGGTTTAGGGTAGTGCTGTGGTGTAGTGCTGTGGTGTTTGTGTTGTGTTTGTTTGTGTGTAGTGTAGGGTAGTGTCAGTTTGGGACGAGGAGGGTAAAAAGTGCTGTAAATGTGACGTTTTGTGCACACCAGTGAGGAGGACTCTGGGGAGAGGACTCTCTGTTCGTACAAAGAGCGCCTCGTTGATCGAACGCTCGGCAAGCGCTGTGAGACTGGCGATGAATACAAATTAATCTGTTTCAAATCACCCTAGACTTGGGAGAGGTCCAGGAGAGCTTGTGGAACCCTCCTCTGTGAATAAATAATATCTCCATCCTCTGCGATCCTAGTCCTCTCAGAATGTAATGATGGTATGAAGCGCTTCACGCCACACTCTTCCCGTTTCTAAGCGCTGTAATCGACGGGTGTCTCTAGTTTACCTAATCTTATTGTCCTCTTAGCTTCTTTCTGGAGCCCCCCAAACCCGAAGTGTTGATGGTGGAAGTGCTGTAGATCTGGAGGAGCTGCACCAACAGATCACGGAGACCGGCCCCGGAGTGTGGGGACCGGTGACCGTGTGCTCTGTTGGCGCTGCGGGACGGTGTCCTCTGTGCACGTGCCCAAAGCTCTCACCCCTGGCTTTTATCATAGATCTATACTGATTCCCTCCTTATTGGGAAATATTGAAATTGGTATGCGTATTAAAATAAAGCGGAGAAAGAGCATAGTTTTTTTATTGTCAATGTATTTGCGTAGTAAAAGCATGCGAACTATAAAATTGCAAAGTAATGGTTTTTGCGATGTAAAAACATCGCACTAAAGTCTTGCGTAGTTATGGTCTGCTAAGTAACGTCATACATTCCTAGGGATTGCTTATTTAAGAGGTCTGTTGACACATCTAAATTTGTCATCTTTTAGTGAATCACATGATGTCTGCTACTTGATCAAAGTTTTGGAAATAATGGCTCTTTGATGTACTGAAAAGACCCTCTCCTAGTTACAACAGACCTCTTGCTGATCTCTAATTGGCATGTAGTTGTAGAAATTCAATATCCTAAAAACAAAACAGCCTTCTGTGGTTTTTGCTCAACAGAAAGTTTTAGGCTAACACTTTAGCAACTCCCAGTTGTTATCTGTTAAATATCCCCAAGAAGCGCCAACTCTGCAAGACTGTGCAAAATTGCATGGGACCCCTGGAAGTTTTCATTATTTCTTTGACAATCATCTATGGTAGAAAGATATGCAGTGTAATTTCAATTTGTTCCACAATCCCAAAGCCAAACATTTAGGTATTACCGACTGTGCTCACATCCCCTTAAGATGTGGAAGGAAGGCAGAGAGAAAATCAAGCTAAATAAATGGAGACAGAGCAAGGAAAGAAATGCAATTATGCACCGTATGATTACTTGTGGAAAAATACTGATATGGACAAGAACCTTCACAGCAGATATTGTGCTCCTGTGGGTCAGAAATGTTGCCACCTTGAAAAACAAAAATATTTCCATCAGTCTTGAAAGTGATAAACACTCCCAGGAGGAAGTTACACCACAAGGTAAGGCATGAGTCTGGAGTTAAAGGACACAACATAAAGGCATGAGAAAGCAAGTCTTGAACAGAGTTGTCAGAAAGTGGATCTGATTGAAACATACACTTGATAGAGGTAAGAAGAAACAAGCCATTACCTAAGTGAACCCCGTACTGGGTTCTGATACGCAGGTATACAAGTTGTTAAGAAAGGACATCAAGAAATCTGGGAAAATGCTACAGATGAATAAAATACAAAGCGTTCAATATGATATAAACATCCTCAAATGAGGAGTTCCAGATAGCTGATTTGCATTGCAAAAGAGCTCATGGACCCTATGTCATTGACTACCAAACTAGGGACTTGACAATCAATTTCGAGGGAAATTCTTGGCCAATGTTGAGGATAGGGCATAGCCAAAGACGCAATATTGTTTGCCCTGTGCTTGTCACAATACCTATAGGGCACCAATTTAACTACAGACGAAAGGAGAAATCAATAACATTCTACCTACAGCAAGTCATTGGGCCGCGATTACCCCAGTGACAGAACCAACGTCTAGGATATTACAGATGGTGCTGGCACAACACAATAATAACATAATCAGCTATTTCAATGAGGTATCCGTACTTCCCAAAATAACACTAGAGAAGAAATATTATCAGCTGGAACTAAACCTCCAACTTGCATCCATCACTAGCTGCTCTGCACAACTGTGTGGTGCAAAAGATTGAATGTGATGTTAAATGCTGTCATATTTCAAAACAAATAGCAAATTCATTTATTGCATTGGTAGGTTTGATCTTGAACTACACTGACAATAGTATTGTTTTTTTGTCACTTGATGAATTAATAGAGTAAATCATTAGATTAGATCCTTTCATCTAAGAGATCCACTGCTGGTACATAACTGGTAGGTGAAATTAAAACACTAGAACCCAAGTTAGAACACATGTTTTTAACAAAACGCATGATGGCAGTCCAAGAAGCCTCTTTGATAATCACATGTTTGGGGACATACAGTGCTTAATTTGAGCCGGTGCTTTCCGGTGCTCAGCACCAGCACTTAATTGGTTTCCGGTGCTCTGCACCAGCACCTTATTGTCAACACCATACTAAGAACAGACTACCACATGGTGGCGCTGCTCATCTAATTTAGAGATGAGCAGAACAACGGTTGTTTAGGAATACAATATACATTAAAATTGCTAATACCTGCCTCCCCAGCCATTCCTTTATCTTTGGGGACCTGGAATAATCTGAACTGTAGCGCATTTATATGCGAGAGAGATGGTTAGTAGTTGTTTTGTCAGGGATGACAAGGGTGATGGGTGGTGCAAGCTGCAGTGGCCTCCTGGTCAGAGCCCTGGCACTTAATATTTTACAAATTAAGCACTGGGGACATATAATTTCAGAATAAAGCAAATTACTGCTTGCCTTCAAGAACATTGTCACTGCGAGCATCTTGTTGAGGAAGCTCACTAAACAAGGGCCTCATTTGACTGGTATGTAGATTCAGAGGCTCGCATCAAGCATATACTAGATCCAGTACTAGAAATGTTTTAAATATTGTTAGCAAAGCGCAAAGCAAGAAGGGATTTGGTTTGAAATGCCACAACTAAAGGAGCCTGAATTTTGTGGATGGTTGTATGTTACTATATCAAAGTTGGCAAAATTATTGACCTACAAAAATACCACATCCACACTATCATCTACCCCTTTATCATCCAGCTAAGTGTACATACATAAGCATTGTTTTACTAGTTGTAACTCCACATCCACTTACATTCAGGGTATAGTGATAGTCGACAAAGAGAATGTAATATTTTGTCATGTGATATATTGCATGGGATATAGTGACCTTCCACCTTGTAGATGATACATGCAGCCTTAAAACAAGAGTCTGGCAGTGCCATGTCCATGCAAACTCCATCACATGTTCTTACGGGAGAATTGCACTTGATAAAGCCTGAACACCAAAACCTTGCTTATCGCCCGCAGAAATCCTGAGGCCTTAATCCCCCCTCACCTTAAGAGATGAGGACCTTGGCTGTTAGGGTGCAACTTTATAGTCCACAGCTGACCAGAAGAATAACTTTCTAGTTCAAAATGTATTGCAGACTCTAACGTAGATCTTTGAATGTATGTCCACTGACCCCACCATTAAAAAAGTCTACAGACAGATGATGCAGTAACAGTGGGGATATGATCCACCACATCAAAAATCAATTGGAGGAGCTGAATTCAAGTACATACAAGGTGAGCCTATTGACACAGGCAATCATGACATCCAAAACAAAGCCTGTACTATGTTTCGAAAATCCTTTCAGAAACAGATAACTGACAGAGCACATTACATTCACTGTGTAACAGCCAAGCATATTCTAGGCGTCTCTGGCTGTTGACAAAACTGTACAATTGTTTTCATGTGTAAAAAGTAGAATTTTCACTAATAGCCTGTGAAAAAATTTGTGCAAGGAATGATCTTTCATACAAAAAGCAGGTGAGATACCAGCTCAATATGTGGACCATGTAGTTTATACAGTGATTCGATGTTTGTACCACAATGCATGCACCCTTGGTACAAATGAAGTTTCACAGTTCCCCAAGATTGTTTCTCATTAAACCAGGTCTCACAGGAGCGAAAACAATGCAATCAGCATAAGCATAAAGAAAACTGAAATTATATGTAATACACCGAGCCCAATAAGTGGGGTTTATGCAAGATTATGCCAATATAAAAAGGCACACTTCTGGTCATGATCAAAGCTGCAACACTGGCTAGGTCAGCAGTTTGTATAGTGGGGCACTGAAAAGAAAAACATCTGTCTATTAGATGGTAATGACTTTGAGTGATTCCTTGTGCATCTAGAGGTGACACTGAAGAGGATAATATTACTCTTTAACTATTAAAAGGATATGGTGGGCACATTATTGATCATGCTCAGAGAGGTGTTACATAAAAGCAAGCAAAATCTCACTAAAGGAAGCATTTAATCTTTAAGGAGCTGAAAGGGCAAGCGTAGGACGCAGAGTTACTCATCAGCAGGAAAGTTGAAACAAGGCTCTTACGCATGCTAACATGGCTGCCATAAGATCATGAGGTGACCAAATCAAACAATGAAGAGGGCAAGTAGAAAAAGTGTAGTACATTTTGATTAACAACAAGAATACACATTAGTCACAACTAACACTTAAACAAGGTTTTGCTGTTGAATTATGACACACCATTTTATTTGACACCACTTCTTGAAATTGAGTAATTACCATCACTTTTTTGTATACTTTAGTGTGTTGCCCTAAGTGGGCCGGTTATGCTCAGATGTGGGTCTACTCACACTGTCTCACTGGAGCCAAGCTACACCTGGCTGATGAGCCCTAACTAGGGCAAAAGCAGGACTGGATTGCTTGTGTTCCAGTTCAGAGGGGACCAAGCGAGGCAGTTCGGGCTGGAATGTTTGCATTGGCACAGGTCCAAGATTGATTTGCATATGACTGGGTCCAAACTGAGGTGGAATCGTGTGCAAAATAACGATGGACTGGGATGCGGCCCAAGTAATTTCAAGTGGCCGAAATTAGTACAAGCATTTCAACATCACTTTTTTGTAACCTAGTAGATCCCAAGCTGAATCTCAGCCAACCTTAAGATAGTGATGAACCACACTTCAAGACTTCTTCAGCCATCGCTCAGCTAGTCCCAATCACCAATAATGGACCACAAAATACATCAGTCTGCACTCTTATCCTTAACTGGTCCTCTGGCACAATCAACTGATTCTTAGAATCCCTCTGCCAGTGTGCAGAGTAGTTTTAGTTTTCTCCATATATGACAAGCACTCTTAACCACCCCTCAGTATTCATAGGTCGCACTTAGCTAACTTTACTATTCAAAAGCGATGCGATTCTGAGTAAATGATAAGACGCCTTTAAGACAAGAGCACTTTTCTTTTTCTCTTGCTTCCTTTGACTCCTGGAACTGAATAAGAGGAATGAAGGCCCTTGTAAGTCATACATGTGCAGCCACCCAGAGGCAGAGGCTACATTAGTTCATTATGGGAAGATGGTAATGGGTGCTGTTGGACTTGGCCCTTTTTGCAGGGTCATCCCTGAACTTTTTCCCTTCCTCCTGTACTCTTTCTGACCTGTTTTTGTTGGTTTTATGACTCTGGGCACTTTACCACTGCTGATCAGTGCTAAAGTGCATATCCTCTCTGTTATAAATTGATGTATGGATTAGTGACTCCATGATTGGCCTATTTGATTCACTGTCAGACCCTAGTACAGTGCACTGTTTGTGCCCAGGGCTTGTGACTCAAATGCTGCTGGTGGGCTTGCAGCACTGGTTGTGCCACCCACAGGAGCAGCTTGTAAAGTGTGTCTCAGGCCTGCCATTGCAGAGCCTGTGTGCAGTCTGGTACTGCCATGTCGACTTGGTAAGTGCACCCACTTACCAGTCCCCAAACCTTCCCTTTTCTGCATGTTAGTCACCCCTAAAGTAGACCTGCGGGTAGGGTGCATTGTATGTAAGAGGTAGGACATGCCCTGGTGTGTGTGGCATGTCCTGATAGTGAATTACAGCCAATTTCGTTTTTCACTATTGCAAGGCTACCTGTCCACATAGGCCAGAATGGGCAGTTTGATTATAACATCTTATAATCCTAACTGACCCAGGGAACATGGTAGAAAAACAAATTTAGTATGCCTGAACTCAGAATGATAAAATACATCTTTTAGTGAAGTTGGTTTTAACATTCTGTGTTTGAAAATACCACTTTTAGAAAGTAGGTATTTTCTTGTCTAACTGTCCAAGCCTGCCTCTGCTAGGTTGTGTATTGCATGTCTGGTTTGTGAGTGACAGGGGCTGGGGGATTCCAGGAGACAGGGTGAGTCAGCACAGGGCTGAATAGAGAGTTCTACATGTAGAGTGGTGGGAGGAGTTGCACCTGGGACCTGAATAGGGATGTGCCTTCCCTCCACAATGCTGGCTCCACCTCCTGTGGTGCGTCTGATGTCCCTGGCCCACACTGTCAAAGTAAAGAAGGAGTCCTGTAAACAAAGTGCTCCAGGACTGACCAGAACTGGTTTGGACTAGGTACAGGACTCTCTGCCTTCAGAGACAAAGGATTTTGGTGTATAAATACTGGGGCCCTGACCCCAAGACTTTAGATCACTTCTGGGAAACAAGAAGAGGAACCACAGAGAGAGACTGCAGGAGGAGACTATCCATATGCTGTGAGCTGCTTGAGGATTGGCCTTCAGTGGTTACCTGACTGCCAAAGAAAGGAGAAAGGACTTTGTGCTACTTTCATCAACTTGTAAGAAGATCTCCAAGGGCTTGAACTAGAGCTTGCCTCCTGCCTGAAGTCTCAAGGATACAAGACTTCACCAACCAGCTTCTCCCTGCCTTCCCTTGCTGGGAATTGAAGTGCCTGCTGTTGAGCGCGGCCTTCTGAGAGACTGCGTGTCGCTGGGAGCTGGAAGCGCGACTTACGACGAAGAAGCGTGTCGCCGCCGCAGCAGTTGTCGTCACATCGCCGAGAAAGCGTGCCCCCGCTGCTGCTGTCGCCATCGCATCAACCGAAGCGCCTCGCATCACCGGAGAAGAGTGTCGCCATCGCAGCAGACGCCGTCGCATCTCTGGAGAAGTGTGTCGCTGCCGCAGCAGCTGTCGTCGCATCGCTGAGGAAGCATGCCGCCGCATCGCATCAACAAGGCGCCCCGCATCCCTGGAGAAGAGTGTCGCTGTCGTAGCAGACGCCGTCGCATCACCAGAGAAGTGTGTCACAGGGCCTGTCGCGGCTCAGAAGATTCACTGAGTCGCCGCACGGCCGTCGGGCGTGCACGCATCACCCCTTCGTTGTCGCATAATCAAGAAGACGCCATTTTGTCTCATTGCACCGGGTCGTCATCGCATCGCGGCGTTGCTAGACGCATCGCCACAGAAGTGCAGTAAGAAACCGACGCATCACCTCCCCACGCGGTGAAGAACCGACGCATCACCTCCTCTCCGGTAAGGAACAGACGCATCACCGTCCCCTACACAGCAGTAGGAAACCGACGCATCACCTCCCCCGAAGCAAGGAACCGACGCATCACCGTTCTTGCATGTAAGGAACCGACGCCTCACCTTCCCTGCAACTCTTTTGTTTGTATTGCGTTACGCATCCAAAGGTACATTGAACATTGAGTGTCGCATTTACCATCTTTATTGAACTGAACTATTTTCTACCATTGACAGTCATATTTTTCATAGTGTATTGTGGATTTTTGTCGTTTTGGGTCTTGTGTTAAGTCTCTATAAAACAACCTGTGTGGTGTCCATCTGTAGTGTTGTCACTGTGTTACTGTATGTGTTCACAAATGCTTTACACACTGCCTCTGAGATAAGCCTGCCTGCTCGTGCCAAGCTACCAAGGGGGTGAGCAGGGGTTATTTTAGTAGTGTATCCCCCTTACCCTGACTAGAAGCAAGGGTCCCTATTTGGAGAAAGGTACCTACGTCTGCCAACTAGAGACCCCCAGTTCTAACAGGTGCCCTTCACTGAAGCCTGTCTGCCACAACCTAATTAGCTGTATTTACTTTTTAAAAGAATGCACTAACTCTGATAAGCAGTAGACTGCTGACAAACTACCAGGACTTGGATATAGGGACTGTGCCCTCCAACTTGATTAACACCCTCTTCCACGCACACCTGCATTGACTCTGATATTGTGCTCCCAAAATGTGATGCTTAGGACTGTCCATGTCTTTGAGGCTAGTAATGAGTATGAAGCTGGTGCTGAAGTTCTACTGTACTGCCTTGCAGCTACAGCTGGCCTTCCATAGTTTTAGATATGGTCACAGGAAGCATTCTCAAGTCCTTTGCACAGATTAAATGACGATTGCAAAAAGAACTAGATGTAAATGCAGGTGAGAAGAGTTGTGACTGGTGGACAAACTCCCTCTTTATGCCACCTTGTATTGACTTCATGATCCTGTTTCGCTGCTATTAGGTGCAGAGATCAAGATGGGCCTGAGTGTTTGGAGAGTGTGCGCTTTAGTCCTATTGTACTTACATATATAATTGCCTCTGTGGGTTATACAAAGTCCCCCCCCCCTTCGTTACTGATGCTTTTTCCTCCTGTTTGTAAAGCAACTAACCAGCGGTGGCTGGCAAGTAGTCAGACTGGGGGGGGAGCGGGCAAATGTGTGATCGATGCGTGCATGCATACAAGGTTAGTTGTAAGTGTAATAAAAAGAAATAACCACTTATCTCGCTTGCTGTCTTGCTTGCTGTACAACGTCCTCCTCACTCCATCCATGTTCTGCTCTGTCTCCAGCAAATTCCCCTAACTAATCCTGGTGCTGCTCTCACCAGCATGAGAGCAGCTCCAGGATTGAGGTAGCGGCCTCTCTTGGTGCTCCCAAGGGCACTGGAAGCCTGCACTTGCACTAACCCAGCTGTCGTTAGACAGCTAGGTTAGAGAAGTTTAAAATGAGTGTTTGGAGAGTGTGCGCTTTAGTCCTATTGTACTTACATATATAATTTCCTCTGTGGGTTATACAAAGTCCCCCCCCCCTTCGTTACTGATGCTTTTTCCTCCTGTTTGTAAAGCAACTAACCAGCGGTGGCTGGCAAGTAGTCAGACTGGGGGGGGAGCGGGCAAATGTGTGATCGATGCGTGCATGCATACAAGGTTAGTTGTAAGTGTAATAAAAAGAAAAACCACTTATCTCGCTTGCTGTCTTGCTTGCTGTACAACGTCCTCCTCACTCCATCCATGTTCTGCTCTGTCTCCAGCAAATTCCCCTAACTAATCCTGGTGCTGCTCTCACCAGCATGAGAGCAGCTCCAGGATTGAGGTAGCGGCCTCTCTTGGTGCTCCCAAGGGCACTGGAAGCCTGCACTTGCACTAACCCAGCTGTCGTTAGACAGCTAGGTTAGAGAAGTTTAAAATGAGCATGTCTGGCTGGCCGTCGCAAGACGGCCGGCCAAAAAGACATGAGCACTTTGAAATGAAGTGCACAGCTCACAGGACGGATGGATGAAGAATACCATTTTATTTTTCCTCTCTTGGGTTTCCTGGGGGCATTTTTGGCAGTAGGCGATGCTCCTCCGCTCCCATGGAGGAGCTGACCCTGCAAATAACCCAATATAAATAGGACCACCGAGTCTCAATACAGCCACATTTTTAAGGTACTGATACAGCCTAACATTAAAACGAGAGATGAGCTAACCTTACCAGTCAACGTTCTCCACTACCCTTAATTACGTGAAATGTCAGTTTCTGTTTAATAGTTACTGTTCATCGTGTTATCGATATCCTCTTTGTTTCATTTAGGGCTGACTGGGGAACCAAAAGCAACCCTTGTTAAAATGTTCCAGGCAACCCCTTTCATTTCCTCATGTAACCTCTCTCGTTTCATCCATTGAGTCTCTCTCTCTCTCTCTCTCTCTCTCCTTCTCTCCTCTCTCTCTCTTCTCCTTCTTCGATTGCTTTCTCTCCACCTTGCCCCTCAGCCCCTCTCTTTCTTTCTCTCTTGAAGCTTCCCTGTGCGTGCTGCAATTAATCTCAGGGAGCTGGGGGAAGTGACAGAGGCAGGATGAGCGATCATGGGCTTTCAAAACCGTCCTCCAAGGGCTCAGCAAACTGGGGAAATTCCCAGTGGAATAATAGGCCTGTCTGGCTCTGGTTTCCACCACTATTTGACATTCATGATGAACGGGACCACGAATTGTGACCAGTAACAATGTAACTAGGTTTTAGTGGCCCAAATGCAACTGTTAATTTTGCAGTACATTCACCTCAAACCAGGGTCAGATTATCACTGGTGGGGCCTGGTGAGGCAGTCTTTTTTTAGCGCCCCCTTTGACCTCCTTCTCCACGAATTCCCTCATTACCACCCTCCCACTGTGCCCCTCATCTTTCCATTGCCCCTCGATGACATACATTTCATTTTCTATCGAACTAATCATAGTTTTTTCACATTCAGTTCTGTGATCTGCATGGTACATGTTCTTTGCAGCAGGTACATTAACTCTCTGCTGTTTACGGTGAGCCAAAATTGCCACTAGACAAACTCTGATCTCTCACTAGCAGAAAAATGAATCACCAAAGTTATCTTGACATTTTTATTGTTGCCTGAAAACTACTGGACGGACATGGAACACTGCAGCATATGATTTTAAAGCGATAAGTTATTATTAAACACTGCGTCCCCCACCAAAGACAGTGCCAGATGCTGCTGCACTGGTTGCACGGCCCTTCCTCGATCGGTCAACAATCACGAATGTTGTATATTTGGATAATATCATGAACCAACAGAATACTTTACATTACCTGCATTGTGTGCTTTCCAGTTTTTTTTTCCGGGGGTGTTATGGAGTTTGCGATCATTTAGTGATGTCGATCTGTGGATATATTGTTTATACGAGGGGCCATGGTTTTGCATAGTATATTTACTGTATAAAATTTGATTGTAAATTTAAATTACTGTGTTTTACTGTTTCACATTAGTTTTTTTCTACTGTACATATATAAATATACATGTAATACCTTTGAATACGGGCGACTGGCATTTATGTATGGGGGGCGGGCAGGAAAATAATATATATAAAAGAAACGGACCTGGAGACAAAACGACGTCCTTTGTTGCAGATGTCTTCTTCCTTCCACCGCAGCCCGGCCACCAGGAAGCTCCCTTGCCCAGTCCTGGCGCTGCTCACAAGCAGCATGTGAGCAGCACCCTGATTAGAGGGAGCAGCATCACTCGGCACTCCACAGTGCTCTGGAGGCCTGCACTTACACTCAACCCAGCTGTCTTAAGCCAGCTGGATTGAGAGGTTTAAAGTGCGCATGTCTGACTGGCCCTCGCAAGACGGCCGGCCAAAAAGACATGCACACTTTCAACAAGTGCAAAATGCATCCCACCCTCTTCCCTGCTGCTGTCACCGAGCAGCGGTCCCGCCCCCGTCCTGATGCTCTGTTTGGGACAGGGAATGAAAAATAATATGATAATGAATTGCCATTTTATTTTAAATCTCTGTGGCTTTTGGGGGTAATGTAAGTGGGGGCGACGATTCTCCTCTCCGCCCCTGATTGAATAGTTCCATCTAATAAAGAATCAATATATCCAGCCAGACATTTTCACTTTTACTGAAATTTTGATGAATTATTTCTAAACTCAACCAAATAAATACCATTGGGTTTGAACTAAGCCTTTACTGCTTGTCCACTTTATCCACAGAGTCAGGGAAGCCAGAAGGCCAACTTTGTTTTAACAGATTGTGTCCCGATAAGTGGTGAACACCAGCAACCTCGACTTTGATATTGCTTGGCAGACCCCAATTGTATCACTGATCTTTGCTTTGACTGCAAGGATCAGCGATGACGCTCATACACCCCATAAAAAAGGGCAATTGACATCACAAAAAAGTACTTATTTCCCTTTCATGCAGATAATATAGTAGTTCTATATAGGACAGAAAAAGAGCTACATCTAACTTGGAGGAGATGTCAGTGTAAATCAAGGCAAATGACAGAATTGTTAACATTGACAATATCCATATTGATAACCTTGTAGACCATATTGGTCACTGACAAGCTAATATTGGGGTTTCAAAAATCCATTAATTACACTTTTATGGAGTGATTTATTCATGCTACATTGGTTCTGCCATTAAAAAAACAAACACGATCAATGAGTATTTCCTCTAGGAGACTCTCGAGAATATTTGCAGTTTTCGACAGACTTACTCCACCAGATAAGCAACCAAAAAAGGATCCACCCCATTGACTGCAACTGAACCCCACATTAGCAATATAATCAGTGCAGTGGCAAAGGCAGGTAAGCAGCACTGGTATATGTCTGAATCTCATAAATGAGATCCACACATATTAAGTTTAGCCAAGCAGTATCAAAGAGTAGGAGGCAGATAGGTAAAGTTAAAGGTCAAAGGTATTTAGCACAGGTATCACCTCCCTCTCAGTGAACATGACTTTGCCAGGATTAGCACAAACAGAAAATTCATTGTATTCAAAGAAGCATCCACTGTCACAACTCGCTCCCTGCATTCACGTGCCCACCACCAGGGGGCTGAATTGTGGGGCTCTCCAGTGTCATAATAAGCTTCCAGACCCTCCCCTTCATGCATATACGGACTTCCAGTCATTTGGATTCTACTAGCAAATTGCCATCCATTCCCAATCCATGCCAGGTTTTGTGGAAGCCAGCCTGCTCATGCTTGAAGCCAGCCTGCTCATGCCTGAAACTCCATTACCTAGAATTCCCTGCTCACTGCTCCATCTCAACCCCTGCAGGCCAAGGATGGGTCGAGGAATCCAGTTCACCTGTGGCTGGCTGCTGCTAGCCTGCTCACACCTGATGCATATGATTACTGTGAGCACTTTTAAGCCCCAGCTCCCTTCAGTCCAGGGTTGGTCATTGTAGCTGTGTACCGGTGAGACCGACCCTTGTTTCCTGAACTTTTGTTATCCTTGTTTCCAGAATTCCTGAGCTATAGCTATCCCTTCTGCCTTAATTAGCACTGCCTGCAGTGCTACCTTGTTTCCTGAGTTCCTGAGCTATATTTATTCTTTGTTCCTGTTCCTGAGCTTCAGCTATTTCTAGTTCCCAATTTGCACTGCTTGCAGTGCTCTGTTGACTCCTTTTCTTGAGCTGTAGCTATTTCCTGTTTCCTTGAACTAGCACTGCCTGCAGTGCTACCTTGACTCCTGAGCTATAGTAATTTCCTGTTCCTGAACTAGCACTGCCTGCAGTGCTACCTTGGCTCTTGAGCTTTTGCTCAATTCTTGTTTCTGCTCCAGCACAGTCTTCAGTGCTACTGTGTTTTCTTGTCTCCTGATTCAATACTATTCTAGTATACCCTTGTAGCCTCCCCTTCTGTATATCCTTTTCCAGTCCCTGCTTTTCTTCCCATTTCCTTGGTGCCAGTTCCTAGTTTATAATCTTTCTATTCCTGCTGTCTTGCTTCTATTACCTTGTATGTTTGTTACTTGCTTTCTGCCAAGTGGGGCCTGTGATTTCCTTCTTTTCCTGTTAAGACTCTTCCTTGTCTAGTGTGCTTGTATTTAGTTCTACCCCCTTGCTGTTACTGCCTTGAGTGTTCCTGTTTGATCGCCAGGATCAGTGGGCACAACTGACAACCTAGGTGGTGATTCTTGTTCACTGTGAGTATTGTCTTTGAGTTACACTTATAACATCACCATAGGTATCAGCTCCACAGACCCTGCCTTTGCATGCATATCTTATATGTGGGTATTTGCAGTCAGTATCTGTAACAGCAATTGTGGGTGAGGAACTTACTGAGCTTCAGTCTTACCTTGTGGAGCTCCCGAGTGCTTTACCCCACATTCACTTTATTATTAATGTTGTTTTATATATAAGTGTATTGCACATCCATCCTGTGTGTAGTGATTCTGAATGCTGAACTGCCTCATGAGTGCCTGTCCTTTCTGAGTCTTAGCCATCTTGTTCCTTCATGCTGGCTTCCCCTTTGGATCCCTTTTCTCCTCTGACTTCCTGTGTGATCCTGGGCAGCGCTGTACTCCTCTTTCTGTGTACGTTTTCTACCCAGTTCCCAGTCCTTCCCAAGTCCCTGACTGTGTTCCCAACATAGTGCCGGACAGTCCCTGACATCCACTGTCAGAAATTCTTCGTCTGCCTTGAGAAAATCAACTGGAAAATTAAACATTATGTTTACAGTAGAGTGAAATCGGAAGTGCTGAAATTTAGAATTTTGATGGGAAATCTGCTAAGATTGAGAAAAGGGAGTTCTCTTATCGCTGCCTAATGACACCTCACAACCAATGCCTCATAATATCCCTGTACCTGGAAAAATACATTATGCAAGAAAGAAGAATTCTTCATGACTGCTGAATAATGAAGATTGAAGGACCACTGATCTTCATTGCCACCCACAAATTTGAACAGCCGCCCAAGGGACATCTGGCTGGTCTATTGGTTAATGCTGCAGGAACCTAAAATTCAGATAAGGTCTTCATCCTTGGAAAAAAATTCAACTAGTCAGTTGAGCATAGGCTGCCCTGGACCTTATGAAAGGACAGGTTGGAGTGAAACCTTGTTCCTTTGAACCTGATTTGATGGCCTGGTAGCAGTAAGAGAGACTAGAAGTGACTTTCTGAGTATCAAGATATTTTGGGCCTCTTTGCTGTAGCTAGAGGTAGTGGAAAAAAGTCTCTCTATCTTTTGGAGCTTTGACTGGAGTCCCAAAGAAGGACGCCAGAAAGAATGAGATCATCAGGATGTACTGGCCCCGACTAAATGGCTTCTATTAAGCAGAACAGTTTGCTGGTAACTTTCATATTTTTGATTTTTCTGCAATAACAGACATTTTATGGGCATTTTGGGGTATACATATCGATTAACATATCGATTATTATATCGATTAAAAACATTGTTTTTGACATCTTTTCCTTTAAGTGTTACAGCAAACAAATGATGGACGGAATGCTGACAATGCATACATTCTCCTCCAGTCAAAAGATCTGGGTTAAATCCATCGTTCTTTTGCCCACTACGCCACCCCAGTTTGGACCCAGCCATATGCAAATCAGTCTTGACCCTGTGCCCCATGGGAACAGTCCAGACCGAACTGCCAGGCCAGGTCCTCACTGGACCTGAAACAAGCATCCTGGGACCGGTTTCAGGGTATGTCACCCTTCAGCCAGGCTAGCTTGAATCCAGTGGCACAGTGAGCAAGGGACCCACGTCTGGGCATACCCATCCCACTTAGGGCGAAAAGTGTTACAGCAAACAAATGATGGACGGAATGCTGACAATGCAAACATTCACCCCCAGTCAAAAGATCTGGGTTAAATCCATCGTTCTTTTGCCCACTACGCCACCCCAGTTTGGACCCAGCCATATGCAAATCAGTCTTGACCCTGTGCCCCATGGGAACAGTCCAGACCGAACTGCCAGGCAGGTCCTCCCTGGACGGAAACAAGCATCCTGGGACCGGTTTCAGGGTATGTCACCCTTCTTCAGCCAGGCTAGCTTGAATCCAGTGGCACAGTGAGCAAGGGACCCACGTCTGGGCATACCCATCCCACTTAGGGTGAAAAGTGTTACAGCAAACAAATGATGGACGGAATGCTGACAATGCAAACATTCTCCCCCAGTCAAAAGATCTGGGTTAAATCCATTGTTCTTTTGCCCACTACGCCACCCCAGTTTGGACCCAGCCACATGCAAATCAGTCTTTTCCTTTAAAACATTACAAAACCACATTCCTAATGCTCCCGTTCCTCCATATAGATGGTTGGAAACATAATATCTTCTCCTTTTAACAATTTCTCAATTTCTCAAAATCTCCCTATCTCTCGGGAGACAAACCTAACCAGAGCAGGTTTTGACATCAGCATACCTTAATATCTATTATATATTATTCTCTTAAAACCAAAACAATGTGTGAGTTGCAGAGCTGGGTTATAGCTGTCAATAAAAAGCATTTATAAAAAGAAATCTTGTAAATGGAAACATTATGTAAATAAAGTAAACACTGTCTTGTAATGTCAATAATATCAATATATACCAATCAGAAATCATGACCAAATGTGGAACTTTAACAGTTTGTTGTAAGAAATTGGTTTACAGGTTGAGTGGGGTGTAACCCTTCTCAAGCAGCAACCACAATTCTTTTCAGGGTGAAGTCACAAGCAAAACCTGCGCTCAACTCTTGGATTGCTTGGCACAGAGCAGTCAGGCTTAACTCAGAGGCAACGTGTATAGTATTTGTGCAACACTTGAAACAGTATGTTAGCAATGGGATTCCTGGTTGGCTGAGGTTTGCACCCAGGCCAGGCAGGAACCACCACTCTAGTCATGGTAAGCTAGATACACACTAAAAAATAACCTGTGCTCACCCTCTAGTAGCTTGGCACAGAGCAGTCAGGCTTATAAAAGAGGCACTATGTAAAGTATGTGTGTAACACACACATATCAACACAATAAATACACCTCAAAAGACTCCACACCAGTTAAGAACAACAGATTATTATATTTTGACAAAACAAGACCAAAATGACAAAAATCCAATGTATAGAAGTTGAGATATTGGATTTTAAAGGAATTAATGCAGTAAAGCATTTAGAATCAAGTAGCATTAAAAGGTTACTTTAGGTCGCGCTGGACTGGGGCAAAGTCAAAGTTCAGGCTGACGTGATGGAGAGCCTGCTGGCTAAAGGAACCATGGAGGCCCCAGTGAACAAAGTACCTTTCCTAGTCACAAACAGTGAGATGCCTCGATGTTAAGGGCCACACCTGCACGATGCATCGATCTTTTTCAAGCAGTGAAGGTGATGTGTCAGTTTCGAAGATGGCTGCTGGAGTGGAGAGGCTTTGTGCAATGCGCCGGATTCTGCCACACAGTTAAGGGGATGCATTGATCTCACCAAGCCGCAGCGGCGGCGATACCATGTCCGATGCATCTATCTCTGGAGGGAAAGTGCTGGTTCCAATGCAACTGAGTGGATACACTGGTTCTGCTACACACAGACAGAAGATGCGTTGAAATCCGTGTTGCAAGTAGCTGGGCCAAATCCAGTGAGCCAGGCACAGGAGCAAGGGTACAGACTTTGATATCTCTGAGTCAGAGGAACAGGAGGCAAGCCAACAGGCCCTTGGAGATTACTTGGAGTCCAGCTCTCCTTCAGCAGAGTCAGAGAGCAGCAGGCAGCAGGGCAACAAACAGAAAAGCAGACCTTCCAGATTAGCAGTCAAGTTGAGTCCTTTAAGCATCACATCAGTCCTACTGGCAGAGCTTCACTTACAAGTCCAGTAGTGTCTGAATTGATGGGGTCAGAGACCCAGTACTTATACCAAAAAGTGGCTCTCTGAAGTGCATAAGCATCGCTTTCAACCCAGTCCTGCTCTGCCTGGCTATCTGTGGGTAGGAATCAGTCCTTTGTGTGGGGACAGGTCACTGCCTTTTCAAGTGAAGTGTTAGTGCCCAGGCAAGGCCATCAGAATGCAGATGTATGTGGATGGGTACTCAGACACACCTATCCTTCCTGTGTTGTGGCTTTCTAGGGGGAATACACAAAGGGCCTGATTCACAGAACTAACTTACGTCAAAAACGTAAAGTTAGTACTTTTTGGTATTCACAGAATACACTTACTCATTTTGTATTCACAGAATGAACTTACTCATTTCGGTATTCACAGAAGTTAGTAGTCCTAACTTTAGGACTTCTAAATGCCTTCTGTGAATACCGAAAGTCTTAAAGTTAGATTTTTCTCAGTTTAGGAGTAGTAAAGTTAGGACTCCTAACTTTACTACTCCTAAACTGAGAAAAACTCTAACTTTAAGACTTTCGGTATTCACAGAAGGCATTTAGGAGTCCTAAAGTTAGGACTACTAACTTCTATGAATACCGAAATGAGTAAGTTCATTCTGTGAATACCAAAAAGTACTAACTTTACGTTTTTGACGTAAGTTACATTTGTGAATCAGGCCCAAAGTGTAGCTGCCATCCAGCTTAGACGTGTATTGGAGACGGGCTGTCAGGCACAGAGAGCAGTAAGTGCAAGAAAATGTCCACTTTCTGAAAGCGGCATTCCTAAAACAGTAATATTACAGCCAACTTCACCAGTGAGGAGGATTTATCATTACGATTCCAAAGATGTGAAACATGAAAAAGCTACTCCTCTCTGATCAGGAATTAAAGCTTAAAAGTGTATTAAGGAATTCCTAATGCTAGCCCATGAGAGGGGTAGGCCTCACTGTAGTAAAAACAAAATAGGCTGTTTGTCACTACCAGCACATGTAAAGAGTAAACATGCATGTCCTACCTTTTACTTACATGGCATCCTGCCCTTACGGTTACTTAGGGCCTACCTTAGGGGAGACATATGCAATAAAGGGGGAGTTTGAGGTTTGACAAATAGTTTTAAATGCCAAGTTGAAGTGTCAGTAAACTGCACATAAAGGCCCTGCAAGAGCAGGCATGAGACAGGTCTGAAAGGCTACTTCTGTGGGTAGCACAATCAGTGCTCCAGGCCCACTAGTAGCATTTAATTTACAGGCCCTGGGTATATGGTATAGCACTTTACAAGGGACTTACAATCAAATATGCCAAACAGGTGTAAACCAATTATACCATGTTTGAGGAGAGAGCACATACAATTTAGCACTGGTCAGCAGTCATAAGGCTAACAAAATTAGGTCAGAAAAAGAGGAGGAGGAAAGGAAAAAATTTGGGTGACCATTCAGAGAGGGCCATTTTCCAACACAGTAACACAGGTTATGCTTGGCATTGCACTGTGCAGGAGAGAAGATGTGTTGGTTCCGCTGGGTCCAGTTGCTAGATTCAAGATTGTTGCAGCCTTCTGTCCCTGAGGCTCAAGTCTGAGGGCCAGCCACCTAGCCCTTGTAGTCACTTTGGGGTCCTGGGATTAAGAAACGCAGGTGAAGTCCTACTCACCCAGGCAAGAGGTCAGCAAGCAGTAGGTCAGCAGAGCAGGGCAGTTGTCCTGCAGGGTAGCAGTCCAGCAGAGTAACAGTCCTTTCAGCAGCACAGCAGTCCTTCTTCCTGGCAGAGTATCCACAGGTGCAGAAGTGTACTGAAGAGGTGGTGTCTGAGGTCCAATACTTATACCCAGTTGTTCCTTTGAAGTGGAGGAAAACCTTCTATAGGTTTCTATTTTATGTCCCCAGGCATTCTGTCAGTAAGGCTGTGCTCAGCTCCGCCCTCCCATCCTGCCAGTGATGGCCCATCCAGGCACATCTAAGCTCTCAATTGTGGCTGTCTAGGAGGAATACTCAACACCTAAGTGTCAACTACATCCAGAAATGTGACCCAGAGACAGGCTACAGGCACTAAAAGGCTAGGGCAGGAAAATGCCAACATTTTTAAAGTGGCTTTTTCATAGTTGCAATTTAAAATCTGACTTCATCATGAGTTTAGATTTTATATTACAATTCCTCAGATACCAAACATAAACTGGATACCCGCTCCCAATTGAGAATTATGATTTATTAAATGTAATAAGGTAATTCCAATGTTATCCTGTGGGAAGTCAGGTCTTGTAGTAGTGAAAAACTAATTTAAGGGCAGTTTCATGAATATACAGCGGTAGATCCACCAGCAAACTACAGGGCTTGCCATGATTTGGAAATTTCTTTAACTTATCAAGAACACCAGAATTGGTTTGGTGGTCAGTTGCCACATACGCACAGAAATGTCTGTTTGGGACTCCTGAGTAATGAAGTGCTATGTGGCCAGCCATGGCTGGCTACACTCCCGTTACTTACTCTGAAAATTTAGCACAGGCTGAAGTGGTAGGTGCGTTAAATTACGCAGTCGCCTTATACAGGATACTGGTACAGTTTTTTCAATATACTTTGAGCTCCAGATCTGCTGTCGCAGCAGGACCTACCGCTCCCGCACAAATACAAACTATTAGCCAACAGACTATTAACGCTATCATGGGGAAAGCGCCCACGAAGCATGATGAAATGGATTGCTGGATTGCACGTAAGACCAGTCAGTTAGAAGCAATATATTAATACACTACCCAACAAGATAAACACAGAATACTGACTTTGTATCTTCTTTTTGGGATGTGTCACCCGTAGAGGTGTGTAACACCTGGGGAAGCATTATTGCATTCATTTACACTAGTATGCCTTCATTGGCAGTCCTCCCTGATGTATTTAGTCCGGTACAAAATGCGCACAGATCTCCACCAGCTCTGAACTTAGGAATGACATTAATGGGGAATTTCTCTACTGTATCCTGTTTCATCTTAAGCAATATTAAGGGAGAGGCTGGAAGTAGTTTCAATTCAAGACCATGAACGGGGGGCTATGGCGCCTCCCGCTAGCGCGTAGCCTCAGGTGATGCTCCTCCCCCCTCCTATGACGATGTTTGATGGAACAGGAGCGGGAGCGGGAGCGGTCAGACGCTAAGGATTATCGCGGGTTTTTTGAATTTCACCGCGTATTCATTTTCGGATGCGGCGGCTGTGCTTCCAACGGCTGCATTTCTTGGCGGCGTTTGAGGCTTTCGGATTGGGATTTTTCCTGCGTTTAAACCGGAGAACTGTTTATTTGTTTAAGGTGTTCAGCTGAGACTGGAGGAGAGTAGAGGATCCGGCTAGATTCCATCTGATGCAGTGACCGTGGCTCGAGACTCTGCACAAGGGTTCGCGATGAGATTGAGAACCGGAGCTATATGGGTTTTTCAATTGACTGCGGCGTGGGATTTCTGGAGAGCCTAAAAACTTTGGGACTGTTGCTGGAGAACGGCAGGAGGGTAAGTCCTGATGAGCTCATAATTTACCTGGCAAGAGACTTGGGCGGTTTGGCATTGGTGTTTTAAGTGGGGGTACCTTGATAAGCATTTTATAATGAAGAAACAGCTGAGACTCGCCGCTGCTGCAGCAAAAGTGGATGCTGCAAAGATTAAAGCACGCACTGCCAAAGGGAAGCTGAATTTAACAGTGACTAAAGTGGGAGGTAAAATGCGTCATGCGGAGTCCTCCTTTAGTTCACAAAGCTCCGAAGCGGACGATCTTTCTTTAAAGGAGATTAGCTTAACAGAAGCCTCAGGAATTAAGCCAAGGGATATTGATTTAGCTAGCTCACCAGGAGGTGGCGCATGTTATAAAATTCAAGAGCAAAAAAATGCCAGAGACTTTCCTCTCTTCTCCCAAAAAATTTTACCTCCTGCCACCTCTCCCTGCTCAGATATGCTCAGTCGAACTCTTTTAGCCCAGAATAATCATGACATATTAGAAGAGTCGATAATGTCAGCTGTAACACTAGAGCCAGTAAAAGCTCTAGGTCCAGCATCCTCCTCTCCTCTAGTGGTCTCTTCTCCGGATACTCAAGGAATACAGATACAAGTGGAAGATCCGCCGATGGCTTTACTTGATTTGGAACAGCTTAAAATTACTGCGTTAATATTAGCAAAGGCTGTCGCGACCCCGCTTCCTCAATCTCCGCCTTCTCTTCTCCCTTCTCGTGAAATGTCTAGTCAAATGCAATCTAATGAAACTATGACAGTTCAGCAAGAGCAGCAAGACCAAATAGTAGCCTCAGCCTTAGCTTTAGGAAAGCCTAAACCACTGGGTCCTTTGATGCCTGAACAGAATAACGAGACTCTATTTGGAATTAAAGATTGTGACCTGGTTCTTGAGGGTGAAAACGAGAAGGCTATGTCATATCAGCTGGATGTTAAAAATATGTTAAATATGATTCTTGAAGAAATACGCGATATGAAAAAAACACAACAAACGGATATTGCAATGATACAGCTGCGCTTGGAGAAGATAGAAGATGCAGTAGCCAGCCTTCCACCTCGATTTCAGGAGGCTGAAGCAAGAATCTCCCTGGTTGAGGATCAAATGAACCATATTTTGCAGCAAGTAGATTTAGCCTCCCGGGAGAAAATAAGAATGGAAAATAAGATTGAAGAACTTGAAAATTTTTCACGCTGCTCAAATCTTCGTATAGTTGGTGTTCCGGAGCGGATTGAAGGCACGGATACACTTAATTGGGTTGATTCCTTTTTAAGAAGGTTGTGATTCCTGAGTTTACGGGCGATCTGACTGTAACCAGAGCTCATCGGGTCCCAGCGCATCCTTCCCCTAATCTGAAGTTTCCCGCACTATACTTGTCAATTTTGCAGACTCTCGTATAAAGGAAAAAATCTTGTCCAAGGCAATTTTGTCCAGACAGTTTGAGATCGAGAATGGTGCGAAATGCAGAATTTTCTCCGACATGTCTGCGGAAGCGGCAAGAAGACGCAAAGAGTTTGTTAAATTATTGTTCCTTTTTAAAGCTCAAGGGGCACAAGCCTCTATTGCTCAACAATCCAAGCTCAAAGTCCTTGTGCAGGGGAAATTTCACTTATTTACACGCATTGAAGAGGCGCAAGAACTTCTTAAAGCTATTTCAGCTGGAAAATAATCTGGGTTTGCTTGACCTCTGTATTGTTTTTTTTTTTTTTCTTTGTTTGAAAAAGGAGAGTACCATTTAGATCCTGTTACCTCTCTTTTTTCCTTCTCTTTTTAGGAGGGGGTAGATCACCTTAGGTGCAATTTCAGGGCACCAATATTAGTATTTGGGGTGGTTGGGAGAAGGTGGGCAGCGGGGCTAGCCACCTTCTCAAAGGGGAGGGTGTGGGTCACTGGGGTGAAAAAGGCTGTATAGCCAGAAAACGAAGTCCATTTTTTCTAATCTTTATACATCCATTTTTTAGATCAATGCTTTTTTCAATACGTGGGGGGCCGTTTAGGTGGTTAGATTTGCTTCTTATTTATTATAGTTAGTAAGGAGATTTTGAAAGTGGTCTCTTTTAACGTCAATGGTCTTAATAATAGAAAGAAAATGCGGGCAATTGAAATGTGGATTAAAACAGAAAATCCGGCGGTAATTTTATTACAAGAAACCCATATACCAGCTGTGAAATTGTCAGACTTTTCTATGTTTAAGTCATGGGCAGCCTATAGGGGATTTTCTTCATCTTCAGCCTCCCTTCGAGGGACGGCAATATTTTTAAGTAAAAAATTCCAGGCGGAAGTCGTCAGCTTTGACAAAGATCAGTATGGTCGTTGGTGTTGGGTCACTTGTATTGCTGGACAGAAACCGATAACCTTTGCCAGTATTTATGCTCCTGTAGAGGATAATCCAAAGATATATGAGGAATTTTTTCAATCTTTAATTCAAACACCCGGGAACTGATTTTGGGGGAGATTTCAATGTTTTAATGAATCCTAGAATTGATTCCTCAATGCTGGCTAAAAAACGATTGAAACCTAAAACTTTAAGAACAATACAACATTATGTGGTAACTTTAGATCTACTGGATCCATGGCGGAGGGCTTTCCCAACTAAAATTGTTTATACTTGTCTGTCTGGTAGATTTCACACCTCATCACGCATTGATTTTTTTCTGGTTTCTCGGAGTTTAAGTTTTTGCCAGCAAAGAGTTCAGCAGAATGGATTTTCTGACCATGCTATGCTGGTACTTGATTTACAAATTGGGGAACGTGCTAAGACCCCTAAAAGATGGATGCTAAATAGGCAATATTTATTAGAGGAGGATTGGGTGGGTCTTATTGAGATTGAGATTAGGGAATTCCTAGTTCGAAACCATGATTCTGCTCCCTTAAATACGATATGGGATACACTTAAGGCCTTTACTCGGGGGCTAATTATCGGAAAAGATGCTGAGATTATAAGGAAAGTTAAGGTAGAAAAGCGAGTTCTGGAGCAGAAGGTACAAAGTTCTTATTCGGCATTTCTTAATAATCCTACTGTTTTTAACCAGCGCCAGTTTGATCAGGCTAAATGTGATCTCAGTGCAAGATATTACACTCTAAGCGAATCTTTCTTTCAACATCATAGACAAAAAATATATGAAGAAAGCAATTTTACTGGTAGGTTCCTGGCTTGGCAGGTAAGGGAGCAGGTTGCTTCTAATCAAATCAATGCATTAAAATGCCCCTTAAATGCCTCTTGTATGGATGATCCAGTGAAAATTAGTGAAATAATGCTACAGCATTATGGGTCTATATATGGTCAACAACAGACTGTCGATATTACATCTTTGAGAGACTTTCTTCAGAAAAATTGTTCTCCGACACTTTCAGAGAGTGAGAAATCAACTATGGCAAGACCTTTTACTAAAGATGAGCTGCATGGGGTGATTAAGAATTTACCAAGTGGTAAGGCCTGCGGTCCGGATGGTTTTCCCGCAGAATTTTTTAAAGTTTTTTATAATTCCGTGGCAGATTTTTTTTTACAGTTGGTAAATTCAATGTTAGAAGGTGGGGCAATACCAGAATCTTTTAGACAAGGAAACATAGTCAGTTTTTTAAAAAAGGGAAAAGTCAGTGAAGATCCAAATTCTTATCGTCCTATAACGTTATTATATTCGGATTACAAAATTGTTACTAAACTTTTAGCTAATCGGTTTAATCAGCATGCCTCACATTTGATTCACCCGGACCAAAATGGTTTTATTGCTGGCAGGCAGCTGGGTACTAATACACATTATTTAACGGAGGCATTGGATTATTTTGAGACCCAGAAGATACCTGCATTAGTCCTTCTTTTAGATGCTGAGAAGGCATTTGACCTTGTTGTCTGGGAGACGCTGTTTATTATCTTGCAAAACTTTGGTATATCCTCCAAGATCACGGGCCTGGTCCAAAATCTTTATCTTAATGCTGAAGCTAATGTAATTATTAATACCTCAATGGCCGGCCAGGTTAAAGTAAAACGGGGGACTAGACAGGGGTGTCCTCTCTCCCCAGTTTTATTTGCTTTTTTTATTGAGCCATTGGCGATTGCAATTAGGAACAGCGTTGATATTCGCCCTCCAATTCCCACTATGGCAAAATTGAAATTATACGCCGACGATATTATGCTTTTTATTAAGCCTGACTTAGAGGTCCAGGTAAAAACCTTTAAGATTTTTGAGGAATTTGAAGCGTTAGTTGGGTATAGAATTAATAAAAAGAAAACTGAAATTATACAGTGTGGTGGAGTGGGCTTGGATTTGCACCCTGATATTCTCTCTTGTTTAAACACCAAACCCAAGAGATACCTGGGGGTTTATTTCTCAGAACGTATAATTGATTTATTTCATTTAAACTTTGTCCCGCTTCTACGAAAAATTCAGGATCTGTTTTTACGCTAGAATTCTCTTCCATTATCTATCTTGGGCAGGGTTGCACTAATTAAAATGTCTGTTCTTCCACTTTTTAATTTTCTTTTTCCGGCCATTCCATGTATCTTGTTTGGTTCTTTTTTTTCCCGAATAGAGTCTATGTTTACAACTTTTCTCTGGGCAAAAAAACCCCGCGAATTGCACTTAGCACTTTATACGAAGGGTTGGAACAGGGAGGTTTAGCTCTTCCGAATCTCAGGGATTACTACTTTGCGTATTTTGCACAATATTTATCCAGATTTAAGCCTCAACAACAATCAAATCTTTTTATTAATAGTTTTATGAATTTAATGTGTAAGGAAAGTCAGATCCACTCCCCTTTATCAATTTTTAAATCTCCTAAATTGGTGCGGTATAAGTGCCTACAATGGTTTTTAAAAAACGTCAGGCCCTCTACAAAAGATATTCTATTCCTTTAATTAATTCTTCAACTTTGTTATCTGGCCCTATGTCATTGTCGGGGATTAGAGAATCTACAGAACTTATATCAAAGTGGGCTAATGTTGGATTCCGTAAAATCTCAGATTTTTTGAGGAATGGTAGATGGTTGAGTATGGCGGAAATGTCACAATTGATCATTAACGATTTTCTTCTTCTATGGTCATATAGTATTTTTAGTAAATTCCTTAGTGAATTAGATTTAACCCAAATTTGTGATCAACATCATATAGTCCATGAACTCTTAGAGGATACGGTTGTTAAAAAACCTGGGGAATGGAAAAAACGCTTAGCTTTAGTTAAAGGTGTTGATCTTGGGAGTAAGGCAATTGCAAAATGGATGAAACATGAAGAAGTAGAAATTTCAGTCAGTATGTGGTCAGCAATTAATAATCTTAATTTTAGCACGTTAAGAGGAGCGAATTGGCGAAGGATGTTGTTTTTCAGTAAATGGCAACTTTATCGAACTCCTCTTTTCCTTTCTAAGATTTATGTCAATCAATCGGCACAGTGTTTCCGTTGTATTAACCATCCCACTGCCAACTGGTCACACATTATTTTGCAATGTCCTATGATTCAGAGGTTTTGGAAAGACATTTTTTGTTATTTGGAATGTGAATGTAGTATTGTGTTAGGATTGAATAATCGTTTAATAATTTTAGGTTTTGATCCAGACCTTCTCCTGCCTGACAAGTTTGTCAAATTTTTATACATTGCAATGGCGGTAGCCAGATCACTTTTGTTGCAAAAATGGCGTACAGATCTCATACCCTCTGTCTATGAATGGGCTCGAAAGATGAAATCAGTTAAAAAGAGTGAACAAATTTATGCTTCACGAGTTGAAGGGCTTAAGAAATTTGAAAAAATCTGGGCAACTTATTTTGATTAAGATTGGGTGGTCACACCGATGTATGGGAGTGGATATTGCTTTATGCATGCTTAGAGGCTTAATTTGAGGATTTATGGTTGTCCCCTCATTGTTCATGACTTTTCAGTATATATTGGTGCTATTTATTGATCTTGTATTTTTAATATCTTTTTATGGATGTATTTATGGATTTTATAATGTTTGTAATCTGGACTTCAATAAAAAATAAAAAAAAAAAAGACCATGAACGGGAACTAGCAAAAATAATCACAGAAGTTTATACCTATGTAGGTAGAGATACCCTGGGTACTTGACCCATTAAGCCACATTTAAAACCTAAAAATGACACTAAGGGTTCCATTAAAGAGAAATCTGCAATAGAAGGGAAGAAAAAAGAGAAAGATAAAAGACAGACTGGATCATCCGCTTCTCAGGAATTGGGCAGCAGTGGTTATAACTTAAAAAACCACGAGTAATCTAAAAAACCTGAAGGGTATCAGTGTTCTGTTAGCCACTCTTCAAGTTCTTTTCAGGACACTGAAGGTATAGGAACAGAGAGGGGAATCTGATCCAAGTAACGAAGAGAAGAAGAGTACAGTAGGAAAAATGAAGGCTGATGCAAGACTGATGTCAGCCTAAATAGGGAAGAGAAAGGATTGGACTCTAAAACCCCAGCAAAGAAGAAGAAAGTAGCAAGACTTTCTAAGAAACATTCTGAACCAGCTATGAGTCTTCCTGTGAAACAGGACTAGGTTGAGAACACTCCTAGACAGTGCTGCAGAAGTCACAATAGTACATAAGATGCTTCAGAGGTTTCTGGATTCAAATCCAACTGGTGACTTTACACAGACGGAGACCAACATTTAAATCCTCCTGGCAGGGTTCACAATCTAAACATACAAATTGATGGGGACATACCACATCTTATTAAAACAGTCTTCAGGACACAATTATCTGGAGATTATAATATCATTCTAGTGAAAGAAGACTGGCCTCCAGCCTTTATTCAAGAAGCACCCAGGGGGGAGGAATTCATAAGGGCAGCCTTCTCTCCCATAGTACCTGAGGATATCAGAGACATCTATGCCAATGTATGGGCTGTAAGACAAGCTCCAGCCTTAAACAGAAACCAAGCGGGTGGGACGAACACTCTAGTCCACATGTCATTCCCTTATGCAGCGAACCACAAGCACAATACCCTTTAAAGTTAGAAGCAAAACGTGGTATAAAAATAATACTAGATCAGTCGCAGTTTGTTTAAAATAAATAAATAAAAAAATGATGAGGAAATCTGGGGTAATCCTGTAGATCTTTTAATTAATTGTAGATTTTATCCTTACAGGATTTCAAATTCCAAGTGTTGAAAAGCATTTTAATTTCACTGTATCACAACAAAATGGTGATAGGATACACACCACGCTAAGGTGGGTGTAAGGGAATATATACTTTAGAACAAAACCCACACATGTGGTATTTTTGGATTATAAATCCCTGATATGATGGACGATATGCCATTATATGACACTAAAAATATGCCCGTGAATAATGGGTTAAGCTACGATATCTTTTAACTTTAAAAGATTGAATATAGTGTAGTATGGCAGAATGAATGTTGTTTTTCTTCAGTTAATGAATGTATGATAAGTGGATTGTATGATAATTTATGGACCCTTATAAACAATTGTAAAAAGATATTGATAAATGCTTGTCCTTTAGTTTAGAGATTACGCATTGGATAAAGAGTCTGTATAGGTTCAATGTTTTTTTTTTTTTATCGGATGCAATTATGATTGATGTAACAATATATGGTTATGATGTTTTTAAATTTTGTGTTTTTAAATAGGTGCAATGAAACTGTGTCAACAATAGGGGAGACAACTTATTAATCGTGTCCTGATGAAGGTGGTTTTATAAACTGTTTGTTACCACCGAAACGCGTCAACGCTTTGTTTGTCTAGGTATTATATCCAAGGAACTCTCGTTGTCCAACCTAATTACTGAGTAGTGGACCTTTATAATTTCGACTGATTCTTGTTGGAATAACCATCTTATGATGTTTTTAATGTTTCACATGTCATTGGTCTCTCGGGTATTTTAACATTGTTAATGATTTTTTTATTACTTGTCGTACAAAATTGTATTTATGTGATTTGATTTTGATCCCCCAAAACATTTCTATGATGATTTATTAATAAAATAATACTTTGCAATATTAGTTACAGATCCTATCTGTGTGTTTTTATAATTGTTTTCTGGGTTCATGTTTGCGATCAATGTGAGGTACCTTAGTGCCTTTATGGTTGGTGGTATGAATATTGTTGAGTGAAACTTGAGAAAAATACATCTTTATTCAGGTCCATGAGAGTTTGCTTTGATTATTACCTGAGAACACTCCTAGACAGTGCTGCGAAAGTCACAATAGTACATAAGATGCTTCAGAGGTTTCTGGATTCAAATCCAACTGGTGACTTTACACAGACGGAGACCAACATTTAAATCCTCCTGGCAGGGTTCACAATCTAAACATACAAATTGATAGGGACATACCACATCTTATTAAAACAGTCTTCTGGACACAATTATCTGGTGATTATAATATCACTCTAGTGAAAGAAGACTGGCCTCCAGTCTTTATTTAAGAAGCACCCAGGGGGGAGGAATTCATAAGGGCAGCCTTCTCTCCCATAGTACCTGAGGATATCAGGGACATCTATGCCAATGTATGGGCTGTAAACAAGCTCCAGCCTTAAACAGAAACCAAGCGGGTGGGACGAACACTCTAGTCCACATGTCATTCCCGTACGCAGCGAACCACAAGCACAATACCCTTTAAAGTTAGAAGCAAAACGTGGTATAAAAATAATATTAGATTAGTCACAGTATCAGGGCATAATAGCGCATTGTCTTTCACCAATGAATACGCCCCATTTTCCCAACCAGAAAGCTCCTATGGAATAGTCTTTGAATATTGAAATTTGAATTCGCACACGTGGACTTATGCAGTACAAATCACACATAGCACAGGTTTGATGGATGACCAACCTGGTGTGAAAAAAGTATAAAACTACTCTAAGTATTTCCAACAGGCTCTTTAGTCAAAGCATAGCGCCTGAGAGTGAGTATTTCACCACTTTCAGTTTCGAAGGAGTGCAATTTTCATTCCGACGCTTGCCCATGGCCTATAAGAACAGCCTTGGTTTATTTGCAGGGCAAATTATGGAGATCCTACATGATATCTATCTTACTGATCATGATTTGAATCTACACCTGACCAGGGTAGACAGAGTAGTGACCATACTGTCATCACATGGTTACAAAACTAATTGTAAAAAATCGGGGATTGCCTACCTGATGGTGACCTTCCTAGGATACGAGTTATCCAGTGAGGGCAAGGGTTTAGTTCCAGACGTCCTTCAGAGGTGTGCTACCTTGCAACCTCCGGACACACTGAATAAATTGCAATCCCTGCTGGGATTTCTTACATTTGGACGTACTTATTTGCCTCACTATGCCAAAAGAGTGAAGCCATTGTATGACCTGATTTCTCCCACGTTTTCATCCAAACAGTGGTTAATCACGCATACTGACATCTTGTGTGCTCTACAAGCAGACATGCTTGAGACTAAATATTTACAAACTAGGGACAACAAAACCAACCTAGTTATTAGAGTGATACCTCGTCACTATGGTTACACTTATGTGACCTGCAACAAAGGACAGACCGTCCCAATAGCTTATAAGTCTCACCTGTATTCCCTGCCTTAAGCACACTTTGGTTCCACCGAAAAAATCCTGATGGATGTACAAACAGCTATCTTAAAAGAGCACCCTTGGGTGCAGGGAAAACATATTATTATTGTTTCTCCTGTACCAGCACTAGAGGCGGCTACAAAGGCAAGCACACCCAATGCTTGTGCCCTACACTCGAGATGGGTACAGTGGACCTCTTCTTTAAATGCAGTGTATGTAAAGTTTCAGGCTGATCCCTCTGTTTGTACACAAGCTTTTCTTCAATATGAACAAGATGTTGCTTCGACTCAATCCACATTATCTATTGAGTCATACCATAGCCTCTTCTATACAGATTACTCTGCCCAACCTGTGATAGGAACAAAATAGAAACACTCTGCAGTCTGAGCAGCAGTACAAGGTGTAGTGAAGGATGGTGAATTCATTCCCCAACGCACCCACACTAAAATCTTAGGTGACAGTACTGCACAACATGCAGAATTACATGGCCTGCTACTTAATACAGAAGACTGATTCATCATTTCCCCCACTTTTGTATGCAAGGTCGATTTGCAACATTGGTGGTTGAGTGGATTCAAGGATTCATAGGGAAAACATATAAAGAATAAACAACTTTGGGGAAAGGTAGCTGTCACAAACAAGGTTCCATTGGTCCATGTGAGGCACACTTTGGGCCATCAACGTGAAGGCATTAACTCTAAATGGAACTGTGCAGCTGAATTACAAGCAAAGGCTGCAATTTAGACTGTTAGAGTAGCTACCCTAACCAAATCTCAACACAGATATTTTTACAGCTATAAATGCAACCAAGCAAAGTGAAGCTTCCTGCTTTCTTTCCTCCCAAATACTCCTGCACTCTTAATTCAGACAACATTCCTGCAGTTACGATACTAGGAGTGGGAGACAGAATAATGTAGAATAACACCTAATGATCTGAAGCCCAACAGAGTATTGTATTGTTAAACTTTGTGATTTCTCAGAGATTCTTGGGAATTTTCATTAAAATAACAAACATATGCATACACACTTTTTTGCCTTCTCCAACTAACTGCCTAAAAGTAAAATTCAAGATAACAATTCAGTTGCCTAGATTGTAGCCCAGTTTCTTAATTATAGACTGGAGCAACTCGACAAATGATCTAAAAAACATGATTATATTCAAACCTAATTTAGCTGATCCCAAGGCCCTTATTAAGTGCTTTAGATATTGTTCCATTAGCATAAGTAAATCTAAACCCATTCATGCAGAATAAAACCCCTTTCTTACAGAGCTCCTACAGAACACAGGACTTTAATAATAGATGCATGCTACTTTATTGTAGCAATGCATTAGCCATTCGACATGCAGAGCAACGCAATGAAGCTTTAGAGGATGCAGAATTCCAATGATTCACAACTGTTGATTTTGTGTGCCTGCATTGATATTATTTTGTCATTAGGTATTTTACAATATCATGAAATGAAATATATGAAGTATTTAAAGAATCAAAGATAAATTGTATGTATTGTACATGGAAGCAGTCAGAGGACAATATGTATGGTACTTTATTCACAGCATGGTCTCTCTGCATTCGCCATACAGAAAGGACCATGCCTGCAGCGCCGCTGACCTTTATGAGTGGTGTCTGCATCAAGCAGCGACCGTGGCATGACAGCCTAGCAGCCGAAGGGCAGCCAACACCACCACAGCTAAGCCAATGGCTCTGCAGTAAACCAGACACCACGAAAAGTACACACAATGGCTTATTTACAAGCCCATTGAACTGCCATGTCATCAGTTTTTTCGGTGCACCTGCTGTCACTGCGTGGCTTTTCATGGCCTTGTAAATATGGCCCCCTTTCATGCAATACTCAGAGTGAAAGGGACGTTCCCACGCAACATCCAGGGAACCTGACGTATTCCCAGATTTACAAGGTTTCGTAAACCTGAGAATGTGTCAGATCCCTCCGCCACCCCAGGGGAGGCCTAAGGGAGATGCTACAAGGAGAAATACCTTTATTTCCCGTTGTTTTTCCTTTTTCTATGTGCGCTGCATTCTGCACAGCCAAGGCTGGATGTGCTTGCTTGAAGGATGTGGGGTGCAATGAAGTGGGATGTCTGCGACACTGGTGCACCGTGTTGGCAAAATAAAACAATGGCCGGCCAGCAAATCCAGAGGAAGCAGTAGCAGAAACAAGTGGAAAAAAACATGCTGTGACTTCCAAAATTATATAGAGCTCAAAAAACAATTCACTTCTAATATATACAGATTTCCTAAGAGTTTACACATAATCTTTGCACTTTAAAAAGGAAACTATTTCCTTTTTTAAAGAAATGATAATGTTTTTTCTCTATGTATCGGTCTCCTAAGTATGTGTTAAAGGACACATCAGTCTTCTTCCTCCAATTTGCAACCACTCGTGGAAGATATTTCAAAAGAAAGATAGGGCATTAGCTTTTTAAGTCCACTGACCACAAGCCTTTTCAAGTTCCTCTCAGACAAAAATAATCCACTCATTGAAACTCCCCACTCCAGCTTATAAGGGAAACTATCCCCTTTCAGAATCTCAGTTTTAAGACTGATTTGCAAGAGTTATTAATTACTAGGGAGTTTTTCATCCCATGGAAATGGGAGTGTATCTTTTATTTATTTTTAATGGGGAGTGGTCCCATGTGCCAATGCTGTTGTTTTTTAGTTTTTTTTGCAGGGGCTGCCCCATGCTCCTTTCCTACTGCATTATTTATTATTATGGTGCAGTGGAGGTGGGAAATGTCTGGCGAAACGGAGTATGCATTAACAAGACACCATACCTAAAACCACTACGTACATCATGTCAGCAACAAAAGAAGATACAAAACCTTCCTTTCTCAGCAACTTTTGTACATCCAATAAAATTAAAACACTGCCTCATACTTTTCAGTATTCCAGTCTAACACTACCTTGCTTACCATAGATCTCTGTTCAAGTAAAACAAAGTGTGATGATTGTCATAGCACTATATTGTTGGACGTCTTCAGGGGCTGTATTACAATAAGGCGTGCATTGTCCCTTTTGTGCCATGGCACACCTTTAACTAAGTGCGACAGACGCAAACACGGACAGTTCACCCTATTGCTGATAATGCACTAGCCATGAAAGATGGGTAGCACATTAAAGATGAACTGGCTATCTGAAGCAGCTGGTTCCCTTTCACAGTGCAGGTGGCACTTGGCCTGCAATTCAAAGTGGGACTGAAATCCCCTGCAGATACATGCAGTGACTGCACCTGTCTTCAGGGGAATGTCTTGGGTTTCCATGGGATCACTTTCTCCCTTCTAGAGGGGCACTCTCATGGATGCAGTGACTATGCACCACTTCTTTGTGGAGCATATTCAATATTTCTCCAGACTATCTCTTTCCCTCTGCCCCCGCATCCATAATACATGGTATGCGCTGATGCAAAGTGTCTTTCATTTGTAAGCAATGATGTACCAAGCAAATAAGGGAATGCCCCTTTAGGTTAGTGCCGATGCTACATGTGCCCCAGCACTATTTGCATTACAGAAAGGGCCTCACAAGCATCTGTGGCCCCTTCTGTACTACCAAAGCATCCTAGGGGTGCAGAAAGTGGGCTCCCAAACCCATTGCCCCCCCTGGGCACTTTGTGTAATATGGCCTACAGTGTCAATACTCGCATTCAAATGATTTGTTTGAGGACACTGTGTTGTATGTATTTTGTAAAATATTTAAGTATTTTGGATAGAGAAAACATAATTTTCTTTAATTAGCCACCTAATAATGAGTGTTTTGAAATTGTGTTTTTAAGTACATTTTCGATATGATAGTTAACCTTTTCCTTTTGAGTTCTGTAGTGGTGTAAACCCAGGCAAGCTGACTGTGTCATATTCATATTGGTTCTACCAAAACCAGTACCCCTTCACTGAGTGCAAAGCCCTTAAAATAATGGCAGTGGCTGGACATTGTGTCACGTCATCCTGCTAAGAAAGAGAGAGTTCAGATATTAATAGTAGTTGGTAGTAATAGCAAAATCTTTATTTCAGATATTAATACTAGTAGTGACAGTAGTTAATTCTATACTGTTTAATTACCTAAAACCTTACAATAATATAGTAACTTATAACCTACCAATGGCAAAGACATTAGGTCTCACCTATAGTAGCAATTGGCTGTGGTAATGATTTTTATCCATGCTCTACAGCAGCACAGCTAAAAATAATATATAAAGAAAAATGGTATGACGTGGTAAGCACTAACACGTTTTTTATTATTAAAAAACAAACAGCGAACTGTGGAGTGGGTTGGGGCACAAGGCAAACACGGAGGGAGAGCAGGAGAAACGTATATGAATTGTGTAGAAACACACTAAAATCAATAAGGATGCACACAAACAATGAAGGTTTGGCGGGAGGGGCTGAATCCTCAATCTGACAATGGAGCATAGGCAGGACAAGCTGACGATGGAGAGTGAATGGGAGAGGCTAGGAGAGCAAGCTGATGACAAAGGGTGGATGGAGGGGCTGGGGTAGCAAGCTGACAGTAGAATGTGGCTGGGAGGGTTTGGGGAAGCAAGCTGATAACAGATGGTAGAAGGGAGGGATTGGGGAAGCATGCTGACAATTGGGGGTGGCTAAGCAAGCTGACAATGGCGTGTTGGTGAAAGGACTGGGGCAGCAAGCTGACAATGGAATGCTGGGGTAGCAAGATGGCAAAGGAGGGCCGGCAGGTAGAGGATGGGGAAGTGAGCCGGCAACAGAGGCTGAATGGGAAGGGCTGTGAAACCAAACTAAAAATGGAGGGCAGGAGGGGCTGGGGAAGTAAGCTGACTACAGAGGACAGGCAGTAGGGGGTGTGGAAGCAAGCTGACAAGGGATGAAGGAAGGGAAGCGATGTGGCAGCAAGAGGACAATGGATGGTGGGCAGAAAGGACTGGGGCAGCAGGTTCACAATGGAGGTCGGACAGGGCTGAGAAAGCAAACAGACACCGAAGGGCAGGTAGGATGGGCTATTCAATACGAGACCAGTGAAAGTTGCAAGTTCAAGGCCCTGCAATGGAGCACGGACTGGACACAGGGACCAGGTTAGTCCCACTGTAAAAGTTACCTTCTAAAGTCTAGCATGAAGAGTCCAGTTCGCAGTGGAGGAGGCCACGAAGAGCAGGGAGAGCGTTGTGAATGGTTGTCGCTGTACTGTGAAGAGCAAGCCGGGCATCGAGAATGGTCAACCCTGTAGCATGAAGATCCTGTTGGGAGTTGCGGACTGTTGCTGCTGAAAATTCACATTGGCAGTCACCACGAGCTGTCGATGCTGTATTGTGAAGTGCAGTTCTCGCATTGTCGGTTGTCTCTGGCTGTCGCTATAGTACTAAGAGTCAGGTTTGTCAAAGTTTTGCATTGGCGTTCAGTGCGGACATAAAGATCTTGGTGCAAATGTGCCTGTTCGTGGTCACAAAGAGCCAAAAACGTAATAAGTTCTCCTCTTCTTCTAGAAGGAGCTCAGCAGATGTCACACCAAGGGTTCAGGACCTGGGAGGAACCTCTTGGGAATCATGAACTTACTCCACACACAGTAGATGGGGGTAGGAGGAAATGCCCCACTTCGACCTCCTATAACAAAGCTCTACACACACCGAGAAATGGGGCAATTAGAAGTATATTGCTATTTTAGAAGAGGTGCATTGACAAGACACACGTGTTGTAAAAACTGCCCTCACCCACAAAAATTTGTGGCATGCTTCATCATAGGGCTGCTGCAACACCTACGCGCAAGCCAACGACAGAGGTGGAGCAATAGGGAGGGGGAGACAAGACAAACATCAAGAGACACATTTATATACGGGATCGATGGAAAGGTGCAGAAAAAACAATGTTAAAACTAACGCAGGGATCTCCTAACTTCCCTTTATTTATGGACTCCCTGGTTAGATTAAAAAGGTTTTAATCAACCAGTGGTGGTGGTATTCTCAAAATATAAGGGACCTTTTGGTACACACCAGACCGAGATCAATTTTAGCAAGACCCAATCCTCCAGAACGGCGGGAGAATCTGTGGGAACTGCCCCCAGTGACCGGACACACAAGGTGCGGATCATGTGATGTGTGTCACCTGACCGACAACACGAAAAGCATTGACATTGGACTCACCTCCCCGTGGGAACAACGTAAGCATACAAATTGTAACACCAGCAATGTCATTTACATGATTAGATGCCCGTGCGGCCTGGTGTACATAGGGTTGACGACACGCAGAGTCAAAATAAGAATTATGGAACACAGATCCACGATCAGATGTCAGAAAACAATGACACGCCTGACCACGCACTACAAAGAAAAAAAGCACTCGGTCAACGACTTTTCCTGGATAGTATTGGATAAACCAAATATCCCAGCTACTGCCCATAACATAGAAAATGCCCTGTTCATAAGGGAACAAAAATGGATTTATAGAGAGTGTAGCCATACAATGGGTCTTAATGATGACATACCTTGGAACGCCCTTAACAAACTGTGATATACCACATGGTCAGTGATAGCTGGACAAGCCTGGATATGACATGCGCCCCTATGGATATGATTTCCCTCCAAATGTTCTTACACACACCCTGGGGTGTTATTAACCGCACCGGGTTCCTCCCTTTACCATGCAACCCCTGCCCCACCTCCTAAGACAGGAACCGGGACAGTTACAATCCTACTCTCACCCCTCCGGGGGGAGGTACGTTCTCCAAAACAGACCACCAATATGCGTGTATTTCCAGATAGGCACCAGGAAACCAACGCGAGCCATGCCTAAGACAGGGACCAAGTACACACCACCCTGCGAATTAGACCCCAAGACGATCTACACCCCCTCTACCATCTTAGAAACAGAGGGTTTTGATCGAGTGTATCCTATAAAAAGAACAAATTTAGTCCCCCAAAAAACTAATCCAAAAGTTGTAAAAATTTCTGAAAATCCAGGGGCTATACTCACGAAGTGCCAGTACAGTTCATAGTAAGGCTGCCGACCGCTACACTCCAACATGGAGGTAATAGGCCGGCGGTCTATTTTTTTCAGCACCTCTGATGGCTCTGAGTCATGCGCACCACGTCTGCAGTCACGCGGCCAGATGCAAAGCCGGATATACTCTTTGAGTGAGTTACAAAACCTTCATGACCTGAGCATTTACACAGGCTGTGACAACGCTCTACTCCTAAAGGAAGGAGGTAGGGAGAGTTTCTTAGGGGTCTACTCTTTAGTCCTGATGAAAGCCAGGGACAACGCATTATCCGGCTGAAACATGTCGACAGTTTGCAGAGTGGAGGGGCAGGGGGTCCATTATGGACCAGAATACCACCATCCACTGGTTGATTAAAACCTTTTTAATCTAACCAGGGAGTCCATAAATAAAGTGAAGTTAGGAGATCCCTGCGTTAGTTTTAATATTGTTTTTTCTGCACCTTTCCATCGATCCCGTATATAAATTTGTCTCTTGATTTTTGTCTTGTCTCACCCTCCCTATTGCTCCACCTCTGTCGTTGGCTTGCGCGGAGGTGTTGCAGCAGCCCTATGATGAAGCATGCCACAAATATTTGTGGGTGAGGGCAGTTTTTACAACATGTGTGTCTTGTCAACACACTTCTTCTAAAATAGCGATATACTTCTAATTGCCCCATTTCTCGGTGTGTGTAGATCATGAACTTACACCAGTAGAGGCCAGCAGGGCTCAGGCAGGTCCAGTTGCAGATCCAGGCAGATCCACAGCAGCAGGTCAGCTAGGCAGTTAAAGAAAGGCCACAGGAGCTTGTTGTTTTACTGTAGTTTGGAACATGTGGTCAGTCAGCTGACCCTTGGAGTCACTTTAGTGTGGGTTGAAGGGTGCAGGTCCAATCTTCCTTCGCAGCCAGCAGGGCAGATCACAAGCAGCAGGGTAGTCCTCTGGCAGCAGGGCAGTTTTTCTTCTGTAGTCCCATTTTTATAGATGGTGCCCACTTTGAAGTGGATGAAACTTCTGGAATCTTCCTCCTACAGAAGTGTCTAGAATTTTCTGCCTCCTAGCTCTGGTCTCAGTCTGTCTTTGAAGTTCAAGAGTGAGAGGTGACAGCTCCGCTCCTCTCATCAAATCAGGATGGCCCATCCTGCCAACACTCAGACCTTCTATTGTGTGGCTGTCTGGAAGGAATACACAAAGGCAAATTGCCAACTACACCTAGTCATGTGGCCAGGGAAACAGGCTGCAGGCAGCAAATGGTTAGAAAATGCAAAGTTTCCAAAATTGGCATTTGCAGAATAGTGACTTAAAATCCGACTTTACAGTTAAAGAGGTTTTTAAATTACAATTCCTGAGTCACCAAACATGACATTTCTACCTGGTCCCAAGCAATAGTTATCAGTTACTAAACATAATAAGCTAACCCAATGCTATCCTGTGGGAGAAGTGGGCCTCACGAGTGAAAAAGAAATTTGACAGTTTTTCACTACCAGGACATGTAAAACCTAAAAGTACATGTCCAGATTTTTAAATACAATGCATTGTGGGGTAACCTATTGTTATGTCCCGTATAGAGGCCCTAATGTAGACCCGTTCGTACATGCCCTAAAATGGACGTATTCATATTTGCCCTAATATGGTCATATTTGTACTTGCCCTATTATGGTCATAGCCGCATATGCCTAATTATGGTCATAACTGTACATGTCCTATTATAGTCATGAATCCTTATATAGGCATGATCTTTCCCCTACATTGGTCCTTGCTAGTACACAACGTGCTCTGAGGGCTGAACGTTATCTATCCTGTGGTTTTGAATACAGCAGGGTTTTTCCCAAACACAGGCCCACACTGTACTCATCAATTATGCATGACTCTCTAGGAATACACCACCTGCATAATATGTATGTACAAAGTTCACCCCTGACGTCTTCCTCATGTCTAACGACAGACCAATACAATCCATACTGAGGACCGAGACTCTTTAGGGTATACATACACCACATCTTGCCCCAGTAAGACAGAGGGAACCGAGACTTCCATGCTGACACACTGACCAGAGACGCTGAGGCTCCTGCATGCAGTCGCTCCAGCTGACAGCGGTCTAACACAGCCCTTGCGGGGTGTCCAACTCGAGACCAGGACGGGGTCCCACACTCTCTCTATTCAGGTATGGGGGTTCGACTAAATCCTAGAGGGATTCTTGGCTCTTAGGCTTTAGACCTACACATATGCTAGGTACACTCAGGTACATCTAGTTAGGCATCGTAGGAGTACGCGCACTTTCCTAATGCTTTTATATTCATGTATGTATTCATGATTATTGCAATATGGTAGAACTGTTCTATCCCTTTGCTTTTATCGTACTGCTGATAATATATCTCTGCTATTGTCTGCTGGTTGCCGCAGCACATATATTTTACACTAGAATAACAACTGTTCAATAAATACTTATTGAAACGCCCGACTGTTTATTCTGTGTAACTCTCTGAGACAAACCGAATAAGTAAGCACAAGTGACTGAGCGAAAGGTAGTACATTGTTTCCACGATTCTGAGGAATTTGGGTTGTCATGATCTAAGGTTGCCAGAAACTAATCTCTCCCCGAGAGGAGGAGATTCTAGTGGCACTGTGAGCTAGCTAATGCAAATCCGGCTAACATATACGGTGGGGGTGTACGGAGTCAGTCTGCCACCAAGCCCACAGCATATGTTATCCAAACCCGCAGGTCCTGCAGGGGTACTATAGGAACTACACGACACTATATGTATTAAAAAGAGAGGTTTAGGCCTGGCAAATGGTTTATATCGCCAGGTTGAAATAGCAGTTTTAAAAATGCACACACAGTCTGCAATGACAGGCCTGGGACATGTTTTAAAGGGCTACTTAAGTGGGTGCCCCAATAAGTGCAGGCCCTCTAGTACCATTTAATTTACATGCCTTGGGTACCTCTAGTACAGTTTGCTAGGGACTTGTAAGAAAATGCAAATAAGGTGTAAATCAATTTTACCATGTTGAAAGGGGAGAGTCAAGCACTTTAGCATTGGTTAGCAGTGGTCTAAATGTCAACAAAAACACTTTCAGCAAAACAGGAGGGGTGAAGGTAAATGTTTGCGGGTGACCTTGCAAAGAGGGCCGGTCCAAGAGAGAGGAAATTGAAATGTAACCCAGACTGTATTCTTCATCAAGTTGTGCCTTATCTTTTTACAAAAAGAAATGTGTGGTTCAGAGGAGTTATTATATAATCATCCCACAGTTCAAAACTGTGGTTGCGGATCCCATCATTGATGTTTGTATGTACGCAATATGTGTATGTATCACATGCTTACATATTTAATTCATAACATAGGCAAGACAACTAATTCCTCTTGGCTTTTTATATTTGAAGAGGATTTACTTGAACAATTCACTCCCAATTTATCAGCTTTCCAGTTTTTGCAATCCTGATTGTAAAACAGAGGCCATGCAGATATTCAATGTTCAGACTAAAAGTTACATAAGAGACAACTTTTTCCATTTAATCTAATGTACTTTATTTTATTATTACAGGAATTCTGATGTCAGATCTTATCTGTTATAAAAACATTACATCACTACTAACGTTCTATAACGTAAAATACTGGAGTGTTGACATAACAACACCGCCTACTCTTTGCACCATTTTGTTTATGCTCCACTTCTACGCCTCTAAAGTCTCATCCGCAGAAGGAGAGAACATTATCAGCTTGCTGCAACAGTGAAAACAAGTACAATGGGAGCACTCAAGCCATGGAAGTTGGTGTTTGCCAGCCCATCCAAATACCTGGCTGTCATAATGCCTGTCAAAGTTTAACCTGCCTGTTTCAAGTCATCTGCCCTCAAAGCTCATCTAACCATCCTGCACAGCTAATCTACCAAGTTTGCAAACTACTAGCATGAAAAAATAGGCAGAAAGAACTGCTACAACTAGTCTTATGCAGAGTAATGCAAACTAGAGATTGTTTCAAGGCTCACACATGGAATGCTGCTAAAGTTGCCTGATCATCCCACAACTCCAGAAAGATTTGTAAGCACCCAAGTAAGCCTATAGGACATGAGGAAAGGTGCTACTGTATCCCGTCAACCTGTAGACCTGAGAAAGAAAAAATCTAATTTGGATTGACTTATTGCCTTCATCCCAAATCTGATAGTGATGAAGCAGATAAACTGCTGAATCCTTACTTGAAATATATAACCAATTTATGACACCTTTTAAAAGAAAAGGACACACATGCACAATTGGTGCTTATTTTATGTTGAAGAGTCCAGAGAAATAGATCATAAAGAAACTTAGGGGCTCATTATGATGGCGGGCGGACATCAGTTCACCCGCCATCATAACGGTTTTGGGACCGCCAGCCAGACGTGCGGCGGTCCCACCAGTGCAATTAGGATGCGCTCGCCATACTGGCGGGCACATCCTGGGCTTTTAACATTGCGGATGGTGCTGCTGGCTGCAGCACCGTCCGCAATGTCAAAAGAGCATGCACAGCATTTCCCTGCACCACGTGGCAGGCACCACGCGGTGCCTGCCACTTGGTGCATGGAACTGCAGGGGGGTACCATGGGTGCCCCCCCAGTGCACCCCCCCACACACAGAGGGGGCCCGCAACGGGCCCCCAAAGCCAGTCTCCACCTGTCTTTTTGCTGCGGTATATCCGCCACAAAAAGACAGGCGGAAGGGCATATCCTAATCACTACGGCGGTGCCTGCACGGCACCGCCGCAATGTTGCCCTGGTTCCGGGTTCCGCAAGGCGGGCGGAAAAGGACCGCCTTGCGGAACCATGGCGGATGGACTTTCCGTCCACCGCGGTACCATTATGATTCCCACCGCCATCCTAATTTGGTGGTGGGAATTTTCAACATGATGGCGGAAGGACCGCCACCGCCGGCCCGGCGGTGGCGGTCCTTCCGCCATCATAATGAGCCCCTTAGTTACTGCATCGTAAAAGCATGCAGAAAAGGGTAGATTAGATGGAAATTGCTCATTTGAATAACATAGATTTGTGTTTACTAAGATTCCATGGTATTCTTTTAACGTGAACTAGAAATGTGTAAGTGATAAATCACATGTTGTGGACGTTTTGTTAACCAGTCTTCTCAGGAAAATATATATATATCTGAAGAATTAACAGAACTAAATGTAAATTAGATAACTTTGTGAATGATAATTGAAGAGTTCCTTTACTACTATCCCTGCTCATGTTAAAGCGTGCATCAACCGAGAAAAATATATGGTACTGTACGTAAATGCTAATTTCTATTTCACTGAGACTTTCAGAGAATGATCTTCATACATGTACTACAGAGAATTACCAGAAACAATTTAGTTGTCATATATTTTGAAATGATTCTATATGTTGGTATCTTTGAATTGTAGTAATGTACCATAGTCACATGTACAAATTACAATAGAATTCAAAAGCTTTATATACTGCCTAGACTTCAGAAATAATATAGTTATTCTAACTATAGAATGAAAAATATATTCCTATTAATATATTTTGTGTATTTCATAAACTAAAATTCACGTTAGGCTTGCATTTTCTTTCTCGTACTCGATTCTGTTCTCATGAGAATACCTCATACATTTGCTGAGTAGGTTGAAACTGTGTTTCTGAATACAAATTCCCATGCACATACCAGGACTATTTGCAACTAAGTGATACAATGGAAACATCTGCCTTTAGAAATTGTCCTTTCCAACTCACTCATGTGCCTCTGCTGAAAGCTTACTGTTTGTAACTATACATTTTGAATACTTCAACTGCTTACGTGATGATCTTCAAATGTTTGCCATAAAATGTGTCTTCTTTATGCTGCATGACAATCATCCTATACGAACTGACCAATGGACTGAGTGGTCTGATCAGATGAGGTGACCCGGGAGGTGTCACCCCAGAACTGAGAAATTATATTATGCATTGGATTGATGATTTAACAGACATTCCTTTTACAATTCATTCTGACACTTTGCCACCTTTCCAATGATTATTTCTTCCTATCGGACTGAAAGACAGCTTTCGAACCAGCAGACTCTCTTGGCTGCCACATATGCTGTGTGTGCTGTTCCGGGACTTCTTTCCCCTCGGGAGAGAATATTTGAACTGATATGATCGATGCCCTTTCCTGAACTTTCCTTCTAGAACTTTGGTAATCTATGGCTCACGAATGATAAATCTGATTTTTCTGTACTCTTAAGTTTTTATGCCTGATTTTGGTGTATATACTTCCTAAAATTACTGATAAAATCTAACCATTTACAAATCCTGATTTTGTCTCTCTATGACTGATCTCCCATTGTTGATAGTGCATTTCCATAGTCTAAATGAGGGATTGGAATTCTAATAGTGAGATCTCTAGTCAAAAGGTCCTAATGTTACTATTTTGTATAGCTTTGACTAAGTTGCTTGCTTGTATTATCTTAGCTTGTCTAAATTTCTTCAGGAGATTTGGTCTAGCAGTGATAATTCTTTACCAGTATAGTGGAGTATGAATCTAATTATAAGCTTGCATGTCAGTTATCCAATTCCTGGTCCTTATTGGGTAACTGAATTGGATCCCCCATGTTCAACCCCTCTCGCCACAGTTAAAGATCCATCTGAAAACAACTTAAAATGACACTGCAGTCTAGTAAACGGACGGATTAAGACTAAATGTAAATGGGCCCAGTGGCGCTTCAGCAGTATTTTCTGGTACTGTGTCGGATGGTTTATTCGTCCATAGAAGTTAGGGTATAGGAGGGGCCCTACTAAGATCGCTATCAAAACTCCCTATTCAAAGATTGCCCATCCCAGCCCAAGCTCAAATCCCATGCCTGGCTAAAGAAGACCAAGTGCTGGTATCAACGGAGGAGTGCGACGTAAATGGTTCAAAGCAGTTGTGTGAGTATCAATTAGGTTACGCGTTGCAAATGCTTAAAGCTTAGATTGCGGTGTTGTGAAATGACTGCATGAGATTATGCCAAGTGGTTAGAGTTCATGTTTGAGTGCTGTGCTTAGTGCAGAAGAGTTGAAGTTGTTATCAGGTCCATCGTGACCTAAGATCCTGTGAAACACACCTACGAGTGGTCTCAGTGTGGCATATGCTGCGTAAGTTGTCTGCTGTGTTTTGAAGATGCTGCTCATGAGACGTCGTCGGCAGTACCACTAAGTGAAAGGGAATTCTGCTTGTGAGTGAGGATTATGGTCGTTATGATTGTTTTCAGTGCACAGAAAACATATTTTTCCAGCTTGAGTGGGATCGTGCTGGTCGAGGTTCCACTTGAAGTGTATGGGAAATTAGATTAGATTATTGTTGTAGGTTAGGTTTTTTGTATGGCAGGATATGTTATTTCTTTTATGGAACAGACAGAGTAATTGAAATAAGCTTGCATTGTGTGAATTTTCGTTTGGTGAAAACGCACTTGATTGTAAATGAGGGATAGCCCCCGCAAGGAGTGAGATCAACGTCATAGAGTGTTGCACTGGTATTGGTCGGTTGGTGTAAGGCCGCGCTGTGATAGGGTGACAACGTCACTGTGTGCCCCGCTGGTACTGGCTTTAGGGAAGCAAAACAGGGAAGTGTAGAAGTATTCGATCGAAGAGAATTATTTGAAAAGGACAAATTTTAATTTAGGGAAAAATGAAAATTCTGAGAAATGTAAAACATTTAATGCAGAGGGATGCACCAATACCTACACTGGGAGGTGTACCCATACCACCGAGGGTTCCCCAGCATTATATATGACCCAAGAAAGAGGATATCACATGTGTATATGGCTTAAGAATTGGATGAAGTACACCAAAAATGACAGGCCATTATCTTTCTCACAATATGGATCATTTAACATCCGGATCCTTGACAACTCGAGGAGACAATCATACGAGATTAAGCCATCTCCCAGACCCATGCAGTTTGAGACACTCAGCAAATAAGAACATATAGCTAATTAAAAAAGATAAACAAAAAAGTCAGGGAAGGTACAAGAATACTTTGAACCGATATGTTGAGGCTTGGTGGGATCCTCAACAGAGGGCTGGGAGAACAGATATAGCCGAAGGAACTAGAATGTATCCTGTTCTAGTGGCAGAAAACGAAGAAGGAGGGATTCGTAAGGAAAAGAGAAAACATCTAGAAGAACAAAAAACACTAGATCCGGCTGGAGATAGTGATCATGAATTTGATGATAAATATCTGAATGAATTGCTACTGAATCGTCCACTACCTCATAATGAAGACCACTCCCAGAGTTTGATGAACTCTTATAAAGGCATAGTTTCAGATGCACCTGCAGCACCTATAGATCCAGTTCTACACAACCCTTTTACACCACTGGGTGGCAATGCAGAGACACCTGATGCGAACAATGAGACCGGTTTAAATGCACCAAATACCTTGAGTGTTCCAGTGACTATAGGTCCTGTTCCCTTGTATCAATTTGGGAATAGGGAAAAGAATAGATGTACATATATTGGCTGTCTGTACTGGGATAAATTGTTCAACCTTCACTTCTGCAGATTTGAGATTAAGACAGCCTACTTAGGTAATTTAGTTCTGAGCCCAGCTGACCCTCCTCGTGGAGCTAGCAATGGATCGAGTCTACGTTCCACTCGATTAAACTCTTCCAATCGAAGGGCAGACTTTTCACGTGCCTGAAAATTGCATGGGGACTTCATCCAGGGTAACACTGAATACTACAGGAAATACTCCCCCGTTGTGCATGCCAGATTCTGATGTGTCCCTTCTCCACTCCTTCCCTGTTTCAAGAACGGAGGGTCAAGATGAGGAATTGTTAGGGAACACTGCCGAAGGACAAACTGGTCCTACTTCTCAAGAAATCAATGACTGACTTAAGGGTACAGTTACTCCTGCGAATAACACAGGTGCAGGAGCAAAGGGGATAAAAGTGTTGGGAGCGAAAAAGGATGGGTCCTTTGCTGTTGCTAGACTCAAAGTGGTACTAGAGGAGATGATTATAGGAACCATAAGCCCTACTAGGATAGTCGCATATCAGGAGGATAAATTGCTGTTCGTCTGTGAGGATATTACTAGACATGCTCAGAACACATATGGAAAATTATCTGAATTGGCATAAAAATATGAAGTAGATGTACAGTGATCCAATACATTGCAAAAAACCTATAGACTAGATTTCATTGCTAAGAATATTGAACACATGAGGCCTTCTGGAATGAGATTACAGATTGAAGAACAACTAGTTCTTCTCAGGAAATGGGGAGAGCGAGAAAAATGTGAAGGTCGACGGGCCAAAAAGAAGGAAACCAAAAGGGTTACCATGCAGATGTTTCTGGATACTGAGGACAATAGGATGCTTCTTATGAGAGAGGTACCTGAAGGGGGATATGTTCATGTCCCCTGGACTAGACCAGACATCTTTACAAATGTTTTCCCAAAATTGAGAATTAATCCTGTTGAATGGTATAAACAAGTTGAATGGTTTGCGAAGGTTTCAAAGGTGATGTTGAAGGATTTAGATACTCTGTTTGACACTGTAGTCCCGAGCAATTTGTGGGCGGAATGTAAAATTGCTGTTGATTGGTCTGAAACAGAACCAGCAAGGAATGCTCGTACGTGTGCGCTATCTCCTAAGGTGATGAAGAAATATAACCAAGCCATCACCTGTTTGAAAGGGGAATTTTCCCCTAAAGAAATTGATTGAGTAAAGATTGACAGGACAACACAGGAACTGAAAGAAACAGTTCATGCGAATTACAAAAGACTCTTGCAGGCATTCAAGCATTATAGTGGGATGGAGATTGTGTCCGAAGAGGATACAGGACATTTTGTCTATCAGTTTGTGTATGAATTGAGGCCTGACATTAGCAGCATGTTTCAGCAGCATCTTATTTGCTGGTAAAGCAAATCCATTGATGAAATACTTCATTATGCGAAATATTGTGGAGATGAAATTGACTTGAAACACAAGAAGCTGAAGAAGTTATTGATTGCTCAGATGAAAGCGATGCAGAAAGGTAAGGGTGGAGCAGGTGTTGATTCCATGTTCATTGTGCAGGGATGTTATCAGCAACCCCCGAGAATGCGAGGGGTGAGCGGAGGACAACATCAGAGTATGCAACCCCAAGGTAGAGGTCGAGGTGTGTCAATAGATGCTCTGAAAAGGACCAATCAATGTCATATTTGCAGCAAGTTGGGGAATTGGAAGCGCGAATGTTGATCTAATCTGATTAATCAAGGAAATTGGGAACAGGTACAGAATGTTGGTAATGCACAATCACAGGGCGGTGGCATGGTACAGACTCAACAGGTTCACAGACAGAAAAAACCAAATCAAAATGTATCCCAATCCCCGATGCCTCAAATGAATGGTCAGGTTCAGAAATACAATTCCAATAAAGGGTTTCACACTGATGAGGGATCTAATGTAAATCAGAATGTGTCTCTTCAAAATATTCTTTGATCCAATTAGACCTGTCACAATGGCGGTGCCTGAGAGGGGAGGAGGAATGCATGCTTAGTGCATCCTTTGAGGTAGACAAGTGGTCCCTATGTGGATGGCTAGGTGAATGGGACTCCAATCTCATTTCTTGTTAACACTTCGAGAACAGCAGAAGTTCCAAAACTACCCCTCCCGGGAGAAAGAATCAAAACTGTAGGAGTCGCAAACCGACTGATGTCAAATCCAGTTACCAAACCTGTACCTGTTAAAATTGGCTCTTTTGAGGATTTGCACAAGTTTGTTGTTTGTGATTCAAGCCCAGTAAACGTATTGGGATGAGACTTGTTGTGCAAATTAAATTGTTCAATATATTGCACACCAAAGGGAATTGAGTTCCATACAGATAATGAGGAAGTTGGTTTTTAAATTGGCTAAACAGAAGATAGAAAGCGCAGAATTGTTTCCCCTGAGAGATGACTTGCCTTTGGAAGTGAGAGACACTGTATTTCCAGAGGTCTGGGATTTTACCGGTAATGACGCTGATGTACCTCCAGTAAGAATTACTGTGAAGCCCAATGCTGAATTTTCACGAATCCTACAATACAATTTGAGTCCAGAAACCACTGCAGGAATAACCTCTTTAATTGATTCATTGATTGAGCAAGGAATCCTGAAAGAAATAATGGGAAGTCCAAGTAACTCTCCTATAATGGGTTTGCAGAAACCCAACAGTAAATACCGTATTGTTCAGTATTTGCGGAAAATTAATCAAATTGTTGTCCCATGTTGTCCTGTGGTGCCAAATCCAGCAGCGATATTATTTCAAATTCCCTGCGAAGCTGAATAGTCAACATTTGTTTGCTTTACGGTTCGGCTGCTGTGTTTTGAAATGGTGCAGAGTTCCACAAGGGTATACAGAAAGCCCCTCCTTATTCAATCAGATTTTGAGGAAAAATCTGGAATCCCGGAGATGCCAAATAATTCTGTCTTCGTCCAGTACACTGACGGCTTACTGGTAGTGTCAAGTACACAGGAGGCATGCAGATACGATACCATTGCTTTAATGAATCATTTGGCTGTCAATGGACATAAGGTGTCACCGTCCAAATTACAATTTTGCCAAAGGACTGTTTTGTACCTTGGACATCATATTGAGAAAGGAGCAAGGAAAGTGTCTCAAGATAGGATCACTGCAATCCTGAATATGAGCCTGCCAAGTACTCAAAGGGAAGTCCGCATGGTTTTGGGAATGGTTGGCTATTGTCGACAATGGATTCCAAACTTTTCTTTGATAGCCAAACCTCTTCAGAGGCTGACACACAAAGATGTGTCAGATCCAGTACCATTGCGATGATGATTGCATGCACTCGTTTACTTAACCACAAGAGAGTTTTTGTCAATCTCCATCTTTGGGAATGCCCGACTACAACGAAAGCTTTACTCTGCTTTGCAGTGAGCAAGTGGGACTCGCACTATCAGTACTAGCACAGATGCATGGTACTGCACGCAGACTTATAGCATACTTTTCGCCAACTCTTGACCACGTTGCCGCTGCATTGCCTGAATGTCTGAAATCTGTTGCAGCAACGTGTGTGAGCCTGGAGCAGAGCAAAAGCATTGTGATGGGACATCAACTCAGAGTGTAAGTGCCTCATTCTGTTGAGGTCTTGCTTACTCGTATTTGAACTCAACACCTCATGAACAGCCGCCTCACCATGTATGAGCAGATCATCCTGGGAGCAGAGAACATGACTCTGATGAGATGAACGAGTTTGAATCCTGCAACTTTGATGCCCCTCCCTGGAAATGAGGTTGTGATTGATGAGGCTGATCATGATTGTCTGGATGTGACTGAGTTGTTACGAAGCCCTGTCCTGATATCCTGAATTAGATGTGTAGTTTGTCGATGGATCTTGTTTGTGTGATACAGATGGAAACATGAAAGCTGCTCATGGTGGATGTACAGTTGCGGGTGTGATTGTAGCTGCTCAGTTGCAGAGTGTATACTATGCCTAGGTGGCTGAACTGATTGCCATGACACAAGCCTGTAACTTATCAGACAAATTGCGACTTACCATCTACACCGATGGTCAGTAGGGATGTGGAGTCATACATGACTTTGGGCAATTGTGGTCACAGCGAGGGTTCATAACCTTGTCAGAGTCCCCCATCGGGAATGGTGAGTGTGAGGAACCTCTTGCTGTCATTACAATTGCCTGCCAAAATTGCTGTGGTGAAATATGCAGCCCATCGGCATGGCACTGATTATGTCACAGTCGTAAAACAATTTGCAGATGAGACTGCTTGCTATTGCACTCTAAATTCTTATACATATAATGAAGATTCTATGCTATAGAATCCTGATGTAACAAATTGCAAACTGTTGTTATCCACAGCAGAGACATGGGAAGAGGTGAAGGCATTACAGGATGAGGTACCAGAAACCGAAAAACAAGGGTGGGGCAGTGCAGGATGTTAAAAAAGGCAAGAAGATGAGGTGTGGATGTACACTGATGGGAGACCTGTATTACCAGATAGTTTGCTGCCTCCTATGGCGCAATACTATCATGGTCCTGCACATGTCGGGAGGGATGCTAGGATATGTCTTTTTCACCAGACATGGCTTAATCCAAGATTCAGATCAGTGGCAGAAGCCTTGCATCATCGCTGCATAGTGTGTCAACCACAAAATGTGGAAAAGAGTACCCCTGTTACCATGAGTCATGTTTGAAGATCAGGGGTCCTTTCAACCGAATGCAGCTTGATTTTGTTGCAATACCCCCATGCAATGGCTTGAAATACATTCTTGTGATTGTGTGTGTGTTCTCGAGGTGGGTAGAAACGTATCCAACGAGAAGAAATTACAGTTTTACGGTAGCTAAGTTGTTGTTAAGTGAGTTGATACAGCGTTTTGGATTTCCGACTTCTTTGGAGACAGACCGAGGGACACACTTTAACAATGAGGTTATAAAGATGTTATGTGCAGCATTACAATTTGATCAGAAGCTCCATTGTGCTTATCGTCCAGAAGCCTCTGAAATTGTGGAGCAGATAAACGGAACAATGAAAGGTGTGTGCTTCAACTTCTCTGAGATGGCCTGATGCATTGCCTCTTGTATCAATGAGTTTGAGAAGTACTCCAGACAGAAGACTATCTCCTCACGAGATTATTATGGGTAGGGCTATGAGATAGCCTGCAGTTCCTGCCAATGCTTTGGTTGATATAACAGATGATTTGGTGCTCGATTACTGTAAAGGACTGGCTGACGTGGCACGTTCTGTGTCTCAGCAGGTTGGGGAAGCTGCTACTTCACCTCGACAGGAGCAGTGCCATGACCTTGGTCCAGGGGACTGGGTCCTGGTGAAGAAATACGTACGCAAGTCGTGTTTGGAACCTCGTTGGCTTGGGCCATTCCAGGTGATGCTGGTAACCACAACTGCTGTTAAATATGGTGGACTTCCAAATTGGGTGCACGTTGCTCACACTAACAGAGTTCCATGTCCTCTTGAAGATACAGTGCCTGTTTTGGATGTGCTGGTGGTTACACAGAGACAGCTGTTTCAGTTAAGCCAAACTCTAGAGAGGGCTACTGCTACTGGGTCTCCATGCACTGGATTTGAGGGAGATCCGAGAGAGTCAGCTCCTGTAGGTACCAAAGGGTTATAGGAGGAGGAGCTGACTAGGCATAATATTGATCTCACTGAAGAGAACAGTGTCCCTGAAACGTGACTGCCACCCGGAGACTGTTGGCCCAGAGCGTCAGACAGATTGAGATGCATTCTAACAAAAAGTAGAGTGCCATGAACAATTGCGGAAGCCTCTAGTCAGTCGAAGCAAAGTGACAGTGAGGAGGAAGGACCATCAGTGAAAAGGTCCAAAAGAGCCAGAGTACCAAGTCAAAAATGCGCTGCACCTGAATGGACTTCTTTGGCATTGAATGATTGGAAAAAAGCATATTAGACCTTTTGCTACAACAATCCAAGCTTGCATGAGCCAGCATGAGAAATCTCCATGTACCAGCTGAAACACTCAAAATAAATCTGCTAATAAAAAGAATTAAGTCAATCTGTGCTGGAGAAAAATTACAATTCTTAAAAAATGTGCAGCTGCTAAGGAATCTGCATTCATTTACTAAAGAAGGTGTGAACTGAGCTGTGAAATAACTCCGCTGAAGTTTGAAGGGAATAATCTTCCTGGAACTTGCTTTGCTGCTAACGCTATTAACATCTAAATCCAAATTTATAAAAAGTTGTGAGGTCTGATTTCAAGGAGGTAATGGATCCTAATGCGGTATCATCAAAACGTAAATGTACATGTGCCTGTATACTTGCTATATTTTCTGTTTTATTTGTAGTATTGCTTATAGTTTTTAACTTGCCTGATCATATTTACAGAAGCAAGCTCGAACCTACTACTGTGCCTAAAAATGATTTAGCAAATCACAATGAATAAAGTGATCCAGATGATAGATTATTGCATGGAGATCAGTCCACTGGTGATTTTTCAACAGATATGTTTACAAAATTACTGTATGAATATGTCAAAACCAGGGATGCTAGAGATTGTTATGTGTGTTTGCAATTGCCTACGTCAGTTTCTGAGGGGGTGACCTGCCATCACCTACCTGTAACATATGGTATTTCTTGTAGTTTGCTAACAAGCTTATTTATGGCAAGGGTCAATTTCAGTATTATTTAACTATTATTTAATCTTTTCTGAAGTGCCTGTGAGGAAACATTTAAATCCAATGCCTGATACCAAAAGACCTGAAATGATGAAAAAGTTATTTAAGCCTACACAAAGTCTGGACACAGTCAATGCACACCCACACAATCTAACATACCTTTTACCTAATGTAGAAAGGACATTCATAGAGGGTAGACAAAGAGATATTATGGCTAAAGCTGCAAATCATTCACGGATACCGTCTTTGTCATTTAGGCAACCACATTTCAAAACCACAGGAAACCAAGCTGCTTTTGCCCTAGACTGGCAACATAGAGGAAAGCTATGTATATTAAAGCATAGAACTGAAGCTGATACTAATTTTGTTGGTTCCAGCGAATGAGACCACACATTCCAAGTTTTGAAAAAGTGGGGACTGTTGTTGGTTGAGGGTGTTTATCTGGTGTTACCTTAGGTTTATTACATTTGTGGGAAAAGTGCCTATTATAGGCTACCTAAAAAATGGTATGGATCGTGTTATATGGGGATAGTTTTTCCAAAAATCTATCACGTGAGTCAATCGGATGGAACCAATGGAGGTTCTCATTGGAGATTTAAGAGATGTGCAAGTGCAGGAGAGATACTGGGAGATATTTTTGCAGCCCTAATACCATCTGTTGGGGTGATACTGAAAACTCACAAAATACAAAAACTGTCTACTGTGGTAGAGAAGCTATCTACTGATGATGCTGGAGGATTCCTAGCAATAGATACTGAAATGATTGCCGTGTAGTCTATGGTTCTACAAAATTGCCTTGCTTTAGATGTCCTTCTTGCAAAGGAAGGCAGAGTCTGTCAAATGCTGAAGGTGCAACATTGTTGCAAGTATATTCCAGACAAGAGTAAATATCTAAAGGGTACATTCAGAACATCCCAAGAAGACCTGAAAAAATGTAAAGGCTGATGGTGCTTGGGAAACAAAAGGGAAAGGATTTTCTTCTATAGGTAGATCGTTTGCAAATCTGGAAAGTGGATTTTTTGGGAACATTTTGAAGTCCATCTTGACAATTGCATTATGTGTACTAACTTTAGTTGTCATGTTTAAGGCTTATAAACAATTGAAAACTAAACAAAAACTAGAGGAATAAAAAGAAAGAGAGCTGAAATAGAATTGGAAGATAAACAGTGTGGATACTACAATGAGATGAATGCTTTGGAAAACTCTGGACTAAAAATAATGAAGACTACAGCATTGTAATGTGTGACATCAAAAGATAATTTTGTGATGGCTTGATTTGCCATCAAATGGGGCATTGATGAAGCAGATAAACTGCTAAATCCTTATTTGACATATAAAACTAACTTTTGACACCTTTTTAAAGAAAATGACAAACATGCACAATTGGTGCTTATTTTATGTTGAGGAGTCCTAAGAAATCGATCATAAAGAAACTTAGTTACTGCTTAGTAAAAGCATGCAGAACAGAGTAGACTAGATGAAAATTGCTCATTGGAATAACATAGATTTGTTATTATTCAGATTCCATGTTATTCTTTTAACGTTAAATACAAATGTGTACGTGATAACGCACGTTATGGACGTTTTCTTAACCAGTCTTCTTCGGATAATAATATATAAGTGAAGAATTAACAGAACTAAACGACAAATGAAGAGTTGCTTTACTATTGTTCCTGCTCATGTTAAAGCATGCACCAACCGAGAAAAAGAAATGGTGCTGCACGTAAATGCCAATTCTAATTTCACTGAAACTTTCTGAGAATGTTCATCATACATGTACTAAGGAGAATTACTAGAAAGAATTTAGTTGTCATATATTTTGAAATGATTCTATATGTTGGTATCTTTGAATTCTAGTAATGTGTCATAGTTACATGTGCAAATTGCAATAGAATTCAAATGCTTTATAAACTACCTAGACTTCAGAAAGAATGTAGAGATTCAAACTTTAGAATGAGAAATATATGCCTATTAATTTATTTTGTGTATTTCATGAACTAAAAGTCATGTTAGGCTTGCATTTTCATTCTCGTACTCAATTCTGTTCTCATGGAAAGACCTCATACATTTTCAGAGTGGGATGAAACTGTGTTTCCAAATACAAGTTCCCACACACATAACAGGACTATTTGCAACTACATTGATACAATGGGAACATCAGCCATGAGAAATTGTCCTTTTCAAATCACTCATGTGCCTCTGCTGAAAGCTGATTGCTTGTAACTATACATTTTGAATACTTCAACAGCTTACGTGATGATCTCCACCTTTTAGCCATAAAATGTCTTCTTTACGCTGCATGACAATCATCCTATACGAACTGACCAATGGACTAAGTGGTCTGATCAGAGGAGGTGAGGTGACCCAGGATGTGCCACCCTGGAAGTGAGAAATTATATTATGCGTTGGATTGATGATTGGACAGACATTCTAACACTTTGCCACCTTTCCAATGAGGATTTCTTCCTATTGGACTGAGAGTCAGCTTTCAAACCCGAGGGCTCTCTTGGCTGGCACATACGCTGTGTGGGCTATTCCCAGACTTTTTTGCCCTTGGGAGAGAATCTTTGAGCTGATATGATCCATGCCCTTTCCTGAACTCTACTTCTAGAACTTTGGTAATTTATGACCAGAGAATGGTATATCTGATTAGTCTGTACTCTTAACTTTTTATCCCTGATATTGGTGCATTTACTTCCTAAAATTACTGGTAAAATCTAACCGTTTACAAATCCTGTTTCTGTCTCTCTATGACTAGTCTCCCATAATTGATTGTGCATGTTCATAGTCTAAATGAGGGATGCAAATTCTAATAAAGATATCTCTAGTCAAAAGGTCATAATGTTACTATTTTGTATAGCTTTAACTGAGTTGCTTGTTTACATGATCCTAGCTCATTTAAAATTCTTCCGGATATTTGGTCTAGCAGTGATAATTCTGTACCTGTTTAGTGTAGTATTGAGGGTAATATAATGAATCTAATTATAAGCTTTTAAGTCATTTATCCAATTCCTGGTCCTCATTGGGTAACTGGATTGGATCCCCTAAGTTCATCCCCTCTCAGCACAGTTCAAGATCCATCAGAGGACCAAGTAAAATGACTCTGATGTCTTGTAACAGGAAGGATTAAGATTAAAAGTAAATGGGCCCAGTGGTGCTACAGCAATAGTAACACGGCATCCAGTCATTCTTCTACCTTTGCATTCTGGGGCTAGATTTCTGCCTGTATAAACTGAAAGAATGCAATCCCAGAATCCAAACAAAAACTAAGACTAAATGAGCTAAGGGTACAATTTATAGACTCTTAGACGGGGGAAACATCAACTCATTGTATGGAATATTCTAGCACCAACTGTTTGAAAAGGATAATGCAGAGACATGCATTGAAACTGACAGAATTCTAACATCAGCTTCAAATTGCCAGGTTGTTACCCGTTTGAGCTGAGGATCCTGTCATAACTATTTCCAATGAAGGCAATATCAAGGATTCATAAAACACTTATCTGCATGTGCTGAAAGAATGAATGGCTTAAAGAGAGATGGGAAAGGGACCCCGTTGAGACAGAAGTTGCAAACTGGGGGAGCCCTGGTATATCCTAAAAAACACAGCTATTAAATGTAACTTAGCCAGATCAAAATCCTGAAGAGTTTACTTCACAAAGGTGTACATAGTTTAGTTAGGTAGGTTCCACACAGCTTCCAGAAAGGTACCTCCTGGCACACAATCTGGAATTGCCCTAATATTTAGAACATTTGAGAATGAGTAAACAACTACTATCCACGGTGCTAATGAAGGCAGTTGTTGTACTTATTGCCTGCTCCCTGTTATGGTGAAGGGGTGATTACAAATTGCCAAAACAACAGAAATTATTGGCAGCTAATCTAGGACTGCTGGTGGCATGAATAGATAGCTCACAACTGGAGGTTCCTGTCGATAATATGACTAGAGTTCTGGTAAGTGAGCAGGTGCGTAGCATTGTCAATAAAAGTGAGGGATGTGAATTTCAGATTTCACAATGATTAATCTAGCATATAACATTCAAATACATTATACAACAAGCAGGGCACATGAGAGGGGCTAAAGCGGAAGTGGAAAGGCAAACAAATGCGGATTGTTAGGGTACTAAGGGGCTAATTAAAATGGCGGCCGGACATCAGTCCGCCCGCCCTCGTAGCGGTGCTGGGACCGCCCCCCAGATGTGCGGCGGTCCCACCACACATATTAGGATGCGCCCGCCATACTGGCGGGCGCATCCTGGGCTTTTGACATTGCGGGCGGTGCTGCTGGCTGCAGCACTGCACGCAATGTCAAAAGTGCTTGCACAGCATTTCCCTGCACAACGTGGCAGGCACCACGCGGTGCCTGCCACTTGGTGCATGGAAATGAGGGGGGTACCATGGGTACCGCCCAGTGCAGCGACACCCCCCCCACAAGGGGGGCCCGCAACGGGCCCCCAAACCCAATCCCCGCCAGCCTTTGCATGGAAAGGCCTTTATGGACACACATCCTAATGTGGTGGACGGTGCCTGCTAGGCAACGCTACCATATTAGTTGCCCTGCTCCGTCCACCAGGCAATCGGTGCGATTGCCTTTGGCAGTGAAGCGGCGGACAGACTTTGCGTCCGAAGCGGTACCCACTGCCATCCTAATTTGGCGGTGGGTAAATCCCCATGTGATGGCGGAAGGACCGACACCGCCGGCCCGGCGGTGGCGGGCCTTCCGCCATCATAATGACCCCCTAAGTGAGAGAAAACACAATATTTTGTAAAATAAACAACATCTTTGAAGACTTTGAAGGAGAGAGTGTGTGTTCATGTTTGTTTGCGTTTTTGTAAAAATTACTGATGAGATCTGACATACACCTCAGCATACCGGACTGAAAGCACCTGTGCCCAACTATTTACCAGAAACTACATTTATTAGTGTGTGTAACGTTCCAAACACCCCCCCTCCTCGATGCTACGCCACTGTATGTATGCAATACTGTGCATAGTAACTAATCTTGTAGTTTATACCATTCAGGGGTGCCCTAAGAAAAAAGTAGGTTATGGGGTCCCTGAATGCATTTCTTTAGGCTTGGTTAAACTCTTTGGAGCACTCACCCAATGGGTAAAGATGTGTTCTGGATGGACTGCAATTTAAAAGCACTTTAGTGGCACCTAGAAAGGAAAGGCTTGTTTGGAGTGTAGGAAAATGTATTTTTATGTATAAATATGTCATCCATATAATGCCCCTTCTAACCTCACTAGGCTAGGTGCTTGATAGACAGATGAAAAACAGTTTCAGACTGTTTTGGAATAGCATGCTCTAACAGTGGCAAATGCCGAAAAACTGTTGCACAATGTGTATTCAGCTGCTTCCTCCATGAACAGTTCTAGGTACAATTAAAACCCTTAATTACTACCTTTGGGGCTGATTTAGAGTATAGCAGAGTGGGTACTCCATTGCAGTGGTGACGGAGTACCCACTCCACCAAACTCTTGGTCTGCCTTCCCAATTTAGAGTTGGACAGACCACCAGGTTCACGCCGATGGAGTAAAATGCACTCTTTTGGCATAAACCTTCCTGTGACAGCCAAAGGAGCAGAGCCATGGGAGGTAAGCCATCCAACGGTCCGCCCTATTTAGAGTGGTTGGTCAGGTTGCTTTTTTTTACTACCTTTCACTGCCAGGTAAATCCTGGCATTGAGGGTAGAAAACTCCTATGGTGTGGGGCTATTTTATTTCAGAAATAAACTCCTGCTTTGCTTGACTCTGCTTTTAAAAATTAAAAGACTAGTGTTAGACTTGGCCCTTTTTGCAGGGTCATCCCTGAACTTTTTGCCTTCCTCCTGTACTTTTTCTTACCTGTTTTTGTTGGTTTTATGACTCTGGGCACTTTACCACTGCTGATCAGTGCTAAAGTGCATATGCTCTCTGTTATAAATTGATGTCTGGATTAGTGACTCCATGTTTGGCCTATTTGATTCATTGTCAGACCCTAGTACAGTGCACTGGTTGTGCCCAGGGATTGTGACTCAAATGCTGCTGGTGGGCTTGCAGCACTGGTTGTGCCACCCACAGGAGCAGCTTGTAAAGTGTGTCTCAGGCCTGCCATTGCAGAGCCTGTGTGCAGTCTGGTACTGCCATGTCGACTAGGTATGTGCACCCACTTACCAGTCCCCAAACCTTCCCTTTCCTGCATATTAGTCACCCCTAAGGTAGGTCCTAGGGCAGGGTGCATTGTATGTGTAAGGTAGGACATGCCCTGGTGTGTGTGACATGTCCTGATAGTGAATTACAGCCAATTTCGTTTTTCACTATTGCAAGGCTACCTGTCCCCATAGGCCAGAATGGGCAGTTTGATTATAACATCTTATAATCCTAACTGACCCAGGGAACATGGTAGAAAAGCGAATTTAGTATGCCTGAACTCAGAATGATAAAATACATCTTTTAGTGAAGTTGGTTTTAACATTCTGTGTTTGAAAATACCACTTTAGAAAGTTGGTATTTTCTTGCCTAACCATCCAGCCTGCCTCTGCTAGCTTGTGTATTGTGTGTCTGGGTTTGTGAGTGACAGGGGCTGGGGGACTCCAGGAGACAGGGTGAGTCAGCACAGGGCTGAATAGACCTATCTGCATGTAGAGTGGTGGGAGGAGTGGCACCTGGGTCTGAATAGGGCTGTGCCTGCCTTCCACAATGCTGGCTCCACCTCCTGTGGTGTGTCTGATGACCCTGGCCCACCCTGACAAAGGGAGAAGGTGTGCACTGGCAGAATGCACCCAGAACAAGTTTGGACTAGGTACAGGACCCTCTGCCCTCAGAGGTCAAAGGATTTATGGGTATAAATACTGGGGCCCTGACCCCAAGATTTTAGATCACTTCTGGGAAACAAGAAGAACCTTTGCTGAGGAGAGGAACCAGAGAAACTGAAGGAGGAGACTATCCCTATGCTGTGTGCTGTTTGAGGGATTGGCCTGCAGTGGTTGCCTGATTGCCAAAGAAAGGAGAAAGGAATTTTGTGCTACTTTCATCATCTTGCAGAACATCTCCAAGGGCTTGCAGATTGAGCTTGCCTCCTGCTGAAGTCTCAGGGACACAAGACTTCACCAACCAGCTCCCCTGAATTCCCTTGCTGGGAATTGTTGTGTTGGGCCTTCTGAGAGACTGCGTGTCACTGGGAGCTGGAAGCGCGACTCACGAGGAAGAAGCGTGTCGCCGCCGCTGCAGTTGTCGTCGCATCGCCGAGAAAGCGTGCCGCCGCTGTTGTCATCGCATCACCGAAGCGCCTCGCATCACCGGAGAAGAGTGTCGCCGTCGCATCAGACGCCGTCGCATCATCGGAGAAGCGTGTCGCAGGGCCTGTCGCGGCTCAGAAGATTCACTGAGTCGCCACATGGCCGTCGGGCGTGCACGCATCGCCCCCTGAGTGTCGCATCGAGAGGAAGACGCCATTTTGTTTCATTGCACTGGGTCATCATCGCATCACGGCGCTGCGGGTCGCATCGCCACAGAAGCGCAGTAAGAAACCAACGCATTACTTCCCCACGCGGTGAAGAACCGACGCATCACCTCCTCTCCGGTAAGGAACCGACGCATCACCGTCCCCTACGCAGCAGTAGGGAACCAACGCATCACCTCTCACGGAGCAAGGAACCGACGCATCACCGTACTTGCGTGTAAGGAACCGACGCATCACCTTCCCTGCAACTCTTTTGTTTGTATCGCGTTACGCATCCAAAGGTACATTGAACATTAAGTGTCGCATTTACCATCTTTATTGAACTGAACTATTTTCTACCATTGACAGTCATATTTTTTAGTGTATTGTGGATTTTTGTCGTTTTGGGTCCTGTGTTAAGTCTATATAAAAATACTTATTTTTATAATACAACCTGTGTGGTGTCCATCTGTAGTGTTGTCACTGTGTTACGGTATGTGTTCACAAATGCTTTACACTCTGCCTCTAAGATAAGCCTGCCTGCTCGTGCCAAGCTACCAAGGGGGTGAGCAGGGGTTATTTTAGTAGTGTATCCCCCTTACCCTGACTAGAAGCAAGGGTCCCTATTTGGACAAAGGTACCTACCTCTGCCAACTAGAGACCCCGAGTTCTAACATTGGTGGCAGCGGTGGGATTCTGGACTTGCATTTGTGACTCATATACAGTAATTGGTGTACACTACTAGTGAGTGCAGACCAAACGCAACCACATACATTTTTGGTAGATTGTTTTTTCCTGAAATTTCTATTTTTGCCAAGAACTGCCAAGTTTAGTCACCATGAGCAAAACAGCATCCATCACATCTGTTGATTTTGATTTTGAGGAAGAGAAACTAGAAAGTTACACTGTGAAACAGCTTAAGCACTTCTGCAGGAAATTTAAAGTTGCTATGACCGGTCTCTCCAAGAAGGATGAGTTCCAAAAGGCGCTGAGGGCCTGGGTGGAAGGAAGGAGCACCCCTGAGCATCATGTGGAAGAGCAGGAGGGGGGGCTGAGAATGCAGAAGGGCAGCTAGATGGGCCACTGGGTCCAGGGGGGAGGAGAGCACCTTCACCAGCAGGCAGCAGTATTTCTTCCAAGGGCCTGTCCCCAGGAGAGCTGGAAGACAGCGAGAGAAGTAGGATGCATGAAATGGAGCTGACCAAGCTTAAGATGGGTGAGCAGTTAGAATTGGAAATTAAGAAATTGGCCCTAGAGGAAAAGAGAATGAGATTGGAACATGAGTTGAGAATGAGAGAGCTTGATTTGGAGTTCGAGAGGCTTGAGGCCATGAGGGTCTCAGCCCAGCAACAAGAAAATTGTGTAGCTCAGGAAGTGAGCTTTGCTGAGTTGGAGGCGGAATCCAGCTCAGATGGTGGCAGCAATATTGAGTTATCTAGTGCTGAGGGGGTAGTACACACACCCAGAGATGTGGCGCCTGACTTGGAGGGGGTTAATATACACCAGGAGGTTCAAGGATTTGAGGTAGCTCCAGTGGTGCGCAGTGTCCCTGAGGTGGATTGGGGAACTGGCACAGGGGTTCATAGTCCTAGTGGTGGGAGGGACACTCTACTGACTCTAGATGGGAGGTGCAGGGAGAGGGGTTCCCCCATGGTTGAAGTCCTGGTGTGTGAGTGTGGAGACCGCCCAGAAGAGTGTGGGTTGAGTGACAGAGACAGTCAGATACTGTCTTGCCAGTCTCAGGAGAGTGGTGTGGGGTACGTGTGCAAGGCACTGGATGGTGAGGTGAAGGATAGTTTGGTGGGACTGTGTGATCCAATTGAGGGAGAGCATATTGTAAGTCCCTATTTTCCAGAGCTATGCCAACACCTGGTGGAGTGTGAGTTCTCTGACCCCAGGGAGCTCACAATGGAGGCAGACCTTTTGGTGGAGTCCAGAGAGTCTGAAGAGGCATTGGGGAGTGACCCTAAGAGGAGTGGTTCAGGTGTCTTCCAACCCAGAGTGGTGGGAGAGATTTAGTGTAGCCCAGCTATGTCCCAGTGTAGTGGGAGGAGTGTAGGGGCTCACGTCCTGTCTCTGTGGAGAAGGAGTGAGTGTGGGAGTGCGAGTCCCAAGGTGCCCGAAACCCAGTCTCAGGGCCTGGAGGGTTCCTTAAGGGAACACCAGGTTGGGGGCCTAGACTGTACTGGTAGGCCATTTGAGGGGGATCCTCAGGATCTAGAGAACCTGGAGCGTCTGGAAATGGAGCTCCAGTGGTTCTGGTGTCTGGCGGTGCCGCTCCAGTTGGGAGAGTGCAGAAGTCCAGATTGAGGGGTGAGAGGGGGATGTGTTCCCCAGTGGGAGAGCCAGTGGGTCAGGGGCCAGCCAGAAGGACTGAGACTCCTAGGAGTGACCATGGTGACACCACTTCTGTTTTGGGGGTCTTCACGCACTGTCAGGTGGACAGAGGTTGGGAGATCAGCGCCAGGCAGACTGTCACACAACACATGAGAGATGTGTTACCCTCTGGAGGGGCATGCGTGCTCCCCAGGAAGTCCTGGTGTGCCAGGCAGATTCTTACACAACTCTAGAGGAGTGTCTTTCCCTTGGGGGGGGTTGGTGTACCCTCCCGGAAGTCCTGGGTTGCCAGGCACAGGTCCAGCCTAAGGGTACAGACCCTGGGTTGGAGGGCCAGGTTCAGGGTGTCCCCCCTGACCTGGAGGAAGGAGCAGCTGCTAACAGTGCCCCTACCAGTTTGTCTTCTGGGGGCACCGCTCCAGGTGGGAGGGTGCAGAGCCCCAGTAAGGGGTGCGGGGAGAGGACAGTCTCACCCCTGACCTCTGCCCAGTCTAAGGGTACAGACCCTATGCTGGGATCCCAGTTACAGGATAGAACCCCTGAACTGGTTGGTGAATTGTACAGGACGCCTGCCACAGGTGCCCTGACAATTCTGGAAGGGGGTACCACTCCAGGTGGGAGGGTGCGGAGCCCCGAGGGGGAGGACCGGGTGTGGGAAAGCCCACCCCAGTCTCTGGTCCAGCCGCCGGGTACAGGCCTGGGGCTGGTGGGTCAGTGTCAGGATATAATACCTGACCTGACAGGAGGGAGAGTGGACAAAGGGTGCCAGGCACCTGGGGCTACCTCCCCCCGCTCTCTGACGCCACAGAGGTTTGAGAGCCCTGAGAGGCATAAGGCCTGGGTCTCATCACTGACCACTGTCAGTGGCCACTGTGGCTTACTGTCTGTCTGTTGGGACACATCTGTGAGCAAGCTGAGGTTAGGTGCTGCACAGATGGCGTCCACAGGTGAGGAGAAGGGTTCCACATGGGTTAGCTTGGTGGGCCCTGAGAGTATGGACAGAGGGATCCAGATAGGTTCAGATTGGCGTAGAACTGGAACATGCCCCTGCTGTTGCAGACCAGGGTCCAGGTTCTATCGCCCAAAGCAGGGAAGCCCATCAAGGTAGTGATTGGTCTACCCTATGTTTTTGGCTGGTAGGGGGTTGTGTTGGACTTGGCCCTTTTAGCAGGGTCATCCCTGAACTTTTTGCCTTCCTCCTGTACTTTTTCTGACCTGTTTTTGTTGGTTTTATGACTCTGGGCACTTTACCACTGCTGATCAGTGCTAAAGTGCATATGCTCTCTGTTATAAATTGATGTCTGGATTATTGACTCCATGTTTGGCCTATTTGATTCACTGTCAGACCCTAGTACAGTGCACTGGTTGTGCCCAGGGCTTGTGACTCAAATGCTGCTGGTGGGCTTGCAGCACTGGTTGTGCCACCCACAGGAGCAGCTTGTAAAGTGTGTCTCAGGCCTGCCATTGCAGAGCCTGTGTGCAGTCTGGTACTGCCATGTCGACTTGGTATGTGCACCCACTTACCAGTCCCCAAACCTTCCCTTTCCTGCATATTAGTCACCCCTAAGGTAGGTCCTAGGGCAGGGTGCATTGTATGTGTAAGGTAGGACATGCCCTGGTGTGTGTGACATGTCCTGATAGTGAATTACAGCCAATTTCGTTTTTCACTATTGCAAGGCTACCTGTCCCCATAGGCCAGAATGGGCAGTTTGATTATAACATCTTATAATCCTAACTGACCCAGGGAACATGGTAGAAAAACGAATTTAGTATGCCTGAACTCAGAATGATAAAATACATCTTTTAGTGAAGTTGGTTTTAACATTCTGTGTTTGAAAATACCACTTTTAGAAAGTAGGTATTTTCTTGCCTAACCATCCAGCCTGCCTCTGCTAGCTTGTGTATTGTGTGTCTGGGTTTGTGAGTGACAGGGGCTGGGGGACTCCAGGAGACAGGGTGAGTCAGCACAGGGCTGAATAGACCTATCTGCATGTAGAGTGGTGGGAGGAGTGGCACCTGGGTCTGAATAGGGCTGTGCCTGCCTTCCACAATGCTGGCTCCACCTCCTGTGGTGTGTCTGATGACCCTGGCCCACCCTGACAAAGGGAGAAGGTGTGCACTGGCAGAATGCACCCAGAACAAGTTTGGACTAGGTACAGGATCCTCTGACTTCAGAGGACAAAGGATGTATGGGTATAAATACTGGGGCCCTGACCCCAAGATTTTAGATCACTTCTGGGAAACAAGAAGAACCTTTGCTGAGGAGAGGAACCAGAGAAACTGAAGGAGGAGACTATCCCTATGCTGTGTGCTGTTTGAGGGATTGGCCTGCAGTGGTTGCCTGATTGCCAAAGAAAGGAGAAAGGAACTTTGTGCTACTTTCATCATCTTGCAGAACATCTCCAAGGGCTTGAAGATTGAGCTTGCCTCCTGCTGAAGTCTCAGGGACACAAGACTTCACCAACCAGCTCCCCTGAATTCCCTTGCTGGGAATTTGAAGTGCCTGCTGTTGTGTTGGGCCTTCTGAGAGACTGCGTGTCGCTGGGAGCTGGAAGCGCGACTCACGAGGAAGAAGCGTGTCGCCGCCGCTGCAGTTGTCGTCGCATCGCCGAGAAAGCGTGCCGCCGCTGCCGCTGTTGTCATCGCATCACCGAAGTGCCTCGCATCACCGGAGAAGAGTGTCGCTGTCGCATCAGACGCCGTCGCATCATCAGAGAAGCGTGTCGCAGGGCCTGTCGCGGCTCAGAAGATTCACCGAGTCGCCGCACGGCCATCGGGCGTGCACGCATCGCCCCCTGAGTGTTGCATCGAGAGGAAGACGCCATTTTGTTTCATTGCACCGGGTCGTCATCGCATCACGGCGCTGCAGATCGCATCGCCACAGAAGCGCAGTAAGAGACCAACGCATCACCTTCCCACGTGGTGAAGAACCGACGCATCACCGCCCCGTACGCAGCAGTAGGGAACTGACGCATCACCTCCCCCGGAGCAAGGAACCAACGCATCACCGTTCTTGCGTGTAAGGAACCGACGCATCACCTTCCCTGCAACTCTTTTGTTTGTATCGCGTTACGCATCCTAAGGTACATTGAACATTGAGTGTCACATTTACCATCTTTATTGAACTGAACTATTTTCTACCATTGACAGTCATATTTTTTAGTGTATTGTGGATTTTTGTCGTTTTGGGTCTTGTGTTAAGTCTATATAAAAATACTTATTTTTATAATACAACCTGTGTGGTGTCCATCTGTAGTGTTGTCACTGTGTTACTGTATGTGTTCACAAATGCTTTACACTCTGCCTCTGAGAAAAGCCTGCCTGCTCGTGCCAAGCTACCAAGGGGGTGAGCAGGGGTTATATTAGTAGTGTATCCCCCTTACCCTGACTAGAAGCAAAGGTCCCTATTTGGACAAAGGTACCTACCTCTGCCAACTAGAGACCCCCAGTTCTAACAACTAGGGAAATGTGTGATGGCCCACTATCCATCAAAAATTTCCTACATCGTGGCAGTTACAGCCAGTGTATAGAGATGTCTATGGGACTGACAGACATCTCTAAATTTGGCGGGTGGATCAAAGGTGAATGTAAATTCCTCTGCCACCCTGTCTGCCTTTTCTTCCTCCTCCAAACCCTAAATCAGGTCCTTTGTCTGGGAAAACGTGAGGAAAATCATTCAAAGTTATTTTTCATTTTGTTTTAAATATCTATCTTTGTGGTAAAAAATGTGTTTTTAGAAAAATCAGAGGGAAAGTAACTTAGAAAAATTTATATTGTTTTGTCCGAGGAAAATTGACTTAGAACCAGTTTTGCCACTCATTTAATCTCCCAATACACATTGCCGACTGGAGTTTACAGACCTGCTCTTCAGAAGACAATAGATTAGCATCTGCAATAAGAGATCAGAAGATGCAGTGGCCAGCAACAAACCAAGCCTCCTTGTCTATTGCTGGGATGCTGAAATTATTAACTGCTGCGCTCCTCCTTAATGGTCACACAGTAACTTATATTGAGCCTTTTTGGATAGTTGGGGATAAGTTCCAGAGAGTTCAGTTTCTTTTATTTGTACCATGTTCTCTGATACAGGGTTATCATAGCTATGATCCTTCCATTTGGAGAGGAATAAATGGCATAATGGAAAAATTTGTAGCCTTAAAGATATCCCACACTACAGAGCAGTACATGGGATTTGAATTTGTCTCAAGGAACTCAGGTATACATATTTTGGCCCAATTCATATTTCAAATAATGCAGGGCAATATAGGTATTTGTGTTATTCTGCCAGCTTACATTATTTAAGGTTTATATATTTATGGAAATAAGATTATAGTCGCCCCTAATATTATCTCCTATTGATCGCTCACTGTGAGACAGGAGTATAAAAGCAGTTTGTGGTCCCCTTCCATTGGGACATACTAATTTGCAATTGTAATGAAATGGGTCCCAAATTTTAAAGACAATCTACTGACAGAATCAACCAAAAGGTTTAACACTTTAGCACTTGATCTTGTATTAAGTAATGTGGTAACACCTTTATGTTCCACTTCTGAACAAAAAAATAGTGAATTATCCAAACGCACCCTTACACTCAACCCCCACTCTATACCACCAGCTCCAGCTCACTTCTTTCTCTTCCTTGTTGTTTGAGCCCCATCCACCACTGACCTGCTGCACCCTCATCCCCCACTATTCCTGTTGTGAAGTGCAGTTCCCATTTTGGTGCCCTGGATGAGCACAGTTGACATTGTGATTATGTTAGGTGGTAGATGAATGAAGACCTTTGCTCTTCTCTACATAAAATACATAAAACATAATTTATTTTAAATATGACATCCTGTACTGGTCTATTGTCAACCTATTGTATAAAATCTATTTGATATATGAACCTATTTTTTGCTTAAAAGGATGAAGGAATTTTCTGTTTGAGTCCAGTTCTTATCTACACTCCAGCATTCCACAATTAGGCTGCTTTTGTTAAAATATGTAGATTATCTTTGGAATCAGCACACCCTCAAACATGCTAAAGCCTACACAGCTCGTTTTGAACAGGTACAACTTTGGAGAAGAAATGAAAAATTCCTCTTGCAATGACCTGAACCGTATCTAAATTCAGTCTTTGTGCATGAATGCAGGAAGAATACTTTTTCATGATTAACTATCTGAACTCCATTTGTTTCTTTGAGGTATCAGTCATATCTGAAAAAAGAAAAGACACCACTTAAATTGCTTTAGCCCAAATGCTTCCTTTGACAGTAGTCAATAACGTTTACCAAGGGCTACTTGAATATTTCAAAAGGCTAAATGGATCTCTGTGCATAGAACAGGTTTTCAAATCCTCTTTTAAATCTAGTATAGCAGAGGCTTCCCCCGAAGGGGACCTCACGGGCCGGCGCCATAATGGCTGCCTGGGACCCGGGAAAACCGTTTTGGGCAGCTTAGTGCGCCCATCAACAAAGGGAGGGTTTTACCACCCCCCGGGGAAGAGCGCGCTGAAGGTAGCATGAAAATACCTGGCCAATGGGAGGCCAAGGGCGAGGATTGCAATCTCCCCCCAATGGGTGGACGCTGCCGCATGCCAGGAGGAGACAATGTGGGGGCTATAAGCGCACCACCAGCCCAGCACAGGTTATTTTTGGAAGCTGGGGCAGTGCGCTGAACAACTTTTGAGTCCCACCCACCCACACCAAGGAGCAACAGCATTGTCGCAGTGCTGGATGGCAGGCAAGGCAGCTAAGAAGGGGTACATTTGTTGGTAAGGAGGCACACCCGCGGGGTGGTGTGCAGGAGGAAGGTCACTCACCTTGGCATGCCTTACGGCAGTGTGAGCAGGCCGAAAGGGGGGAGCAAGCAGAGATGGCAGGGCACAAAAATGGACAAACAAGGTAGCGAGTTGGGGCCTAACTCCAGGGAGAGGCTACCCAACCATGCAATCAGTGTGAAAACCAACAGGGAACATTATGACCCCATAAAACGGCATGTACGATGGCCTGAACAAACTAGGAGTTGTCACAAGTATGGTAGACAGATAACAGAACGTGATTGCGATACGTCAGAAATGATTTATGACCTGTCAACATTGTGATTTATGACCTGTCACTTGATTTACGAGCCTGTCAAAATGATTTATGGCTGCTAAGGGATTGATTTATGATCTGTCATGTCTATGATTTATGAACTTGTCAAAATGATTTATGACATCCCATGATGTAGGTTCATAGCCTGGTCATAGCTAGTTATGACCACGGTACTGTAACTAAAAGTAAGTTGTACATGTAATGCTAAATAAACTGCGGCCAACATACCTCCACAAGAAAACAAGACATACACGTGTTGGTAAACTTTATTGGGAAATATATGTGAAGAAGGATATGCATGGCAGTTTGGGAGTGGGCCCAGTGCAGAGGTTAAAGCATTCACTGAGGGGTTGGTCTGTCATTTGTGAAGGGGTCTTTATATTCTTTTTGCTTCCGACTCTGACAATTAAAGAACTGAATCTTCTGGCCTAGTCCTTACCCAGTTTGTTCTGGCAACAAACATTTTCTTCCACTAGGGGCTAACCTACATACAAAATGTCCAGAACCTAAGAACAGTGAAAACAGCTTTGAAACATGGGTGAAGCAGCCAGTTCAATATTTAGAGGGTTGGAACAGGACCAATGCAGCCATAGCTGAAAAGGAAGTGAGATGTGTTTAGGAGAGGAAACGTTTCTATTCAGCTGAGCATCATCTGCGGATAACTGAAGAGAAGTTGGACTGATCAAGCAGTGAGCCAAGTTAATCAATGTAAAGAATTAATAGCTTTGGGCATCAAAACGGATCTTTGGGATTGCAATGAGGGCTTGAATACGGTGTTATGTTTAGACTTTGCTATTTTCTATTCTCGAAGAAGGACAAAACTAACTGAAAAAAATTCTTTTAATGTCCCTTCATTTTTATTTAAAAGAGTGGGGTGATTAAGATTAGAATAAGAAGCTTATATAGCGCAACAGCTACTCACTCGGGGTTACCAGGCACTTTAACAACAGGCAGGAGTGATCCCGGCCCAGCTAGCTTAGAACAGCCACATCTTTAATTGTCTGTGAAAGATGAACAGTGAAGGGCAGAATCTCAGATGTTCCGGTAAGGCGTTCTATAGTTTTGGTTCGAGGTATGCAAAGGAGCGACCTCCCATACGGTATCATTTAATCCTGGGAACTGTGCACAGAGAAAGGTTGCTAGAGCGCCAAAAATATGCAGGTTGATACAATTTTATCAAGCCGATGATATGGCGAGGGATAACCTCAGCCCTTGCTTTGAAGATGTAACAAAGAGCCTTGAACTGGATACATTTATCCACCCTTTACCAGTGTAGTTCCCGGAGGAGAGGAGAGGCAGAGGCATGTTTTGGCAGTCTGTAAATCAATCTGGCAACCGCATTCTGCACTACCTGCATGCGTCTTATGGTGGCTTTATCAGCCCCCAAATACAGGATGTTACCACAATCCAGGCAGGACAGAATGAGTGCCTGGATTAACACAATCGAATATTGCTGATAGTTCTAGTAGGATTCTGACTTAATGATTTACAGAATGGTTAACTCTGTGTTACACCCGGCTATCAAACCTGAATGAAAGTTATTAAAAACATGATCTGCCAAAATGAATTGTTTGATTGAGTAGCTACACAATTGTCTTCATATGAAAGGAATGTCTGATAGCAGCAAAGATTGTACAGAACATCTAGGTCTGCACCTTGATTTTGAGATCTGGGTTATTTTACTTCATTTTAAAAAACTGGGTACTGCACTCTCTCTAAGGGATGTGTTGAACAGATTTGTTCAGTTGGGAGCTAATGAGGGTCCTATGTCTTTAAGAAGAGTCCTAGGCATATCTCAACCTCTGCGAAGAGCTTTAATATTAGTTCTTATTTTGATCACTTTTTCAGGGTAAACTCAGTGAAAGATGACCACATCAGTGATTTATTTTAAATGGTGGCTTAGAGAGAGTAAAGAAAGATTCAAACATTGTGATTTTCTGCATAAAGAGCAATTATAAATCCTTACTTTTTTCTTTAGGGTAGCAGAGCTTTGTCTGACCATCTCAAACAGTTTTTTGATCCATTTGTTTCTAATAAAGATGATAATGCCACTTTAAAAACAAGTTTTTGTTATTCCTGCACTCCTTATAAGTCTTTCCAAGGTATTTAATCAAGGGTCTTTGATCCGAAATATGTTCACAAACTTTGCATGACGTTCCTGCTTCAGTTAGGTGATTGGTAAATCAAGGAAAGGATTTCTTACTTTTTTCTTGTGTTTTTTTTAAGACACGGTATTGTTCTAGAAAGAGTTTTTCAGCATTTGAGACATTGCCATGTTTCATTGGACCTCTGGAGATAACCTTACATCACTGTCTGTCCCTGACAATTCTCTAGAGGGTGCCCTTTTAAATGCAATGTAAAAGTTAAAATATTCATGCAGTAAATTTCCTAACTGTTAAAATATTCATGCAGTAAATTTCCTAACTGTAAATTTTAAACTCAGCTTTGGGTCATCACCGACATATGGTTCAACAATTCCTCATCACCAACCAACCAACCAATACTTGCTAACCAGCCCTTCCACATCTTAAGAATGCGCTTCAATCTACTACTCTCTTAAACATTATTCTTCGCAGATTTCCTCAATATAGCCCAATGTATACCATTAATTACAAATTGAAAACTAACTCTAACCATCTGGTGATTGGTAAATCAAGGAAGGATTTCATACTTTTTTCTTGTGATTTTTTTTAAAGACAACCATAGGACTCTGGGCTTGCTCTTCATTGCAGTCCTGGATATCTCTTGACCAAGTGGCTTCAGCTGCTCAGACATTCCCACAGGTCTTTCATGGCAGACTACACTAATGTTCTGGTACTCCCCAGCTATCTAGGACACATCATCTTCTCTCAGAGTGACAGTATACCATAACCTGAGTTCACAGTGTCCCTACTTGAGTCACTACCCACACTAGACGCATCTCTGCCGGAGAACTTTCGGCCTATCTCCCTGCTTCCCTACCTGGCCAAGATTATGGAGTCCTATCTCAACCTCACCCTGACCAAATATCTGGAGGCCAACCAGATCTTAGACAGATCTCAGAATGGATTTCGTCCCAGGCACAGCACAGAATCAGCCCTTCTGGCGGTCACTGAGCAGCTGTGGGCCACGCTGGACGAGGGCAATACCTCAGCACTATTTCTACTTGATCTTAGTGCGGCCTTTGACACGATCTCCCACAAGATTCTTCTTCAACGTCTTGAGGAGATCGGGGTCAAAGGCAGGGCTCTGGCCTGGTTTGCTTCTTTTCTATCAGAACGCTCTTTTCAGGTACATGCCCCCCCTACCAGTCTAGTCATTACCCTCTTAGCTGTGGTGTCCCGCAAGGCTCCGCCTTGAGCCCCACGTTGTTCAACGTGTATGTCTGCCCTCTGGCCCTTCTGGCTAAAGAGCGCAACATCAAAATGGTATCTTACGCGGACGATACCAAGCTGGTATTCACCTTTTCCAACGACCGTGCTCTGGACCAACTAAAATTTCGTGCCAATATTCTGGCCATTGCAGATTGGATGGCTAACAACTATCTACAGCTCAATTCGGCAAAGACAGAGGTGCTCCTGGTGGCCCGGGACACTCACAAGTGGGACTACCAATGGTGGCCTACGACCTTAGGCACCCCTACCGCACTGAAAAACGCAGTCAAAGATCTGGGGGTCCTGATTGACACCGCCCTCTCATTTGAGACTCATGCAAGAAAAGTGGCCAGTACCTGTTTCGGTCTTCTGCGCGGCTTAAAACCCATTTTAGGATTTTTTGACGCTGCCACCCGCCAACTGATAGTCCAATCGGCCGTCCAGTCGCGCCTGGACTACTGTAATGGTCTTCTGCTTGGTGTAAATAAAACGGTCACTGCAAGACTCCAACGGGTAGAGAATGCAGCTGCACGTACTCTGTTTGCCCTCCCCAGGAAATGTCATACTTCCAATCTCCTTCACCATTTACACTGGCTGCCAATCAAACAGAGAGTCCAGTTTAAAACACTCTGCACCACACATAAGATTATACATGGTCTGGGCCCCCAAATCCTGCAAGGACTTTGCACTCCTTATGTTCCGCTGCGTCCATTGCGCTCCACTGATCAACATCTGCTGTGCATCCCACGGGTCCGCCGGCGCAGAGCCGGGGGTCGTTCCTTTAAATCCCAGGCCCCCGCACTATGGAATTCCATCCCACTGGTTGCCCGCAGCTGCCAGGATCACTGGGCTTTCAGGAAACTGATCAAAACTTGGCTTTTTGCTTCCATCTAGCCACATTTCCCCTGGTCACCTTGTCCTCTAGCGCTGGGGCACCCCGTTGCTGGGGCAGCCATGCACTCTATAAATCTCTTTAACATAACATAACTATAGCAGGGCCTGTCAAACAGTAATCCTTCTCCTTTCAGTGTTTCCAGCAAGTTCATCTTCAACTGGTCCTAAGCAGAGTTAAAGAGCTGTTGCATACAGCCCTGGAGAGAGTCTATAAAAGTCCAAATTACTAGCCAAAGGTATCCACTCTCCTAGCAGGGGTGCACCAGTTAAGGCTAGGTATTTCTCTATGATTTACAGGCTCCTTCTCAGTTCTCAGAGGCTGTACAGACATCATTGAAGATACCAAAACCTTGGTTTGACTCAATTAGTAGCCATGCCTACTCGTCAAGGCTGATGATGGTCACAATATTAACTTTTAATTCTTTATCAATGCAGAACAAATTTTCTGTCATACTATACCTCAGCAAAAGAATGAAAAAATGGCAAGAGGCTCATAAAGCACTATGGGTTAGGCCATTCCACCCAACATAGAAAACTAAAGAAAATCATGCCTGACACCTTCACCGAAACCATTTTTGTTAACATACTAATCAGATACTCCTACTTACAATCAAAGATGTGAACTACTCTTCATGTATTTGCTCCATCTCCATTCATAAGCCCAGTGCTCTGAAGAGCAACAAGTTATTTAATGAAAATATCTGAAAATTGTAATGTCATGGCAGAATACTTGAAATATGCTTGAGAAAATCAAAACTGCAATCTGACCACTTTGCTTTCACATACATGTTTGCAGTTATTATCCAGCCTGCACCAGAGCAGTACAGAACACTTTGGGGGATATTCTCAAGAACGTGTGATAAACATCGCCAAAATAGACTAACGCAATTTCTCATATCGCCGTCTATCGCAGGAAAATAACTCTGTGTCAACGTCGTATTCTCAACACGGCGGTAACATGCGATAGTTTCCCGATAATGCCTCAAATGTCCGCTATACAACTACCGCGACGGCGATAAAAAAGGAAACCTGAACGTGAAAAAAGTTGCGATGGGCCCAACCACGATAGAAAAATCGGCGACAAGCAGCGCCAGGCTTGCAATTCCCACGTCAGGCGGGAAAAATCACCATAAAAGCTGCAGGGGTCAGGGAAGGGCAAGGAGAAGAAGAAGAGGAAGACGCTGTTCAGTCCGCAGGAAAACAGGATCCTGATTACGGAGGTGATAGAACATCGTCACCTCCACTGTGTCATTGGCAACAAAAAATGGAATATGGCAGTCCATCGTGGACAAGGTGAATGCAGTCGGAGTGCTGAGGAGGACAATGGACGAGGTCAAGAGGCGCTGGAATGATGTGAAGCGCAAAACCAAGCTGAAACTCACAAACAACCGCAAAGCAGCAATGCAGACTGGGGGTGGGAGTCCTGCGCCACAGGAGGAGCTGGATGAGATGGAGGAAATGGTGTCCACAGTCATCAGTGTGGAGACGGTGACAGGAGTCGGGGGACCGGACACTGCTCAACATGACCTGACACAACAGCAACAGGATGAGTAACCACCAGGGACTGGGGGGACAGGGGGGAGTTGGGCACAATGGAACACATGCACAATGAAGTATAACAGACTGCACAACCACAATGACTCTGGATCATGTCCCTGATCTCCGTGCCATACTGCAGCACACATAGAAACAGCAAGTCGTCCTCCGTCCACAATGTGCCCAGAGGGGGCACTCCCCACACATCACCAATCTCACAACAAACCCATGCCCATGTGCTGAACCCAGCAAAGCTGCGGATCCGTGAGCCCCACTGACAATGCAAGTGACACTGCATGACGATGAGCATGTCTGCAGGCCACTCATCATGACATGTTGCACGCCATGACACCGAGGTGGCTGAGTGTGGTCCACATCCGGAAAGGAGCAGGTCACACACTGACACATCCACGTGCACAAACAACCCCTGACGGCAACAAGACATCTGCGGACAAACCATGCCCAAGAGTCCCAACTCCCACCAAGAGCCCAATTTACCCAAGTATGCAACATCTCAGCACTGCATAAGCACAGAAGTCAAAGGCACACCGCCTGAAAGGGAGAAGGCCAAGCAAAGTCTGAGCTGCAGGGGCGACTCTCCCACAATGCAGCACACACACAAGAATCAGAGCACATCAACATTGACAACAATGTGGTACAAACTGCAACACTTTCATAACAGAACAGAGGACACAACTGCTGCCGCTTGTGTGTAGAAACTGGCCAATCACTTTTGGCATAGCAGGAAACTGTGACATGATAATGGACAAGTACAACCCAACATCCCTGATGGTGCACAAATGTCCACTGTCCCGCTTCAAATAGGCAGCTCCTCCTAAACAGTCACTGTTAGACCTGTCAGCCCTAGGGTGGTCTTGCCCTGTTTTTTTCCCTTTTGCGCCTCATTTTTGCCACCGTATTTTTACTGGACCTAGGTCTCCGGGCGCCTTACCACTGCTAACCAGTGCTGAGGTGCAGGTGCTCTCTCACTCAAGATGGCTGCCACAGGCCCCTGCTACTGCAGAGTGGCCTTGCACACATACACATTAGTAGCCAGGGTCAGGCTGGGACATAGGGATACAGTATCCATCCCGTCCCCGCCTCTGGGCCACATAGCCAGACATGGTGGAAGGTTCCAGAACCTTCCGGGCTGTGGGAGGAGTTATGTTTTGCCGCGTTTAGGAGGGTCACCTGACCTAGGGGTATAAGAGGTTTGGAGGGAAATCTTTAGTCAGTTGGGGCACCACTGATCCTGGGAGAACCTCTGCCGGAGTACAGGCTGTAGGGCCTAGGGGGAGACCTACACTACTGCTGCTGACAAGGCTTAGGCACTGCTGTAGTAAGTTAGCTGAGGAACGCCCACCACCCACTGACCTTGCCCAGCGTGAGGGGACCCAGGGAACCACCTTCAGCGTGCTGGGAAGTATCATCCAGCACTCCCAGAACCACCAACTCATTCCCCCCCTCCTAAGAAGCAACCCCCAAGAAGCAACCAAACAAGAACTGCCGCAAGAATCCTTAATTTGTAAGGCCTGACCGACCAGCAAGGCCAGAAACCTGAACTGCCAAACTGGGGATCACCAGGTAAAGCGCCGTGCCCTGAAGCGCTAGACCTTCACCCCCTGTCTAATCCTGCCTGCTGCTGGGCTGTCCCAAAAACCCTTTCCAGTCAGCCCCTGCCAGCCTGCTGCCAGTGCGCACCACGCCGCACCTCCACGTGGGAGGAATCACTCCGCAGCCACTGACCTCGTGGCTGGGATTTGCCCTTGCGGCCGTCGCCGCGTGTGAGGAGCTGCGGGGGGTAGCGAGGCCCTCCCCGAGGCCGGAGAGGTGAGGTGCGCCGTCCGCGCCCCCCACCGAAGGTCCGGAGTGTGGGGGATCACCGCTCGCGGCCCAGGGACCCCCGCGTGAAGAAGTCGCGGCCCAAAAGATCACCGCTGCGGCCCAGGGGCTCGCGTGAGGAAACTGCGGCCTAGCGAGAGGAACGGGGCCTCCAGGCCCCACCGACGCCGTTGCCAGGAGACGCCGACCGCGTCATCGGCCGCGCCCCCGGGAAGGCCGCGCAACGATTGGGCGCCGGCTCCCACCACGCCCCCAGCGCCGACGGAGGCCGGAGAAGAGCTCCGAATCACCAGAGGGAGACGGGAAGCTGTCCGGAGAGGACTGCCGGCTCCCGCTCCCTTCCCCGCAATCGCCCCATCTGATCACGGGGGCCGGAGGAGAGCGATACCGGCCCCCCAACGACCCGCACTACCGGCCGGAAGGCCGAGGACCCCAGCCCGGGCCCCGCCCTGCAAAACACGGGCCGGCCCAGAACGGAGTCAGTCGCGCTGAAGAGCGACCAACGTACACACTGCAGGTGAGCCCGGGAGGCCCCTAGGGCACGCAAGAACGCCACTGGGGGCCGGGGGCCACCATTACCCGATTGATAACAAGGGGGAAGTCATCAAGCATTATACCCCCGAGGCGAGGCCCCGGAGAGGAGTGGGCCTGGCCTAAACTAACCCTTGAGAGACACAGAAGTCCTCATTTACAGGAAGGCCCCAGAATAAAGGACATGTTGAGGGGTTCCCTAAGTTGTTCTCCAGTCTCATCGTTACGCCTGCTGTAATTACTGTCTAGGCCTGATGCATATGCTTATAACTGCAAAGTCTTTACCTAGTGTGAAGGTGCTTAATTGAATTGAGCTGAAGTGTACACCGCCAAGAGTTGAAGTGTTTTATGTTGCAGGTGTACTGGAGTTGCGACGCCCACTGTACTGAATGTGGGTGCGCCTAGATTATTGCAGGCCCTGTTTGAAATGTAACGTGAAATGCCCTTTATAAGTGATTGGATATTCATGAGGTGAACTGCATGTTTTAGGCCCATGTTTTATTATTGCACCCTGTGATCATTATTGGTGCTACGTTTAGGAGATGATTCCTGCGGCCTTGTAGTGGCCTACAATGTTGATGAGCTATGATGCTTTAATGATATTACGCACCAGTGGAGTAATGCAATGACTTTAAATGTTGACCTGAATTAATCTGCCTCATCTGATGCTGCATTGATTTATATAAAAGATCTTGTTTTTTAATACACAAGCCTGGTGTGGTGTCATGTTATTGCGTCCGCATTCCTGAGTCAAAGTAAGAGTGTGCTGCACAACTGCCTTACACATTGCCTTCGGGTGCTTTCCCGCCTCGCGCCATGCTACCGTGCCGGACTCGGTAACCCCGTTTCCAACATTGGTGTTCAGCGGTGGGATAAGGACTGGTGTTTGTGCAGCACCCTACAGTGACTCAGTGTGCGCCGCAATTGGACACCTATTGTAATGCAAGCGCTAAGAATTCTTTTGTGATTGCCTGATTGTGTACATTCCTGCGTTAGACCTGCTACCTACAGTCTAGAACCCTTTCCCTAAATTGTCTGGGGCCCCACCTAGCAGGATGGAGTTTGAGTTGGCCAACCTAGAAAGGTATACGGTGACACAGCTCAAGGAATTCTGTCTAGAGAGGGGGTGTCCGTCAGGCGAGGCGCCAGGAAGGAGGTGCTTCAGAAAGCTTTGAGGGCATGGGTAATGGCCCACCCAGGGGGAAGAGGGGACGAGGAGCAGAGGGAGGCAGACAACCCAGGAGAACTGGACCTACTGCACATTGACGTTAGCAAGAATGTGTTGCCAGGAAGACGTTCCAGGGCAGGCAGTAGTGCGTCAGGGGGGAGTTTGTCTGCAGAGGAATTTGAAGACAGGAGGGAGGAGAGGCAATTGAGGTTAGAACTTGCTAGGATGGACAGGGAAGGAGAACAGGCAAGGCTAGCCATGGAAGAAAGGAAGCTTGCGCATGAGCTTAGCCTGAAGGAACTAGAGCTCCGAGCCTTGCAGATGGAGATGCATGGCAATTTGAATGGTGGCAGTGTACCTGCTGGGGTTCCACAGGAGCCCAAGTTCTATCTACCTAGAGAGGTGATAACCAGTTTTAGTGTGGGAGATGACATCGATAAGTGGTTGGCGGCGAACGAGGTATCGTTGGTGGCCCATAGGGTTCCTGAGAGCTACTGGAGGGGAGGTCTCTACAGGTACATACCTCCACCAGTAAGGGACACACTTTTGACCTTGGATAAGGGGGATCAGACCAACTACCCTATCATGAAGGAGGCCCTGCTTAAGAAGTTTGGCCTCACCCCAGAGAAGTACCGCCAAAAGTTCCGCAACAGCCACAAGCTTCACACACAAAACTGGGTAGATTTTTTTGATTATGCCCGGTAGGCATTGGAGGGTTGGGTGCGTGGCAGCAACATTGATGATTACAAAGGGCTGTACGACCTGTTCTTGAGAGAGCACCACCTAGAGAAATGTTTTCCGGAGCTGCGCCAGTACTTGGTGGACCGCAAGCTGACCAATCCGAGGGAGCTTGCAGAGGAGGCAGACACGTGGGTCAGCACTCGGGTGTCCCACAAGGGAGCCGGGGCAGACCCCCGAAAGGTGGACAGGGGTTCCCCAGAAGAAAGAGGGGGAGATAAAAGGAGGGAGTTCTTTAAAGGCCCCCAAAATAGACCGCCTGGGAGAGGGGTAGGTTCCCCATCCCAATCTGGATTCCAGAAACCCACTTACCCTGACAGGAGTCAGCAGCCCAGAACTGTCCGGTGCTACGAGTGCGGGGAGGTTGGACACTACAAGGGGGATCCCCAGTGTCGCAAGAGGACCCCAGCCCCCACAGGAGGTAAGAGCCCCGGGGTGGCCAGTGTATTGCTTGGGGAGGAGTTGTCCCTAGGTAGGGGAGGTGAGTGGACAGGCTTGACCTTAGTTTCCCTGGGGGATAGAGAGATCATCCCACGGGTTCAGGTACCCTCGAACACTGCCAAGTATCGGCAGAGGGTCCTGGTGAATGGGGAGGAGGTGGAGGCTCTGAGGGACACAGGTGCCAGCATGACGATGGTGAGACGTCAGCTGGTGTCCCCAGAGCAGGTGATTCCTGAGGTATTCCACCCGGTTGTTATGGCTGATAATAGCCTGGGTCATTACCCCGTGGCCCAAGTTCCCTTTGAGTGGGGAGGAGTCTCAGGCCTGTTGAAGGTGGCGGTGAGCCCTGCCATGCCAGTTGACTGTCTGCTGGGTAACGACTTGGAACATACTGCCTGGAGGGAGGTAGAGTTCAATGCCCATGCTGAGATGTTGGGATTACCAGGATGGACTTGCGTCGTCACGCGGTCCATGGCTGCCCGACAAGGAACTCAGCCCGGGTTGGAGCCTGAAATAAGGGCCCAGCCCACTGCTGGACGAGGAGATGTCCAGGAGGAAACACCCGGTGAGATGGATGGGGAGCCCGCGGAGGTGGCCCCGGAGTCCGCTGAGGTGGATGGTGTTCCCGTGGGGGACCTGCCGACCCCTGCAGAGTGGAAGGTGGAAGGAGGGCCTACTCGGGAGGAATTTTGCCGGGCGCAGAAGGAGTGCCCTACGCTTGAAGGCGTGCGGCAGCAGGCCGAAGCCCAAGCAACTGGAACAGAGACTGGTAACTACCATGTCTACTGGGAGGATGGTCTCCTCTACAGTGAGCCTAAGGCTCCGGTGCATGGGTCATCAAGGGCCTTAGTGGTCCCCCAATGCTACCGAGCCTTTCTGCTAGAGTTGGCACACGAAATACCACTAGCAGGACACCTGGGCCAGGACAAGACGTTTGCGCGTTTGGTCCCACATTTTTACTGGCCCAGGATGCGCGTCACTTCTGACACTTTCTGCAAGACCTGCACCACTTGCCAGGCGAGCGGCAAGACAGGGACTAAAGTGAAGGTCCCTCTAGAACCTCTCCCAGTTGTCAGTACCCCTTTTGAGCGGGTAGGGATTGATATTGTCGGGCCGTTGGACCAACCGACTTCTGCGGGACATAGGTTCATCTTGGTGCTGGTAGACCACGCCACCCGGTACCCAGAGGCAATCCCTCTGAGGACCATCACTGCACCGGTGGTGGCGCGGGCCCTGATGGGGATTTTTACCCGAGTGGGATTCCCCAAGGTCGTGGTGTCAGATAGGGGCACGAATTTCATGTCGGCCTACATGCAGGCCATGTGGAAGGAGTGTGGAGTGACCTACCGGTTCACCACTCCTTACCACCCCCAGACGAACGGGCTCGTGGAGCGTTTTAATATGTCCTTGAAGGGGATGATCAGGAGCCTACCCGAGGACTTGAGAAGGAAGTGGGACGTCTTCTTCCCTGTCTGCTCTTCTCCTACCGAGAGGTGCCGCAGAAGGGGGTCGGTTTCAGCCCCTTTGAGCTGCTCTATGGCCACCCCGTTCGGGGGCCCCTCAGTCTTGTCAAGGAGGGGTGGGAGAAGTCTTCCTCGAAGCTTCCCCGTGATGTGATCAGCTATATGCTGGCATTCCGCAGCCAAGTGGCCAAGCTGTGGAAGGAAGCCTCGGACAACCTAGAGGCTAGTCAGGCCGTCATGAAGAAATTGTATGACCGGAACGCTCGGACGGTACAGTTGGACGCTGGACAGAAGGTGTGGGTCATGGAGCCAGGAGAGCTTAGCGCCCTCCAGGACCGGTGGACTGGACCGTTTGAGATCTTGGAAAGGAGAGGCCAGACCACATATGTCGTCGATGTGAAGACCCCCCGTCAACCCCACAGGGTGTTCCACGTCAACCGCCTGAAGCCACACCAGGAGCGTTCAGAGCTCACTCTCCTGATGATAACAGATGGAAGTGAGGAGGGGGAGAGTGAGCCTCTTCCAGACCTTCTGGCGGCCCATGAGAAGGATGGCTCGTTGGAGGGAGTGGTCCTCGCCCCATCCTTGACCCCAGAGCAACAGAGGGACTGCCGCCAGGTCTTGGGGCAGTACGCCTCGTTGTTCTCCCTCACGCCTGGGATCACGCACCTGTGTACCCATGATGTGGACACAGGGGACAGTCCGCCCGTAAAAACCAAGTCTTACCGGCTGTCCGATAAGGTCAAGGCTAGTATCCAGGGTGAGGTTACCAAGATGCTAGAACTGGGGGTGATTGAGCCTTCCAGTAGCCCTTGGGCTAGTCCGGTGGTGTTGGTGCCGAAAGCGGCCCCACCGGGCACCACACCAGAACTTTGGTTCTGTGTGGATTACCGCGGACTCAACTCAGTCACTAAGACCGACGCTCACCCGATCACTCGGGCGGATGAGCTCATTGACCGGCTGGGAGCAGCCCGGTATCTGAGTACCATTGATTTGACGTCAGGCTATTGGCAGATCGCCATGGCGGAAGGAGCAAGGGAGAAGACTGCGTTCTCCACCCCCGAGGGCCACTTTCAATTTCGGGTGATGCCCTTCGGGTTGAAAAATGCTCCAGCCACTTTCCAGCGGTTGGTGAACCAGGTGCTGTCTGGCCTAGAGGCCTTCTCTGCTGCCTACCTGGATGACATAGCTGTCTTCAGTAGCAGCTGGGAGGACCATCTGGAGCATCTCCAGGAGGTGCTACAGGCTCTGCAACGGGCTGGTCTAACCATCAAGGCCAGCAAGTGCCAGATTGGACAGGGATCTGTCGTGTACCTGGGACATCTGGTGGGCGGAGGTAAGGTGCAACCCCTCCAAGCCAAGATCGAGACCATCTTGGCCTGGGAGCCCCCAAGACCCAAACAGAGGTCCGGGCTTTCTCGGCCTCACGGGATACTACCGCCGGTTCGTCAAGGGATATGGAACCATTGTGGGCCCTTTGACGGAATTGACTTCGAAGAAGCAGCCACGCAGAGTCATCTGGACGGCTGCCTGCCAGGAAGCCTTTGAGACCCTCAAACGTGCAATGTGCACCGCACCGGTGCTCAGGACTCCAGACTTTGGACGGGAATTTATCGTGCAGACAGACGCTTCTGAGCATGGCATAGGAGCTGTGCTCTTGCAGCTGAATGACGATGGCCAAGACCAGCCAGTGGCCTTCATTTCCCGAAGACTTCTCCCCCGGGAACAGCGGTGGAGTACCATCGAACGAGAAGCCTTTGCCGTGGTTTGGGCTGTAAAGAAGTTGAGGCCATATCTTTTTGGTTGTCACTTCCTGATCCAGACCGACCACAGACCCCTTCGCTGGCTCATGCAGATGAGAGGCGAAAATCCCAAATTGTTGAGGTGGTCCATTTCCTCCAGGGGATGGACTTTCGGGTGGAACATCGACTCGGTGTAGACCACGCCAACGCTGACGGTCTCTCCCGGTTTTTCCGCCTTAGCGACGAGAACTCCCTAGAGGTTGGGAAGCTCTCCCCTCTTTCGGCTGGGGGGACGCGTGTTAGACCTGTCAGCCCTAGGGTGGTCTTGCCCTGTTTTTTTCCCTTTTGCGCCTCATTTTTGCCACCGTATTTTTACTGGACCTAGGTCTCCGGGCGCCTTACCACTGCTAACCAGTGCTGAGGTGCAGGTGCTCTCTCACTCAAGATGGCTGCCACAGGCCCCTGCTACTGCAGAGTGGCCTTGCACACATACACACTAGTAGCCAGGGTCAGGCTGGGACATAGGGATACAGTATCCATCCCGTCCCCGCCTCTGGGCCACATAGCCAGACATGGTGGAAGGTTCCAGAACCTTCCGGGCTGTGGGAGGAGTTATGTTTTGCCGCCTTTAGGAGGGTCACCTGACCTAGGGGTATAAGAGATTTGGAGGGAAATCTTTTAGTCAGTTGGGGCACCACTGATCCTGGGAGAACCTCTGCCGGAGTACAGGCTGTAGGGCCTTGGGGGGAAACCTACACTACTGCTGCTGACAAGGCTTAGGCACTGCTGTAGTAAGTTAGCTGAGGAACGCCCACCACCCACTGACCTTGCCCAGCGTGAGGGGACCCAGGGAACCACCTTCAGCGTGCTGGGAAGTATCATCCAGCACTCCCAGAACCACCAACTCATTCCCCCTCCTAAGAAGAAACCCCAAGAAGCAACCAAACAAGAACTGCCGCAAGAATCCTTAATTTGTAAGGCCTGACCGACCAGCAAGGCCAGAAACCTGAACTGCCAAACTGGGGATCACCAGGTAAAGCGCCGTGCCCTGAAGCGCTAGACCTTCACCCCTGTCTAATCCTGCCTGCTGCTGGGCTGTCCCAAAAACCCTTTCCAGTCAGCCCCTGCCAGCCTGCTGCCAGCGCGCACCACGCCGCACCTCCACGTGGGAGGAATCACTCTGCAGCCACTGACCTCGTGGCTGGGATTTGCCCTTGCGGCCGTCGCCGCGTGTGAGGAGCTGCAGGGGGTAGCGAGGCCCTCCCCGAGGCCGGAGAGGTGAGGTGCGCCGTCCGCGCCCCCCACCGAAGGTCCGGAGTGTGGGAGATCACCGCCGCGGCCCAGGGACCCCCGCGTGAAGAAGTCACGGCCAAAAAGATCACCGCTGCGGCCCAGGGGCTCCCGTGAGGAAACTGCGGCCTAGCGAGAGGAACGAGGCCTTCAGGCCCCGCCGACGCCGTTGCCAGGAGACCGGGGACGCCGATCGCTTCATCGGCCGCGCCCCCGGGAAGGCCGCGCAACGATTGGGCGCCGGCTCCCGCCACGCCCCCAGCGCCGACGGAGGCCGGAGAAGAGCTCCGAATCACCAGAGGGGAGATGGGAAGCTGTCCGGAGAGGACTGCCGGCTCCCGCTCCCTTCCCCGCAATCGCCCCATCTGATCACGGGGGCCGGAGGAGAGCGATACCGGCCCCCCAACGACCCGCACTACCGGCCGGAAGGCCGAGGACCCCAGTCCGGGCCCCGCCCTGCAAAACACGGGCCGGCCCAGAACGGAGTCAGTCGCGCTGAAGAGCGACCAACGTACACACTGCAGGTGAGCCCGGGAGGTCCCTAGGGCACGCAAGAACGCCACTGGGGGCCGGGGGCCACCATTACCCGATTGATAACAAGGGGGAAGTCATCAAGCATTATACCCCCGAGGCGAGGCCCCGGAGAGGAGTGGGCCTGGCCTAAACTAACCCTTGAGAGACACGGAAGTCCTCATTTACAGGAAGGCCCCAGAATAAAGGACATGTTGAGGGGTTCCCTAAGTTGTTCACCAGTCTCATCGTTACGCCTGCTGTAATTACTGTCTACGCCTGATGCATATGCTTATAACTGCAAAGTCTTTACCTAGTGTGAAGGTGCTTAATTGAATTGAGCTGAAGTGTACACCGCCAAGAGTTGAAGTGTTTTATGTTGCAGGTGTACCGGAGTTGCGACGCCCACTGTACTGAATGTGGGTGCGCCTAGATTAATGCAGGCCCTGTTTGAAATGTAACGTGAAATGCCCTTTATAAGTGATTGGATATTCATGAGGTGAACTGCATGTTTTAGGCCCATGTTTTATTATTGCACCCTGTGATCATTATTGGTGCTACGTTTAGGAGATTGTAATTGTAAAACATTTATAGAGCACATGGTTACCAAAGGCATCCCAGCGCTAGAGGCCGAATTCATAGTCTATATCTCAGTCATGGAAACAGGAAGGTTTTTATGCGTTTCCGAAAGGCCAGATGGTTAGTTTCACACCGAATGGCAAGGGGGAGGGAGTTCCAAAGCCTAGCAGCATTATATGAAAAGAGGCGACCCTCTGTGCGGGCCTTCCTAATTCTAGGAACAACAGCCAGCTGTTTATTACATGATCGCAGGGTTCTCTCAGGATGATAAAAGGACATGAGAGAGCGTGTGATAGGTGGGCCAGGACCTAGCAAAACCTTGTGTGTGATACAGAGAGCCTTAAACTGCACTCTCTGCTGGATAGGCAGCCAGTGAAGGGCGGCCAGTGCAGCCCCTGCTGACTGTCGGCTGGGAATATTCAAGAGTTGTCGTGCCGCACAGTTTTGAACAATTTGTAATTTCTTAATCGTGGAGCAAGATGTTCCTAAGTATAGGGCATTGGCATAGTCGAGCCTAGAAAGTATAAGGGACTGGACTACCACTTTCCTTGCAGAAATAGGAAGGAGGGGAATGATTTTCGGTATCATCCTCATCAGCCCAAAACAGCTGCCAGCAACCTTCCTTGCTTGTTCCCCAAAATCGAGGTTACGGTCTAGCCAGACTCCCAAACTCTTGATATAATCTTTGGGGGGAGGGGGAGGGCCGAAACAGCTCGGCCAAGAGGATATTATGTTGGGTATAGAAGGTTTACCCAGGAACATAAGCTCCGTTTTAGATCCGTTGAGCTTCAGGAATGAACCCTCCATCCATACTGCGATCTCTCGAAGACACATTGCCCAGTCCGGGACGATGGTATTGAGCTGATTAAAAGAAACAATCAGCTGCGTATCATCGGCATATGTGATAATTTGAATTCCGAAAGGCTCCACAACACCTGCCAAGGAGCTCCTTGGAGATGATTCCTGCGGCCTTGTAGTGGCCTACAATGTTGATGAGCTATGATGCTTTAATGATATTACGCACCAGTGGAGTAATGCAATGACTTTAAATGTTGACCTGAATTAATCTGCCTCATCTGATGCTGCATTGATTTATATAAAAGATCTTGTTTTTAAACACACAAGCCTAGTGTGGTGTCATGTTATTGCGTCCGCATTCCTGAGTCAAAGTAAGAGTGTGCTGCACAACTGCCTTACACATTGCCTTCGGGTGCTTTCCCGCCTCGCGCCATGCTACCGTGCCGGACTCGGTAACCCCGTTTCCAACAGTCACAATGTACATTGTCATGCAGTCTGGTTGGAAACTTGGCCAATGCGTGAACATACATGGAACACACTGTTAAACTGCATCTCCCCTTTACATTGCAGGGGGAGAATCATCACCTCCTGCAGAGCAGACCGAACACCTCCTCACTGTTGACGAGGAGGAGCTCCCCACCTTCGACACCGACGCCCTCCAAGAGCTCATGGACAGCTTCCGCACCCCACCCCCAGGAGCAGGGCAGCCCAGCTGCATCGAGGAGACCCCACCCCCTGCACAGACCACACAGCAGGAAACACCCACCACCCCGGCTGTCTCCCAGGATCCCCATGACCAACACATGGCATTTCAACGCCGTGTGTTGGAGGGCCAGAAGATGATGGCTGAGCAGGTGCGGGTGGGGTTCGAACTCATGGCAGCCAAACTAGATGCCATCCATGGGTGTCTACGTCCCATCAGGGACCACTTACAGTCCCTAACGGACACCCACAGTCCGCTCCATGGTCTCCAACGAGCCATGGCTGACATCGCTGGAGTCATGACACGGAGACAAGAACACCTGTCTAGTCAGAGTGGCTCCAGCGATCTCAGCCGGGAGTTGGAACACATGCGGAGGCTCATGGAGGACATGGTGCGGAAGGAGGCGGAAAGGATGGCTGCCACGGCTGCACATCAGTGAGATGTAGCTGGGATCTTCCATGCCCTGCAGATCCTCATCATGGCATTGCTGCCACAAGGCCTCGCGCAGATGAATGCTGCTGCTCCTACACCATCCACATCTCCGCCCCCTGATGTGTCAGTGCCCCACAGTGCGGCAGACATTTCACCTCCGGCACCTGATGTGTCACTGCCACACAGTGCGGCCGACAATCCACCTCCGGCCCCTGATGTGTCAGTGCCACACAGTGCTGCAGCCGAAACACCACCACCCACAGGTGAGGCACATCACACATCAGAGGACGATGATGTGGATGAGACTGCCGTTGTGGTAATGAGGAAGCAGTAGCATTCATCTCCGCCATATGGCCTGTTTCAGCTTGGTTCGGCCCTTTGCATCATCACCTTCCACTATCCCCCGATACACTCTGCAGTACTCACCTTGGACCTCGACATGGACTGCCATATTCTGTTTGGTTACCAATGACACAGCAATCAGACTGTGGACTGAACTCTTCCTCTTCCGATGAATTTGTCCTTCCCTAAATGACTCTGGCTGGCCCTCCATGGGGCAACAATGTCAAGTGGGGTGTGCATGGCCCTGTACTGCTCCAGCTGCAACACTCCACTGAATGTGAATAAAACATTCCAATTCACACAGATGTGTCATGTCTATGATCCTTCAAGTATGACAGTATGGATGAATGTAGGGTCACTGATTCCCCCTCACGTCCATTTTGCACATGTTGTGGTGCTTGGGTCACAGGGTGCAACATTGCCGATTGAGGTCCGGGTGGCGCAGACACTACAACGGAGACACAAGCATTGGTTACTTCCTTGTCCAGGCCAGAACTGAACCACGCCCAGAGCCCCGGGCTCATTGTTCACACCCCTACGCTGGACTGGCATACGCCAGCCCAGCCCACTCCGCTTATGCTCACAGGGGGTGACGACACAGCTACATGTCCCAGGTCTTCCCTGTAGTGATCTGCTGGTCACTGGTCTAGTTGTCAGCATGCCACAGCCACTCCCTGAGGGCTGGTTTACACCCACACCACACCCATCCAGCACAGGCGTCATGGGACATGTGACCCTGCCAATAAAAGGGGCCCACCACAGCACATCCCCCACTGCCGGAGGTGACATGATGGCGTCCGCATCCACGGAACTCAATCATAAAGGGTCCGTGACTTGCGTTGCACAGAGTTAGTGGCACCCGATGGCCTGCGTCCGGCACAGGCCTACCGCCACGTGGCGATGACTTGCATTGCACTGAGTTAGTGGCACCCGATGGCCTGCGTCTGGCACGGGCCTACCGCCACGTGGCGATGACTTGCAGTGCACAGAGTTAGGCCCACCTGAAGAGCTGAGCGGGTGTGCAGCCTGCGATGATGCGTTGGCCTCGATACGGCATCCAGAAAATCCAGACTCGATTTGAATTGTGGACCGCAGTGTACGCGCAGGCAGCAGTCAGCACACACATGACTCCGCGGTGCGGTGCCGCAGGGTGCGCTGGGGGCCTGTGGCGTGGAATCCAGCGATCGGCTGAGGAGGTTGCACTGGCACGTGGAGGGCCCTTGGGAGACACGCCGGTGGCGGCAGGTGAGCATTGAGGCCTGGGTGCGCAGGGGCGGGCAGTCATCGCTGGGCGGTGGACCGGTCTGGGGACCAGGGCTGGGGTGCAGCAGGCGCACAGGATCGCGCAGGCACCACCGGTCAGGGCGGCGGCCTCGTGGCTGGGTGGGGGGCGCTGCCTTGGCAGACACGACCCTGCATGCGCTGACGAGATGTGCACGGGTTGGCTTGGGACGTAGTCACCTCGTCTCCAGTGTGAATACGGCCGTTGAATGTGGTCGGGCACGTGTGTGTAGGCCTATGGTCACGATATGGCAGACACAGAGACACACGCAGTAGTTACTGTGGTGGCCATCCCGGAACTGGACCACGCCCAAGGCCCCGGGATATTCATTCGCGACATACGCCGGCCAGAGCCACTCCGCTCAGGCTTACAGGGGGGACCACATGGCTACATGTCCAAGGTCGTCCACACTTCCTGGGGTAACCTTTTTGCGTCCACTGTCCACTACACTGCAAACACCAGCGGTAGATGTCCACATAGACATGTCTGTGCTCTGCATACTGCAGTCTGCCTTTGTGGATGGTTTGTCTACATGTCTGGCCCCTGTTACCACGGTTAATTGTGTTGTCGTGTCCGGTAGTTGGGCATGTTGGTTGGCATGTTGTATGTGATTTTGTTGCGTGTGCTCTCCCACAGTTGTGAGTTGTGTGACTGTGGAGTTGAGGTGTGTGGTGTGTTCAGTTAGTACTTACCAATGAGCAGTGCATTGCCATAGGTGCCATCCTGGAAGTGCTGGTTGATGATGGACTGTCGGAAGATGTATGTATCATGCACACTGCCTGTGAAGTTGGCGACGACATTGGTGAACTGTCCCCGGTGGTCCACTATTGCCTGCACATTGATGGAACGCGTGTGCTTTCTGTAGCGGTAATTGTGTGCAGGGTCGGCAGGGGGCACAAGTGGTACATGTGTACAGTCAATTGCCCCCGACACGTGCGGTAAGGCAGCTATGGCGTAATTCCCTTGCATGGTCTCCAGCTGTTCATGCACAGCGTGGGGGAAGTGAAGGTGCAGGGGTATCAAGATGATACAAACCGTGATGTTTACAGGTATGATGAATCCTGCATAATGAGACCGTAACAGATTTTTGTGTGGTCGTAACCTTCCTTTTCTTTCCTGCAGAGGTTACGAGCACACGGACTTCTGTTACAGTATATTTGGACTGGATTCATCATACCTGTATGCATTCCGGTTTGTCCAAGTGCAATACACTGTACCAGATTACGTTTGTGACTATGAGGACGCTTGACCATTGTCACCATTTCTCCAACAGGTTTCTGACTACTGATTTCGGGATATGGAATGGTATTGGGGGGGTTCCCGCAGCATTTTCAGTTTATTGGATCCACACGTTGCCCTGGTGAAGTTCCCCGTTGGGAATGGGATGCGTTGGCTGAGCTTTTCGTCTTGTTGTTTATGTATTTGTAATAAAGTTCTGTTTTTCCACTACCGTTGACTACTGGACTTCATGACCTGGGGGGGAGGGTCCGGGGGGTGGTTGCGGTGGGTGTTGTGGCCATCTTGGGTCTCCAGGCTGCATGATCATTGTCTCCATGGCATCTGTTGGTCTTCAGATGTGGCTCTAGGCTGGGCTCCCTTTCATACTGCAGGTTGTCGTCCTGCTTAACACCAGTAAAAGGCAGGTGTTGAATCCCTGCTGCTAACGCGCCTTATCACCTGTTTTCGGATCGCATCGCTGATCTGGCTGGTCGTTGAGAATATCGCAAAGTGGTGTTTTCGTGTGTTTTTGCACGGAAACGCCTACTCTGCATATCATTAGCGTTAGTTGTCGCTCTCATCCATGGCGATGTGTTTTGCGGCAGCTATCGCAGGAAAACTGGCGATGTCGGCAGTTTGCACCAGCTTGTGAATAGGGCGATGAGTCTATCGCCACTTTTGCGGCACTAAAGTGCCGATAAATCGGCGATGGCTCCTTGAGAATATGCCCCTTTGAGTCTTGTTTCACAGGAGCCACAATTCCACACAAAAACACCTTTTCATCTATGGAAGGTTGGTGCCACTATGTTACTCAAATACTTTACCAACATCTTTAAAATGAAGCTGTGCAAATCTCATTTTTGTTAATAATAGTCACCAGTGCACCTCTGACTGATCATCCTACTATATCACAGCTCCTTGCCCTACTCTGGTTCGAGAGGTCCACCGGTCAATGAAACAGATATGAAAGAAGTATTCTTCATCCTTCAAAAATGCTCTCTCATATGATTTTTGCAAGGCCAAAATCAGAAACTTATGCTTAGGTGCAAATTGAATCAAACCATTGCTCAACTCTAGAAATATTTTTTCAACCCTTGAGCAAGTTATCATCACTCCACATCTGAAGAAACCCTATAGAGCCAGACAATCCAACTACAGACTCATTTATTGCCAAAATGTTGAAAACAGCCCTTACCCATCAACTTCCACTTCAACTGCAGTCAAGGATGTTTAAAATATTTGGAGTCTGGTTTCCAACCTTGACTAGGAACTAAAGCAGCTCGCCTAAACATCACACTGGAATTACTCACGTCTGCCAACCAGGAAAAGTAGTTTGCTCTATTTGTACTATTATTCTTTTTTACTGCCTTTGACATCATTTTCCACAAATGCATCATGAAATAAATGGCAAAAGTAGCAGGGACTGATGTTGATTTAGTAAGGTGGCTACAGATCCCTTATTCAAAAACCCCTGCCTTACACACAAACCTCTATGTAGTATTTTGATCATCCACCAAGCTCAACATAGTATTTTGCCAACCTACCTCACCATGGGGTGTACTGGCTAACAACCACAGAAAAGCCTAGGATCTGTCTTCGGCAGCCAACTCTTTGTCAGACCAAGTACAAAGAATTTTGCAAAAAGTCCATCCTTGTTAAAGGCTCCTTCATGTGGAATATTCAGTCACTAAACCTGAGACCTAGGCCTCAGTCAACCGTGAAGAGTGGTAAATAGCAACGGTCCTTCAGAGGTCTAGAAGATGAAAAGTTTTCTAAGTCTAAACTGTTATGAGATTTCAGAAAAGTGCTTATGGGCACCACTAACTCTCCCAAGTCTAAAGGGACATCACTTAGGGCTCAGTGGTCACATCAGCAGAGGCCGCCAGCACAGTCCAGTTGTCTTCTAGGTGCACTTTAGGAAAAAGACCTCTTGCAGCTTTTAATGTCGTTGTAGCTCTGTGAGTCTAAATTGTTGTCCGGAGCAGAAGTGAGAGCAAGTCCAGCCCTTCAGGTCTCCTCACCGGTATCACACAGCAGGTCCAGAAAGTGTTCTAAAGAGCTGGTGGTGAGGTCCATTTTTGTACAGTTTAGTAGCCAGTGGGTGGTGGTTATGTCTTGACACTCCTTAACCAATGGGGAAAACTTTCCCGGGGTCAACCATAACCACTTTTACAGCAAAGTTTTCCAGAGTGCACTATTCTGATGGAAGTGCAAGATGGCATATGCATTGTGCCCCTGAGGGAAGCCTGTGGGTCTGCCAGGGGTATGTTTAGGGAAATGAGCCGTCTCCTCCTCGTCAGTGACAACAAACTTGTTCTGGGACCAGCTCCCCGCCCACTAAGCTGGTCTAGCCTCGACTTAAAAATCAAAGGCTTGCCTTTCTCAGACTTCTCCTTACATTTACCTGTGAATTGAGAAGTCTAACCCTTGTCCCTCTGAAGTCAATTAAAATCCATAACCCCCCACCCCCAGCCTCTCTTCCTCAGTGTTTCCAAGCCTACATGAAGGGCTCCCTCCACTGCCCAGCAATCGGCTATTGGTAGCGGGGCAAGGAAGACTGCTTGCTCACATTTTCATTATGCAATTGTTTCTCACCATAAAGAGTAAAAACAAGCATGCTGGTGTTGCTGCCAGTGGCTGGTGGGGGGACCCTTACTCACAGGGCTACAGTGCTCAGGCCCAGGGACTCCTAAGGATAAGCTTTACCCGGCTGTTTGTCCCCAGATGTACATGGGGGCAATTTTCTTGCTTAGCGAGAATACGCTCCATGGTTCTCTGGGGGGACCCAATTACTCACTGCCCCCCCAAGACAGGAACTGCTTATCCCTCTTGACATGTTTTTGTGGTGGTGGGTGCCCCCGTCTCCAGGGTACCCGAAGCAAATAGTACAACATTACATACAATGAGTTAGCTCTTCTCAAGATATGCTGTGCACTGATGGGATACATTTGACAATGCTTTTGCATTTTGCTCTTGGTCAAACATTCCAACCACCAGAAGTTTCCTGTGACTTATTCCTGCTCCATTCTACATCCTCTAGCATTGCTCTTTTATATTCCACAGGATCAACTCAGCCATAGGACTCAGGGCTTGCTCTCCTTTGCAGTCCTGGGTATCTCTTGACCAAGTGGCTTCGGCTGCTCAGACGTTCCCACAGGTCTTTCATGGCAGACTCCACTAATGTGCTGGTACTCCCCAGCTATCTAGGACACATCATCCTCTCTCAGAGTGACAGTATACCATAGCCTGAGTCCACAGTGTCCCTGCTTGAGTCACTATAGAAGGTCCTATCAAACAGTAATCCCTCTCCTTTCAATGTTTCCAGCAAATTCATCTTCAACTGTTCCTAGGCAGAGTTAAAGAGCTGTTGCATACAGCCCTGGAGAGAGTCTATAACTGTCCAAATTACTAGCCAACCTTATTGACGCTCCTAGCAGAGGTGCACCAGTTAAGGCTAGGTATTTCTCTATGATTTAGAGGCTCCTTCTCAGTTATCTGAGGCTGTACAGGATCCTAAAAGGGAGGCTGAGTTTCCTCTGATCTGAAACATCTTTGTGTAGTCAGCAGCCTAACATACGGAGGTGTAGTACTCTGGGAAGGTATCAAAATGGCTACTTACTCTATAATTGTGGCACATCTTTTGGGAGTCATACTCTGCCCAATTTTGCGTGGGTTCTTCAATCCACTGGCCTGAATAGCCTCTTGTGGAGACTAGAGCTGGAAATCTGACTATTGGTTCTTTATCCAATTATGGAACATCATTCAAACTAGTTAAGAACATGCTGCTAACATTTGTGGGCCTGGACTTCATTGAGCCAGTATATTTTCCATCAACACTATATCGCACCATTAGGACTGTGGGGACGCCATCTATTGAATACTTGGGTGAAAGGGTATCCATGGCTTGGGCATTATAGTAATTGTGTCTGCCGCCTGAATGCATGTAACCATGGACAGTTGATATATGACTTTGCCATAAAATCAATAAATGAGTTAAAAAAGAAAAAAAGGACGTGCTGCTAGCAGCAATGGAGATTCCTAAAACACCCCTTCCTCTACCAGACGAAGGCTAATCTCTTTGGAACGAAGTGTTGTATTCAATGGTCCTTGATCTCCAACTAGGGCAGCAGAGCAAGTAACCTTTCCAGCAACTCAAAGCGAAAGGATGAGCCTTATTAAGGCAGGCTGAAATTATGCCATTTTATGATCGACAGGAAGGATCTACATATGTCCAAAGGGACTTCATATTTGGATTCTAGTCTAATAATATGTATAAAAGGCCCATATATCACATTCCAATCAGAATTCTAACAAAACACAATTTCACATAAAGTGCACATTGGCAAACATTATGCATGCTACACTATATCCAAAACAGCAAGGTGCAGTCCCTTCTGGTCTCCATTTAATTTTGATCTGGCCTCAATCTTTTACAGTGCTCTCTTTGGCCAGACGACAGACTGAGGCCAACATCAGCCTTCCATGTTCACCTTAAATGTGTACACACACATAAATGCACATGGTCACACACACCCTGCCTGCCCCCTTCCTTAGCCCTTATTTTGAACGTAGACATTGGAGGTTACAGGTCAAACCCATTTTCCAATAGAGCATATGTAGGGTTTTAATCCTGGGTGGTAAACTCCGCTCCGTAGGCGGAGTTTACGGAGTTTGTGCTACTCCGCACTCTGCTTGGAGGGCGAAGTTCAGCAAAAACTACGCGTATGCAGCAGAGGGGAGTTCACCGGTGCAGGGAGACTTACCTCCCTCCCAAATCGGTGTCCTGCTGTCCTGCTCCTGCTACTGGGCCTGGCTCCACTTCCGCTGCTCCGGTTGAATTATAGGAAAAACTGCAGTGCGCATGGCATACTGTGTGAAGGCATGCCTGACCCTATCAAATCCCATGATAGGGTCAGGCATGCCTTCACGCAGTACGCAATGCGCACTGCAGTTCTTCCTGCATTTCAATCCGAGCAGCGGAAGCCGAGTGGAGCCATGCCCAGCAGCAGGAGCAGGACACCGATGGAGGAAGGTAAGTCTCTTAGTCTTCTTTAGTCTACTCTTTTGCAGGCCTTACTACTACGTGGGGGGCCAGGGCTTTAGCAGGAGAGGGGCAGGGGGTGGGGCTTTAGCGGGAGGGGGGCGGGGCTTTTGCAGGGGATGCGGGGATGGGCAGGGGGGCACTCCGCCAGGCCATGGAATTCCACAGAATTTCAGAGTTTTCCAGTAACTCCGTGAAATTCCGCAGAGTACCACTACGTGAGCTCCGCCCATGGTTTAAAACCTGACTTCCTACACCCACCCAGGCACAACATCCCATGCTTAAGCATACCTTTACAGTGCAGATTACCGTACTCAAAACCACCTCACGGGACCAAAAAATAGCTTTGAATGATTACGTGCATCAATCGCCCCAAACCATCCTCTAAAATAAATACTAATTAAATGCTGTAATGTACCTCCAAAATATAAGCTGGACATATTAAATCAATTGGCGTGGACCAAAAATGTTATTTGAAAAACTTCACTTGTAAGCATGTTTGAATTCAGCATGTTTCTTCCACAAATTCACATTTCATTTTGTACGTTTTCCCACTGTTGCCTTTTGACCAGCTAATTAAAATTATTTATTAGTACCTGGGCACTTTCTTAAAACGTGCGTTATTAAACAATCAGCAACTTGATATTGAATCTGGCCCACAGGGTTTGTTTTATATTAAACGGCATTCTATTAGTAGAAAACCAGACATGCCTTTTGCCTCTCACAAAAACAAATCAAGAAGTGGCAATAGGGAGCTGCAAAGTGCTCTAATGTGACGGGGTAGTAATAAGGCAAAGGCTTATAAATAAATGGTAGGAATGATTTCTGAGTGCCACGTGCTCATAGTTTTTCACTTTGTACCTGAAGTAAAAAGGTACCTGGATTCTGAATCCAGCTGGGCTCCTGAAACACTCTAAGGAGCGAATTCTATGATTTATTTATTTAGGGAAGATCTAAATTAAGGTGCAGAAAAAAGAAAGAGCTTTACAAAAAATCATTTAGCAAGTCTCAGATTCAATAAAAGGTTGTTGATCAATCATGGAACAAGGTTGTTTTTTCATTCGGAGGCTGCTTAAATATTCTAAAATGTAATAGTATTTTAATGAAAAGTAGTTTTCCTGGCAGCCGTTATATAATTTATTAAACCGTTTGGGACTCATTGCCAAGATGCTAATTTCTCATCCTGTACTGAAAAAAGGCACAAAGCCAACAACCTTTTTTATTTATTACATATTGCCTGCATCAGTCATCCTCCCTAACAACTCACGCGAAAAACCTGTATAATAGTTTTAAATGCAGAAAATACAACCATTCACTCTTCTCCAATTACCCACGATCAATGGAGAGGTATTTCAATCGTGCAGCGTATGCAGTGGCACCAGACTAGGGGGAGGGCTATGGGGGGGGGTGGGGGCTTGTGTGGCACTCTGGATCTTCATAATAATGGGCGTTATTTTCTAAACAAACGTCTTTAAGAGGCTCCAATTTTACTTGTTTCATTGGGGCTGAAGTCAACGTTAATAATCCAGGGCCTGCGATGGCTCTACTACACCTCAACAACAAAAGCAAACCAATATGGGTTTTTTAAAGTTTTATACAGCGCAAACTCGACCCGAAGGCATTGGAGGGCTTTACATGAGCACCAGCTACATTACACAAATATGCATTCATATTTTTTAGTAGGCCCAGGAAGATAAAGTGATTTGCCCAGAATAACAAGGGGGGATATTACCAAGGATTTGCGATAATTATTGCAAAGCGCGCTTAGCGATGTTTTGTTATCGCCGGCTATCGCTGGATTTCATCGTGGAGATAACGCGTTATTATCAACGCTTATCTCCAAGGCGATAAAAATCCAGCGATAGCGGCGAAACCCAGCAATAGCGAGAAATCCAGCGATAAATTCACTGCGCTAATGAAAAGCTTGCTAATAGGCAGGTGAGGACTTAACCTTACAAGCCACCTCCCATTGACTAGAATGGTTAAGTCAGGTTTTTAGCAGGTGTTAAATTCCAGCGATAATCGCGGTTAGCGCAAATTTTTATCGCTTCGCGGGCATTGGTAATAGGGGAAGTTGTGTTTGCGACTGTTTGCAGTCGCTTTTAGTTGGGAACGCCTACTTTGCATGTCATTAGCGTTAAATATCGCTGACATGCAAAGCGGCACCAAAACGGTCGCTTTTGCCATGAAGTTGTCGCTAACAGCTGTTAGCGACAGCTTGCTAGCTTTAGCGGCAAAAAGTGCAGCTAAAGCGGCTATAACGCCCTTGCTAATATGCCCCAAGATGTTGGCCAACACCACAGCCAGAACCAGTACGTTTTGCGCCATCCACGGGCGGGAGTAGTGAAGCGATGGGAGCCCTCTGTGGTGAGAATAGGTGCTTTAGGTGTACAGTCTTGCAGGGGCTCATCGCTTAAGATGCCATCTTGAAGCAAGGCTCTCTCTCTGGTGCCCCCCTGGAATTTCACCAATGTCGCATCTTCTTTCCAGTACCTAACATATATGCTTACAGATCAGCACTCATTTGAGGTCCGTATAGGAAGTGCCATCCTTAGGCCCCTTCCCCACCAGCTGAAGCAGGGGTTGGGGGTTCCTACTTACATTTGTAGGCTGGTGCCATGCACAGAGGACTAGGCAGTGAACTGAGAAGAGCTGTCTAAGTGACAAGGAGCATCAGTTAGGTTTGCAGGTGGCAGTGCCATGAGGGGTTGTACAAAGGAGCAACACCTCAGCAAGGCTGATATGTTTTGATAGAATGGTACCTCACACCCTATCAGACCTACTGTACTTGCCATTCCCATGTATAATTTTACATCAGAACTGATGTACATTTGATGGGGCAGTGCCATCAGTCATGACAATGTGATCTTGCTGCCAACCAGTTCCCAATATGTATGATCCAGTATTTGGGTGAAACAGGACAATGGACAGCTTTACTCAGACACAAAACAACCCTTTCACTTATACCACTTTTGACAACCCTTCTGGGACGGACAGCACTGAGCAATATAGAAACCAGCACGTGACATAATTCTAAATGCAGTTTCAGAGCATGTATGAATGATAATCCGCACCCTGCTCGACCCTCCTCTCTCCCTTTGTAAATTGCGCTTTTCACCTTCACTTTTTTTCACTTTTTTCCAACTTTTCAATTCTCTTCCTCCAAGTATGAGTGGAAACCTAGAGTAGACTGGTAAACTAATGGACACACTACTGTAACTCTGGCCTGTTGAGTTTAAGCGGTAAAAAATCATAAAGAAGTGCACAATGAAAGATCGTAAGAAGCTGTCTACTATAATCATAATAAATAACAAGCATTTGCAATGTAATAGGTCTTGCATTACTGAAAGTTTGTCCTATTGGCGTTGCAAATAATAATGTAACGCCAATAGCTCAAACTTTCAGTAATGCGAGAGCTATTGCATTGGAAAAGCTTGTTCTTACTTTCTTTTACAGGCAGACAATGATTATCTATCAAAGCAACGATGTCTGTCCAGGTGTCATTCATAAAATATAGAGAACCATTACAAAAGGTTCAGCCAATGATTAACGGGACAAAAATAATAATGAATGTGTTGAGTGTGAAAAAGTAAACACACAGTACTGGTGAACATAATACCAGTCCGAATTTGTGATCAACATAAAACGGTGACAAACTATATGCTGAGTAGTACCTCCGGGATCCCATGACATTTTCCAACAGCAGGCCAGTGGGCTGTAGAAAAGGGCCTAAATGTTCCCCCTCCAGATAGCGACATGGATGGAAGCTGCATTTGCGCTCGAAGGGTGGGGGAGAGCTCACGAGTGAAAAGATGGCCAAAACTGGCCAACCAAAAGAATCAATTGATGATGTCCGCTGGGAGGGAACCAAGCACCGAAAGGTGGGGCAGATGCACAATATTAACCAACCAGAGAAAAGGAAATTTACCAATTTATGGTAAGCCTTCCAGTTAGCTCTAAGGTGATAGGCTGCAGGCCAAAGTCTGTGAAAACGAAAGTGTACGAATGTAAATTAAAACGAGGTACAGCACACACATAAAACAAGCATTGGCATAGCCAATAGGTCTCGCTTTTGGGACCTTATAAGTATTTAGTTATGCAACTGTTGCATGGCTAAACACTTATAAGGTCCCAAAAGCGAGACCTATTGGCTATGCCAATGCTTGTTTTTTATTCAAAGATGAACAGCTCTGCACCAAGATAATGCCAAGGGATGACTCAGTGTGTCAGCAGCGCGAGAGCGGTAATGAGAAGAACGAAATTAGGCAACAGCCGCACTAGTAACATCCTAAATCAAGAGAGAATAAATAATAGAATAATCAGCGGAGTAAATAGTAGCAGAAGATTCTAGCAGTATAAGGACAGAATGCCTACTGTTTATTAGGCAGGGCACACAACAAAGAATTCTCCCCAGAAAGCATTAGATTAACCTGCCAGCAAGCCATAGTGAACAAAAGAGGAAAGACTATTAACTATGTGAAAAGAAGAGAGGTGAGAAAAAACAATAGTTTCAAGGACTTTGAATAAAAATCCGAGCAACAAGATGGGTCACGAGTTTGAAAAATCATTAGAGTACAACTATGTTTTTTAACCCCAGGAAGAACAATATTTGATTATAGGAAAAAGAAAAAAATGCATTACGTGTAAGTGTTCCCGACACAACGATGTAAAGTGTGAGAAATGCCCATGGGCAAACAAAAATACGAAATGAAATTTCATGAGGTGCGGATCCGACCGGAGCCAAGGACAGCGTTGTCTGTAGTGTGCTCTTGCAGGAGGTCCCGAGTCATGATTCTCTGCCTGGTAATGCCTTCCTTGGGGGCCTTTTAGCTGTCTGGGCACACAGCGGGGTGCGAGGGCACTGGCACCAAGAACGGTGTTAGCGGAACGGCAGCTCCGACTGTAACAGAAAGAGGCCTCTTGGCTCACAGTATCTGGCTCTATACCGGAGCAGGACGCTGCCACTTACGTAAGCCCAGGCAGACTCACAAAAGGGGCACAACACAGGCCCCTGCGGCGCACCAGGGCCCCCTCTCAGCCGAAGGCCAATGAATATCTGTGGGATATGGGCCCCTCATTCTGCAACCCCCATATCATTATGCGTTACGCCGCTCCCCGCATGGGCTACAGAGGCGCAACTAGAGCCAAATTTCGGGGGAGGAGTAATTCTTCCAGCTATAGGCAGAGTGTAGATGAAGGGGTGAATAAACAACAAAGCCTCGTTAACACCTAAATGGCCTTTGAAAGACCTTTGAAGTACTCGGGAGAGGCTGTGTCAGCCCGGGCTGACAAACAGGACGGGGAGGGGAGGGGGGGGAGGGGCGGGCTGAAGCCATTTGAGCCCAATGGGCGTTGCACGCCTGATGGGCTATCACATACAGAGCCTGAGCAACGCTATTCTTTGTCTTGCTGGGGGATGTGGGTAGAGAGAGGAGGACTCTTTGGGGCGGAGGCATTTAAAAGAGAATGCCTGGGGACTGCGGGGAAATGGGGTCCTTCCAGAGCGGATGGCGATCTGCCGCCTGGAGGCTCCACAATGGTTTTTGACGACTGGATGCCCCATAGTGAATAATCCCAGAGTCCGTTTCCAGGGTCGGATTGGGATCACACTGGGCCCGGTCACTCCCAAAAAGTGGCCCACATTCAAAGATCGTCCTTTTCATGAATCACCATCTGCTAGTCTCAATGGAATCAGTCCGGGTATTTTTAGTTCATTATGTTTTTGTAGTTTTATAAAGTGTGAACTCGGCCCTAAGGCATTGGAGCAATGTACATGAGCACAACTTACATTGCATAATTAATTTCTATTTTAGGTAGGGAGATTAAGTGATTTGCTCAGAATCGCAGGATGTTGAGCCGACGCTGGGACTCAAACCTAGTTCCAACGTAGGCAGCTCTAACCACAACGCCACATCAAATTCTTTGCAACCCCCTTCTCAACACGTCCCAAAAGACACGGTGGCCGATGTGACAATACCCTAGAGAGGCCACTTCTCTTACTCGCCCCCTCCCCAGCTGACGATAGCCTCAGGGCGATGGCCTGGCAGGGGATGGGTAAAGAAAGGCACACTGCCCCTGCTACTCGAGGTGAACTTAGGTGAGAATGGCCCAATGGCACAAAATCACCTAGTCCCCAGCAAGGCCCCTACATACTACCACCCTCCCCACACCCACCATGGCCTATACGGTATGGCCCAACGGGGGATAACATTGCTTCTGGCAGGGCAGGCCACAAGACTTCATGTTTGACCGGTAAGTGCCTGGAGTTCGGTCTGCCCTCTTCGCAGTGCGCATGCGTCAATGCACTGTAAACAGTGTGGATGGGGCATCTGTTACTTTTAGGCGGATGTTCCACATCAGTCAAATTCTAAATTAGACCTATAAAACGAAACGAGAGTCCGTGAGACAGGGGTGTCCTTCGGGTGTGGATCTCCCGGCGCCGCGCTCTTACCGTCTCTGGTGGGGGGTGCTCCGCTTCACGCTGGCGTTGCGCCTAGACACTGGCAGGCTCCGGTTTCTGCTCGCAGAAGGAGGGCCCGGCGGATTTAAGGAACTGGCCTGTCCTGGTCAGGGAGGGGCCGCTCTTCCTGCCCCAGCATGAGCACAGGCCCCGTCACCGCTCCCGCCCTCGCCGATTGCACAAATTCCCGGGAGATAGCGTGTAAGAACAAGCATTAACAAGCACGTTGTAGAAAATGCATCACTCTGCGCTAATAAAAAGAGGAGCGGGGCTTTCGAAAGCTGACCAGACGCTCGTGCGTCATGGCCTTTTCCCCGCACAGCCGGCATGTGTTTCCAATTATCGCGCCCGCATCTGGCCACGATAATGGGAAACAGATGTCGGCCGCGCTTGTAACCGCAGGGAAAAGGCCATGACGCACGAGCGTCTGGTCAGCTTTGAAATGCCCCTAACATAAAGTCTCGCCTAGCAGCGCTTGCGCGCTACTCGAGGCTCGACCTAAACAAGCATTGGCATAGCCAATAGGTCTCGCCTTTGGGACCTTATAAGTGTTTAGTCATTCAACACTTGATGTTGTTGCACCAAGGATATTGTGCCGGATAACTAAACACTTATAAGGTCCCAAAGGCGAGACCTATTGGCTATGCCAATGCTTGTTTGAATTTGTAACTTGTTAAGTTGAAGAAACATTATTTTTTATTATTAAAGATGTAATTCAAAATTAGGTTCACAGTTTTGTCAGTTTTATTTTTGTCATACATTTAAAATTAATACATAAACCTAATGTTTTATTTGAAAAGTTTTATATAGCGCCTGGCTAGATCCGGAGGTATCAGAGCGCTTTACATGAGGACGAGTGTTAGAAATGGGATTTCTGGTTGGCTAAGGCTTGCGCCAAAGCCAAGCAGAAACCACCACTCTAGTCAGGGCAAGAGAGTTACACACCCAAGATAACCCCTGCTCACCCCCTTGGTAGCTTGGCACGAGCAGTCAGGCTTATCCCAGAGGCAATGTGTAAAGCATTTGCGCAACACACACACAGCACAACACCCAAGGTACACTACAAAAGGAACTCCACACAAGGTTATATATAAAAATAGCCTTTGTATTATCATAAGACACATTAGAATAGTACTCACATACACTACACTGTGCCAACTGGCACGGGACAATATTTACAGGGGATTATGTACACATGACAGGGCCACGTGGACCACTGTCAGAACCATCACTTAGTGAAAGGTAATAGATGTAGAACCCATAATAAATGTAGGACATATCAGGAACGTACAACCAGTAATTACTGGCAACCACTGTACTTAGCATCAGCCTGTAACATAAACCATATTATGCACAGCATCACATTAGGCGCAAAACCTTATGCGCCAACCTCACCAGCATAAACACATTATGCAATTATCTCTCCAGTCTAAACGCATTAGACAATAACATCCTATGTATAAATCACATTAGGAAATAATCTCAGGGGAAAATAACTCACAACCTAAACGCCTTAGGAAGTAATAACCTCACAAGCATAGAAACCACATTTTAGAGGTAACCGAAACAGGGTGCGTAAAACATACTACATGCATTACATTTCCTAGCACCACATACTCACAGTAGCACATAACCTCATAGTAGAAAGAACCATAGCAGAGGTATAAATCACCTTAGCCTATAAATCCTAGGAAAGAAGCCCCCTAACACACAAATCACATTAGGGCCTGGCGCCCTATAAACCTAGCAGTCTCCTTGGCCAACTGAGCCATCTCACAAGGGGCTCAAATGCCCTATGTCCAAAGAGTCAGGGCTGCTGCCAAGCGCAGCGAGAGTCAAGGGTGCGCAATCTGCGCCAAGCCTAAACGGTAGCAGCTGCCCACTAGTTGCTGGGCAGCTGGGAAGAATGTACTGGGGCACAGGAGTGCATCTCACTCCTAACTTATAAGGCATGTCCCCCAAAGGAAGAGTTAACCTAAACGTTGCAGCTGCCCACTACTTGCTGGGCAGCTGTGAAATTCACTGCAGACCTGAGGCACGCGCTGGCTCTCTGGGTAGGTCCCCCATTGGGACTACGCAAACACATCTGCGCGCGAACATGCTGCAGCTGCCCTCTGTCAGGTGGGGCAGCTGTGAAAGAAACACACCGAAAGCACGGGCACCGCGGTGCCCATGGGACCCCACAGGGGCGTTCGCAGCCAGTCCGCCCACCGTTGGAGCGCACTGGCAGCTGTAGAAGGAACCTGGGACCAACGCTGGGCGAAAGCGCGGGCCCCTCTGGGGCTCTGTAATTATAACTGAAATCTGCCCAAGCGTTGGAGCCCCACGGGCTCTAAAACAAACATGCCCCCTGTTGGAGCGCTCCATCAGCAATTATGCCAGCAACAGGAGCGGCCCGCTCGCTGGCGGGGCCACTCATGCAAGCAACCATGGGGCCCAGGCACCGACAGTGTGCCCTCGGCATACCCCTCCACCAGCTCGACTCAACGAACTATCGCGTCTCACTCGCTGGGAGGCCACGTCCGGCTCGACAGCAAACATGCTGCATGCGGTGGCAGAGGCCCGCTGCCAGACTCGGTCCTGCTGCAGGATGACATCAACACGAGGAGCCCTCACCACACCGGTCAGAAGCCTCTACTCACTCCGGCTTCACCGGGCGCCTCCTGGGACTCGTGACTCCACCACCGGTCGCCTCGTGGCGCGTGGTCGGCTCCGGTCCTCCGTCTCTGCCTTCTGCAGCATGCGGTGCTGCTCCCTGCTTCACATGCGGTGAGGGCAGGCACCGGCGATGTGCCTCGAGCCCCTCCGCCTTCACTCGTCACTTGCTGGCACCCGGGCTCTCCTCAGCCATGGGAGTCCCGCACAGGCAGGCGCCATCTTCTGTACCCGGGCGGCTTCTCAGGCGGCGGCGGCGTGCGCGGGACTTCCTCCGTAAAACCAGAAGTCCCGCCCGCCGCCAGGCACCATCGTTGCCTGAATTCCGCTTTCGACGCGACTGGGCCGCGGCATTGATTGTCGATTCTCCGGGCGCCATGAGGGGTAGGCTCCTCTTCATTAAACAATATCCAGCGGGTAGGCACCCGCTGTGCACGCAAATGCGGGTGGGCACCTGCTATCTAAATGAAACCTATAAGCGGGGTGGGCACCCGCTCAGATACAGCGAGAAGTGCGGGGGAACTCCGCTCCATGTCAGGATCACGGAGCAGTCCTCAGCGCCGCGGAGTCCCTCTCCAGGGCTGCAGCGCCGTGCTGCGAAGGCCAGCGCTCCTTCCAATGGGAAAGTGAGATAAAGCGCTCACCAGGCGCAACAGAGCACAAGAAGTCCTTAGGGCATCAGAGATGGAGCAAAAGGCTCCCAGCAACAGAGGTCCATGAAGGATCCAGGGGCAATGCAGGGCCCAGGGAGGCAAGCCCTCATGGCAGCCCCCCTGGGCCCCAGCAGCAGCACGCCCGGCAGCGTCAGGAACAGCACCCAAGCACAGAGAACTGAACAAGTTCATGGGGTCACAGCCCCTTCTTTTATACACCAAAATCCCTTTGTGACACAGCACAGGGCTGGGGAAAAACCAGACGCAACTGGTTTGGGGGAGCTTTGGAGCACTTTGTTTTGCTCAGCTCCTCTCTCCTTTCACAGGACAGGCTAGGGACATCAGACGCACCACAGGAGGTGGAGCCAGCATTGTACAGGGCAGGCAACATCCTCTTCAGGGTCAGGGGATCTCTCCTCCCACCACTCTCAGCTCAGGTGTCCCAGTCAGCCCAGCGCTGACTCACCCTGCCCCTCCTGGAGCCACACACACCTCCCAGCCCCTGTCACTCACAGAGCCAGACATGCAATCCACATCAGGCAGGCAGACTCAGAGCACACATAAAGGCCAACTTCTAAAAGTGGCATTTCTACACCAGTCACAATGAATCTGCGCACACCATTGCGCAGCATTTATTCTCACGAATTCATACATACTAGACTTGACCACACTGCACCTTTCATACCAGGAATTACCACAGGCACACTATCCCCCATGCATTCCTATGGGAGGGCAGGCCAAGCTTACTACACACGCACACAGCGCGCACACACTTTACACTGGGCCACAGTGCTAAAGTGCCCAGAGGCCTAAAATCACCAACACTACACAGGGAAAAGGCTAAGGGACAGGCAAAAGTTCAGGGGTGAACCTGCCAAAAGGGCCAGGTCCAACACAACCCCCTACCAGCCAAAACGCAGGGTAGACCAATCACCACCGTGATGGGCTTCCCTGCTTGGGGCGATAGAAGACGGACGCGGGCCCGCAACTGCAGGGACACCCTCCGGTCCTACGCCATTTGGAACCCATGGAATCCATCTAAGAGAAAGAAAAAAAAACGAAAAAAACTCAGGACCAACTAGGCTACCCCACCGGTACTCCTTAGTTGTCCACGGCCAGGACCAGGCCCTAGGCCACCCAGATATCACTGGTCCTTGCCAATCCAGAGTGGGGGCAGTAACCCCTGGCATACAATAGCCATTCTCCACTCTCCCTCAGTGTAGTTCCAAACTACCACTGGTCCCTCAACCTAGGGTCCGCACCCTCAGGCTGACCAGAAGTCACGGGCAAAGCATCTCCTCACCCTACCTCTCTTCTGGGGTTACGCACCCTCCCAGGGGAAGCACCCACCAGAACACAACTCTCCCACCAGTTCAGGACCTCTCTCCCTCAACTGGTCTACCACCTGGGATCCATATTCACCGGCTGCACCGGGGTCAGAGGCGAGGACTCCCTCCCTCTGCACCCCCTTCCAGACTCCGATACCCTCCCAACTGGAGTGGTACCCCCTAGAAGGCAAACCGGCCAGGACACTGACTACAGTCGCCCTGCCGTCCAGATCCGGAAACACCGGCTACTGGCTCCCCAACCCAGGGACGTACCTCTTGGGTCAGATGCCTGGAAAACTAGGACTTCACAAGGGTGACACATCCCTAGCGTGTCGTGTGACAGTCTGCCTGGCGCAGAGCTCACGACCTCCTGTCCCTCTGACAGTGCGTGAAGATGCTCCAGGACAGAAGTGGCGCTCACCATGGTCAATCATTGGCGACTCAGCCCTTCTGGCTGGCCCCTGACCCACTGGTTCCCACTGGGGACTCTTCCCCCTCTCACCCCTCAAAACTGGACCCCACCCGCGTTCAGGGGGGTACTACCTCACAATCGCCCGGAGAACCAGGACTTCCTGGGAGCACATATACTCTCCCGAGGGTGACACCTCACTAATGTGTCATGTGACAGTCTGCCTGGCGCAGAGCTCACGACCTCCTGTCCCTCTGACAGTGCGTGAAGATGCTCCAGGACAGAAGTGGCGCTCACCATGGTCAATCATTGGCGACTCAGCCCTTCTGGCTGGCCCCTGACCCACTGGTTCCCACTGGGGACTCTTTCCCCCTCTCACCCCTCAAAACTGGACCTCTGCACCCTCCCAACTGGAGCGGTACTGCCAGACACTAGAACTGCTGGAGGTCTGATTACAGGCACTCCCAGCTCACCTAAAACGGGAAAAACCACCTCGAAGAACGGTCCAACAGGACAGACTAGGCTCCCTACCTGGTGTTCCCTCATGGAACCAACCAGTACTGGAGACTGAGGTGCGGGCACTTCGGGACACAGCCCAATCTCACTCCTTCTCCTGCGAGACAGGATGTGAGTCCCTACAACCTCCTCACTATAAGGGCACCTAGCTGGGCTACTCTGAACCATCTTAAACCGCGAGGGTTATCGAGACACCTGCACCATTCTTCTAGGGTCACTCCCCAACACAGAAAAACAACCAATCACTCGAACATCCAGTGCATCACAACATTCATCCACACTCCCCCACAAGACTGGTGAGACATATTCTTACTGTCCCTGAATCTCAACCTGCCCCCTCCTTAACCGGGAACCAGGTACCATCCTCGGGGAACTGGGAATGGGACATCCTGCACTGGACTACATATCGCTGCCACCACTGGATCCCACCCATCTGGGGATTCCAGAAAACTTACACCGCACTTAGGGGATGATCTACCCTCCCGAGCTAGTGACTCCATGCCAATTAAGTTACCACTGTAGGCCAACCCTAGAAATAGCAGACAGCACAGGGGCAGTAACAACTCCTTCAGCTTCAGGCCAACCCAAGGACTAGCAGACAGTACAGGGGCGGTAACAACTCCTTTAGCTTGCGCTGCAGGCCAACCCCATAAATAGCAGTCTGCACAAGGGCAGTACAAAACTCCTTCCGCTTCAGGCCAACCCCATAAATAGCAGTCTGCACAAGGGCAGTACAAAACTCCTTCAGCTTCTCTGGTTTCTGTCCTTGGCAGGACACCCAACTCATAGTGCAATAAGAACACACATTTCACAAATGAAATGACACTTAAAACAATCTTAGACCAATAATCCCCAACATGTGACTATCTAAAATGCAGAGTTTTGTAGTGCAGCCAGTTGTCGCCGCGGTACTGCGCAAACGCAAGTCCTATCCCACCGCTGATCACCAATGTTAGAAATGGGATTTCTGGTTGGCTAAGGCTTGCGCCAAAGCCAAGCAGAAACCACCACTCTAGTCAGGGCAAGAGAGTTACACACCCAAGATAACCCCTGCTCACCCCCTTGGTAGCTTGGCACGAGCAGTCAGGCTTATCCCGGAGGCAATGTGTAAAGCGTTTGCGCAACACACACACAGCACAACACCCAAGGTACACTACAAAAGGAACTCCACACAAGGTTATAAATAAAAATAGCCTTTGTATTATCATAAGACACATTAGAATAGTACTCACATACACTACACTGTGCCAACTGGCACGGGACAATATTTACAGGGGATTATGTACACATGACAGGGCCACGTGGACCACTGTCAGAACCATCACTTAGTAAAAGGTAATAGATGTAGAACACATAATAACTGTAGGACATATCAGGAACGTACAACCAGTAATCACTGGCAACCACTGTACTTAGCATCAGCCTGTAACATAAACCACATTATGCACAGCATCACATTAGGCGCAAAACCTTATGCGCCAACCTCACCAGCATAAACACATTATGCAATTATCTCTCCAGTCTAAACGCATTAGACAATAACATCCTAAGTATAAATCACATTAGGAAATAATCTCAGGGGAAAATAACTCACAACCTAAACGCATTAGGAAGTAATGACCTCACAAGCATAGAAACCACATTTTAGAGGTAACTCGAAACAGGGTGCGTAAAACATGCTACACGCATTACATTTCCTAGCACCACATACTCACAGTAGCACATAACCTCATAGTAGAAAGAACCATAGCAGAGGTATAAATCACATTAGCCTATAAATCCTAGGAAAGAAGCTCCCTAGCACACAAATCACATGAGGGCCTGGCGCCCTATAAACCTAGCAGTCTCCTTGGCCAACTGGGCCATCTCACAAGGGGCTCAAATGCCCTCTGTCCAAAGAGTCAGGGCTGCTGCCAACGGCAGCGAGAGTCAAGGGTGCGCAACCTGCGCCAGGCCTAAACGGTAGCAGCTGCGCACTACGTGCTGCGCAGCTGGGAAGAATGTACAGGGGCACAGGAGTGCATCTCACTCCTAACTTCAAGGCATGTCCCCAAAGCAAGAATAACCTAAACGTTGCAGCTGCCCACTACTTGCTGGGCAGCTGTAATTCACGGTAGGTCTAGACACTCGCAGTGCCCTGGTGGCTCTCATTGGGCCTACGCAAAACACATTGTGCGCCAAACGCTACAGCTGCCCTCTGTCAGGTGGGGCAGCTGGGAAAGACACAAACTGAAGGGGCACTGGCACAGCGGTGCCCATCGGACCCCACTGGGGCCTTCGTAAACCAGTCTGCCCACCGTTCGTGAGCAGCTGGCGCTTGAAATAAACCTGGGCCCAACGTTGGAGCGAAACGCGGGCCCCTCTCTGGGGCTCTGTAATTTATAACTGACAACTGCCCCTAGCGTTGGAGCCATGTGGGCTCTAAACACAAACAGGCTCCATCAACAATGTATGCCAGCAGCACGGAGCTGGCCCGCGCGCTAGCTGGGGCCACTCATGCAAGCAACCATGGGGGCAGGCACCGACTGCGTGCCCTCGGCATACCCTCCCCCGGCTCGACTCACCGGACTCTGCCCGTCGTTGAGCCTCGCTGGCTCGAAGGCATATGTCCGGTCCACAGCTTGAGCTGCCCGCGGGGCAGACGGCAGGCTCCGTCTCCGTCCTGACCAGTGCGATGACCTCACCACACCGGAGAAGCCCTACTCGGCTCCGGCTCTCCAGGCCGCTGGGCACTCTGCTCCACTCACCCGGGCTCCTCTCTCCTGTCGGACCCGGGACTCCTCTGCGGCGCTCGTGGCGGCGGGAGGCTCCGTCTTCCGTTCTTCTTCATGCAGCATGCGGGGCAGGCACCGGCACATGGGCCTCGAGGCCCCTCCGCCTTCACTCGGTCACTCTCCTGGGACCGCGGGTCTCCTCAGCCATGGGGAGTCCCGCACAGGCAGGCGCCATCTTCTGTACTCAGGCGGCTGCTCCGGCGGCGTGCGCGGGACTTCCTCCGTAAAACCGGAAGTCCCGCCCGCCGCCAGGCACCAGCGTTGCCTGACTTCCGCCTTCGACGCGACTCGGGCCGCAGCGGTGATCTGCGGTTCTCCGGGCGCCATGAGGGGTAGGCTCCCTCTTCATTAAACAATATCCAGCGAGGTAGGCACCCGCTTGTGCACGCAAATGCGGGGTGGGCACCCGCTATTTAAATGAAACCTATAAGCGGGGTGGGCACCCGCCAGATACACCAAGAAGTGCGGGGTGGGCTCCGCTCCAGCAGCATCACGGGGAATCCCTCACGCCGGATTCCTCTCCAAGAGCTGCACGCGCTCCTGCAGCGAAGCCAACGCTCCCTTCCAAGGGAAAGTGAGATAAAGCGCTCACCAGGGCGCAACAGAGCATAAGAAGTCCTTGGGGCATCAGAGATGGAGCAAAAGGCTCCCAGCAAAGAGGTCCTTGAGGGATCCAGGGGCAATGCAGGGCCCAGGGAGGCAAGCCCTCATGGCAGCCCCCCTGGGCCCCAGCAGCAGCACGCCCGGCAGCGTCAGGAACAGCACCCAAGCACAGAGAACTGAACAAGTTCATGGGGTCACAGCCCCTTCTTTTATACACCCAAATCCCTTTGTGACACAGCACAGGGCTGGGGAAAACCAGACGCAACTGGTTTGGGGGAGCTTTGGAGCACTTTGTTTTGCTCAGCTCCTCTCTCCTTTCACAGGACAGGCTAGGGACATCAGACGCACCACAGGAGGTGGAGCCAGCATTGTACAGGGCAGGCAACATCCTCTTCAGGGTCAGGGGATCTCTCCTCCCACCACTCTCAGCTCAGGTGTCCCAGTCAGCCCAGCGCTGACTCACCCTGCCCCTCCTGGAGCCACACACACCTCCCAGCCCCTGTCACTCACAGAGCCAGACATGCAATCCACATCAGGCAGGCAGACTCAGAGCACACATAAAGGCCAACTTCTAAAAGTGGCATTTCTACACCAGTCACAATGAATCTGCGCACACCATTGCGCAGCATTTATTCTCACGAATTCATACATACTAGACTTGACCACACTGAACCTTTCATACCAGGAATTACCACAGGCACACTATCCCCCATGCATTCCTATGGGAGGGCAGGCCAAGCTTACTACACACGCACACAGCGCGCACGCACTTTACACTGGGCCACAGTGCTAAAGTGCCCAGAGGCCTAAAATCACCAACACTACACAGGGAAAAGGCTAAGGGACAGGCAAAAAGTTCAGGGGTGAACCTGCCAAAAAGGGCCAGGTCCAACAACGAGCAATTGTTACAGATCATAGTTACCAGTTACATAGTTACACAGTTACAGAGCATAGTTACAAGTTTGTGGAGCGCAGTTACAAGTGTTAAAAACATATACGTAAGGGGAAAAAAGCAGGCAAGGGGAGAGATTCAGGGGAGAGAGGATATGAGCATGTACATTCATATTTAAAATAAAAATATTTGTACTTTTTTTTTTTTTGTTAAATAAACTTTTTTTTGTACTTTTCTCTGTACTTGACCATAGGGAGACTCCACAGTCGGGTTGTTGATTTCCCAGTGGTAAAGTACAGGGAACATTCTTGCTTTTTTCGGTTGACCCTTTCTATACCTCTTCATTTTGTCGATTCTCGCTGTGTTGTTCCTTATAATGGGCAGCATACTTGAAAATAGACGAAAAATAGCAAATCGATGTAAAACTAGATTTCTGCATGAAGCAGTAACTTGGCCTACTAAGATTCTCTTTTCCCAGCGTCAGCTTTGGACCCCTCAAACCCCGAACCACCCCGCCCCACTGTTATAATTGAGAAACATAACATGACCTAACAGTGTGTAGTTGTAAAGTGCACGTTCAAGGATATCTTGGCGCTGAATAAGAGGTTTATTGTTACCCACCTCAATGGTACTCATTTTATCGACCTCGGAAGAATGAAAGGCTGAGTAGATCCCGCCAGGATTTGAACCTGTGACCATGAGGTCAAACATAGGCCCCTACAGTGGCCACATTAGTCCACTAAGCCAGCAGATCCAGCATAAATTTAAGATGGGGGGGGTGGGGTAGGGGTGTTATAAGGTCATAATCCTGCTCTCCGGTGCTGCCTGGAGAACCACAAGCAGCAGATTACCCGCATCAGCTATGGCCTCACAATGATTCCACAAAACTGGCAACTCCTGTTCTTGTAAATTTTACGAAAAAAACACAAACACACAACCTACTAGGTATATAAACCAGCGGTGTCCAGCGTAGGGCAAGGGTGGCTAGATACATTTGAGATTTTAAGGATAACAGCGTGAGTTACAGTTAAATGGAGTGTAAATATTTTATGCGACTGACAGTCTGACCTAACAGGAGCAGCTCCTAAGAGGCACGCTGCACATGTGACGGAACCATCGCTGTGCACAGGCTATGCTGATGCACTGGGGATGCAGCCCTCTACCTGCAATGCAACCCCAACTCCTATTGGGTACAAGTGGCATTGCCTGCGCCCACCCCTCCCTCTGCCCCCAGACCGCACAGAGAATGGAGCACTACACCACGCACAGCACAGACTTGTGTGCAGGCCGAGCAGACCCCCAAAGCTTTAAAACCCCACACACGTGCCCCAGACCGCACAGAGAATGGAGCACTACACCACGCACAGCACAGACTTGTGTGCAGGCCGAGCAGACCCCCAAAGCTTTAAAACCCCATACACGCCCAGCGGAGACACAGGTGATTTCAAAGATGTAAACCCTGAAACTAAATCACACCCAGGCGCTTGATGGGCCCCGCTGCCTGAATGCCGAGTGCAGCGCCTACTGGCAGAGTCAATCCCGTTTACCCGCTATTTCTCCGAGTAGGAGCTTCATTTTCAGACAGTACTGTACAGCCGAGATGTTTTAAGGTTTAGGCAAAGTGGGCTCTGGCCCAGGGCCCCAGCATTTCAGGGGGCCCCTTGATTGTCTCAACTTTGTCTGAGCAAGCTCTGTTCTGCAAACAGCACTACCCTGATAAATATTAATTTACCCGTAAAACACAGATTTTAAATACCTTTTTCATTCAATGTATTTTTGAAGTCGTTCTGACATTTTGCAAAGAAATATATTTATGTTGTTCAAAACTACGTAATATCCATGAAAAATTATTTTGAATCGAACCAGGACGTCATACATGAAAAATGTTAGGTGGTAACAAAGATTGCTTGCATTCATATTAGTGCGCTGCTGCTGTATTACAATACTGGAAACACATCACTAATGCTAGATGCAAACATTTAGAATTTGAACCAATGTGCTGCCAGTGACCCGGCCAAAGAGAGCATGAAAGAGCTGGAACTAGACCAGATATTCAAGGGTGTTCCGAACAGGGACCCCCAAAATACGTTTGGCCCAGGACCCCAAAATCCTTATGAATTCCCTACAGCACAGCTCGGAAACAGGGAGCACTGTTTGCCTCTTTCTGTTTCCGGGCTGTCTAAAATAATGCCCGGACTCGGAGAAACTGCGGGTGCACGGAAGCAGACGAGGTCTGTGGGCTCATCTCCACAGCCACCTACTACTCGAGCGAGGTGCTCCCAGGTCACCAGAGAACCCCAAGCAAAGGTCGCCTATGGCCTTTCTTGGATTCTTAATCGAGCCGTCACTTTCCAGCTCACAAGCCAGTGCCACGTCTTCCGAAGTCTCGTTGTGGGCGCCCTCCGGATCACCAATGACACCTTTTCACAAGGTGGTCAGACTTGTGCAAAGATGCCCTTTCTCTCCAAAATACACGCAGTGCTCTGCCGTACGGCCTCTGCCCTCACAGTGAGCAGGTCAGGCAACCCCGGTGCATGGCGCGGGTGCCTCCCCTTGTACACGAGCCATGCAGCTCTCAAGCACGTGCAGAAGCTGCCCCCCTGAACCACCGACCCCTCCAGCTGCCGCGGGGATGTCTACCCGCGGCAGGTAGCTGTTGCCGGGTCTGTGAGCCCCTCTCCATGGAGCCCTCAGCGCTGCCGCTGCATAACCATGGCACAAGTGCGGGCGCCGAGGAGGTGGCAGCCGGTGACGGAGCGCTGCAGCCCCGGTGTCTGACTTATTCCACACACTGAGCTCTCTGCAGATCCAGAGCGTGCCAAGTGTTCATTTCCAGGCCTGGCCGCGTCCGCAGCCGGGTCAGCGGCACAGCAGGCTCAGCCTGCTTCCTGGGGGCAGGGCATGGGATGGACACTCCCCACAAACTTGCATAGGTTTGGGAGAACCGCAGTGCTGGAGTTGAGCCCGGTTGCGCTCATCCATTGGCAACTCTAAGTCTCTAACCCGCTACCCGCAGCCCCGGATCCTGCAAGCACCAGCTGTTCTGGGCTCCGTCATCCGCGCGGCGTGGGCTTCTTATTAAGTGAATGCGTGCACGGACTGCCAGACGTAAGCACGTCGTGACGTATACTGAAAATAGTGCTCACAAGAATAAACAAAAGAGGAGCGGGGGCGGGCGAGCGAGCGCGGCAGCCTGCAGAGCTGACCAGACGCTCGTGCGTCATGGCCTTTTGCCTGTGATTACATGCACGGCAGGCATGTGTTTCCAATTATCGCACCCGCGTCTGGGCACGATAATTGGAAACACATGTCTGCCGCGCGCGTAACCGCAGGTAAAAGGCCATGACGCACGAGCGTCTTGTCAGCTTTTCAAACTCCCTAACTATAAGTCTCGCAGAGCAGCGCTTGCGCGCTACTCGAGGCTCGACCTAAAAAGAAGTCTTCCTAACAGCCGTGACTGTAGCACAGAAGCCTATCTGCAAAGGACGGAAATCCCCCGTTTCTGCGTTCTCACTCACTGAATATTAGCATTTTTAGAGCAGCCTCAGACAGCAGCTGCTTTCAACAATAAAAGTCGGCATTCAGTGAATGACATCGAGGGTAGCTTGAACCAGTGTCTAACCCCCACACCACCATTTTTTCATAGATTCCCAAGAGGCGTCGTTCGCTTTCCCTTCAGGGAGTCTGTACCTGGTCGATTGCTGGCACCACGATTGTAATCGCAAGCCATGCTGTATTCCCTGTCATTCAGTAGAAGTTGGTAGAGCCCTCTTTGACACCTTCCTCCTACTACTGAGCCACAACCAGCCACAAAGGGCAGTTTGTGAGTTAGAACATCATTTCTGACTCGCCATGTGTCCATTTCAAGTTGTTGCTGCAAATACTGTTTTGTAACCGACTAGTGATATTTTGGTCTTTTTCATATCCTCTCAGCTTGTTTCCAACACAATATTCTTGGAGTGCAATTAAATTCCGATGCAACCCCACGGGGTGTAACCCATGAGCACAAGTCGTCATGGTATATAATAAGCAACTTTCCTTTGTGCCTCCTACTCTGCCCGAGGACTGAGGTGCTCCTGACCTTGTCAGCCCCAGTGTAGCCCACAATCAATAACATAACACAAAATCATCAATAAGAAGGGGGGCACACAAATGTGCCATAGTACCTTGAGACGTCACGTGGCAGGTCATGAGTTTGTGAAAGAGGTTAATTTATCGATGATTAGTTCAAGGATTGAGCACCTGAATCAGAATGTGCCTCTGAAACCAGCAGATTCCCTGACTCGTTGTGCGCAAACGTGCCGCACAGCTCGCCTAATTGTATATTTATACACAAATTACCACATTTCATGCATGCACAGTGAATCAAACTGTTAATTTTAATTTAAAGCTTCACTGCTGTATCTCCGTGCCTAAACTGTCGATTTCTTAATTTTTTTCCCATAATTTTTGGAGATTTATTTTAATTGAGCATATCTGTAACATTAGCTGCAGTAACTGCATGTTTACAAACTGTTCTAATTACTTGATGTACAAAACTCAGACCTGCTAATTAAAAAATACATTTTATCGTGTGAACCGGGGGTGAGCGCTCCTGCTGAGAACTACCTGAGGCAGAACTTAATTTGTAAAAAAAAATAAGTGCCAGGGCCCTCGTCAGGAGGCCACTGCAGCTTGCACCACCCATTGCCCCTGCCAGCGCTACCAATGACTGTACCAATACAAGTACTTATCATCACACTACTACAAGTGTGACAGTTCCGACTATTTCAGGCTCCCAAAGCTATAAGAATTGATTTGACTTAATAAACAACTGTTATTGTACTCATCTCTAGATTAAATAAACAGCGCCACCATGTGTCAGACCATCATAAGTGCCGGTGTTGACAATTAAGTGCCGGTGCTGAGCATCAGAAACCACCGGCTCAAATTAAGCGCTGGCTAAAAGGCACTTCTGCCACCACCACCACTCCAAAAAAAAATACAAATCAAAAGCTTATTGAGGGTAGCGCCGGAGTCCTGTATTCTTTTTACACTCCTTATGGGCATCAGCTGTTCAGAGCTTCAAGACGAGCTGAAAACCCACCCTGTGCAGTGGTTTCCAGAGCATCCTCCCTGCCTTTGTACAATTCCTGCTTGCACGAGGTTACCGTGTGAAGAGAGCTAATATCATGTGACACATAGTGGCAACATGTGAGTTGACAGTTCTGAAAATCTTCACACAAACAACTGGGGAAAGGTGAAAAATGACTTTGCACTTTATTAAGATAGCTAAAATAGAGATTATTAAAAAATAAGCATTATAACGTCTTTATATCCAAGTTCACTATAGTTATGAATAGTTCCTATTAATTTTAAAAGTAAAAGAAATTGATTAAATGTGGTAACTTCTTTACCTAAAATTAGATCAGAGTCCTCTACCAAAAGCTTGATTTATGGCCTGGCAGCTGAACACTATACCCAACCATATGATGGGGTCTCTCTTCTGTCACATTTTGAGGTGAAGGTGTGCCATATTTAAAGAAGCCTGACATGGATTTGTGGCTTTTTATTCCCAAAATAGCTTCCACTCATGGCGGAAGAGCTTTGGAGTGCAACTCTATGATAGCAATTCAACCAATCCTGTCAGGCAAGGTGGAACTGCTGCAACCACATGTGGGTATGACATATGTACTTAGACAGTGAGGGTCCATTACCAGTGCTCACATAACAGGGGCCTCTGAAATGCTGGGAGTTTGCCTGACACTTTTTATGTGGATGCATGGTCATGTTTTCTCCCAGACCCACAGGGACCCATCTGCATTTCTGTGTAAGACCACTTTGGTTCACGTGAAGGTCTTTCACAAAAGAGGTGCCACCAAAAGTGGAGGCTAGAGAAGCCTACACTGACCATCTGGTCTGTAACAATGTGTACTGACATCTACACCTCAGGCATGGCGGAGGCATGGTGGAACTGATGGTGAAGCTGGTTGTTGTTAATAAAAATGATGTCCAGTAGTCCAGGCGTAGATTAAGTAAGATGGTTTATTAAGTAGTTAAGATCAAGAGCTATAATGAAGAGCCCCACCAGGTGCAGCCTTCCTGCTGCTCACCCCATACTCCAATTGACTCTCTCAGACATCCAACATTCCATGCATCACCATGCACCAACATTCTACTCCACACTCACACTGGCTGAGCAGCATGTATAACATCTCTCCCTTCTTTACAAAAGCTAGAATAGCATTTGCGACTACCCCATACATATACAAATCGCATAATGAGGCAAAAAACGTGCATGGAAATATCAGGTGCAAAAGTCGTACACATGCTGCAGAACTGAGAAAGCAAACATATTGCCATTTTAAATATAGAGATATGGTACACGTGACTATGCTAAATGTAATCAGCAACATGCATGTAACTTATTAACTGTAAAAGACCAGAAACATGCTGTTAGAAATGGGGGTCTCTAGTTGGCAACGGTAAGTACCTTTGTCCAAGTAGGGACCCTTACTTCTAGTCAGGGTAAGGGGGTACACACTGTTGATAACCTCTGCTCACCCCCTTGGTAGCTTGGCACGAGCAGACAGGCTTATCCCCAAGGCAATGTGTAAAGTATTTGCACCAACACTCACAGTAACACAGTGAAACACCACAAATGTACACCACACAGATGATTATAAAAATAACAATATCTTTATATAGCTTAGGTCAGAGTCAGAACGTTATATAACCACATACAAAAAATAGTCTCTCTTCCAATAATACGCTGTTATCAAAAAGGTTGTTTGTAGCAATGCTCTTGTAAAAAGTTCACTCTTGTGGGAAACAAAATTCACTTTAGTAGGGTTCCCCTTGTAAACGTTCACTGGTAATGAGGCCTAACGCTTGCGGGCTCAAGATATCGGTGAAAGTTATGATACTAAAGTAAATGGCGCCCCCACGGTAACACAGAAGTGGTTACCGCCGGTAGTTCCGTTTGAAGCAGATCACCCTCTTTCAAATACGCGAGTGCGCGCCAGTCAAGTGCCGTGATTAAACCCCCGGGCCCGGCCGCCGGTAATGTGCTCAACAATGTGACTTTGTGAGCGCAGGCTCTGGTTGACAATGAGCGCGGAGTTACCTTTGAGACACGACGTCAGTGAAATTGCTCTCCCACCCTCGCAGCTCCACCATTAAGTGAGGCCTGCCCCTGCCCCTGCACTCTCGAGTGTTGGTGATCGAGGCCCTCCTCCACCCGCAGGTTTTCCTGCGCCTCATCCCTGGTGGTCCAGTGGACCTCTGTCTCCTTCCTCTAACTCTGCTCTTTCACTCGTTTTTCTACCTTTTATCTTTCACCTTTCTGCACTTTTCTGCATCTCTGCTCTTTGTGCCTTATTTCTGCTCATTTTCCCTTCCTCTCGCTCTGCCCTTTCACTCTGTTTTCACTCTGTTTTTCTACCCTCTTTTATCTTTCACCTTTCTGCACTTTTCTGCATCTCTGCTCTTTTGTGCCTTATTTCTGCTCATTTTCCCTTCCTCTCGCTCTGCCCTTTCACAAGTTTTCACTCGTTTTTCTACCCTCTTTATCTTTCACCTTTCTGCATCTCTGCTCTTTTGTGCCTTATTTCTGCCTATTTTCCCTTTTTTCTTTATCCCTTATTTCCTCCCTTTACCTTTCCCCGCCGCTGCTGCCCCCGCGGCCCCTCCCCCAGCGCGACCGGCCCAATCCAGCTCCGCTCCCCGCTCCCCCTCCCAGCTGTCCAGCCCTCCCCGACCCCTACATAATGGCGGCCACTGCGGGGACAGGCGAGCAAGACCACTGACTCATTGTCAGTGAAATTGCTCTCCCACCCTCGCAGCTCCACCATTAAGTGAGGCCTGCCCCTGCCCCTGCACTCTCAAGTGTTGGTGATCGAGGCCCTTCTCCACCCGCAGGTTTCCCTGCGCCTCATCCCTGGTGGTCCAGTGGACCTCTGTCTCCTTCCTCTAACTCTGCTCTTTCACTCGTTTTTCTACCTTTTATCTTTCACCTTTCTGCACTTTTCTGCATCTCTGCTCTTTTGTGCCTTATTTCTGCTCATTTTCCCTTCCTCTCGCTCTGCCCTTTCACTTGTTTTCACTCGTTTTTCTACCCTCTTTTATCTTTCACCTTTCTGCACTTTTCTGCATCTCTGCTCTTTTGTGCCTTATTTCTGCTCATTTTCCCTTCCTCTCGCTCTGCCCTTTCACTAGTTTTCACTCGTTTTTCTACCCTCTTTTATCTTTCACCTTTCTGCATCTCTGCTCTTTTGTGCCTTATTTCTGCCTATTTTCCCTTTTTTTCTTTATCCCTTATTTCCTCCCTTTACCTTTCCCCGCCGCTGCTGCCCCCGCGGCCCCTCCCCCCAGCGCGACCGGCCCAATCCAGCTCCCCTCCCCGCTCCCCCCTCCCAGCTGTCCAGCCCTCCCCGACTCCCTACATAATGGCGGCCACTGCGGGGACAGGCGAGCAAGACCACTGACTCATTGTCAGTGAAATTGCTCTCCCACCCTCGCAGCTCCACCATTAAGTGAGGCCTGCCCCTGCCCCTGCACTCCGAGTGTTGGTGATCGAGGCCCTCCTCCACCAGCAGGTTTCCCTGCGCCTCATCCCTGGTGGTCCAGTGGACCTCTGTCTCCTTCCTCTAACTCTGCTCTTTCACTCGTTTTTCTACCTTTTATCTTTCACCTTTCTGCACTTTTCTGCATCTCTGCTCTTTTGTGCCTTATTTCTGTTCATTTTCCCTTCCTCTCGCTCTGCCCTTTCACTTGTTTTCACTCGTTTTTCTACCCTGTTTTATCTTTCACCTTTCTGCACTTTTCTGCATCTCTGCTCTTTTGTGCCTTATTTCTGCTCATTTTCCCTTCCTCTCGCTCTGCCCTTTCACTAGTTTTCACTCGCTTTTCTACCCTCTTTTATCTTTCACCTTTCTGCATCTCTGCTCTTTTGTGCCTTATTTCTGCCTATTTTCCCTTTTTTCTTTATCCCTTATTTCCTCCCTTTACCTTTCCCCGCCGCTGCTGCCCCCGCGGCCCCTCCCCCCCAGCGCGACCGGCCCAATCCAGCTCCCCTCCCCGCTCCCCCCTCCCAGCTGTCCAGCCCTCCCCGAAACCTACATAATGGCGGCCACTGCAGGGACAGGCGAGCAAGACCACTGACTCATTGTCAGTGAAATTGCTCTCCCACCCTCGCAGCTCCACCATTAAGTGAGGCCTGCCCCTGCCCCTGCACTCTCGAGTGTTGGTGATCGAGGCCCTCCTCCACCCGCAGGTTTCCCTGCGCCTCATCCCTGGTGGTCCAGTGGACCTCTGTCTCCTTCCTCTAACTCTGCTCTTTCACTCGTTTTTCTACCTTTTATCTTTCACCTTTCTGCACTTTTCTGCATCTCTGCTCTTTTGTGCCTTATTTCTGCTCGTTTTCCCTTCCTCTCGCTCTGCCCTTTCACTTGTTTTCACTCGTTTTTCTACCCTCTTTATCTTTCACCTTTCTGCACTTTTCTGCATCTCTGCTCTTTTGTGCCTTATTTCTGCTCATTTTCCCTTCCTCTCGCTCTGCCCTTTCACTAGTTTTCACTCGTTTTTCTACCCTCTTTTATCTTTCACCTTTCTGCATCTCTGCTCTTTTGTGCCTTATTTCTGCCTATTTCCCCTTTTTTCTTTATCCCTTATTTCCTCCCTTTACCTTTCCCCGCCGCTGCTGCCCCCGCGGCCCCTCCCCCCCAGCGCGACCGGCCCAATCCAGCTCCCCTCCCCGCTCCCCCCTCCCAGCTGTCCAGCCCACCCCCACCCCAACATAATGGCGGCCACAGCGGGGACAGGCGAGCAAGACCACTGACTCATTGTCAGTGAAATTGCTCTCCCACCCTCGCAGCTCCACCATTAAGTGAGGCCTGCCCCTGCCCCTGCACTCTCGAGTGTTGGTGATCGAGGCCCTCCTCCACCAGCAGGTTTCCCTGCGCCTCATCCCTGGTGGTCCAGTGGACCTCTGTCTCCTTCCTCTAACTCTGCTCTTTCACTCGTTTTTCTACCTTTTATCTTTCACCTTTCTGCACTTTTCTGCATCTCTGCTCTTTTGTGCCTTATTTCTGTTCATTTTCCCTTCCTCTCGCTCTGCCCTTTCACTTGTTTTCACTCGTTTTTCTACCCTGTTTTATCTTTCACCTTTCTGCACTTTTCTGCATCTCTGCTCTTTTGTGCCTTATTTCTGCTCATTTTCCCTTCCTCTCGCTCTGCCCTTTCACTAGTTTTCACTCGTTTTTCTACCCTCTTTTATCTTTCACCTTTCTGCATCTCTGCTCTTTTGTGCCTTATTTCTGCCTATTTTCCCTTTTTTCTTTATCCCTTATTTCCTCCCTTTACCTTTCCCCGCCGCTGCTGCCCCGCGGCCCCTCCCCCAGCGCGACCGGCCCAATCCAGCTCCCCTCCCCGCTCCCCCTCCCAGCTGTCCAGCCCTCCCCGAAACCTACATAATGGCGGCCACTGCGGGGACAGGCGAGCAAGACCACTGACTCATTGTCAGTGAAATTGCTCTCCCACCCTCGCAGCTCCACCATTAAGTGAGGCCTGCCCCTGCCCCTGCACTCTCGAGTGTTGGTGATCGAGGCCCTCCTCCACCCGCAGGTTTCCCTGCGCCTCATCCCTGGTGGTCCAGTGGACCTCTGTCTCCTTCCTCTAACTCTGCTCTTTCACTCGCTTTTTCTACCTTTTATCTTTCACCTTTCTGCACTTTTCTGCATCTCTGCTCTTTTGTGCCTTATTTCTGTTCATTTTCCCTTCCTCTCGCTCTGCCCTTTCACTTGTTTTAACTCGTTTTTCTACCCTGTTTTATCTTTCACCTTTCTGCACTTTTCTGCATCTCTGCTCTTTTGTGCCTTATTTCTGCTCATTTTCCCTTCCTCTCGCTCTGCCCTTTCACTAGTTTTCACTCGTTTTTCTACCCTCTTTTATCTTTCACCTTTCTGCATCTCTGCTCTTTTGTGCCTTATTTCTGCCTATTTTCCCTTTTTCTTTATCCCTTATTTCCTCCCTTTACCTTTCCCCGCCGCTGCTGCCCCCGCGGCCCCTCCCCCCAGCGCGACCGGCCCAATCCAGCTCCCTCCCCGCTCCCCCTCCCAGCTGTCCAGCCCTCCCCGAAACCTACATAATGGCGGCCACTGCGGGGACAGGCGAGCAAGACCACTGACTCATTGTCAGTGAAATTGCTCTCCCACCCTCGCAGCTCCACCATTAAGTGAGGCCTGCCCCTGCCCCTGCACTCTCGAGTGTTGGTGATCGAGGCCCTCCTCCACCCGCAGGTTTCCCTGCGCCTCATCCCTGGTGGTCCAGTGGACCTCTGTCTCCTTCCTCTAACTCTGCTCTTTCACTCGTTTTTCTACCTTTTATCTTTCACCTTTCTGCACTTTTCTGCATCTCTGCTCTTTTGTGCCTTATTTCTGCTCGTTTTCCCTTCCTCTCGCTCTGCCCTTTCACTTGTTTTCACTCGTTTTTCTACCCTCTTTATCTTTCACCTTTCTGCACTTTTCTGCATCTCTGCTCTTTTGTGCCTTATTTCTGCTCATTTTCCCTTCCTCTCGCTCTGCCCTTTCACTAGTTTTCACTCGTTTTTCTACCCTCTTTATCTTTCACCTTTCTGCATCTCTGCTCTTTTGTGCCTTATTTCTGCCTATTTTCCCTTTTTTCTTTATCCCTTATTTCCTCCCTTTACCTTTCCCCGCCGCTGCTGCCCCCGCGGCCCCTCCCCCCAGCGCGACCGGCCCAATCCAGCTCCCCTCCCCGCTCCCCCCTCCCAGCTGTCCAGCCCTCCCCGACCCCTACTTAATGGCGGCCACTGCGCGGCCACTGTGCGGCCGCGGGCTGCGGGCGCGCGCTGCGCGCCAAGGCGCGTCAAAGGCAAGCCCGCCTGCGCCCGTCCGCGACCCGACCGCGACCAGCGCCAGGATCCCTGGACCTCCGCCCCGCCAACGCTACGACCCAGCAGCACTCCACGCACTCAACCCAGGCCGCAACAACAACTGCAAGCTAGCATCACCAGCCGACTCCCACGGACCCTTCAGCTGTCACCGCTGCCGGCACACCTGCAGCACCGCCAAGAACACGGATCCAGCACAACCCGCCCACAAGAACACAACCGAACCGAAGACCCTGCAATGCATCCTCCTCAACGTCCGATCCCTCCACAAACACGCCACAGAAATCTGGGACCTCCTCGACAGCACCACCCCGGACATAGCGTTCTTCACCGAAACCTGGACCAACACCACCTCGGGACCGGATATCGCCATCGCCATCCCCCAAGGATACAAGATCTCCAGGAAGGACCGACCCACCCGCCCAGGAGGAGGAATCGCCATCGTCCACAAATCCAGCCTCCGCCTGAGCACACTCCCTGACGAGCCCACAGAACTGATGGAACACCTTCACTTCAAGATACTGGCCAGCCCCACCGCCACCCTCCGAGGAACCCTCATCTACCGACCCCCTGGACCCCGCGGACCCTTCGCCAACTCCATCACGGACATTATCTCCCGCAGGCCATCGCATCCACCAACTACACCCTGCTGGGAGACCTCAACTTCCACCTCGACAACCAACTGGACCCCCAACACCACATCCCTCCTGGACAACCTCCACAACATTGGACTGCGCCAGATCGTGACAGAGCCCACGCACTCAGCAGGACACACCCTCGACCCCCTCTTCACTACAGGAAACTCCATCACCTTCACCCACACCACCAAACTCCCATGGACCGACCATCGTTGCGTCCACTTCACCTTCAGAACACCCACTATCCACAGACACCAGCACCTGCTTCCACGAAGAAACTGGACCAAAATCACCGACGACCAGCTCACCTCCTCACTCAACAACTCCACCCCAACCATCGCGGAAAACGACGACCCCAACACCGCAGCCCGAACCCTGCATAGATGGATCTCGGACAGCACCAACACCATAGCCCCCTCAAGAAAAACAACAATACCCGCGCCAAGAAAGCCAGATGGTTTACCACCGAACTTCGAGAGTCCAGAAGCACATGCCGCCGCCTCGAAAAGGCCTGGAGGAACACCAAATCCACAGAAGCCCACGACAACTTCAGAGCTGCCACCAACGCCCACCATCAACTCATCAGAGAAACGAGGAAAAAGCGATTGAAGACAGAATCTCCACCCACGCGCACAACAGCAAGGAACTCTTCAGCATCATCAAGGAGTTCGCCCAACCCACTAGCGAGTCTACCGACATCCCTCCCTCACAAGACCTCTGCAACAAACTCAGCACCTTTTTCCACCACAAAATCAAGAGCATCTACGACAACTTCGACGAAGACAACCAACACACTGAACCCTCACCAACCACCCCCGACACCCGGAAACCAGCGATTGACGACTGGACAGCCCTCACCACCGAAGACACACTGAAGACAATGAAGTCAATCCACTCAGGGGCCCCCACGGACCCCTGCCCCCACCACATCTTCAACAGAGCCGCCGACACCATCGCACCCATGCTCCGCCACACCATCAACCGCTCCCTGGCGACCGCCTGCGTTCCCCGACGACTGGAAACACGCCGAGGTCAACCCCCTCCTAAAAAAACCCTCAGCTGACCCCACCGACCTCAAAAACTACAGACCCATCTCCCTGCTCCCGTTCCCAGCGAAAGTCATCGAGAAAGCCATCAACATCCAACTCGCCACATTCATTGAAGAACACAACATCCTCGACTCCTCCCAATCCGGCTTCAGAAAAAACCACAGTACGGAAACCGCCCTCCTCGCCGCAACAGACGACATCCGCACCCTACTGGACAAAGGAGAAACAGTAGCCCTCATCCTCCTTGACCTATCAGCGGCGTTCGACACAGTCTCCCACCGCACCCTTATACGCAGACTCTACGACGCAGGAATCCAGGACAAGGCCCTCGACTGGATCAGCTCCTTCCTCTCCGGCAGGACGCAGCGGGTCAGACTCCCCCTTTCCTCTCGGACCCCACACCTACCACCTGCGGAGTCCCCCAGGGCTCCTCCCTCAGCCCGACGCTCTTCAACGTCTACATGGCTCCACTCGCCCCCATCGTCAGAACCTACGGACTCAACATCGTGTCATACGCAGACGACACCCAGCTCATCCTCTCCCTATCCAACGAGCCCAACACCGCCAGACGCAACTTTCGAGAAGGCATGGAAGCCGTCGCCAAATGGATGAAAAACAGCTGCCTACAACTAAACACCAACAAAACAGAAATACTCATCATGGGCCCAAACCCCGATGCCTGGAGCGACACCTGGTGGCCCCCGCCCTCGGAAACCCGCCAACCCCCACGGACCACGCACGCAACCTGGGAATCATCCTGGACTCCGAGCTCAAAATGGACCGCCAGATCAACTCTGTCTCGTCTTCCTGCTTCCACACCCTCCGCCTCCTTCGTAAGACCTTCAAATGGATCCCCCTCGAACACCGAAAGACCGTCACTCACGCCCTGGTCACCAGCAGACTCGACTACGGCAACGCACTCTACGCCGGAATAAACAAAAACCTCATCCGCAAGCTACAGAACATCCAGAACGCCGCCGCAAGACTGGTCCTCAACCTGCCAAAACACTGCCACATCTCCCAGCACCTGCGCACACTCCACTGGCTCCCTGTCGAGGCGAGAATCACCTACAAGATGCTCACCCACGCACACAAGGCCCTCCACGGCACCGGACCAGCATACCTGAACAGCCGACTCAAATTCCACGCACCCCAAAGGACCCTACGATCAGCCCAGCTCTCCTACGCCGTGGTCCCCCGCACCAGAAAGACCAAATCGGGAGACCGCTCCTTCTCCTTCCTCGCGCCCAAAGCATGGAACGCCCTTCCGCTCCACCTCAGACAGACAACATCGCTCCCCATCTTCGCAAGAAACCTCAAAACCTGGCTCTTCGACAGACCCCCTCCTTGATGGATGGAACCTGCACCCCCCCCTCTAGCGCCTTGAGACCCTTACGGGTGAGTAGTCGCGCTTTAACAAACCCCTGATTGATTGATTGATTGACGGGTCCGGGCGGAGTGCGCGGCGATCTTCAGGACGGCGATTCTTCCGGCAACGCTCCCTTTGGGGCACAGCTTCACCCCGGTTGCCTAGAGACGCCTCGCTCTTCCTCCAATCCGAGCGCGGCTGCCTGGGTCGAGCCTCCAGTTACCGAGAACCACTCTCTCCCGCTGGCCAATCCCAGCGCGGCTCCAGCGATGACGGGGCGGGAATCCCTGCAGGCTGGGACCAATCCCAGCGCGGCCCAGCAACTACGTCACCGGACTCCGGTCCAGCAGCGGTGAAGCGTCCTTGCGGAATTTTTCCCTTAGGCGAACCTGGCCTCGGGCGCTCAGCTCGAGGTGCGGCAGAGATTTTTACGGGCACAACACTTCGTTTGTTGGTTGTCCCGGGCCAGCAGCGGTGATTTCGGCCCCTTTGCTGACGACCTCGGGTGGTGCACAGGCACGCACTCTCGAGCGCCGGATTAGCCCAAATAAAGGCACGGCAGACCTCACCTAGCCCTGCTGTGTGCCGATCGCACACCGAGCTCCAGGATCACACGGGCAGGCCGTCTTCACACAAAGCGCAGGCTGTGCACAGAGACACGCACACAGCTGCTAGCAGGATGTTTCTTTGGGAATCTTGGTATCCCTGCGTTCCCAACAGGAGGCCAGCTCTTCTCAGGCCCTTGGAGACTCTTCAAGACACAGCACACAGCAAAGTCTTTTTCCTCAAGCAGGTGGGGGGAGCACAGCACACAGCAAAGCCACCCTTTCTCTCCTTCAGTGGGAACAGCAAACTGCAGGTCAGCCCCAGAACACACAACAAGGGCAGTCTTCCTCAGTCTCTTCAGCTGATCTTCTTGGGCAGAGATTCCTCTTGATTGTAGAAGTAGTCTAATTTTACTGGGGTTTCAGCACAGCTACTTATACCCCAAAAGTCTTTGTTCTTCAGGTGTGTGGGGTCCTGGACCCAGTCCAAACCAGTTCAGGGTGCATTCTGCCAGGGCACCTCTCCTTTCTTTGTGAGTGTGGGCCAGGGTCTTCAGACACACCGCAGGAGGTGGAGCCAGCATTGTGGAAGGTAGGCACAGCCCTATTCAGACCCAGGTGCAACTCCTCCCACCACTCTACATGTAGATAGGTCTATTCAGCCTGGTGCTGACTCACCCAGCCTCCTGCAGCCACCCCCAGCTCCTGTCACTCACAAACCAGACGGTCAATTCGCAAACAGGCAGAGGCACACAGAAAGGTTGAACAAGAAAATAGCCACTTTCTAAAAGTGCTATTTCCAAACTTAGAATTTAAAAACCATCTTCACTAAAAGATGTGTAATTAAATTCTGAGTTAGGGGTACCAGATTCCAACTTCCTATCTTGCTGCTATGGGAAGATATGCAGGTAACCATGTTACACAGCATTCCCCATGTTAACCTATGGGCAAGATAGCCTTTCAATAGTGAAAAAACGAGATTGGCAGTATTTCACTATCAGGACATGTCACCCACACTAGTACATGTCCTACCTTTCACATACACTGCACCCTGCCCAGGGGGGTACCTTGGGCCTGCTATAGGGGTGTCCAATGTGTAAGAAAAGGGAAGGGTTAGGTCTGGCAAGTGTGTACACTGGCCAGGACAACATGGCAGTTCACAGACTGTGCACAGGCACTGCGGTGGCAGGCCTGAGACACCATTTTAGGGCTATTCAGGTGGGTGGCACAATCAGTGCTGCAGGCCCACTAGTAGCATTTGAATCACCAGCCCTGGCACACTTAGTGCACTTTACTAGGGACTTATTGGTAAAGCAAATATACCAATCATGGATAGCCAATTACAATAACAATTTAACCAGGGAGCACTTGCACTTTGGCACTGATCAGCAGTGGCAAAGTGCCCAAAGCATCTAAACCAGCAAAAACGAATTCCAGCACAGTGTCAAAAATACGGGAGGTAGAGGCAAAAATTCGGGGGAAACCACGCCAAGGATGCCAGGTCTAACACGTGTCCCCTCCAGCTGAAAAGTGGGGAGAACTACCCATCCCCTAGGGAGTTCTCATCACTAAGGCAGAAGAACCTGGACAGACCATCAGCATTGGCGTGTTCTGTACCAGGGCGGTGTTCCACCGTAAAGTCCATTCCCTGTAGGGAGATGGACCACCTCAACAGTTTTGGGTTCTCACCCCTCATCTGCATTAACCATCTGAGGGGCCTGTGGTCTGTCTGAACCCGGAAGTGAGTCCCAAACAAGTAGGGCCTTAGCTTCTTCAGTGCCCAGACCACAGCAAAAGCTTCCCTTTCAATTGCACTCCACCTCTGTTCCCTGGGAAGTAGCTTCCTGCTAAGGAAAGCTACGGGTTGGTCCAAGCCCTCGTCGTTCAGTTGTGAGAGTACTGTTCCCACTCCATGCTCTGAAGCATCTGTCTGCACCACAAACTCTTTGGAGAAATCAGGCGCCTTGAGCACGGGTGCCGTGCACATGGCAGCTTTCAGGGCATCAAACGCGGTCTGGCAGGCATCGGTCCAGATCACCTTCCTGGGCTGCTTCCTTGAAGTCAGCTCTGTCAAGGGGGCAACAATGGTGCCATATCCCTTGACAAATCGGCGATAGTACCCAGTGAGTCCTAAAAAGGCTCTCACCTCTGTCTGGGTCTTGGGGGGCTCCCAAGTCAGAATGGTATCAATCTTCGCTTAGAGGGGCGCCACCTGGCCGCTCCCTACCTGGTGTCCCAAATACACCACAGATCCCTGCCCTATCTGGCACTTACTGGCCTTGATAGTGAGGTCTGCCCTTTGCAGAGCCTTCAACACTTCACAGAGGTGTTGCAAATGTTCTTCCCAACTGGAGCTGAACACAGCAATGTCATCCAGGTATGCGGCGCTGAATTCCTCCAGCCCGGACAGTACCTGGTTGACCAGTCTCTGGAACGTGGCAGGGGTGTTCTTCAACCCAAAGGGCATGACACGGAACTGGAAGTGCCCCTCTGGCGTTGAAAACGCTGACCTCTCCTTGCCCCCTCAGTTAAGGCAATCTGCCAGTACCCAGAAGTTAAATCAAACGTACTGAGGTACTGGGCAGCGCCTAACCGATCCACGAGCTCATCAGCTCTGGGGATGGGGTGTGCGTTAGTCTTGGTGACCGCATTGAGCCCACGGTAGTCCACACAAAACCTGAGTTCTGGCGTGGCACCGGGTGCAGCAGCTTTTGGCACTAAGACCACTGGGCTAGCCCACGGGCTGCTGGAGGGCTCAATCACCCCTAGCGCCAACATCTTGGAAACTTCTTCCTTGATGCTGGCCCTGACCTTGTCAGCTACCCTGTAAAATTTCTGTTTCACAGGTAGGCTGTCCCCAGTGTCCACATCATGGACGCACCAATTGGTGACTCCTGGTGTCAGGGAGAACAGGGAGGCGAACTGACCCAACACATGGCGACAGTCCTTCTGCTGTTCTGGGGTCAGTGTGGGAGAGAGGTTTACCCCATCCACTGACCCATCTTGCTCTTCTGTTGACAGGAGGTCAGGAAGAGGGTCACTTGCCTCATCCATCCCATCAGCTGTGGCAAGGAGCATTGTCACATCAGACCTCTCAAAGTGTGGCTTGAGGCGGTTCACGTGTAGGACCCTCAAAGGGTTCCTGGGAGACTGCAAGTCAACCAGATAGGTTACATCGCTCTTGCGCTCCACCACCTCATATGGTCCAGTCCACTTGTCTTGGAGCGCACAAGGCTCCTCTGGCGCCATCACCCACACCTTTTGCCCAGGTTGAAATTCGACCAGAGTGGCATTCTGGTCATACCATCTTTTCATTTCTTCCTGGCTAGCTTCCAGGTTCGCCTGAGCGAGTTTCCTGAAGCGCTGAGTCTGGTTGTGGAAGGCCAGCACATAGCTGAACACATCCTGGGGGGTCTTACCAGGGGATTTCTCCCAACCCTCCTTCACCAGGATGAGAGGTCCTCTAACAGGGTGGCCATACAGGAGTTCAAAGGGACTGAACCATAAGGACTTCTGAGGCACCTCCCTGTAGGCAAACAACAGGCATGGTAAGAAGACGTCCCACTTCTGTCTCATGGGCTCCGCAAGGCCCATTATCATGCCTTTCAGGGTGCGGTTCAATCTCTCAACCAACCCATTCCCTTGAGGATGGTAAGGAGTGGTAAACTTGTAAGTTACCCCACACTCCTCCCACAAAGACTACATGTACTTTGAGATGAAGTTGGTACCCCGGTCGGAGACCACCTCTCTGGGAAACCCCACACGGGAAAAGATCCCCATCAACGCACGGCCCACCACGGGGGCAGTGATTGTCTCGAGAGGGACAGCTTCCGGGTACCGGGTGGCATGGTCCACCAAGACCAAGATAACTTGTTGCCTAAGGCTGTCTTGGGCTCCAGAGGCCCCACAATGTCGATGCCCACCCGCTCGAAAGGGGTGCTCACCACGGGAAAGGGTTGGAGGGGAGCCTTACACTTCCCCCCACTCTTGCCACTTGCCTGGCAAGTCTGGCAAGTCCTACAGTGTGTACCAACGTGCGTCCTCCTCTGGGGCCAGTAAAAGTGGGTGACAAGCCTTTGGAAGGTCTTGTCATGCCCCAGATGACCTGCGAAAGGCACGTCATGAGCCAGACCCATTAGGAAGGTCCTGAAGCGCTCGGGTACCACCAGCACACGGGCTGCACCGGGCTCAGTGACCTTAGGCTCACTATAGAGTAACCCATCCTCCCAGTAAATGAGATGATTCTGGGACTCTCCACCTGCTGCCTGGTCTGCGGCCTGTTTCCGCATACAAATGAGAGAAGGACACTCTCTCTGTGCCTTGCAGAACTCCTCCCTGGAGGGACCCCCTTCTTGCTGCCAATGGGTCAGCTCAGGCAGGTCTCCCAGTTCGGCTATCTGTTCCCCTGTAGGTTCCAGGGTATCCCCCTCAGGTTCTGCCTCCTCCTGGACCGTGGGAATTGTGGGGGCTGGTTTCCCATGCTCCCTGCCCTTCCTCTTCCTGGCAGGTACCTGGGCCACTGTTTCAGGCTCCAGGTTCGCCTGGTTACCCCTACTGGCTGCCATTGACCGAGTGGTCACACAAACCCACTAAGGCAGACCCAACATCTCCAAATGAGCCTGGCGTTCCACCTCCCTCCATGGGGAACTCTCCAGGTCATTTCCTAGCAGACAGTCTACAGGCATGGATGGACTAACCACGACCTTCAAGGAACCTGAGACCCCCCCCCACTCAAAGGGAACTTGCGCCACCTTGCAGAGGCGCACGGAGTTGTCTGCTGCAACTACAGGGTGAAGTGCATTGGGAATGACCTGCTCTTCAGACACCCAATGACACCTCACCGTTGTCACGCTGGCTCCTGTGTCTCTCAGAGCCTCCACCCTCCTCCCATTGATGGTCACCAACTGCCTGTACTTTTTAGTGTTCTCAGGCAAGTAGGACTCCTGGACCATCTCTCTGTCTCCTAAAGAGACATGGGTCATCACTGCTTGCTCCTCCTCCCCACTGGAAACTAATTCCTCTCCCAAAGCTACACTCACTAAACCCGGTGACGGAGCACCAGTGGGTGCTGGGGACTTCTTGGGGCACTTAGGGGCAATGTGGCCCTTCTTGTTACAGTTGTAACACCTGAGGGGACCCGGAAAGTTACTACGCCCGCCCTTAGGGGGCTGCGACGTCTTAGGCTGGGGGGGCTGGGACTCCTTTCCCTCTGCATTATTTTGGGACCCTTTAGAGAACTCCTTTTGATTACCTTTGTCCCCCCCACTCTTCTGCTGGGGACCCTGCCCACCCTTGGCTGTGGTACCCACAATCCCCTTGTGGACCCTAGTGCTGGTCCAGCGGTCCGCCTCCTTAGCAAGCTCACTAGGATTAGTTAACTTACTATCCAAAAGATGCTGGCGCAGCTCTGGAACACATAGACTGCTCAAGTGCTCCCAACTAATCAGATGGCACAACCCCTCATAATCAGTAACTTTGCTGCCCTTCATGCAACCTTCCAATGCGCGGGTGTACGTTCTCACACATTCAACCCAAGTGTCTGAGTCATTCTTCTTTGAGTTCCTGAATTTTACTCTATACTGTTCTGGGGTGAGCCCATACTTGAGGCATAAAGCCTCCTTCATGTTGGCATAAGTCAGGGCACCCTCCTTCGCTAACGGTGTCAAAACTGCGGTCCCTGATGCCTCAAAATGTTTCCACAGGCCCTCCCCCCAGCTCTTTTCAGGCACCTCATGCATCCTCAATGATGCCTCATATGTCTCAAACCATGCAAAAATATCCTGTCCCTTCTGGAAATTCTGCACTATATCCTTGGGTATGTATACCTTACCCCCTTGCACTGGCTGTGCGCTGCCACCATTTGAGCTGGAATCCAATTGTTTGGCCTTTAGGTCCAGTTCCTTCATGCTCAACTCATGAGCCAAAAGCAATTTCCTTTCCTCCAAGGCACGAGCCCTCTCCTCTGCCTTGTCCTTGAGCCTCATGACTTCAAGTTCATGCTCCCTGATCTTTTGGTTCTCTTGTAACTCCTCTGGGGAGAATCCCCTACTGGAATGGTGGCTGCCAGCCCCAGAGGCCGGTGTGCCCATTGGTAGATCATGTGATCCAAAACCCTCCCTTCCTGGGTTCTCCCTTCCATTTTCAGCATCTGCCTCCTCCGCCTCTTTAGCCTCCCACCAATCCTTCAAGGCTTCCTGCAGCTCCTCCTTCCTGGAGCTGCTTCTCATGGTGCAACCAAAATCTTTGCAAAATTGTCTGAGCTCATCCTTTTTGTAAGAATACAGATCCTCAGTATGAAATTCCAATTCTGCCTTATCATTTGTTGCACTCCCCCTCTGAGACATGACGCTTCCTGGGCGTTACGCAAAAATAGAACCAAAAACCAAAAAGTTCAGTATGTGGTTGCGTAGTGATCTGCGATAAACTAGTGATGTTCACCAATCACTGTGGGTCAAGTGCAAACACAAGTTCAAATCCTCACCGCTGACCACCAATGTTAGAAATGGGGGTCTCTAGTTGGCAAAGGTAAGTACCTTTGTCCAAGTAGGGACCCTTACTTCTAGTCAGGGTAAGGGGGTACACACTGTTGATAACCCCTGCTCACCCCCTTGGTAGCTTGGCACGAGCAGACAGGCTTATCCCCAAGGCAATGTGTAAAGTATTTGCACCAACACTCACAGTAACACAGTGAAACACCACAAATGTACACTACACAGATGATTATAAAAATAACAATATCTTTATATAGCTTAGGTCAGAGTCAGAACGGTTATATAACTGCACATACAATAAATAAGTCATCTCTTCTCAATAATACGTTGTTATCAATAGGTTGTTTGTTAGCAAAACAAACTGTAGGCTTCTTGTCAAAAGTTCACTTCGTAATGCTTATTGTGATCAAACAAAGTTCACTTGTAGTCGAGGTCTCCCAACATTCAGTAATACGTTCACCTGGTAATGAGGCCTAACGCTGTGCGGGCTCAAGATATCGGTGAGCAAGTTACGATACTAGACAGTAAATGGCGGCCCAGCGCGTAACACGGAAGTGGCTACCGCCGGTAGATCTCCGTTTGAAGCAGATCACCCTCTTTCAAACACGCGAGTGCGCCGCCAGTCAAGTGCTGTGCATTAAACACCCGGGCACCGGCCGCCGGTAACGTGCTCAACAATGTGCAGCTTTGTGAGCGCAGGCTCTGGTCGACAATGAGCGCGGAGTTACCTTTGAGACACGAGCGGGTCCGGGCGGTGCGTGCGGCGATCTTCAGGACAGGCGATTCTTCCCGGCAACGCTCCCTCTGGGGCACAGCTTCGCCCCGGTTGCCTAGAGCGAGCCCTCGCTCTTCCTCCAATCCGAGCGCGGCTGCCTGGGTCCGAGCCTCCAGTGTACGCGGCGAACCACTCTCTCCCGGCTGGGCCAATCCCAGCGCGGCTCCAGCGATGACGCGGCAGGAATCCCTGCAGGCTGGGACCAATCCCAGCGCAGCCCAGCAACTACGTCACCGGACTCCGGTCCAGCAGCGGTGAAGCGTCCTTGCGGTCTTTTTCCCTTAGGCGAACCCGGCCTCGGGCGCTCAGCTCGAGGTGCGGCGGTGATCTTTACGGGCACAACACTTCGCTTGTTGGTTGTCCCGGGCCAGCGGCGGTGATTTCGGCCCCGTTTGCTGACGGCCTCCGGGACATAAGGTGCACGAGGCAACGCGACTCCCGAGCGCTGGATTAGCCCAGAAGTAATTACCGTGCACGTCAGGCAGACCTCACGAAGGACCTCTGCTGTGTGCTGAGTCGCACACCGAGCCAGTCTTCACACAGAGCGCAGGCTGTGCACAGAGAGCACGCACACAGCGTGCTTGCAGGATGTTTCCTTGGGAATCTTGGTATCCCTGCGTTATACCAACAGGAGGCCAGCTCTTCTCAGGCCCTTGGAGACTCTTCAAGACACAGCACACAGCAAAGTCTTTTTCCTCAAGCAGGTGGGGGAGAACAGCACACAGCAAAGCCCCTCTTCCTCTCCTTCAGTGGGAACAGCAAACTGCAGGTCAGCCCCAGAACACACAGCAAGGGCAGTCTTCCTCAGTCTTCTTCAGCTGATCTTCTTGGGCAGAGATTCCTCTTGATTGTAGAAGTAGTCTAATTTTACTGGGGTTTCAGCACAGCTACTTATACCCCAAAAGTCTTTGTTCTTCAGGTGTGTGGGGTCCTGGACCCAGTCCAAACCAGTTCAGGGTGCATTCTGCCAGGGCACCTCTCCTTCCTTTGTGAGTGTGGGCCAGGGTCATCAGACACACCGCAGGAGGTGGAGCCAGCATTGTGGAAGGTAGGCACAGCCCTATTCAGACCCAGGTGACAACTCCTCCCACCACTCTACATGTAGATAGGTCTATTCAGCCTGGTGCTGACTCACCCAGCCTCCTGCAGCCACCCCCAGCTCCTGTCACTCACAAACCAGACGGTCAATTCGCAAACAGGCAGAGGCACACAGAAAGGTTGAACAAGAAAATAGCCACTTTCTAAAAGTGTTATTTCCAAACTTAGAATTTAAAAACCATCTTCACTAAAAGATGTGTAATTAAATTCTGAGTTTAGGGGTACCAGATTCCAACTTCCTATCTTGCTGCTATGGGAAGATATGCAGGTAACCATGTTACACAGCATTCCCCATGTTAACCTATGGGCAAGATAGCCTTTCAATAGTGAAAAAACGAGATTGGCAGTATTTCACTATCAGGACATGTCACCCACACTAGTACATGTCCTACCTTTCACATACACTGCACCCTGCCCAGGGGGTACCTTGGGCCTACCATAGGGGTGTCCAATGTGTAAGAAAAGGGAAGGGTTAGGCCTGGCAAGTGTGTACACTGGCCAGGACAACATGGCAGTTCACAGACTGCGCACAGGCACTGCGGTGGCAGGCCTGAGACACCAATTTAGGGCTACTCAGGTGGGTGGCACAATCAGTGCTGCAGGCCCACTAGTAGCATTTGAATCACCAGCCCTGGCACACTTAGTGCACTTTACTAGGGACTTATTGGTAAAGCAAATATACCAATCATGGATAGCCAATTACAATAACAATTTAACCAGGGAGCACTTGCACTTTGGCACTGATCAGCAGTGGCAAAGTGCCCAAAGCATCTAAACCAGCAAAAAAGAATTCCAGCACAGTGTCAAAAATACGGGAGGTAGAGGCAAAAATTCGGGAGAAACCACGCCAAGGATGCCAGGTCTAACACATGCAAGTACCATTTTAAATGTAAAAAGACCATGCATGCCAATCATAATAAAGAAAACAATGAATAAATCAAACACACCTCACTCATCATCTCCCTTTCTAACAACCAAAACAACCACAACCACACCACGCTTCACCTACCAAACCCCCAATGACACAAACATACCAGCTGGTTGGGCCGACATGAAAGACAACACACAGAGAACCAGCCACCAAATGTGCCGTAGAGACCACCTCAGAGCTCAAAACAACATCTCAAACGCCACAGTCCTCCCAACAGTCATACCTAAGAAATGAGTGACTAAAACCATGAGCGGTCATCTCACACACAACAGTCATCCTAAATGTAATACCTACCAAATGAGTGACAATCCATGAGCAGCCATCTCAAACACAACAGTCATCCTAACTGTAATGCCAATGAAATGAGTGAATTAATCCACGAACAGCCATTTCAAACACAACAGTCATCCTAACTGTAATACATACAAAATGAGTGACTTAAACTACAAGCAGCCATCTCGATACAGCAACAATCGATACAGCAACAAAGCACCTATATATGTGGATGATTCACCTATAATCATGCCACAACCACACCATGACATTCCACGCCCAGCAAGAAATGGGTGACCCAACCCAGTCACATACCATACATATCCTCTGGCGTAGAAACGAGAAACTCATCCGTTATTATTATCAATCCACCCATCATCACACACACAAGACACTACAGAAGAGAATGAGTAAATTTCCCCCCACAGTACATCCTTAAAAGAAATATCACTAGCACACTGCAAGTAAAATCAGATAACATATGCCAGCCCGACATGAAGGAAAAATGAACATGACCAAACAAAATAACATAACAAATGTCGCAAACCAAGCAGTAATGGGCATTCTCTTGCCAACCCCTACCACTGAGATTAATATTTGACACCCACACATACACCAGAAACAAATGCAAAATACTGTGCATGTGCCACCATGCACAACCAACAATGTCTCGTTATACCACCAGTGAGCGAAATCTCACTCGAATTGACCGACGAAGCCGGCTCATGAAGCACCACAGGATCTCAAGGCATGCTGAATACCAAAGCTGGTAGTCTTAAAGCTACCTCCTACTTCTTTCATTAACTACCACACACTCCCTGCCCCTTTATCTCACTCTTGCAGGCTCCTACTGTCTTCCTCTGAGATGATTTTGACATCTTTCTCTTCTTCCGTCTTTACGCTCTGTGTGTTTTCCTGCTCTTCCGCTCGGTAAATATCTGATGAGGAAAAATAAGTGCAGGCCTCCAAAAATAAGTGCCAGTGCCCCACCCCCGCCAGCAACCACCGGTTCAAATTAAGCACTGATTGTAAAGCAATCCAAAAGACCACTGATGTGGATTAATCATTGAACTACTGATCAATGGTATTAAACACCCCATTAAAATGATGTAGATTTTATTGTGCAAAGTAAATATAATCAGCATTGTTGAGGTACATTATTAACTTTTGAGATAATCTGATTCAAGCATGGGACTTCATTATGACTAGTGCATTAAATCAGATTGGTATTCCTGTACCAGGAAAAAATACCTCAGGTATATGTACATCTGGAAATCGGGAATAATAGGCTCTTACAAGATTACCACTGAGAAATGGGAATAACATGCAGAAATTGCTTTTTCTGCACCGTTCGCTGCATATTATCCCTAATATGCTGTCTGTTTTTCACCAGCATTTTGCCCCTTTTGGCAAGGTGAAATATTGCTGTAGAACACTTTATTCACAAGTGCTTCGAGGGTATTTACACTGAGGTTAAGGCAGGCCTTGCCAGGGCATAGGAGCCGTTGTTCCAGGGTAATCAAGTTCTGACAAATGAATAAACACTTAGGGGAATGGGTAAAAATAGTCAGAAGTTGTTGGTAGCTCAATAGTGACTCGTGGTTACTATAAATGTAAACACAATGATCTTAAGGAAGTGGATATTTGTAGTCATGCTCTGGCCCATGGTGAAAGCTAGCCAGAGAGAAACCAAGAGTTGCGAACTTTCAGAAAAAGTCGTGAATGAGACCAGACACCTGCTGTGGAGCTGCCACGAGCGAACTAATTGACAGACTCAAGCATAGAGCCTGCTAGATGTGAGCGCCTGCCAGTCGATACCTAAAGTGACAAGCAGTTCAATACATCCAGACTGGAAAAAAGAGAAGACAGTGGGAGGGTGAGCAGAGGCAATGGTGGAGTGTGCGGCTTAGTCAGACTGAAAGAGGTAATGAGGAATTGAATGATAAGACGTGTGTATAAATGAGTGTCGACGAGGCGGGGAAGCAGGCTGGTCGGAGAACTTGCTCTGGGTGATATTTTAGCCCTAATGATATCATCAGTCTTTCAATGTTTCTCAAAACTTTCCACTCACTCTTCAGATTAGCATGAAAACTGGCAATTGCTCACAGGCAGAAGATCACAGACTTGCCATATTATTTCATGGACATAGAAGCAATCCTACACTGTTAGAGTCAGGTATACATGGTTTAAGAACTTAAATTCTTTCTTTATTGGACATGGACTATTGTGCTTGGTATTTCAAACACTAAGGTGCATATTTACAAGCCCCTATCGTCACAGGAACGTCACTTTTAAAGAGGTTCCTGTGGCGATACTGGCTTCACCTTATTTACAAGGGGGCTTTAAGCCACTTAATGTGGCTTAACACCACCTTGTAAATAAGGCAATGGTTGTTGCGGTGGGCATTCCTCCACAACAACCATTGATTTTGATGCAGACCCATATTTACAAGGGTGGCATAAATATGGGGCAGCTCTAAAATTAAAACCAGGGAAAACCTGGTCTTAACATGGCGAAACGAGGAGAAATGTTTAATTTCTCTTCGTTTTTGCTGTTTCTATGTGTGCTGCACTCTGCAGCACACATAGAAATAGCAAAATGCCATGGATGATTGTTTATGTGCAGAAAGGAAAAAGGACGATTTGCAACTTCTATGTGTGCTGCACAATGCAGCACACATAGGAGTTTCAAATCGCCATTCTGGATTGTTTAGGTGCAAGAGGGGACACCTTCCTGCACATAAACATTCATTCCCTCAATGCAGGCACCTTTGCACTATGGTGCAAGGTGCCTGTGTTGGCGCTAGGCAGCTGAATTTAGCGTCAGCACAGGGAGAAACGCAGGGGTGCACCGTATCATTGTAAATACGGTGCATCCCAGCGTTTCTAAAGTGACAGAGCGTGGCGTTAGCTATTTTGGAGCAAACCCGCGCTCCTCCACTTTTGTTGTAAATATGCCCCTAATGGATCTCATTCTAAGTACCCATTTAATTTTGATCTGGCCAGTAACAGGAATTATGTGCTCGATTGATGAATAAGTGGCTCAATTGTAGTGTTTTTCACTCGAACATTTCGGCTACTGAAAGCAGTCGAAAAGTTAGGAAGAAACTTCAGTAGAAAGAGGGTAATAGCCGCTGAAATTGGTTACAGGATTCAAAGTTCCCCTGCTGATTTCCCATTTCACAGTGTACTCTCAAAGATTAACATATATTCCTCTAATATTCCTTCCCCAGGAGTTATCAATGCCCTTGGCATCAGTGCTTAATTTGTAAAATATTAAGGGCCAGGGCTCTGACCAGGAGGCCACTGCAGCTTGCACCACCCATCGCCCTTGTCATCACTGCCAAAACAACTACTAAACATCTCTCTCGCATGTAAATGCAACAATTCCGATTATTCCAGGTCCCCAAAGCTAAAGGAATGGCTGGGGAGGCAGGTATTGGCAATTTTAATGTATATTGTAGTCCTAAACTACCGTTGTTCCGCTCATCTCTAATTTAGATGAGCAGTGCCACCATGTGGTGGACTGTTCTAAGTATGGTTTGGACATTTAGGTGCCGGTGCCGAGCACCGGAAACCAATTAAGTGCCGGTGCTGAGCACCGGAAAGCACCGGCTCAAATTAAGCACTGCTTGGCATTAGTAACTCCATGGAACTCCATGAAATGGAAGGGATGGGATTAAAATACCAGGTAGATTTACAGCCACTTGGAATGGTCCCTCGACGTTTAAGAAAATATTCATTATTATGTGATATTTGGATAGAGTTGGATGTACTTATGTCAAAACCTCATCCACCCTCTACTTTGTATATTTAGACCTCATTTTAGAAAGACACATGAAAGAGAATTCAATACTCAGTTTGCAACAAAACCTTTCACTTTTCCAATACTAATCACATATAAGTAGTTGCAAAGGTAAAATTGTACCAGTTACTTAGAAGGTGACATTTCAATCAAGTTTCTACTTCTTTGACTTGCAATTATCCTTAACATACATGGAATTTGTGTCTTGCTTTATTTGCAGTAAAATCATTTGATGTACTAAATGTCTAAAAGATTATCACAGAATATAGGAACAAGTTAAACTTCTATTGTCCATAATTACTGAATGTGTAAGATCCACTTCCCTACATCTAAGTCTAAGCCAGCTGTGTTGGAGAGGTTTGAATTGCTCATGTCAGGGCTCGCCATCGCAAGATAGCTGGCCAAACCCACATGCTCATTTCAAACTGAAGTGGCCACTTCTCACTGCTGCCAATCAGTAGCAATGACCCACTGTCCCCACTCCACCCTCACACTCAATTCAGCTGGCGGAGTAAAAAATAAAATGGTAATAAAATCATTTTATTACCATTTTATTTTTCACGCTTTCTGCGCAGCAGTGGTGGGACGACGCTGGCGAAACTGCAGCTGGAGAGTTCTAAAACACTGTGAACCAGAACAAATAACATTGGCATGTAGGCTCCGAGGGCCTAAACCATTCATTAATTGCACTCTGTCACAACACTGGTTTCAATGGAGATCCCAGTATCCCAATGATCTAATCAAGGTTAGGGTCAGCACTTTTTTCACACTGCACAGAAAATGAAGAAAGTCATCAACAATCATTGGAAAATGTTGGCACATGGCAATATGAGATATGAAAATCCCAACTATGCAGCGAAAAGACCCAACAGGACAATTGCCACATACCCGTGCAAAGACAATGTCCAGTGTTAAAAACCAGGGAGTGTCCTTACCGCCAAGAATTAAATCGGACCCGTGTGGACTACATTTCTCATGAATTAGAGATGTAAACACTGAATGACTTCATAAAGACTATGAACAACCCAACGTGGTGATAACATCATGCACACACTGACTATACATTGCGCTCACTTCCATTCCTTCAAAACAAAGACGACACATCTCACTACTACAATCACCAGATGGTTTCAGCGATCTCAACTAACAGGTATTTACTATGGGGGAAGGAGTGTCCTCTTACCTGTGCCTTCGCCAACAATAGCTCAGATAAAAAAAATATATTTGCCCCATCCTCCAGTAGAGACTTCATTCAATGCCATCACCCATGAAGCTGATTATGTATAACTTGATGAGTATGGTCATAACACCAGGAGAAACTGCCACCAACACAGGACATACTTTTTTCACCAAAACATTGCTACTGTGTTTTGATTTTTTCAGAGTGGACTGGCAGTTGTTCTTAGAACCGGGGGTGTAGATTCAAAGGGGTGTTTGGGGTGTTAAACCCCCCCCTAATAAATCTATTTACTGGTAAATAGTTGGGTACAGATGCTTTCAGTAGGGTATGGTGATGTATCTCTCAGATTGCACCAGGAATTTTGCATACACACACTCTCCCTCTCTCTGTTTTGAAAGTCTTAAAAAATGCTAGTTGGTTTACAAAATATCATGTTTTCCCTCACTTGGTACTGGTACAAGTCTACATTCCTCTCCCTTTTCCCTGCCCCTTAAGCAGCTCTCATGCGCCCTGCTTGTCGTACAATGTATTTTAACATTATGTGCCTGCGTGATTGTTGGAAAATCTGGAACTCACCCCCCTCCCAATCTTACTCACCAAGCTACGCCCCTGCTCAAAACCATGCGATTCCGCACTGTGAGAGCACTAGCTCTTTTTATTTTTAGTCTAAACTCTGTGACGACAATTTCTTTAACACAAACATTGAGTGTCCTTCATTCTAGGCCTGGCCCATGAGTGGCACGTTTTCAACAAGAAAACCTAACTGCCTAAAAATGCTGTCTTTTTCTCAGTGCTTAATGTGTAAATAAATAAGTGCCATGGCCCTCATCAGGAGGTCATAGCAGCTTGAACCACCCATTTCCCCTACCAGCTCTACCAATGACAGTACCAACCATCACTCTCCTACAAGTGTGATCTTTTCAATTTTTCCAGGCCCCCACAGCTATAAGAACGGCTTGGGCAGCAGGAATTAGTCATTTTAAAGTATACTGAATTAATAAACAGCTGTTGTTGTGCAGATCTCTAAATTAGACAAAAGGTGCCACTGTTGGACTTGGCCCTTTGTGCAGGGTCACCCCTGAACTTTTTTGCCTTTTTCTCTGACATGGTGTTGGTGGTTTTAGGCCTCTGGGCACTTTAGCACTGTGGTCCAGTGTAAAGTGCGTGCGCTCTCTGTGTACATTTGGTAAGGTTGGCCTGCCCTCCCATAGGAATGCATTGGGGATTCCCTGGTAAAGTGTGTCAGTGATAATTCCTGGGATGGGAGGAGCAGCGTGGTCGAGTTTAGTATGTATAAAATTGTAAGAATAAATGCTGCGCAATGGGGTGGGCAAATTTATGATGACTGGTTGAGAAATGACACTTTTAGAAGTTGGCATTTCTGTGTGCTGTGTGTCTGCCTGCCTGATGTGAATTGCATGTCCGGCTTGTGAGTGACAGGGGCTGGGAGGGGTGTGTGGCTCCAGGAGGGGCAGGGTGAGTCAGCGCTAGGCTGAATGGGACATCTGCCCTGGGAGTAGTGGGAGGAGTAATCCCCCGACCCTGAATAAGACTGTGCCCAGCCTGCAAAATGCTGGCTCCGCCCCCTGTAGTTTGTCTGAGCACCTAGCCCCCACCTGACAAAGGGGAAGAGGAGCTTGGAAAACAAAGTGCTCCAAATCCCCCCTGAACCAGTTGCATCTGGTTCCCCCAAACCCTACACTGCAGAACAAAGGAGAAAGGAGTATAAATGTAGGGGCTGTGACCCCATGTTTTTGTTCCTGTGCTGGTGCTGTCCCTGACTTGCTAGGGGGCTTGCTGCTGCTGGGGCCCAGGAGGAACCGCCATGGGGGCTTACCTCCCTGCTGGAGGACCCTGTGTGCTGGCAAACCAAGTCCCCATGGACCTGGGGACTTGGTTTGCTTCTAGCGCCTCGTGAGCGCTGTGCTTTATTTTATTTTCTTTCCCCAAGGAGGAGGAGAGTGTGGGCTGCGCAGCGCTGAGCTGCAGCCCTGTGAGAGGGAATCCCCATCGTAGGGATTCCCCCGGGATGCCGTCCCGAGCGGGAGCCCACCCCGCTCTTATGGATATTTAAATTGCGGGTGCCCACCCCGCTTGTGCTTTTATTTTAGGCGGGTGCCCACCCCGCTTGTGTGCTGGTTTAGGCGGGTGCCCACCCCGCCATTGTCTTAGTTAAGACAGGAGCCTACCCCGTATGGCTGCAGAAGGAGCCGCGGCCAGAAGTTGTAAGTCCGGAGCCTCGCGGGCTCCACATCAAAGTCCCGGGTCCCAGGAGGGGGCCCGGGTGAAGTGAGGAGAGAACCGGAGGGAGAATCCAGGCGGGAGCCCACCCCACACTGGACGGTGCCAGACGAGGAGCGGGAGCCCACCCCGCCTCCGTGCACGCCGAGAGGAGCAGGAATAAGGAGACTCCCCCCCAGCAGAGAGCCCTGTGAGTAAGGGATGGCTGGGGGGGAAGCAGACTCGAGGCACAGGATCAGTGCCTATTTCTCGAGCGGACCCGCAGGAGAGCGGGCCGCTCCAACGTCACCCACATTGCTTCCAGGGCCCCCGTGGGGGCCCAGAGGGGCCCGTGCCCCTTCCAGTTCTAGTGTCTGGGCGGTCCCGCAAGAGAGCGGGCCGCCCCAACGATGGGGGCATATTTGTTGTTAGTACCCCGTGGGGGTCCAGAGGGCACAATGGTGCCGGGCCCCTTTAGGGATATTGCTCCAGCTGCGCCGCCGTAGCGGGCAGCTGCAACGTGGGCACATTTGTTCTTAGGGCCCCAGGAGGGGTCCAGAGGGCACCGAGGTGCCCGTGCCTGTCTTGCCTATTCACAGCTGCACCGGCGTAGCGGGCAGCTGCACTGTTGGCCTCATTTTTAGTGATGAGAAGTCCCTGAGTGTGACAGAAGAGGCCCAGTGGTGCCAGGCCCTTTACGTTCTTCACAGCTGCACGGCAATTAGCGGCAGCTGCAACGTTTAGGCCAACATTTCTTTGGGGGCGTTTTTTTTTTATTGAGATAGGAGTGAGATACCCTCCTCTGCCCCAGCGCAATTGCGCGCTTTTGGATGTTGCTGCATTGGCAGCCGCCCTGACATTTGGGACACAGGGCATTTGAGCCCTCTAAGAAAGGCCAGTTGGCCAGGGAGACTGTTAGGTTGTTAGGGCGCCAGGCCCTAATGTGATTTATGTGGTGCGCAGGAAATGTGATTCATGTACTGTGATTTATGCACCGTGATTTATGCCTCTAATGTGGTTTATGTATGAGGTTATTTGCATACTGTGGTTTATGCTTGTGAGGTTATCCTCTACTGTGAGTTATGCCCCTAATGTGAGTTATGCTTAGGAGGTTATGGTCTAATATGTTTAGGCTTATGAGGTTGGCGCAGAATGTATTTCACGCCTGATGTGATACTGTGCATAATATGGTTTATGTTGCAGGAGATAATGCTGAGTACAGTGTTTGCCAGTAATTACTGGTTGTGTTCTACGTTTATTATATGTTCTACATCTACTATATTTACTAAGTGATGGTTCTGACAGTGGCCCAATTGGTCCTGTCAAGTGTATATAATCCCATGTAAATACTGCCTAGTGCCAGTTGGCACAGTGTATATTGTGTGATTACTATCCTAATGTGTTTATGGTAATACAAAGGCTATTTTTGATATAATCTTGTGTGGAGTTCCTTTTGTGGTGTGCCTGGTATGTTGTTGCTGTGTGTGTGTTGCGCAAACGCTTTACACATTGCCTCGGGATAAGCCTGACTGCTCGTGCCAAGCTACCAAGGGGGTGAGCAGGGGTTATCTTCGGCGTGTAACTCCCATGCCCTGACTAGAGTGGTGGTCTCTGCCTGGCTTTGGCGCAAGCCTTAGCCAACCAGAGATCCCATTTCTAACATCCACCATGTGGTAGACTGTCATAAGTGCCGGTGTTGACAATTAAGTACCGGTGCTAAGCACCGAAAACCACCGGCTCAAATTAAGCACTGCTTCTTTTCAGCAACCTAGCCAACAACCTTACACCTTTAAAGGCAACAAGCGTATGCTTTCTTTTCATTTTAACCAATAACATATTCCAACTCAACCCATTTAATTTCTAGAGGGGACAGTGTAGGGCTAACCTTACTGTGAGGGCTAATTCTGACTCTTTGTGGCAATGCAGGCCACTGGCATCAATATGAAGGCCAGAAACATGTTGGCTCTGGATCTGAATCATCCACATGATTTTTAACCTTGTGCTAGGGAGGTCTTTATAATTGTGCACTTACCATTATGCAATTTTAGCGGTTGACGGCCCAATCACATTGACCATTAATACTCCCAACATAGTCATCATCTTATAAACAGCTCACTTCATCTTTGTACAACAAAAAAGAGCCCATGGTGAGCTCCTCTGAACCATTTGTCCTTGATGTGGATCAGTGCCCATTGGATGCAGCGTGACACCTTGTGTGGATGAAGGCCCAGCATCATTTGAGAAGAGGTTCCCTCAGACTCATAGTAACACCCCGGGCTCCTAGCTGTTGAGACAAGACAATATTCCTGGTCTATCCCAGGTCTACCGTACCCTATAGTTGTATAAGCAAGGCTAGGGTTAGGCCTTACTTTTCACAGGTCTGATTTTACCGGTTTAGCAGGACTTATAAAATCTGAAGAAACTTTGCTCTCAAAACGTCTGACGAGGTCACTTTGCTGTTTCACTTGGTAATCAGCAAGGGAACTGCAATTTCAAAGAAAATGGATTTACTCTTGAAAAAGCATACTGAATCGTGACCATAAACTCGCTGCAAGTTTGTAACTTGGAATGTTGAGTTTAATGCTGATTCTAGAAGTGTTCGCAGGCAGAAAATGCAGGATCCTTGCATGTAAATACACTGCAAACACGGTTTTGCATTTAGTTTAGATCATTCAGCCTCCAAGGGGCTTCAGAAGAAGATGCAGGAAAATGCAACGCAAATGAGATGAACAAACCCCACATTGTCTTTCCATGATCAGCATTCACAAATACTTGCTATGCATTTTCTACACCTCTTTGAACAGCTCAGGCGCACTGGCTGCTACAGTAAATATAGGAAAGTACATCACATTGTGAACAATTTTCTGCGCAGGAGTAGAAAGGGGAGATATTTATGGATGAATTTGTTTACGAAAAATATAGTAGAGCAAGAAGCACGATTTGTTTTTTATTCTCTACTCCTATCCATGCATAAAGTACAGACGGCCTCAAGTGTGGACGTGTCAGGCAAAGACAATAGGTTTTCCAGCCCTCACAAACCTCTTCTTATCTGCAACAATCATGTCAAGTTTTTTTTTTTAAATGTATGACTTAAAGGTGGGAGGCTGAGTGGCTTTCTATATATCTTCATTAGGTGCATGTGTTTTAAGCATTTGCCAATTCCGATATAACAAAAAGTATCAAAGAAAATCTCCCAGCCACATTATTGAATCTAAACGGGCATCTTTACCTCTTTCTCAGAGAACAGAGGAAAGTATAAAACACTAACACTCTACAGATCATCAAAAGAAATAAAAGTATAAACATAAGAAGAGGATAATGAAAACACCCTCTTTCCTAACACGCTCCTTTGCTATCACCTACCAACATTAGACAATCTATTCTCCCTGATCTATTTTTAGGTCATCGAACTGAACAGTAAACACATGGACTCCTAATCAAAAATAGAATAGAAAAGAAAAGCATATGTCTAGGGCCATTCCGAAGCTGATAAGATGACATAGTGGAACACCAGCTAAGATCCAGACACGAGTCCCTCCACAAACTAGACACCCTTACCAGACATTCTTTAAAAGGAGAACAAAAAGTACACAAGAGATCCTGCCTTCAACATGCCCAAATCATACCATGTCATCCTCTGACAGCAGACTCAAGCCCGTCATGGCAATTTCTCCTCATGATTTACCAACACTGTGCATGCTCTCCAAAGTAAGAGAAAATGAGGCCCTTTAACTTGTGGGCTATTTTCATCTTGGAAGGACAAAGAAAAACGTACCTCATGCCAATGTCTTTCATCTTCTGCCAAAAGTCAAAAAATCCTTAATCTTACAGTTTCTTTTCCAAAGTCATGTGAAAACTCTAGCTATGCTTTTTTTTGTGAGGCCAAGTTTGATAGAGTACTCACTTTTTGCAGGATTTGGTCTGCCTGTTGTAAGTGCAATTTCGTGCAATAAGTTGGCTCTTACCTCTGTGAGTCTGGTCTCTTTGCACTCAATCAATCTCTAACTCTCTGTTAAGTCCCAGATTCAATACTTTAAGTATCCACCCCTTTTAGGAACTATAAAAATGCATTTGTTTACTCTTTGATTCCAGCCTTCCTTAGCCGCCAAATTGACTTCTTCAGTAGAATACATGTTCACTGTATTCACCTTATATCTTATTTGGGAGATATTGCTGAAGTCCTGCCTTCTAGATCATGGATTCAAACTGTTACCCTGACAGGAGGTCTGGGAAAATCTATATGGATACGATCTGGATGGTTCATATCTTTGTTGGTTTTGTGCTGAGAGAAGTTCCTTGTTGAAGGAAATTCTTCCATTAGCCAGCCCACCTCTTCCTTGATGACAGGCTCTATATTAATTAAGGAACATCTCAAAGTGTGGAATGAATGCATATATACTTTGAAGTATTGAAGGCTTTAGGCCTCATGCATGACTTAACCATTGCTGTAAGGTGAAGACCAAATATAGGAAGGACTCTATAGGGGCCCCCTATAACAGCGGGAAGTGTTGCACGGAGCTGGTTACAGGGAAGCTCTACTCAATCAAAAGGGCAGAGAACATGTAAATCCATAGATTTGAGTATCCCCTCAACTGATATTGAATTTTAATTTGGTTGCTTTTTCAAGCAGAATTTAAGGCTTTTATAAGTGAAATATCAAAACTCTTATAAGCCCATACTGCTTTCTGTGTCTTATGTGTTCTAACCTGCTTCAAGGAAATCACTGACAGAACAGAAAGGATGTTGTATGCATAAATGCCCCCTCGGAATTAACTGGCTTACCGAATGGTGAAGGAGGAAGTCCAATAATGTCTTGGCATTGAACCATGGCCTGAAATACTCAGCTTGTAAGCCTCTGTACTATGTACCATCCTAAACTACTTTGACCTCATTTATACACTGTGGCAACCCAATTCTTTTGCTTCAACTCCAACGTCGAGTGACATAGAGCTTACCATGTCTAATATATTTTAGGGATCTTAAAATGTTTTAACACATCCACACAATTCGGAGATGTCCACTGCATGCTCTATTGTTTAATGAAGTGATGTGAAGAGAGAAGTGCCCTTCAAATCGGAAGAGTGAGCTGCAGAAGATGTAGGGTAAGCTTTCAATATTCACCATATATTTTTAGCAGTGTTTTGTCAAAAATGTTTTACTTGTGACCTAGGTTGCCCATAATCCCTCTCGATAGCAGCAAACTGAGAACTAGTAGTCTACTTTCAAGTTCTACACTCACCGAGGCATCTCAGAGTAGTGTGTCAGCGAATCAGTCGTTTCCCCGCTGACAGCAATTGTTTGTCTTCTGTGTCAAGCATCCTGCTCATTTTGGAATGTCCTGCCAGCCCTAAAATTGCCTGTCCTCTATCTGATTTGGCACCTTCCTTTCTGCCCTTAAAAAGAGGATAATGGTCTTAATTCGATCCAACCGTGCAGGTTGGAAACACTCATCCACTCTTCCAGTCAATTTCCTACATTGTTCACGACCAAAGAATGCTTTGACATAGGCCATCTCAAGCACTTATCACTGAGTACACCGACAAAGCGAACACAGGTTTGAGAATGTAAGGTGCTGTCTTTCCTTTTCTCTATGTAAAGAGCACCTACTGAAGTGCAGGTTCACACTTTATAATTTGATAGGTTGCTCTATAGTTTGTATTCAATATTCATCTTTCTTCCAATCCTGATTTGGTTCTTGAAGTTATTTAATTCTTCTGAGTGTTCTGTAGTTGCACACTGTGGAACAGCACCCCTCACTCCTTCCCCTTGGTCCTAGTCTTGCTGCTCAAGCCATGTTCCTACAAGGGAGCCAATGATATGCTTTCGGAGCCCCCCTCAGTGTTGAGGGAGCTCGGTGCACTTCGCTCACATCAGTAATGAGCCCTCCCTCGTCACAGACCTGCCGACCGTCTCCTACACACCGGCATTACCAGCTAATGTTTTGATATTTTTGCTGTGTCCCAAATAACAACCCTACATCATCGGGGAAGGGCCGAACTACAGGGAGCTCATTTAGCTGCAGGGTGCAACTCTCACGTTCCACTTAACTGAGGACATTTTAAAACATGTCTAAATATATTCACCATCTCAGCCTGTGGGTACCCCATGCAGCAGATTTTAATTAGAATCCTTTAAAAACACACACACTTACAGCTACAGAAAAATGTAAACCGCTGTCATTTCTATAATATTCACATGTTTTGGGATTGAGCTCTTTAAATATATTCAGTAATAAAAATCCCCTCAACAATAGTTTTGCACTGCAGAAAAACACTTCTGTCGCTATGAAAGCAGCCATTATCCGGAATTCGCATAGCAATAAACAGATACTTATTCACAATATATTCATAATATATTGATGTTATATGCAGATCCGAGTGTATGCCTGGGCGGGTTTGCCTGGTTGGGAAACAACATAGCGGCTATCACTCTGATTACCCTGAATGTTAAAGAAAGTTTCAGAACAGCCTACACAAACAACTCAATTATCACCACCCTCACCAATTTAAATAGTTTTACTATTTTCACATTCAGGGTGTGAGCATCTTTAGATTTTTCATTTGTGCAGAGGCTGGATTCCATTTCCCTGGTTAACAACAACTGAGAGCATTTCAAAGCCGCAGAAACGTGGAGCCGCCCTCTCAAATACAACCGTGTGGTGCGATCATTCACTCTCCGATTCCTGGCTTCTTTGATACTGAAATGTAACACATAAATTGGACATGTAGCGCCCAGAATCCAGGGGCGGACTGGGAACCCACAGCATCTCTGGCAGTTTTGTCGGACCAGCCCAGGGGTGGCATGGGGGCGCAATTATGAAGCACTGTTGCTTTTGTTACAGGGGGCTGCAAAATCGGCCCCCACCGCTGCAAAACTGTCCCCCACCCTTGCAGCCTCCCGGGAAAGCCGCTACGTGTAGTCTGGCCCTAACAGAATCAGCTAACAGCCATTAGCTTTAGAGGTTCACAGCTAATGAAAGAGCTGAGGGTGCTGGGGTGAGTTAGCATACCGGAACCGAAAGTAGCAGAACTCTGTCAGATTAAATATAAATTCTAGTCAGAAATATTTGAGAGAGAGAGAGAGAGAGAGAAAGGGTGGTGGAAGAGACATCACTGATGCTTTGCATATGCCATCCCACATCAATCAATGTCGCCAGCTAAGACAAATCTATAAACACAAGGGGGCAGATTTACAAGCCCCTTACGCCACTTTTGCGCCGCCGTTGCGTCACTTTTGTGACGCAGCGGCGGCGCTAAATCATGCGCCATGCTGCGGGGATTTACAACGTGACGCATCTAGGGAGATGCGTCACGTTGTAAGCCTGCGCCACATGAAACCTGCGTCAGGTTTCATGTGGGCGTGCCGACGCAGGGGGCGTTCCTGCGCAGGAAGCCCCGTAAAAGTGACGCAGTGAAATCTACAAGATTTCACGGAGTCACTTTGCGTCCTGCTGCGTCAAATCCTTACGCCTGCTTCAAGCAGGCGTAAGAGATGACGCAGCATGGTAGGTATAGGGCACCCCTGAGCAGTACTGGAGTTACGTCGCACTTGCGACACGACTCCAGTACTGCGCCACCCTTCCGCCGACAGATGCGTCACGCATCTGTTTATCCTTGCGCCATGATGCGCCGCATTGTAAATGCGGCGCATCTGTGGTGGCGCAAGGGTAAACTTGAGTCACGCATCTTCCCTGGCGCATCCCTGCTGATTTGCAGGGATGCGCCAGGGAACGTAAATCTGCCCCATGGAGCGAGTGCACGGCGTTCATGGAGCACAGCTTACAAAAGTCATGGCTATATAAAATGTTCTGTCTCCGAGAATCAACTGAAGTATGCCTACCTGTCACTGGTTGTTCAACGGAAATATTATTCTTTTCAAATCGGAGGCAATAATTGGGCTAAGTTGTTTGTGTTTGGAAATGAATTTCCCTCGGGCTTTCTCCATACATTTAGACTTATAATGTGTTACCATTTCTGCAACATTAAGAGTACTGAGAGGTGGCTCTCTGTCTAATCATTAAGACAATAAGTAATCAAGGAGAACTTTAGTGAGTGATGTTGCATACTCAAAAGACGAGGAAAACGTTGGATGCAAAACTCTTCCTGGTTACCTGGAGAGTGATTATTATGTTCCCATGTTACTGTTTTATACAGTTTTTTCTGAAATTGAATTTTACAAAGTTGTATGCATTCTCACACTTGCGAGAAAACCAGGACTTTTCCAACAATTTATGTTGCAAATGATAAACCTGCGGAGAAGAATTTTGCACACGCATGCTATTGTGTACAGAAAAGGTTGAATTCAGACAGAAAATGTTTGCATATATTGTCCATTCTGTATTTGTTGAAAGAAAATTATCTAACAGGGCAATCAAAATGATCTGGCAATGTGCAGAAAAACAATGGAAGACCAGAGTAAAGTTTAAACCATGAATCTTTGCAAACTTTGCAAATTGCAAAAAAACGGAAACGTTACTAGCATAATAAAAACGTCGCACAGCTATTTTCTTATTTAAAAAATCAGTGACCTATAAAAACATAGAGCCTCATTTGGAGATTGCCGAGTTTTCCGTCTGCACAAATCTTTGTCTTCCTTCCTCGTGGTGGGGTGAGAAGCTTTTGTGTTTCTAACAGCGGAGTCTCCCCCGGCTCCACCATCAGGAACAACGCAAGGTTGAGCTACCCACTTGCATTGGAGGTCTGCCCTACTTAGTAGTCAAAACAGTAAATGTCCCGACTTGCTCCTAGAAAACTCCCAGCACATCAGGACATTAATATCTTTTATTTTTCTGAACCAAATTCAACTTTGAGAGTTTGTCATTCAAAAATAAAACAATTGCTCATAAACCCGTCATGCGGCCATGGCATGGCGGAAAAACTGGTGCAGTATTTTTTAACCGAAAGTGTTCCATCCCTTTGTGCAGAAGCACTCTCAGCAAAAAATCCCAGACATATAGGTTGGTATCTCTTAATATGACAAGCTATCAGCACCTTGGACAGCAGAAGGAGGCAGATCACCAGCTGACTAAACCATTTGGCCTGCCTTTAGCGGTCCATATGCTCTCTATAGTTATCTTCATGTATATCAACGGTTAAAAGTGAATTGAGAAACTAGGACCCAAAAGCAATTACAGAGTTTTGACCATTCATAACTTTACTAGAACAAAATTGGCAACATCCTCCCGAAACACAAATAATTGATGACAAGTGAATACATTCATCTTTCAAACTGCAACAGGAATACATGCTTTTATCATAACCAGCTCGAGATTACGTCACATGTCCAATTAGGATAAGAGATATTGTGAGCCAGAAAACGATGTCCCTATAAACATGAGCATTTCAGGCCAGAGCTATCTTAAACATTTGGTATAAAGACTAAAAGGTGGTCTTCAAATCTTCAGCTCACCACTTGACTCGTCTGTAGAATCCTACAAGGCCCAGAACAGCATTCTTGAATTTAGTAATTTTAATATATATGAATATAAACAACAAAACACAGATCTTACTGTCGACAGATACAATAACTTAATAATGTAGACACTCTCTAGTGAGAACTGTGTGTATGCCTCAAATCACAGAATTGGATCCCGGAAAGACCACCCCAATCTATTCTGTTCCAGGTGTATAGAATGACTACCAATACTCATTGGACCAAAAGATCATTTATAAAAAATACCCTCTTGGGTGTTTATAACATACAACAATGACATCTGAGTGCACCATTACGTTCTTCTTCACAACTATTAAAAGATGGAATTGGTAATGGGCTACATATCATGGCAACAGCTTCTACCCCTACCTTCAGCTAGATCTCGGAGGACTCAAGGAAGGAGGCAGAAGGTTGGATACTCCACCACTTGCTGCGTCTCCACAGACCTAAAGGAAAGAGTGGAATGAGGCTTTCAGCCCTGTCCCGAGTTTGTGCATTCTGGAACTCCCCTGTGTTGTTGTCCTGCAGGGCATACATCCACGACATCTCTGGCTGACTCGCCTTGTGTTTTGGTATGCTGCTGTGTGTTGTACTCACCATGGCTCTTTCAGGTTACATTGAAAATGGATGCCCACCCACATCCACGAATGGTACTCCCACCTCACTAGGAGATTAATTGTTGCTAGCAGTAAGGTAATACTATTGTTTTTACCCATACCTCCAGAAGAGAGGTCTGGGAGCATGGGCTACTGATCTACACGGATCAAATCTGCACTGTTCCAGTTAACAGGGTTCCCACACATTCTCTTGGTTAGGTGACTCTATGTAGGAGTTGTGCATTACATATGTAGTCTGTATGTGTGTTGTAAGTTTGATGCCCTTCAAGAGCACATGGGGAGGGTGGCACGTAATGGTGACTCCATATTTTCGTTACTAGGCACCTTGGAATTACATTTGTAGTGTTTGTGCATCTGGGATTGAACTGGACTCCTTGCCAAGCAATTTTTCCTACGTGATTCAGTAGGAAGCACCCTTAGCACGTAAGTGAAGCAGTGTAAGTAAGGCAAGATATAGGCAATATTCTGGAAGGTGCATAGCCGGAGAATTGAGCTGATTGCAATAAGCATCACTGAGTTCAAATCTCATTAAACAGTTCAAAAACAACTCCTGTAGATTTTCTCTTAAATTTGGAGCATAGTTCTGCAACAGTATGCAGAATTTCACCTGAAAACCTGCATTTGACACTGTTTTTCCAGGAATACTCCTGGAATTATTTTTTGAATTGTATTTTCTCATGATCAACGATACATGTGTATATTTTAGACTATGTTTAATGTTTTTTTACTGCATAGGGAAAGTACTTTGTTCCAATGGTGACATTTCTTCCCTTACACACAATCCCATATTTAAGGAGTTTCCTGCCTATCCATACGTCAGAAAATTATTTGCTCCTACCTATATCAGCGTAAATCTCTGATCATTTCAAGGGTGGGAGTTTCCTGAGAATAAGTTTTCGTACATCTGCAAACTATCAAGGCTGTGGGAGTGCAAAACCCTCTCAGGAAATCCCCATTTGGACTGCCCATTCCCCATGGAAGCCGAATTTAATACATGTAATAAATTTGCCTGTATAAGCAGCACTTTCATGTAGGAATGGCTTTCTGACTTGGTACCTGGAAATTACTAATGTGTTCATGTTGGAAACTTAAAAGTTGGAGTCTACTGACAATTGGTCCAAGGGCGTAGCTTACAATGTTGCGGCATGTGTAGTTGCATGGGGGCCCAGAGGAGCCCTCTGAATCCTGATTATTATAAAATGTATATTCCCAAGAGCAGTCAGCGGGTCCACTTTCCTCGCTTGCACTAAGCCTCATGACACTACTGCTATGCAATTGCATTGGTCAGGCCTCAAGTTATGCATAGGTCCATTCTCTAACTACAAGCCCATCCTATTAAAGGAATGGCAGGAACATAAGTATCTTCTTCATGATGGTTGGAAGCTTCAGGGTACGAGGGAAATATACTCCAACAGCTGCTAACCAGAGCCAATGTCATAAACACTTTTGGGCATGAAACTAGTTGACTAACAAATGCATAAAGTAATGTCAGCAGTGTTCAAAAACACGATCCGTGGGTTTCACTTCTTCCTTCTATTACCAGGCTGCAATTTCCACACACACTTACCAGATCAATTAAACAGTGACCCACCATGTGTGAACAGTATCAAAAACTGCACACCATAATTATTTAAAATGTGGGGAAACCTATTACAGCGGATTATCCCGTGTTTACCTTTATACTATAACTATTTACACACAACCACCTCACCTACAGATCAATATCGCTACCAGATGAAACTTTTCTCAAGGCATAATGTTTGCTGAACACTTTAATGTCGACTTACTCTTTGCTCCTGTGTGGCCACGAACGTCTGAAATCCTGGGGCAACTCCAAAGCCAAGTTCTTGGACAAAAGGAGGTTCAGACTGACTGTGTATCTGAACTTTGATTCCAGCTTCAAATGTAGTTTCCTCTGCAAAAGTAAAATCAGAATGATCAGACCATAAAGTCCTATTTAACTACCATGGATTGTTGACTCAACTGAACAAGATGGTTATTTTTATTTCGTGATATGACATATTTGGAATAATTCTAACATAGTGAGGGTTATCCACATTTAAAAACATACAGGATTGGTCACCCAGCAAGCAGTGGCACTCATTCTTATCCACAAACAAGCAATGTTGCAAAATCAAAATTAGCCTGTTGCAACTGTGAGAAATCAGGGAATTAGTTGAGGGGAGTGAGAAACCATCTCAAATAACAATCACGCTCCTTGTGGGGGTGAACCACAAAAGTAACTAAATAAACCTGTTCTTAACCCTATGGTAACTTGGCACAAAAGATTTAGGCTTAACTTAGAGTCAATGTGTAAAGTATTTCTGCAGTACTCAAAGAGTAATAAAAAGAAAACACAATACAAGGAAATTCCAAACCAATATTGAAAAATAGAGTCAATTCTATTAAATTAAATTAAAAATAACAAATGTCCAATGAGTAGAACTGGAGATATAGGGCCTGAGTCACAGAGGGCCTCAAAACTTGTGGCGGAGGCCCCGCAGTCGTGGGGGAGTCTCCACACTCTGGGCGTAATCTCTGTAATGAGAATTCTCATTATGGAGATTCCACCCGAAGTGTGGAGACTCCTCCATGACTGCGGGGCCTCCGCCATGAGTACGGAGGCCCTTTGGTGAATCAGGCTCTTAAATTTTAAATGTTTAAATTAAAAATAGGGACAAAAAGCAGAAAGGGCCAACCGCGGTTATCTGGTCACATTAGACCAGGTCACACTCAAAAGTTAAGGCGAACTGCGATGGAGCGCTTGTTGGATATAAGGACTAGATTCAGCCTGGTTGAAAGTTTATCTTCTGACCTATAAAATATATGGAGGAAAAGTGGTTGTCGACAAGTTGTAGGTGGGGAAGCTGGATCCGAAGATGAGCTTGACGACGGTGCGTTGCTGAAGCCTGGGGTTCTGGTGTCCATACTGGCACTATTCATGGCACCTGGTCTTGAAGCATCCCGGAGATTTCTTCCTATTAAACCCACCCTTCTTCTGCTCGAGATCAGACTGGGGTTCCTTCACTTCGAAACTCTTTATGGGGCTTTAGGGAACTCATATTGGTGTTTCCTGTTACCCCCCCTCCTTCTATTGGTGGGGACCTTGTACACCTTTCTTGGGGTCATCCTCGGTACCTTCTTTGACACTCTGGTACTAACCCAGAGTTTTGCCTCTTTTTCAAAGTCTTCGGGCACAATGAGCTTTGAAAAAATAGGTGATGCCACAGCTCTGCAAAGCAATGACCGAACATGTGCTCTCTTGTGAATAGATTGTAGAGTCCATCATAGTCTCTCATTTTGATGCTCTTCCCCCAGCCATCTACTACCTTACTGGAGTAATCAACAAAATCCACCAGGAACTAATTAGACAGTTTATGAATGCCCCTAAACTTCAAGTGAAAATTATCTGGGGTTAGATCAAACTTGAAATCAAGGGCTTTTTTCATGGGGACATAAATCATCCTGTCAGCTTTAGCTAGGGCCAGTAGGGTATCCCTTCCAGTGACTTCCATATGCTTCCAGAGACTAGCCCCTCAATCCTCTTCTCAGATAAAGCTACCTCATAGGCCTCAAACCCCTTGTCAATGTCATCGCTCCAGCACAGAGCTATGCACCAGGTCTTTGGGGATGTGACCCTTTCACCTCCTCTGGCACCTCTGTGTTTCTTCCACCATCTTCACTGGACTTTGGGACCCTCCTGGCTGACAGGTCTAGTACTTGGCTGCATCTGCTTCAGCTTTCCTCTCTGCCATGGCCAGCCTTTTCCCCTCCATGGGCAGAGTGGCCATTTACAGATTCAGCACTCTCTCAGCTTACCTGTCCTCCAACTTTTCAGGGGTCAGGTTGTGGGAGGACGCACTACTACCTGTCCTTGACACAACAGGGGACCTCACTTCCTGAGCCCTCCTCTCTCCTCTGCCTCTAGAGCAATTACCAGAATATTCTCTTCCTCCTCATCTATTCCGTCCTCTTCTACTACACCATCATCCTCCTGCCCCTGTGATGTAGACTACAACATGCAGACCTCTTCCAAGGCTCTGAGGGCTATCTAGCACTCCTGTTTCTTGGAGCCTTTTGTTAGCTCCAGCCCTCTCTCATTACGCAGCTTTTTCAGCTCTTCCACAGTGAGGCTTTTACTGTTGCTGGGATTCACCTCCAGTCTTACAAAAATCAGAGGTGTAAAATAAGCAGATATAAGTGAAATTTAGGAAAAAGAATATTTCCCAATTAAAAATAAAGGCAAATTTAAATAATCAAAAATTGATGTCAGATTTTACGAAGGGATTTTTTAGTTTTATACAAATCACTGAGTGGCACTGCACAAACAGAAGTACTGAATCACACAGTGGTGCACCAATGTAAGAAACTGGAGTATTAGTTGAGGGGTTGAGAAAAAAAATATAAAACATATGGCTGCACAGAGCACTACTGTGTACTAGCTGACCTGTAGCCTAAAAGCAATGCAGTGAGATATGGGAAGGGAAAGTGACTTTGTCATGCAGAAAAGCATTTTTATATGCTAATGTTACCTTAAAGTGTGCATTGTAAGCCCATTGGGTTGGGTGTAACCATTTAGCAAGGAATAGCTATGCTGGGGGGTATTGGCACAGTTGCCAGAATAAATGTAAATCTTCATACTTTCTCTTTTGACTTGGAGATGCCAAATACGGCTGATTTGATCTGTTCACGTTCATTCTCAGGGCCCTCCTAATATTTCAGGCTTCAACCCCAGCAGGAGGGAGAATCAGATTTTTATTCTGGCACAGAGCACGATGCCTTGAGAAAACTGAGACTTGGCTAAGAAGAGCCAGACTCCCTCCAGAAGGAAAAAGGGATTAGACATTTTAAATTTGGGCTTCTAGGAATTTGTACAAAGATGAAGTGCATCAAAAGGTAGTGGGTATAGAGTGAAAATGTAGACAGGATTGTGTGGGACAAATTTCCAATTACTGGCTCGTGCATAGGGACAGGCATCTCACAACGACCTCAGATCCATGAATAAATAAGGCCCTATCGGCAGAATAGGAGAGAAGGACTCCTAGCACATGCTGTCTCCTAGGTACTGGAACTGGTCTCAAAGTTCAAAGTGGTTGACCTCATGTTTGCTCTGGGGACACGGAAATCAAAATGACTCTTCACTCTAATTGGACACAGCAGACCATAGAGGACAGGACACTGACGGAGCAGTAGAGGGAGAGGGAGACCTGATGTCTTGAAGTCTGCTCTGAGGACCAGGGGTCTACAAAAGTGAGCAGAAATAACCTTACACTAGCTGTAAAAGAAATTGTGACTTATTTGTATACCTCCGGAGGACTTGGACATGGTCCTGAGGACTGCCCAAGGGGTCACTGAGAGTGACTGAAAATGCTGGGTTTGCCCTGCTTGGACCATTGTGTTGTGCTGACATCTGGTTCAGTGGAACTGGCAGTAATGGTTTCCAGGCTTGTGACTTGAGACAAAGCTACAGTTTTCTACCTTGCCCCACATGTGGATTTTGAGAACCAAAACATAACTATGAAGGTAAAATCACAAACTGGGGAGAGGCAACATATCTATTGCAGCAGTGAAGTGACCTTGATGTCTATGAAATCCAGCTTTTTCCTACTTACAGTTTTCGGTGCCAAAACCAATGGCCTCATCTGATGTACCCTTCATAAGACAACCATCAACCACTTCAAACTTGGACATTGCTCAGCTGGAAGACTTTGCCCTCCAATAAATATACTAATCAGGAAATTAAATGGGGGCAACCCACTTTGCGTATTCGACTTCCACTCCATTGAGGTCAACCTGAATACTCACCTATGTCCAGGTCATCTGCAAAGTGAGACTTTGCATTGGTAATTTATTTTCTAGGTGTTTTTACCATGGAGTCAATTCACCAAAATGCCAGGGGTAGTGGAAGTGACATCACACACCATTTGACCTTTACTTTGACTCACACACAAATGCTTAAACATACACACACATTCACGCATTCTCCCAGATAAACACACTTACCGGCAAGCATGCATACAACATACATTTAAAAGCATTTTTTACTTACCTTAGCTGTCAGGTACGGTCATATTCCAGCTAATTATACTCCATTTTTATTACACTAATAGTGAATAACATAAACTCACTATTTGAGTAATAAAAAATGTGACAGATAACCAGGAAAACAGATCTCCAATCAGTGTTCCAGGCACTGATTTTGCCACCTCTGAGACCAGGGGTCGCAAAGGCAGTGCCAGAGGTCACAAGCAGCAAACCAGAGGTCGCAGCTGCAACCCCTTGTGACCCCCTAAATGAAGTCCATGGTTTTTGCCTCAAACCTTTAACATTCATATCTCTGATTCCCATTATCTTATTTCGATTGTTTTGGGGTCTGCTGCTAATTAAATTATTCTGGTGTTTCAAAATTAATTTTCTTGACTTTACAATTGTTGATACAACTTGAACTTAACTTACTCTGGAGAATTCCCTGCTGCTTATGTCACAGCTACCAAGGCTTGAGCGGAATTTAACTTAGATTTGTCTTTAGACCTTATCAGGGTCTGTTTAATCCGTTTTCATGGCTTTCATGTATCTGATCAATAACCCACTTTCTGACACAGCGAAATCGAGACAAAAGTGACCTAGTTTTTAGGCCCCAGACGAAATTGTGTTTAGGCTGATGTAATCTCACCTAATACCCCGCATTATGCTTTTTATATGAAATGCCCACCATTACGCCATGTTGAATGATTGAGATTTCCTTCGAGTAAAAATCCTATCAGGGGATGAATTTCATTATAGGCACTTTGGAATGGAAAACTAAATTTGTGCTTATCATTGGTTTATGCAATACTCCACGCATCTGCATTGTGCCACATAAACAATACTTAATACTGCAGTCTTTGCATTAACGATTTCCAGGGCGATTTGATGAAGAAGAGGATGACCTCTCTTGTTTTCGTGTAGACGGCAGCCTCCAAACACCTCGGATACATTTAATCCTCGTTTTTGGCAGCTGAAACGCAACCAAGCAGTTCAGACACATCTTTAATATATCACCCTGGAAACCATCAGATCTGAATCGATTTTGAAAAATACAGTATTATTTGTCTCCATGTCAAGCTGACATTTTATGTGCCTGATTATTTCACTCAAAGCGAATGACTATAATGGCGCTTTAAAAAACACTTTCTGGCAGGTCACTGCTCGACCTCCCAAGACCAAGCTTCTTTCCCCTTCAGTAGTTTCAAATTTGATTTTATTTGTAAGAAGGTTAACAAAGTTCTCCATTGTAGTTCCTGTGATGAAAAAGTATCACCAGAGAGGTTAAATGAAAAGAAATAAAAAGAGCACACTGTACCGGTGACACAAAGTATGTCATCTAACGGTGCAACCAGACCCACACTTTATGGGGCCAGCACTTCACCCCGGGATTTGTCTGTAAGAGTTCTTTATGTGAGGGTGGAGAGAGACCATAGTGGGAGGGTGAAGGGTGGTAAAGAGTACTAAATGCTGCCCATGAAGGACTGGTTGTTACTTTTTATAGGGCAATGTATGCTTCTTATAAGGTACCACAATTTTTAGATGGGGTGGTGGATTATAGCTAGGTTGTGTGTTGCTTCCATGAAGAAGTGGGGCTGCCCATGCGATGAGTGATGTTTTTAATGGGATGATATTTTGTGCCTGTTAGAAATGGGGGCCTCTAGTTGGCAATGGTTTGCACCTTTGTCCAAATAGGAACCCTTCTTCCTAGTCATGGTAAGGGGGATACACTTCTAAAATAACGCCTGCTCACCCCCTTGGTAGCTTGGCACGGGCAGACAGGCTTATCTCAGAGGCAGTGTGTAAAGTATTTGTGCACACATAACAGTAATACAGTGAAAACACTACAAATGGACACCACACCAGTTTAGAAAAATAAATAATCTTTATCTAAACCAAACAAGACCACAATGACACAAATCCACAATACAGTAATACAAATATGACTTTCAAAAGGTAGAAACAGTTCTGTACATAGCAAACTATAGTTGCAACACTTTCAACACAAAGTAACTTGGATGCGTCAAAATCATAAACAAAAACAGCAGCAGGGAAGGTGATGTGTCAGTACCTTACGCGCAGGGACGGTGATGAGTGAGTTCCTTACTCCAGCGGAGGTGATACGTCGGTTTCTTACCGCCACGCAGGAGAGGTGATGCATCGGTTCCTTACTGAAGGGGAGGTGATGCGTCAGTTTCTTACTACGGCCCCAGCGTTGATGTCGACTTGGCGCCCTGGTGCGATGCGTGAGGATCGGGGATGCGTCAGTTCTCGATGGAGTGGCGGCATTGGCGCTGCATTGATCTCTTCAGCCACAGTCCCACGATGCGTTGGTTCTTGCAGATGCACAGCAGGGCCTGCGTCGGGATCGGTGTGGTGATCTCGGCCTTCGTAGATTGGTGCACTCGATGCAGTGTGCAGTGATTTTTCCAACCGTGGGCAGGCGCGGCGTCGGTTTCTTCGGTGATGCGTCGGAAACAGGTATGGATGCGTCACGCTTCTCTTCGTTGCATTACTTTTCCAGCTCCCAACAACAGGAACAACCTCCCGAGGCCCAGAACAGCAACAGGCACCTCTTGGCAGGTCAGGACTCTCAGCAAGGGAGTTCAGGGGAGCTGGGGTGAAGTCTTTGTATCCCTGAGACTTCAAAACAGGAGGCAAGTTCTACTTCAAGCCCTTGGAGATCTTCCTCAAGGAGGGGACACAGCACACAGCAAAGTCCTTGTCCTTTCCTTGGCAGAAACAGCCACTGCAGGCAAACCCCAGACAGCACACAGAAAAGGGGCAGTACTTCTCCTCAGTTTCTCCAGCTCCTCTCCTTGGCAAAGGTTCCTCTTGAATCCCAGAAGTAATCTAAAAGTCTGGGGTCTGGGCCCCACTTTTTATAGCACAAAATCATTTGTTCTCTGGTGGCAGAGAAGCTCTTTTCCCAGCCAAAACCAGTTCTGTCCTCTCTAGTGCAGCTTCCTGGCAGGAGGTGGAGACAGCATTGTCAAAGGCAGACCAAGCCCATTCAGGTGTGAAAGAAATCTCCTCCCCCTACTCTGAATGCAGCCCAGGTCTATTCAGCCCAGCCCTGACTCACCCTGGAAAGGCAGGACACACCTCACCCCCCAAGTGGCTTTTTGTACAGAATGCACATCCCCAGCCCCTGTCACTTAAAAGCAAGACAGTCAATACACAAACCTAGCAGAGGCACACAGGATGGCTAAGCAAGAAAATACCTACTTTCTAAAAGTAGTATTTTAAAACACAGAATGTAAAAATCATCCTCACTAAAAGATGCATCTTTATATTCTTAGTTCAGGCATACTAAACTCTATCTTCCTATCTTGTCCCAATGGGAAGTTATATTTATAAGATGTTATAAATGAAGTCCCATTCTATCCTACGGGACAGATAGCCTTTCAATAGTGAAAAACTAAATTGGCAGTATTTCACTATCAGGACATGCCACACACATCAGGGCATGTCCTACCTTTCATATACACTCCACCCTGCCCACAGGGGTACCTTGGGCGACCTTAGGGATGACTCGCATGTAAGGAAAGGGAAGGTTAGGGCCTGGCAAATGGGTGCACTTGCCAGGTTCACATGGCAGTACCAAACTGCACACAGACACTGCAGTGGCAGGTCTGAGTTACATTTATAGGCTGCTTATGTGGGTGGCACAATCAGTGCTGCAGGCCCACTAGCAGCATTTTATTTACAGGCCCTGGGAACACACAGCGCACTGTACTAGGGACTGACTAGTAAATCAACTATGCCAATCATGGTATCACCAATTCATACAGCAATTTACAGGGAGCACTTGCACTTTGGTACTGAACAGCAGTGGCAAAGTGCCCAAAGCATCTAGACCAACAAAAACGAAGTCCAACACACAGCAAAAATAACACGAGGCAAAGGCAAAAAATACAGGGGAAATCCATGCCAATGATGCCAGGTCTAACAGTGCCCTTATTGTTCCAGATGTTTGTCGTGAGTCTTTGAGTGCGCCCTTAAGGCATCTCTGGTGTATTTTATGGCTTCTTATGGTGGATGTTGCTTGACGTAGGAGTCTAAATGATTTTGATTGGGTGTTGGACTCAATTGGTATTTGCTCGTATCCAGTTCCTGTTGCGTTGGTGCTTGCTGTGCATAGTTCTTACTTTTTAAATCAAGAAGGAGATTGAAAAGAGAGGATGACAAAGACCAAATAGATTTCACTTGTGTGCGAAATAGAGGTTAAAAGGGGAGAGATGGTTTGAGAAAGATCATAAAGTATAGGGAGAGAAAAGGTGTGAGACAAGAGGGAGGGATGACATGACAGCGGAAAAGGAGGGATTGGAGGGTATGGAGGACGATTTGGAGTATATGACAGGTGAAAGAGTAAAAGTGGAGAGTCGATATGAAGATGCTGCAAAGCAGAGGAAAATGTAAAGATGCAACTCGACCACTTTGTGTGATCTTGGACAAATGTCTTTATCTCACAGTGCCTCGTCTCCCCTGCTTGTTACAGAAGGGTCCCGTTCTACTATCTAGTGAGAGACTCCATGTCCCATTTCTGCACTACCCACCAAAAATGACACTCCCAGATAGGCCCCACCAGTTAGGCCCTGATAGAAGTCCTAAGTTGTCCACTTTCCTTCCTCCCCTTCGCACGTACATGTAGGCCCAAGCCCACTTTCTTAGATACCCACACATAGGCCCAAGCCCACCTTCTTAGATACCCACGTATAGGCCCAAGCATACCTTCCTAGATACATACATATAGGTCCACAAAGCCCAGTGTCTCTTGCTATCATTTTTTTAATAAAACAGATCTCGCAGGCTTCACTGATCTGACAGCAGAGACCTGTGCCATCCACCGCGACACTAGCCCCCCCTTGTAAATTTCCACAGTTACGAGAATAAGATGAGCCCACACGTACGTGACATTCTGCTGGTACATCTGGCTGTTTCACAAGCAAGGTTTGCAATATTTTTAGTTTTGAAACTTTCCGCGCTTGCTTAACTGGAACTGGAAAAGACTGCAACGTGACCGAGAAATAATATATAAAATATTAATTTCTGAGCATTTTACGGTAAAAGTTATCCTTTGTTTACTTTCTGCGGTCAAGAGCACTGACCACCTGCTAAAAGCCCCTAGCTTCACCATCATACCACTTCTCAGTTCTACATCAAACTTTCAACAGTTACTGTAAGGGTGCGGTCAAGAGCCCACGTCAGGACCCACGTCAGACATGGGTAGGACTTCTGCATTAAGCCATATAAAAGGTCTATACCTAGGCCAACGCCTTGAACTCTTCAAACCACTGCCTACTCGCATGGTGAGGGTTCCCGATCGATCGTCATCCTTACTGGGCCTAGAACTTCTACTTCCAAGGTGGTAATGCTCTTATCTGATTATTTGCCTTATGGCTTTGTCAGCCTATCTGATTATTTGCCTTTTGGCTTTGTCAGCCTATCTGATTATTTGCCTTTTGGCTTTGTCAGCCTATCTGATTATTTGCCTTTTGGCTTTGTCAGCCTATCTAATTTAGCTCATCCAAGCCCAAGCCATTGCATTTATCTTAGCTTAAACTGCGTAGTCTTGAATGGTGTTGCTTTCTTAAGAAAAGATTTGCCTTCTAGGCACTATCCTATTCATCACCTTTAAATTCAGGGTTGCCCCTTGGGCAGCTGCTCATAGAATGATAGATAGATATACATTTCTGCTTCGTTTGAACATTTGATTTATAACATTGTCGATGCATTTATTTTTTCATCCTGCTCATGTGTTGATGGGCAACATTTAAATTGAACTGTTTCCTGTGGTTTTGAATTGCTTAATAAAGTGCTACTGTATTTTACATCGTTGTTCCTTCCTTTCAAGTGAACGAGCGGAGTGCGGGTCAGGCTCACAGGAGCCGGTAAGCAGAAGGGTGTGGCCATCCATTTACCCTCAAACAGTGGCGACCACGAAGAAGAAGGTCTCGGTTGGCGGGTCCTCTGCGGTGCGGTCCTGGGACACACACTGGGGTTACACCTGTGGCTGCCCCTCGGACTCCTCTCCTCACGGCCGCCTGGGTGAGTCAGGGATAGTTTTATTTTTTCTTCCTTGAATTTACCTCAGGGTGTGGCGTGTGTAGAGAGGTAGGTCTGGCTGCCTCTGCCCTCCAGGGTCTCCCTTGTGTCTGCTCCTTTGTTCCCCTGTGGTTGACTGTCTTGCCACGACGTCCTCTGTGGCTGGTCACATCTTGCCGAGGCTCTTCGGTGCTGTCCCTTCTGCTGTCATCGACTCCGTCTTGCCTTCCTCTTGCTTGGCTTCTCTTGGCATTTCTCAGCAGTTGTTTGTAGTGTTCTTGCCTTTCACATGTATTATGATTGGATTCTGTCTGCGTTTTTGCGGTTGCCGCTCTTTATTGACGGAAATAGTGATGCATTCATGGACTGGACGCTTGAGGTTTAAGTCCTCCATGCTTTTGACGCTTGAGGTTTAAGTCCTCCATGTTTTGACGCTTGAGGTTTCAGTCCTCCATGCTTTTGACGCTTGAGGTTTAAGTCCTCCATGTTTTGACGCTTGAGGTTTCAGTCCTCCATGCTTTTGACGCTTGAGGTTTAAGTCCTCCATGTTTTGACGCTTGAGGTTTAAGGCCTCCATGTTTTGACGCTTGAGGTTTCAGTCCTCCATGCTTTTGACGCTTGAGGTTTAAGTCCTCCATGTTTTGACGCTTGAGGTTTAAGTCCTCCATGCTTTTGACGCTTGCACTTTCAGTCCTCCATGCTTTTGTCGCTTGAGGTTTAAGTCCTCCATGGTTTTGGCGCTTGAGGTTTCAGTCCTCCGCGCATGGTCTGACACAGGGCTTTTGCGTCCTTGACACTGTGCACAGGTTGCACATGTGTCTGAATTATTATTGCTGACTCCAGGGTGGGGTCCTCCTGCATTTTATTACTTAGGGTGTGGTCCTTGCCTTGTACTGTTTAGGCTGCGGTCCTCGTCTTCCTCCTACTTTTCACTCCTGCACGTCTTCTCTGCGTCATACAGATGGTGTTATATTTGCACTGGTTTTTATCTCATTATATTCCGG